>JBBMOL010000129.1:0-1200000 GCA_037954665.1 Laguncularia racemosa
TAAATCAAAACGCCCCAACCCCAAAAACCGAACACGTTGGCGGCTCCATCGAAAAACAGTTTCCATTTCGGTTTCTGCTCTATCCAAAGTCTTCTACCGGCCATCTTCCACTATCAATATATTCTCATCCAGAAATTGGGCCTGAGTTCTTGGGAATGTGTCCCGACAGGGTGTTCCGCCAACTGGTCGGCTAAAGGCTTGCCCTTTCATCGAGTTCTGATTTACGTATGTGATGTCGAACTGGGATAGGAGCATTTTCCACTTAGAGATTCTCCCTATCAAAGCTGGTTTTCTCTGCCAAGTATTTCAAGGGATCATGTCTTGTCAGTAGCTCAATATGGTAATAAAGGGTATACTGCCTTAGCCGTGCATAACCCAAATTAACGCACAACACGTCTTCTCCACCTCCGAGTACCTCTGTTCCCCATCTGTGAACTTCTTGCTCAGATAATATATGGAACGCTCTCTTCCCTCGTCATCTTTCTGCCCCAGCACACATCCCATGGATTCAGGGAGTATAGTGAGGTATAAGAATAAGGGCTTTCCTTGTTTCGGGACTATCAAGATTGAAGGTTTTATAAGGTAGTCTTTGATTGTCCTGAATGCCTCTTCGCATTCGTTGTCCCATTCTATTGCGGCGTTCTTCTTCAACAGACAGAATAGTGGCCGGCATTTGTCGGTGAGCTGTGAGATAAATCGAGCTATGCAATTTAATCTTCCCAGTAAGCTTCTTACTTCTTTAATGGAGCGTGGGAAGGTAACTCTAATATAGATTTCACCTTGTCAGGGTCGATTCTAATGCCCTCCTGGCTTATGACAAACCCTAACAATTTCGCCGTTGTGACCCCAAAAGTGCATTTTTCTAGGTTTAACTTAAGTTGGAACTTTCTCAGTCGTTTGAACAATTTTCTCAGGATACCTATATGGCTTTCTCCTTCTTTGGATTTGGCTATCATGTCGTCGACATATACTTCCACCTCACGATGTATCATATCGTGAAGTATAGCGACCATGGCTCTCTGATACGTCGCCCCGGCGTTCTTCAAACCGAAAGGCATGACTTTGTAACAGAAAGTTCCCCATGTTGTGATGAAAGTCGTTTTGGTTTTATCTTCTTCAGCCATTTTTATTTGATTATATCCTGAGAAACCGTCCATGAATGAGAAGAGATGGTTTCCCGTAGTGTTGTCTACTAGAACATCAATATGAGGTAGGGGGAAGTTACCCTTTGGCGTGGCTTGGTTTAAGTCCCGAAAGTCTACGCATACGCGTACTTTTCCATTCTTTTTCATGACGGGGACTACATTTGCTACCCACTCTGGGTAGTCGGATACTTCAATGATCCCTACTTCTAGCAGTTTCTTGACTTCTTCTTGGATTTTCAGTAAGATGTCAGGCCTAAATCTTCTCAGTTTTTGTTTTTTAGGTTTGACATCTTCCCTTGTGGGAAGCCTGTGAACTACTATTGACTGGTCTAGCCCTGGCATGTCACCATATGACCAGGCAAACACATTTGCATATTCTGTTAATAGCTCAGTTATCTCACATTTTTTGCTCAGCACTCAAACTGGTCCCGATTTTGAGGTTCTTAGGGTTTTCCATGCTCCCTAGATTTATTGCCTCCACAGGCTCGTCAATCGAGATTCTGCTTTGTTCATGTTTTAGCCAATTTTCTTGTATTATTTCGTGGTCTAAAATATCGCCTTCAACAACTGACCCAGTAGCGTTGGAAACGATATCAACGTTTTTACTTTCTACCTGCGTGAAATATCCCTGATGTTTGATGGTAGGAGATTTGAATAACATAAAAGTGAAAGCATATATAAGACGAAAATAAACTGTAATTGAATTTGATAACGAGTCTCAATAAAATTTGCTTAATAATTTTTCTCTACTTTCGAGCTAACCTAGTGCTACTGATAGGATAACAAAACCAATTGTCCAGAGCCAGATGCTGGTTGGACGTGCGGGGGATTGATTTCCCTTTTTTGGCGTCACCCTCACTTATCTGAGGCTCTTGAATAATGTTTGCCTTTCGGAAAGATTGTTGGAGAGGTGGGATGCATATCTGGGTGTCGATCAGCTTCCCCTTCATTCTGCCTTTAACATCTTTTGTTTGCGCTTCTTCTGCGGCCGTATGAATGTACCCAATGTTAGTGTTGTTGCCGCTGTTTGCCATTTTTGTCTTGAACGTGTGCAAATTGGGCTTCTGGGAGGGTTCAATTGCTTGGGAGCTATTTTGATACCTGGCGCGCATTTTGTTTTGTTTTTTTTTTTTTGTTTTAGTGTAATGTATGCAAAATGATATGCATGTGTCACGCGGATTCTAAAAATAAAAGGGTTGACAACTGATTGACAATGAAATATTGAAACTTTACTTTTATTAATATTGAAAATTTTGAACTTCGATAATCAAAATAAAAGATTACAAATAATGATCTATTTCCTAACTCTTTTAGTCTTCTGTTGTGGAGGCTCAGACTTCCTATTGATGACAGCTTCTAATTCTTTGACTTTGGCTTTGGAGTATCTCGCGTGGCCCAATGAAGAAAGCCGCAGGCTCTATTTCTTATAGGTGGAGCATAGTCCGTACCAAAGGCAAATTCACCTCTATCTTTGTCGGTGAGAGGACGGGGCCGATCTTTTGCTGGATGAAGACCTGCTCCTCTAGGTTGTACAAGGTAAACCAATGGTCCAGTACCAATTTTGGGTCTAAAGGTTTGTACACCCGAATTTCTTTGCGGAGGAGACGGTTGATTGCAGTGCTAGCCATCTATTACAATAAGAAACAGCCTAGTTACAAACAGAACTATGAACACGTTACAGGGAAATAGTCCTGAACTCCAAGGACAAAATAACAAACCATTACATTGTCATTCAATTGTCAACCCCTTGTGATGTTATGTATGCAAGTAGGTTGGTTCTAACTGGTTCCCGAGCTCTATGGCCTCCCGCATTCTCGAAGAAACGGATCTTAGGCTATATCAAAACATAGGGTGGGGTAGCCTAATCGGTCCCGAACGGTGAATCAACTCACTTCGCCCGAAACCTACACAATGGCTCCCCGTCTTAGGTTTCTAGGATGGTCCGGGTTCGACTGCATCCACTCACACACACATATGCATGCAAACCCCTATAGTAAAGAAAATTCAAAATCTAACTAATCCCTGAAAAGTTAGTAACAGAGTAATAATTGAAACACATTTCTTAAAGAGAACAATTCGAAGATTCAGATGGCTTAGCCTACTGGCATGGGTCCCCAGCGGAGTCGCCATCCTGTCGAGTCTAATTTTTGAATTCCCATTCCTAATCCGATCTAGACTAGACCCTATGCTCATCTAATATAGATCCTCGACTTGAGTTAGGAATTTCGTTTGATTTTTGGAGTCGCCACCCAACTGTTGTTGGGAAATACTGAATTAAGACTAAAGGAGCGGATTAGTCTTAATTTGGACCACTAGTCGACGTTATTTCCTTTTTTCGTTTTTGTGAAAAAAGGAAAAGGGAAAACCAGAGTTTCTAAGTCCGGAGGCTAACCTATTAAAACCTTTACGGTTACCACCTAATCTCCTAAAATTGTTCCTCTTTAAAAATGTGTTTCATTGTGTTTCTGTTACTTTATGTTTTTGAATTATTTAAAAAAAATGATTTTTTATTCATTTTATGGGTTGACCCGAATGGGTGCCTACGTACCTGCTACTCAGGATCAAACAAGCCGTAGTTCGCTTTTCTGAAAACCTTAAGTTGGTTTGGTGAATTTTAATTTATGAAACCTCTTTTAGTTTATGTTCTTACAATTTTTGGGATTTTTTCTAAAAAAACTTCTAAGCCTAAGCTTTGATTTTATTTTGAAAATGATTTTAGAGAAAAACATCAATTTTGGATTTATTTGAAGAAAAGGATTTTTCTAAGTGCTAAAACTCATTTTTTATGATTTTTTTTATAATTTTTGAATTTTTTTATGATTTTTTTGTTATCTTTGTGATTTCTGAGAATTTTGTGGATTTTTGTGATTTTTGGGAATTTTTGTTGATTTTTGGGAATTTTTGTGATTTTTGGAAATTTTTGTGATTTTTGGTTTATTATCTATCCTATTTTGACATCTAAAATTTTATTATTATTTTCCTAATGTTTTTTATTATTTTTCTATATTTTATTATTTTATTATTTTTTATTTATCTATTTATCTATTTATTATTATTATTTTTCTACATTATTAAATTCTAGAAAAATCTAATTTCTACATTTTCCTATTTATTAAAAATAAAACATAAACAAATAAACAAATAAATAAATAACTAAATAACAAATAATAAATAAATAAATTAATTCAGAATAAATAAATAAACAAAATTAATTAAATAAATAAGAAAAAATTCGGAAAATCCGACTTACCTGGATCTGGGTCGGTGCACGGGTCAGGTCGGTCGGGTCGAATCGAGTTGGGTCGGGTCGATCGGACACGGCGGCGGGGAAGGCTCGTTCACGGCGTTCCGGTGGCCTTTTGCAGCGGGTGAGGTGTCGAATCCTAGCTTCTCAAGGTTGCTGAATCCAATGGTGGTAGTGGTTTGTTCCCAGATCGCCTCCTTGCGGTGGCTCTAGCTCCGGTTGGTGGTTTCGGCTTCAAGCTTCTCCGGCGTACTCCGATTCGCTCCTTTCTCTCACTTGTGATTCCTCTCTTGGCTTCCTCACCTCCTCCTCTATTTATTGGCACTTGAAACCGAGCTGGATAAGCTCGGATTTCCTCCGATCGAAGCTAATCGGATTTTAGGTTAAAAAAAACAACTCCGATTTGTGTCTATCCATCAATTTGTTGCGATTTGATTCCAATTAGATAATGTTTATCTTATTTTTGTTGAAGATCTGTTGGATTTGTGCAAAAAATCGAATCGAAACGGCCGAAATTCGAATTTCCTCTTCCGCCGGCGATCTCGGGCTTGAGGTAGGAGATGATCACGCACCCGGCGCGTGCGCTTCCTCCAGCCAATCGGATGCTGCCACGTATCCTGGGTAAATGAAAAATTCGCAAAACGCGGAAACTGCTTCCCCCGCGTTTCGAACCCTTGACCGAGCCCCCCCTGCGCGCGCCTTAGCCATGGTCCGGACCAGCTGGGCTAGCCCATTTTCCTGATTTTCTTTTATTCGCAAATTGCATATATGCAATGCGATTTTTTTTATTTTTTTGTATTTTTTGAAATTTCAAAAATTTGTAAAAATTATTTATTATTCATTATTGCCATTTCTGAAATCATTTATCAAAATTGATGTTTTTTTTCCTATTTATTTTTATTTTTTGAATATTTTTAATTATTTATGCTAAATTAGGGAAAAATTGGAAAAAATTGAAAAAAATTGAAAATTGATTATTATTGATTATTGTGGATTCCTAGGGCAAAAATGGGGTGTTTACACTCTTGATGTTGGGTCTTCAACTTAGACAATTCAGTGGGTACTGTAAACACCCCATTTTTGCCCTCGGAATCAACAATTCTCAATAATAATCATTTTTTCAATTTTTCCTAATTTTTCCCAATTTTTCCTAATTTAGCATAAAATAATAAAAATGTTCAAAAAAATAAAAATAAATAGGAAAACACTTCAATTTTGAAAAATGATTTCAGAAATGGCAATAATAAATAATAAACAATTTTTAAAAATTTTTGGAATTTTCAAAAAATACAAAAAATAGAAAAATCGCATTGCATATATGCAATTTGCGAAAATAAAAAATCAGGAAAGTGGGCTAGCTCAGCTGGTCCGGACCATGGGCTAAGGCGCGCACAGGGGGTTGAGGTCTCGGGTTCGAATCGCAGAGGATGCAGTTTCCGCGTTTTGTAATTTTTCGACTTATCTAGTGACACGTGGCAGCATCTGATTGGCTGGAAGAAACGCATGCGCCAGGCGCGTGATCATCCCTTACCTCGAGCCCGAGATCGCCGGCGAGAAGAAAAATTCGTATTTCGGCCGTTTTGATCCGATTTTTTGCACGAATCCAACAGATCTTCAACAGAAATAAGATAAACACTATCTAATTGGAATCAAATCGCAACAAACCGTTGGATAGACACGGATCTGAGTTAGTTTTTCAACCGAAAATCCGATCAGCTTCAATCGGAAGAAATCCGAGCTTATCCAGCTCAATTTCAGGTGCCTATAAATAGAGGAGGAGGTGAAGAAGCCGACACACAGATCAGAATTGCGAGAGAGAGAGAAAAGAGTGCAAATCGGAGGAAGTCCAAGCCGTGACCGCCGACCGGAGTTCAAACCACCGCAAGGAGACGTTCTGGGAGTAAACCGCCACCACCATCAGACTCAGCACCCTCGAGAAGCTAGGATTCGACACTTCACCCGCCGCAAACGACCGCCGGAACGCCGTGAACGAGCCAATACCGCCGCCGTGTCCGACCGATTCGACCTGACCCGCGCACAGATCCGGATCCAGGTAAGTCGGATTTTCCACATTTTTTATTATTATTTATTTTATTTATTTTGTTTATTTGTTTATGTTGAATTTATTTATTATTATTTATTATATTGTTAGCCATTTATTTATTTATATTGTCGATAAATAGGAAAATGTAGGAATTGTATATTTTTCTAGGATTTAATAATGTAGAAAATAGAAAATAGAAAATAGGAAATAAGAAAAAATAAAATAAAAATAATAAAAATGAAGAAAAATAATAGAAATATTAGAAAAAAAATAATAATAAAATTTTAAATTTCAAAATAGGATAGAAAATAAACTTAAGATAAAATTTTCAACAAAAAATATAAAAATTATAAAAATCATGAAAAACTTACAAAACTTATAAAAATCACAAAAATCATGAAAATCACAAAAATCATAAAAATCACAAAAATCATAAAAAAATTCAAAAGAATTATAAAAGAATCGTAAAAATAAGTTTTAACACTTAGAAAATCCTTTTCTTCGAATAAACTCAAAATAGATGTTTTCCCCCAAAATCATTTTCAAAAAAATCAAATTCAAAGTTTAGGCTTAGAAATTTTTAGAAAAATCCCAAAGATGTTAAGAACGTAAACCAAAAGAGTTTGCAAGAATTAAAATTCATCAACAAACTTAAGATTTTCGAAAAAAAAGCGAACTACGGCTTGTTTGATCCTGAGTAGCAGGTACGTAGGCACCCATTCGGGTCAACCCATAAAATAAATGAAAAATCCTTTTTTCTGAAATAAATTCAAAGACATAACAAAAATTAACAGAAACACAATAAAACACATTTCTAAAGATGAACAATTTTAAGAGATTAGGTGGCAACCGCATAGGTTTTAATAGGTTAGCCTCCGGACCTAGAAACTCTGGTTTTCCCTTTTTCTCTTCTCACAAAAACGAGAAGAGGAAATAACGACGACTAGTAGTCCAAATTAAGACTAATCCGCTCCTTTAGTCTTAATTCAATTTTTCCCAACAATAGTTGGGTGGCGACTCCAAAAATCAAACGAAATTCCTAATTCAAGTCGAGGATCTAGATTAGATGAGCATAGGGTTTAGTTTAGATCGGATTAGGAATGGGAATTCAAAAATTAGACTCGACAGGATGGCGACTCCACTGGGGACCCATGCCAGTAGGCTAGCCACCTGATTCTCTTCGGATTGTTATCTTTAAGAAATGTGTTTCTTTTCTGTCACTAACTTTGCAGGATTTAGTTAGATGTTTACTATGGGGTTTTTTGCATGCATATGTTTGTGTGAGTAGATGCGGTCGAACCGGACCGTCCTAGAAACCTAAGACGGGGAGCCATTGTGTAGGTTTCGGGCGAAGTGAGTTGATTCACCGTTCGGGACCGATTAGGCTACCCCACCCTATGCTTCGATATGGCCTGAGATCCATTTCTCCGAGAATGCGGGAGGCCATAGAGCTCGGGAACCAGTTAGAACCAACCTACTTGCATACATAACATCGTACAAGGGGTTGACAATTGAATGACAATGTATTGGTTTGTTGTTTTGTCCTTGGAGTTCAGGACTATTTCCCTGTAACATTTTTGTAGTTCTTGTTGTAACTAGGTCGTTTCCTATTGTAATAGATGGCTAGCAGTGCAGTCGACCGCCTCCTCCGCAAAGAAATTCGGGTGTACAAACCTTTGGACCCACAACTGGTACTGGACCACTGGTATAACCCAGAGGAGCAAGCCTTCATCCAGCAGAAGATCGGCCCCGTCCTCTCACTGACTAAGATAGAGGCGAATTTGCCTATGGTCCGGGCCATGCTCCAGTTATGGAGAGATCGAGCCCGCAGCTTTCTTCATCGGACCGCATGAGATCACCCCTACCCTCGAGGAGTATACCCAGTTGCTACAGGCTCCAGCACTGACTGATCAGATTTACACGCCAGACCTTGAGGCTGGGCCAGCCGGTACCTTCAGCAGATTGCTAGGCATCCGTAAAACAGCGCTCAATAAAGCCCTGGCAGACTGTAACGGGTATTGTATACGGATGGATGATCTAGAAGCCTGGTTTATCGCCCGGGAAGACAATGGGGACAGGAATGACATCCTGTGTGGAGACCCTAAGACTTATAGACAGAGAAGGGTGAACGCCTTCATCTTGATGGCCTTCGCCACCATTTTGTTCCCCACCGGAACTTTCTATATTCACTACCGGGTCGCAGAGCTGGTGACCCAATTCTTGGAGGGAAGATCTTACATCCCGGCTCTACTGGCTGAACAGATCCGAAACCTGAATTTCCTCAAGAAGAAGGGTCATGGCATCCTGCGCTCCAGCATCAACCTTCTGCTAATATGGTTCGTAAGCCATCTCAAGTGCTTCGAGCTGAACATGGTCAGAAAAACCCTAGCCCAACAGGTAGATCTTGTGGATTCTTGTATAGAAAAGGTGAAGTTACCCGACGACATTACCAGCCACAGTTGGGTAGATCTGCTTAGAAGCCTTAGCACCAAAGATATTCTATGGACAGCCAGGTGGAGTTACTGCAATAAAATCATCTTAACCTGCAGTAATTTCCAAGCAGTGCCATTAATCGGGATCAACGGATGCATCGGATATCACCCCAACTCCGTAGTCCGCCAATTCGGTACCATCCAAGACATAGTTTATTGGCCTTCACTCGAAGCAGTCACCTTTGAGTATCAAGATCCAAACATGTTGGTAGCCGAGAAGTTTGCTAAGCTGGCAGAGGTCAAAGCACTTTAGGAAGCCAGAATCGAAAGCCCGAATGTGGACCTCGGCGAGCTAGATGGCGAAGTGGGAAAACATCGAGCAACCAGAGAGTTTGTAATCCACCAGCTATACCAGACAGGGGAAAGAGCATACCGGGTTCCAGACGTCACCCAGCCAAGACCGGATAAGATCAATCCAGAAACAGAGATCTACCCGGAACAGGTCAAGGCCCGGATGGAAGTATACTTCGAAGCTGCAGACTATAAGAAAGACATCTGAAAGGGACGCTTCAAGGAATCTGACCAAAGAAACAAGGCCTTAGAAGCACAATTGGAGAAATCCCAAGCCAAGGTCAAAGAACTAGAAGCTATCATCAGTGGGAAACCTGAGCCTCCGCAACAGAAGACAAAGAGAGCTAGGAAATAGATTATCATTGTAATCTTTCATTTTTATTTGAACTCCAGAATTATTAATAAAAGTAAAGTTTTGATAATACATTGTCAATTAGTTGTCAACCCTCTTTATCTTTTAGTATTCGCGTGACACATGCATTTCATTCTTGCATTCATCACACTAAAATAAAAAAAAATAAAATGCGGATCCAGGTATCAAAATAGCTTCCAAGCAACCGAACCCGCCCAGAAGCCCAGTCCTTACACGCTCAAGAGAAAAAATGGCCAACAGCAGTGACAACCGCAATAACACTAACGCTGAAGCTGCCTCAGACTCCAGGATCATATCCCTAGAGCAGACGGTCCAACAGTTGGCTGCCCAAGTTCACCTCTTAACTGAAAGCATCGGCCTCCTGCGCAACACCCAGCCGACTCAAGAAGAGTATTCAGGGGCCAGGAAGGGAAAACCTGTGGAGGGGCAGCCTCCGGAATACGAAGAAATCAATTCCCACCTAAACCCAGCCTTCGAGTATGAGCCGAAGGTCAGCCAGGGGCCGACCTCTGATGATCTGAAAAAAGAGATGGAAGAGAGACAAAAGGAGATGGAGAAGCGACTCTTCCAGCAGCTCAATGACAAAATGAAAACTATTGAGGGCCCCGATGGTTTTGAACAGGCCGGAATCACCAACCTGCCAGCATATAGGGAGGAAGCATACCCTAACAAGTTCAAGACCCCAGATTTTGAGAAGTATGATGGGACCGGCTGCCCCAAGATGCATACCAGGCTATATGCCCGGAAGATGAGCAAGTATGCTCAATATGATCAACTCATGCTCCAGACCTTCCAGGACAGCCTCACAGGCCCTGCATTGGTCTGGTATGCTCACCTTGACTTCAACATCATCAACACCTGGGAAAAGCTAGCCCGGGCCTTTTATGATCAATACAAGTTCAACATAGAAGTTGCCCCATCTGTAATCGATCTGGGGAGTCTCCGAAAAAGACATACTGAGCCGTTCAAGGAATATGCTCAACGCTGGAGGGCCCAAGCTGCCAGGGTAGCCACTTCGATATCTGAAAAGGAATTGACATCCATATTTGTCAATACCTTGGAAAAAACTTATTTTTCACATTTGGTCGGCCAGACATCCTCCAGTTTTGCAGAAGTAGTGGCTGCAGGTTGCAGGATCGAGAATGCCATCACCACCGGCAGGCTCCAATCAATGGAACCTCCTAGGGTCACACCAACCCAAAGGCCCTTAGGAGGGAACAGAGTTAAAGAGCCCACAGTCAGTACAGTGCATTCGAGTAAGGCAGAAAAACCTGGGACTCGGGTGACTTTCCAGACCCCGAATACCCCAGCCTAGCAACCAACGACGGGTCATACACAAGCTGCCAGGCCCCCAAGGCAGTTCACTCCAATCCCCGTACCGCTCAGTCAGGTCTTCGCTCGGTTGAGGGCGGACAACTTGATAAGTTTCGAACTCCCCAACGACCGATACAGGCCCAAGAACTTTGATTCCAACCTCAAGTGTGACTACCACATGGGTCAAGAAGGACACTCCACAGATAGGTGCTGGAGGCTCCGGCACAAAATCCAAGACTTGATTGACGCAGGGATCGTACAATTGGATTTTGTAAACACTCCAGCACCCAATGTCAACACCAACCCGTTGCCCAATCACAGGCCCACCATCAACATGATCACATTAGAAGAGTCAGCTCCCAAGGAAGCCGTCAAACAGAATCCAGCTAAGCAACCCGTTTCGGGAGAGACTCCAAAGGTGCACATTAAAAAAAGATGGTTATCCGGGGACCCTACGGTTGGCACTTTGGGAGAATCACATGGGAGGTTTCAGTACCTGGTGAACTATTCTTACACCCCAACTGAGCAAGGGCCGCCTAGTGGGTGGGGGCCGGAATTTGAGAAGGAAGATAATCTAGCAAAGGAAGAGGGGAAGACTGTCAACATGATTAACTCCCATCAGAAACCCAAGGTCATACGATGCTATGAGGGACAGTCAGTGGAGGTACAAATCCCAAAGAAAAAATATGTATTCAATGTCCCTGTACCAGCAGAGAATTACAAGGCTGCACCATTCGACTATCGGGCCCTCGAACAAGAGCGACCTCCTATAGTGGGAGGTATCACCCGCTCTGGGAGATTATACGATCCCAAGTATAAGAGCCCGACTGAAGAACCCAATACAGAGGAAGAGGGAGAAGGTCTTGCTGCATTTACAAAGATGGTAAAAGCCAGCGAATACAGGATCATGGAACAATTGAATAAAGTTCCAGCGCAGATATCCCTCATGGGCCTCCTTACTACATCTGAGCCCCACAGGGAAGCACTCTTTAAGGTGCTAAAACAGATTCAAGTCCCGGAGGGTATTGCTACAGACAAGATGGGTCACGTGGCAAACTCTATCTTTACCATGGATCAGATATCTTTCTCTCTAGAAGAGCTAGGAGAAGAGGGAGACCGACATACCAAGCCACTATTTATAGTGGTCCGGTGCAATGACACCATCGTCTCCCGAGTACTTATTGACAACGGATCATCCCTCAATGTATGCCCATTGGCAACACTTGACTTATTGGGGGTCGATCCAAGCAACATAAAACCTAGCTCCACAGTGGTCAGAGCCTTCGACAGGTCAAAGAGAGACATTGTGGGGGAAGTGAACCTACCAGTGGAAATCGGTCCACAAGTATTTCACATCTCCTTCCAGGTCCTCGACATCCCAAGATCTTTCAACTTACTCCTGGGACGGCCTTGGATACATGCTGCTGGTGCCATTCCCTCTAGTCTCCACCAAAAGGTCAAATTCATCACGAATGGGCGGATAGTTACAGTACTGGGCGAGCAGGATTACGCCATATACAAAGAGACTGCCATACCTTACATTGGGGATGAGGGTTCAGAAGACCTGGGGCTGCAGATTTTCAATGAAGTGAATATGGTGACCAGCAAAGAGGGTCATCAGTTTAAAGAGGGGCAGCACGGGACCTTCGGACTGGGATATGTTCCTACAGCCGCGGAAGAAGCACAAGCCAGGGGCAGAATGAAGGGGAAACTGATTGACACCCAGATGTGCATCCCACCTCTCCGACAATCTTTCAGAAAGGTAAATACCATTCAAAAGCTTCAAATAAACGAAGAGGACAACAACAAAGGGGAATCAATCTCCCGCGTGACTAACCAACATCCAGCTCTGAACAACTGGTTTTGTTGTCGTATCAATAGCGCTAGGTTAGCTCAGGAGTAGGAAAAATTATTGAACAAATTTTATTAAGACTATTTATCAAATTCCATCATGGTTTGTTTCTTTATTATATATATTTCATTTTTTTTTTATTTCACTCAGATCTCCCACCATCGAACATCAGGGATATTTCGCGCAAGTAGAACGTAAAAACACTGATATCGTTTCCAATGCTGCTGGGTCAGTTGTTGAAGACGATATCTTGGACCACGAAGTAATACAAGAAAATTGGCTAAAACATGAACAAAGCGGAATCTCGATTGACGAGCCTGTGGAGACAGTAAATCTATGAAGCATGGAAAACCCTAGGAACCTCAAAATCGAGACCAGTTTGAGTGCCAAGCAAAAATGTGAGATAACCGAGCTATTAATCGAATATGCAGATGTGTTTGCCTGGTCATATGGTGACATGCCAGGGCTAGACCAGTCGATAGTAGTTCACAGGCTTCCCACAAGGGAAGATGTCAAACCTAAAAAACAAAAACTAAGAAGATTTAGGCCCGACATCTTGCTAAAAATCAAAGAAGAAGTCAAGAAACTACTGGAAGTAGGGTTCATCGAAGTATCCGACTACCCAGAATGGGTGGCAAATGTAGTCCCCGTTATAAAAAAGAACGGAAAAGTGCGCGTATGCGTGGACTATCGGGACTTAAACCAAGCCACGCCAAAGGATAACTTCCCCCTACCTCATATTGATGTTCTAGTGGATAACACCGCGGGAAACCATCTCTACTCATTCATGGACGGTTTCTCAGGATACAATCAAATAAAAATGGCCGATGAAGACAAGACCAAGACAACCTTCATCACAACATGGGGAACTTTCTGTTGCAAAGTCATGCCCTTCGGTCTGAAAAATGCCGGGGCAACGTATCAGAGAGCCATGGTCGCCATACTTCATGACATGATGCATCGAGAGGTTGAAGTATATGTCGATGACATGATAGCCAAATCCAAAGAAGGAGAAAGCCATGTAGATATCCTGAGGAAATTGTTCAAACGACTAAGGAAGTTCCAGCTTAAGTTAAACCCGGAAAAATGTACTTTCGGGGTTACAACGGGGAAATTGTTAGGGTTCGTCATCAGCCAGGAGGGCATTAAGATTGACCCTGACAAGGTGAAGTCCATATTAGAGTTACCTTCCCCACGTTCCGTTAAAGAAGTAAGAAGCTTGCTGGGGAGACTAAATTATATAGCTCGGTTTATCTCACAACTCACCGACAAATGCCGGCCGCTATTCCGTCTGTTGAAGAAGAACGCCGCAATAGAATGGGACGACGAATGTGAAGAAGCGTTCAGGACAATCAAAGACTATCTTATAAAACCCCCGGTCTTGATAGTCCTGAAACAAGGAAAACCCTTATTCTTATACCTCACCATACTCCCCGAATCCATGGGATGTGTGCTGGGGCAAAAAGACGAAGAGGGAAGAGAACGTCCCATATATTATTTGAGCAAGAAGTTCACAGATGGGGAACAGAGGTACTCAGAGGTAGAGAAGACGTGTTGTGCGTTAATTTGGGTCATGCATTGACTAAGGCAATACACTCTTTACTATCATGTTGAGCTGTTGACAAGACATGACCCCTTGAAATACTTGGCAGAGAAGCCAGCATTGATGGGTAGAATCTCTAAATGGCAGATGCTTCTATCCGAGTTTGACATCACGTATGTAAATCAGAACTCGATAAAGGGACAAGCCTTAGCCGATCAGTTGGCCGAATACCCTGTCGAGACAGATACCCAAGAAATACAAGTCCAATTTCCGGATGAGAACATATCAACAGTAGAAGATATGCCGGTAGAAAACTCTAAGAGAGAGCAAAATGGTGGGTGGAAACTGTTCTTCGACGGGGCTGCCAATGTGTTTGGTTGTGGGGTTGGGGCAGTATTGGTATCCCCAGACGGCACTCAATTCCCTGCAGCGACGAGACTTACATTTCCCTATACCAATAATATCGCGGAATATGAAGCATGTATTCTTGGCCTCAAGATGGCCTGCCAAATGGGAATCCGCGAATTAGAGGTATACGGGGACTCGTCGCTCATCATACTACAAACAAGAGGGGAATACAAAACTAAAGACCCCAAACTGGTACCGTACCATCAACACTTGACAGAGCTGATTGAGGAGTTTAAGGCAATCACCTTCACGTACATCCCGAGAATTCAGAATCAGTTCGCAGATGCCCTAGCCACACTAGCATCCGTGATTCAAATAACAGGAGGAGCCGAAGTGCAACCGATGAAAATAGACATCGAAAGTCGGCCCGCTTATTGTTTGACAATTGAAAAGATACAAGACGATAAGCCCTGGTATCACGACATCAAGACCTTCCTCCAAGAAGGTAAATACCCTGAAATGGCTAGCAAGAATGACCAAAGAACGCTCAGAAGGTTGGCAAGTCATTTCTTATTAAGTGGGTCTATACTCTACAAGAGATCATATGATACCACCCTGTTGAGATGTGTGGACAAAAATGAAGCATGCGAACTCATGAAGGAAATACATGAAGGGGTATGTGGACCTCATATGAACGGCTACATGTTGGCCCGAAAAATCATGAGGTTAGGGTATTACTGGTTAACCATGGAGTCGGATTGCATAAAGTATGTTAAGCACTGTCATCTGTGCCAAGTATACGCAAACCGGATCAATGCTCCACCCAATGAGCTACATTTGTTATCAGCGCCGTGGCCTTTCTCTATGTGGGGAATCGACATAATTGGCCCAATCACTCCAACGGCATCCAATGGCCATAGATTTATACTGGTAGCGATTGATTACTTTACCAAATGGGTAGAAGCGTCATCATATACCAATGTCACAAAAGGGGTAATAGTCCGCTTCTTAAAAAGGGACATAATAGCCCGGTATGGAGTTCCTGAGTCAATCATCACCGACAATGGTACCAATCTCAACAATAAATCGATGACAGGTTTATGTCAACAATTCCACATAAACCATAGAAATTCAACACCCTACCGACCTCAAATGAACGGGGCAGTAGAAGCAGCAAACAAAAATATCAAGAAAATCATCGAGAAAATGACAACAACTTACAGAGATTGGCATGAAATGTTACCATTTGCCCTCATGGCTTATAGGAATTCAATAAGAACATCTACGGGAGCCACCCCTTACTCATTGGTATATGGTACAGAAGCAGTGCTACCAGTGGAAGTCGAGATACCATCATTCAGAATTTTGTCAGAAACTCAATTAACAGAATCGGATTGGGTAAAGAAAAGGTTTGATCAGTTGAACCTGATTGATGAAAGAAGACTTACCGCGCTATGTTATGGTCAGTGTTACCAACAGAGGATAGCCCGAGCATTCAACAAGAAGATGAGACCTCGGTACTTCAAAGAGGGCGATCTAGTACTAAGAAAAGTTCTCCCGAACGCCCAAGACTCCAGAGGAAAATTCACTCCAAATTATGAAGGCCCGTATGTGGTGAAAAAGGTTCTATCAGGTGGCGCTCTAATACTAACTCAGATGGATGGTCCAGAATTGAGGGATCCCATCAACACAGACGCCTTAAAGATGTACTATCCTTAGGCAAGGGAATCGAAATTTTGCCAATGTTTATGAAGGCCAATATTCGATACAAAGTTCGTTAAGTTGAGTTTTTACTTTTCTACAGGCAAAGCTAATATCCCTGAATGGTCAACGATCCCAATCAGTTCTCATCACAATAAATACACTTAAACACATTACCCACCACTTTGTCAATGAAAGATAAACACTAAAATGATAATGAATCTTAATGTAATTTGTGATATAATTTTGTCTACTCCTAAGCATTAAAACTGAGCGCATTATTAAGATAACATTACCATAGAAAGAGCTTTGTCCATAAAGAAAGGAGGCACATCAAGATTTTCAATCCAGTGTCAAGATAAGAAGAAAAGAAGCAGGAGCGAACCGACACGAAGGTTCGGTCGTTTGGTTGCTATCCAAGATAAACTGGCAAGCATGTTAAAACAAGTAACTATCATCACATCATGAAAAGCATCACATCATCTAGCTTAGTTAGAAGCATGTTCAAGAGCACCAGATAAGTCAGCTCATAATGAAGCACGTGTCTAGATGTTTCCTTTAATAGGGTAGTCAGCCCAAAAAGGGGCACTTCCCTAAATCCCTCAAGATTAGCCCACAAGGGGCACCTTTGGAGCCATCATTTTCATAATAGGATAGTCAGCCCAAAAAGGAGCACTTCCCTAGATCTCGCAAGGTTAGCCCATAGGGGGCACCTGTTGAGCCATCATTTTCATTTAGGTTAGTCAGCTCTTGGGGCACTTTCCTAAAAATTAATCCAGGGGTTAGTCAGCCTAATATGGGCACTTTCCCGAAAAAGCCTGTTCTCAGGGTCAGCTCATAAGGGCACCTTTTGAGACAGTTCTAGTTTAGGTTAGTCAGCTCTTGGGGCACTTTCCTAAAAATCAATCCAAGGGTTAGTCAGCCCAATATGGGCACTTTCCCGAAAAAGCCTGTTCTCAGGGTCAGCTCATAAGGGCACCTTTTGAGACAGTTCTAGTTTAGGTTGGTCAGCTCTTGGGGCACTTTCCTAAAAATTAATCCAAGGGTTAGTCAGCCCAATATGGGCACATCCCCGAAAAAGCCTATTCTCAGTGTCAGCTCATAAGGGTACCTTTTGAGACAGTTCTAGTTAAAGGTTAGTCAGCCCAAGAGGGGCACTTTCCTAAGAATTTTATCAAAGGATAGTTAGCCCAATATGGGCACTTTCCCAAAAATCCGTTCTCAGGGTCAGCTCATAAGGGCACCTTTTGAGGCACTACCATAGGTTAGTCAGCCCAAGATGGGCACTTTCCTAAAATCTATTTTAAGGTTAGTCAGCCCAATATGGGCACTTTCCTAGATTCTCCCGATTAGTCAGCTCTTGGGGCACTTTTCGGAAATATCCTTCCCAAACAGTTGCTAGTCTAACAGACGCTTCTGTCGACAGGTAGCCAGCTCATAAGGGCGCTTCCTAAGTGAATTTTCTTTCCAAGGTTGCAAGTCTGATAAGACGCTTCTTATCATCATTTCTCATATATTCCTACTCAATGCTTGAGATGTGTCCTGTCGCCAACTAGTTAGCCCATAAAGCACTTTTTGGAGAGGGGACATTACCTTGAATTGTTAGGAACATCTTCAACCGTAGGATTATCAGCTCTTGGGGCATTTTCCTACTAAAACCTAATTCAAGAGGTCAAAAATGGCGTCTTTTGTTTTGTCTTTGTAGTTAAGTTTTTCAAACTTTACCACAAAGAGGGGCAGTTGTAAACACCCCATTTTTGCCCTCGGAATCAACAATTCTCAATAATAATCAATTTTTCAATTTTTCCTAATTTTTCCCAATTTTTCCTAATTTAGCATAAAATAATAAAAATGTTCAAAAAAAAAAATAAATAGGAAAACACTTCAATTTTGAAAAATGATTTCAGAAATGGCAATAATAAATAATAAACAATTTTTAAAATTTTTTGGAATTTTCAAAAAATACAAAAAATAGAAAAATCGCATTGCATATATGCAATTTGCGAAAATAAAAAAATCAGGAAAGTGTGCTAGCTCAGCTGGTCCGGACCATGGGCTAAGGCGCGCACAGGGGGTCGAGGTCTCGGGTTCGAATCGCGGAGGACGCAGTTTCCGCGTTTTGTAATTTTTCGACTTATCCAGTGACACGTGGCAGCATCTGATTGGCTGGAAGAAACGCACGCGCCGGGAGCGTGATCATCCCTTACCTCGAGCCCGAGATTGCCGGCGAGAAGAAAAATTCGTATTTCGGCCGTTTTGATCCGATTTTTTGCACGAATCCAACAGATCTTCAACGGAAATAAGATAAACACTATCTAATTGGAATCAAATCGCAACAAACCGTTGGATAGACACGGATCGGAGTTAGTTTTTCAACCGAAAATCCGATCAGCTTCAATCGGAGGAAATCCGAGCTTATCCAACTCAATTTCAGGTGCCTATAAATAGAGGAGGAGGTGAAGAAGCCGACACACAGATCAGAATTGCGAGAGAGAGAGAAAAGAGTGCAAATCGGAGGAAGTCCAAGCCGTGACCGCCGACCGGAGTTCAAACCACCGCAAGGAGACGTTCTGGGAGTAAACCGCCACCACCATCAGACTCAGCACCCTCGAGAAGCTAGGATTCGACACTTCACCCGCCGCAAACGACCGCCGGAACGCCGTGAACGAGCCAATACCGCCGCCGTGTCCGACCGATTCGACCCGACCCGCGCACCGATCCGGATCCAGGTAAGTCGGATTTTCCAGATTTTTTATTATTATTTATTTTATTTATTTTGTTTATTTGTTTATGTTGAATTTATTTATTATTATTTATTATATTGTTAGCCATTTATTTATTTATATTGTCGATAAATAGGAAAATGTAGGAATTGTATTTTTCTAGGATTTAATAATGTAGAAAATAGGAAATAAGAAAAAATAAAATAAAAATAATAAAAATGAAGAAAAATAATAGAAATATTAGAAAAAATAATAATAATAAAATTTTAAATTTCAAAATAGGATAGAAAATAAACTTAAGATAAAATTTTCAACAAAAAATATAAAAATTATAAAAATCATGAAAAACTTACAAAACTTATAAAAATCACAAAAATCATGAAAAACTTACAAAACTTATAAAAATCACAAAAATCATGAAAATCACAAAAATCATAAAAAAATTCAAAAGAATTATAAAGGAATCGTAAAAATAAGTTTTAACACTTAGAAAATCCTTTTCTTCGAATAAACTCAAAATAGATGTTTTCCCCCAAAATCATTTTCAAAAAAATCAAATTCAAAGTTTAGGCTTAGAAATTTTTAGAAAAATCCCAAAGATGTTAAGAATTGTAAACCAAAAGAGTTTGCAAGAATTAAAATTCATCAACAAACTTAAGATTTTCGAAAAAAAGCGAACTACGGCTTGTTTGATCCTGAGTAGCAGGTACGTAGGCACCCATTCGGGTCAACCCATAAAATAAATGAAAAATCCTTTTTTTCTGAAATAAATTCAAAGACATAACAAAAATTAACAGAAACACAATGAAACACATTTCTAAAGATGAACAATTTTAAGAGATTAGGTGGTAACCGCATAGGTTTTAATAGGTTAGCCTCCGGACCTAGAAACTCTGGTTTTCCCTTTTTCTCTTCTCACAAAAACGAGAAGAGGAAATAACGACGACTAGTAGTCCAAATTAAGACTAATCCGCTCCTTTAGTCTTAATTCAATTTTTCCCAACAACAGTTGGGTGGCGACTCCAAAAATCAAACGAAATTCCTAATTCAAGTCGAGGATTTAGATTAGATGAGCATAGGGTTTAGTTTAGATCGGATTAGGAATGGGAATTCAAAAATTAGACTCGACAGGTACCATTCTATAAAGTTCCTTGGATATTGGTGCCATTCCTGATAGCAAATAAATGCAGAATTCTATCTTTCTAATTGGTGGTAAGCTTAAAAGATTCTCCGAAAAGACATCTGCATACCCTTTCATAACATATACATCTTCTAATTTCACGGCTTGTCTTGTCTTTACTGATAATGCTGGTAATCTATCTTTATCCCACAACTCATATATAGGAAGAGTTGCAAGTCTTTATGCATTCAGTTTGAACACAATTGTACCTTTATTGGGGAAATTAAAATAAACCACTAGATTATGACAATTTGTAGTGTCATAATACTTAGACAACCAATTAACCCCTAAACTCATATTAAATTTTGTTAGCTCTAGCATAAATAATTCTACTAGAATTTTCTTTCCTTGTATTATAATTTCTACAACCTTATACATTTGATCTAATCTTCCTCTCACTCTAAATAGAGTATTCACAATTAGGGTATCACTCAACAACACATGTTTCAATCCACATATATGCATAAAGACAAGTGATATGCACGAATGTGTGGCCTATGTATTAAATAACATATAAGTTGTATTCGAATTAATAAGTAGTGTACTTGCAATGGCATCCTAGTCTGGAGCATCCTGCTACTGTTGTTGTTGTAAGGCACATACGTAACCAGGTGCTCTCTATCTTGGTCCTGAGTATTGAGTTCTACCCATTGGTCTTTTGGGTGTAGGTTTTCCTAGCTGCTGTGTTAGGAACTATTGACACATTACAACCATCTGATTATGGATGGCACCACACTTAAAGGATCTATGCCCCATTTGCTTATAAGAATAGTAAAGTTTAAGGGATAGATTTTTCTGTGCGATTCTTACTAGGGTGTCCTATCTTACTATAAAAGAAACATGCCCCTTCGGGCCAATTGCATTACTATAGTTCATCTGGTCCCAAAAACTTAAGACATCTCCTTCTTAGTCTTACCTATGGTGGTGAAGATAGTGCTAAATGCACCGGCCTAGTCTTGAGAGATCTAGGTGTAAAAGCCATAAGTTTGGCTTGATATATTGTATGCCATTTTCCCTTGTTTGCATATGGCATATTAGAGGTTAGTCTCTTTCTCAAGGTGATTCCTACCCTATAGGACAATTGATTCTCAATTCTCTTCGTGCTCTACTCCAAGTACTTAGCCTTATCAACAATCTCTACTTAGGTGGATAGTTGGAAGGCTCCTACTTCATGTTGGAGGTTAGATTTTAAGCCTTTCACAAATCTTCTTGCCCTAGAGGCATCATCAATTCCAACAGCTTTAGGCAAGAACTTAATTAAGTGGTTTAGCTCTACTTTATATGCCTTTACAGTTTGGTTACCCTGCTAGCAATTATAGTATTCAACCTACATCCTATCCCTGATACTGTTGGGAAAGTACTTTTGATAGAATAGCTCCTTGAACCTTTGCCACTTGATAGGAGCTCCTGTTAACCTAGATGTACTAGTCCACTAAGCTGTGGTTGATCCCTTCAACATAAATGTTGCAAATTTAACCTTCCTATCTTTTGACACCATGAATGCCTCAAATGTTTTCTTTGTTTTATTGATTTAATGTTTGGCTTTTATTGGATCATCAACCTGTAGATGAAACTCTTTTGCTAGCTGGAAAAATTTGTCTAGTTTACATGGTTCTTCTATAAGCCAGATAGGTCTTATGGCCTATTGTTGCTATTGTGCCAACATCCTTACTAGAGCATTTACAATCTCTAATAGTTGAGCAGTCGTAACATTAACCTGATCTAGAGCTCCTTGCTAAGGTGATCCTAGAGGGTATCTTTCCTTTGGAGCATCTCCACCTTGTTTAGTGTTAGATGAGCCTTATCTAGTGTTTCTTCTAAGTCGCATTTTGTTTGAGATGAGGCAATAGAATAGTTCCAAAAGTTAGAGTTAATATGGGGAGTTACTGATATCTAAGTATACTCATGTCTACACATATATACATACATACATAAGTAAAATAGAAATTTAAAAGAAAGTACAACTAGATAAAATAAAATAAACAATTGCCCTGTAATTTACTCACTCTCTTTATTTCTTACCGTTCTACAGATTAAATACTCAATCCATTTAAATATTTCAACTTTCTACTGATTAAAACTTATATTCTATTGATCAAAACCTAAGTTTTAATACTACCTAAGTTGTAACGCCCCAGAATATGGAACGCAACAACGCATCATAGGTCACTTTGGGTAGCGACACGTTAGGACTCTAAATCTCCATTCAACATCAATCCTATTCGTCTCCACTATATATTAACACCAATATAATTTCAACAATAGAATTGAATGATTCTGAGGTGAATCATTTCAATCATCGTTACTTAATTTAATTACATGAAAACTTAAACTAAAATCCAAAATAGTGTCTATCAACATATAACAATTAACATAATAAAAAGTCTAATGATTATCTCCATATCCTTGAATTAATAACCTAAAGTTCTACAAAAGATTCATCAATGACTTCCATATTTTTCATCATCAATATAGTAGTAGTGTTCTCTTCCATACTCATCCTGATATTGCCCTACTAAGTTTCTATTCTCATCATAATCAATATGCTTATTATTGTCACCTGCAACTGAATAATAAAAAGGAATGAACCTAAGCCCAGTACATAAGTATCACATAAACATACATTTGCCATACAAACAACAATATCACATACATATATGAAACAATAATACTCATTACATTAAATAATCAAATTAATTATATTCACTTAATCTACAATCAATGCAGGGGTACTAATGACCCTGATATACATATAGTATTTACATATATATAATCTTAAATGGAAATTGTCATTGTGGGCCTCTTTTAACCTTAATCTATCCTAGATTATTTCAATACACAATTGTACTAAAGACAATGCGGCATACCAATTATCGGGGTGCTTCCTAGGGATTTGTCATTACAAGCCCTTAGGCCCAGTCAAACATAAGTAACATGCATAATTTACTCTAATATTCTAGTGATTTCATTAAATAAACTACACTAACAATCACAATCAATGGAACAAGGTAAGAACTTATCTAAAATTGTGTTCTTCCTATCATCTTTTATGTCTCTAAGAAAAGGATGTAGACTTGTTCAAGTATAAAGAACTAAGCTTAGTTCTAGTTTACAATTAATCTAGGTTTATTAATTGATTAGATATATTCGCATTGTATAATTCGCTTCCTTATGGTCTTATTGTGCATTTATCTTAGTTTATAATCATGAAAATTTACAATAAAATTAAAGTATGAGTATTTTAAGACAATATGGTTGTATGAGAGGTCATGCAAAGGAACATGGGATAGAGCACGGTCGTGCTAGTGGTCGTGTATCGATCTATGTGAGATCATTATTTCAACATGCCTAAGTATATGGTTGTGTATTCAGTTGTATATCTTTTTGTGTAAAATTGTCACTTTAGCACGTCTAGGTACATGGTCATGTATCTAGCCATGTACCTTTCTATGGATTTTTGTGATTAAATACACTTAAGTACATGGGTGTACCCTTCATTCATGTATCTTTCTATACACATCCGTGTTTCTATATGGGTAGGTACATGGTTATTGAAATCCTTGATTAAAATGACTTGACAACAACCTGCAACCATATAAAGCAATCCTAAACCCTTGGTGACAAAATACCTTCTTCCCTTTCCCTTAATAAAAAAAATAAGGTTTTCAAACTAATGTATGTTGGGTGTTTTATCGTGGGTTTATACTCGTGACATCAAAAAGGATTTTTGATTTGGGATTTCAAACTTAGGGTTTATATTGGAGTCTCCGGTATGATGTAAAACTCAGTAGGGGTAGTGTGCACTTTGGATTGCCTCCCCTTCTCCCTTGGTCTCTCTTGTCTTTGCTGCAAAGAGGATTTCTTATAATTTGGGTTTAGACAATTTGTATTAGAGATTTCACTTGTAGATTTTTTTTTTCTCTTATTCCTTCTTCTTTGATGTGTTCATTTTTTTCCCAATCATTAACCAATTGGATAGCCCAAATGGAATAATTTAATGCTATATTGCTAAATAAGTACATGTGTTAGGGTGTGAATGGTTGAACAAGACATATAAGCAAATAGATGTTTAGAGATTGATAGTAGTTAGCATGTGTGTACTTGAAAACTTCAATTGCATATTAAATTGATCTATTTTAAAGTTCGAGTAATAAATTATAAAAAAATGGATAATAATAGCAACATTAACCCTTATTATTATTATTATTATTATTATTACTATTGTTTAATTAACTGTGCATGCATGCGTGCTTGGACTTTGAAATGTAAACTATCAAACTTCATGACATAATATCATTCCACCATCAAGGGAAGCAATAATTTAGAAGAAGATTATTGTATAGCCCTATATGTTATGAGTATCTAAGGTAGGGAAGATGTGCATCAATATTTTTGAACTACTCGTGAAGAAATTAAATTACACTTTTCACATATTTACATATTTCTATTTTCCTATGAAGTATTTAATCAGCGTTTAGTCAAAAGTATACAATTTTTCTTCTTTTTTTTTATTTTTAATTAGTATTTCAAGAATACAAGTATATATGAGTTAAACTTATATGCAAATTACTTAAGTTTAAGTTGATGTTTACTCGGGTTCAGCTTGACAATGGTTGAATTATACTCGAGTGCTAACTATTGAAGTAGTTTATCGAATTGAGTTCAAGTTTGAGTTTGATAACATTTAGTTCAACAAGCTTAGAGCTTAGTTCAATTCAAGTAGAAATTACATATTAGTTTGATTTGAATATCAATATTATTTTAATTAAAAAAATATATACTTTTAGTAAATTTAAATCTAAACCAGCTTAGTCGAGTCTAGTTTGGGCTTTAGCTTATAGAATACTATTTCAAGTTTACTTCCAACTTAAATTTGTAAGTTGAATAGAGTTTGAGTAAAGCTCAAGTTTTAAGACATTTAATTAAACTCCAACTTAAGTCTAACAATATATCAACTCAAGTGGACACAATCCTCGTACAATCCTATTTGGAAAGACGGGATATCATTCGTATAGTTCTAAAGTGAAAGCACAGAGTTCAATTGCTGCTATGGTCTTATGTGCTCCTTAAAAATAAAATTCTGTCAATGGTAACAATAAATGTGTAAAACCCAATTCAATGTTGACAATCCACCAGTCTGTACTTTCGAGCAAATTCAAGGATGCACACGCGTTGGCAATATTCCTTGAATGCGTTTCTTCGTTGTGTGATAAGGCATAAGGCTTGAGGCGTCCAAGTCGAATGCAGATGATGTACTTTCATGTCTTAAACTTATTTGGGTGGCAACGACGTACTAACAAGTTCCCCCAAAAGTCAACTGTACTTGCAATGACAGCTCCTAACATCGCGTATCTTATTAAAGGTTTAATGTACTTTTTCGATTAAATAATCAAATTATCCAGATAAGAAATGAAGAAACAGAACTAGTAATCCGGAAAATAAATTTCAAAGTTTAGTTGTGATACGAAGTTTGATTTGTCCTCCTTCCGAACTATACAGTGTACAGTAATTATATGCATATATGAATAATCCTTTAAACTAATCGCATGATTCAGCCAATATCATTGTATTGTACCATATTCCATTGTATTCCTTAAGAAAAAAAAATAAATAGAAAACTTGGTACATATTCCTTCGATTGTATATGATCACGTACAGAGAATATGAATATATATTTTATTTTTTAAAATAGTTTTTATGCTTATATGATAATACCTATAATATTAAAAAGGATGGAACCTTTTAATGTCCACGTCCTTTTTTTTTGTTAAAAAAATCAATACTTATAGTAATATATATTATTAAGTATATAGCTTTAAAAGAATAGATTCAATTAAAATGATCTCTCTTATTTTCATGGGATGGTGACTATATTACAGTTTTCTTTCTTTATATCCACTAAACCAATTTCACTTATTAGGAGAGTTATTATATTTAAGTAAGTATATAAAATATAACTCCTTCAATTTAAAAATCCAAATAAAAGACTAGATTTTTTTTTTTTTTACTTGTAATATAGGTATGTTGATTGCTAATATAATTAAAAGGAACACATATAAAAGGGATATATACAAAAATAGGGTAGGAAAATTTAACAAATTGTAAATGGATTCACTTATATTTACTTTATGCACATTTAATCTTTTATATTTAAAATTGAACATTTAGATTTTGATGTTTAAATAAGTGCTTTTATCCCCTTAAATGAGCATTTTTGCCCTTTATTTAATCTACCTTTTTTTTGCAATTTTTTATTATTTTATTTATAAGCAAAATTAGAAAGAAAAAAAAGATCCAAAAGTTGTTTTTTTTAAAATAAGATTTAAGATCCTACATTTCAATTTACCAAAAACTTTATTCTAAATGCAGAGTATTGTTGACACTTATGCTAGCTTTATGCCTGTTTAATTAAATTCAAAATTTAGAGGGAAAAGTATATGGGATCCCTAGCTTTTTGCATCTAGTGGGATAAAAAAATTAAAAAGAAAAATAATAGTAGTGAGAAAAGAAGATGACAAAGTATACTAAGAATTATATATTTGATAAAAATTGAATCATCTATCTTTATACTGTTTGAATGATAAAATTTAAAAGATATTATTAGTTCATTTCAAATTTACTGGTAGACTTTTTAAACTTCTTTTCACATTGTTTATCACTTTTATTTTATGTCATTCTAAAAGTTTTTTGACAAGATTTTTATATAGCTTTTGTCATGTATTTCTATGACTTTTTTTTTTTTTATCATTTTATCCATTAGCACCTATTTCTTTGCAAATTAAATAAGTTACTAGATATTTTATCTTATATTATCACTTAAAATTATAATAACCAAAACCAAATACTATCTTAAGTTTAGACTTAGGAACATAAAAAAATAAAGCTGCATATTGATTCTTTCTTTTTTTTCCTTTTATATATGTTAAAAGTTCCATGGAGGATATCCACTACATAAATAGAGTATGTATTTCAAATCTTTAAATACATGAAGCCCTCATTAAAATAAAAATAAATAAATAAATCCATTGATCTAAAGATCGAGAATGGTTAATCCTCGACGGATCATATATCATAAATTCTCTGAATTGGTTTCCTATTTGCATAAACAATATTGAAGATTTTATATTATATTCTATGCTGTTGGTAGCACAAACAATGAAAAATTACAAGATGGCTCTCTCTTAACTAAAGGGCTTATTCTCTACACCCGTCTACTCTTTGACTTTTCATAGACTAATCTAGATTTATCCCCAATGGACTTATAAACAAATATTTCCCAGATTCCCAAGAGCAGATAGTGAAAGATTTTCCACACAAGGGAGCCAGAAATGCATGATTCACGCTGCAGCATTTAGCAACATCTACAAGCCAGAGGCCGACCTGAGAATAAGAAGCTAAGAAACCCACATATATCCTTAGGCCTATATATGCCTACAATTAACTTCCCTTCAATGCCCAACCTTCCTGAATCCTCCTATCTCTCCTAAAAAAAAAAATTCATTCCTACTAAAAGAACGATAGATTAGTGAAGAAAAACATGGATCCTATAAGAAAACTGCTTGGAATGAGTTTCCTTGTTGCGTTTCTTGGTTGGATAATGATTTGGATTATGCTGCCCACTGATACATACAAGTCCAAATGGACTCCTCACCTCACCAACAAGCTTAGTTCCACATATTTTCAGGGACAAGGTAAATCTAAAATTAGTACTTCCCTAGCTTATAGGACATCCTTGCTTTACAAATTCTTTCCCCCCTTCCTCCCTCGGGGTATCTTCATTAAGAGGTGGGTTTTGATTTTTGTCGACACTTCTAAACTAATTTTCCAATGAGGAATTTCACCGAGTGAATTTATCGAAATTCAAATTTTTAACACTAGAGCCTCGGCTATACCCCGACGTGCATTTTATTTTAATCTTGTGGTATTGGAAAATCCTTGTTCAGGTACAAATCTTTTACTTTTCACATTCCCCATAATATTCATAGCTGCTTTTGGCTGCATTTATCTACACTTACACAAGAACTCGGGCAAGTCTTCCTGCTTCAACAGGTACGTTTTACAATGTGTGTGTACACACAAATTTGAATTTATTTACCTCATACTG
Organism: Laguncularia racemosa; assembly: GCA_037954665.1. Taxonomy (NCBI): domain Eukaryota; kingdom Viridiplantae; phylum Streptophyta; class Magnoliopsida; order Myrtales; family Combretaceae; genus Laguncularia; species Laguncularia racemosa. Next base: position 28,355 of record JBBMOL010000129.1, read on the forward strand.
AACTAAAAATGTGATTTTCCATTGGGGGTAAATGCAGACGTGGTCTTGCGAGGTTGAGAAGACCAGTGCTTGTTGTATCTCCTCTGGGAGTTGTTACTGCAATAGAGCTCACTTTCGTTGTAATGTTCATTGCACTCTTGGCGTGGTCTCTTGCAAATTACTTGAATGTCAGCTTCGCCCACCTCCATATGCACAAAGTTGGGGAGAAAGTGTAAGTAAAATATATGTATGCGATTGGTCATGTTAACGAAAACTAATATACTAATTAATTACTCTTAGGTAATGATCGATTGTTAATATTTTATGGTTTTTGTTTGGTTTGTATAATGAATTAAGCCATTAGATAAAAAAGACTTCAATGTACTAGATAAAATTAAATAATTTATATCGTATATTTAATAGTATAAAAATTTATTTTATTGAACAAATAAATGCAATTTTAAACCCCATAATATAACCTTATATTATCATCTCTCTCTCTACTATCGTGTTTATACCAAAACTTTTTTGAAGAATTTTCATGTGTTAACATAAAAAATAACTCGATATCATTATAAAAACATGTATCTTGTACTACACAAATCATTCATAATATCAAAAAATTGTATTGTATTTAGGAGTGAACACAAAACTATAGGATGAGGAACTGAATTGACTATAATTATTAATATTATAATTATTCATAATCTTATATGAGTGTACCTGTGATATTTTCTATACTTAATAAGAAGGAAATTTGAATTTTTTTTATAGAAATAATTAAGGGTATTCAATACACTTTATAAGAGGTTAAATAATAAATATTTTATATTTTTATTGTAGCATATATATTAATGTTGACATATACCCATCAATTTATTGGAAAAAAATAATACATAAAACTTGTATAAATTTTGTTATTAACAAGAATATAATGCAAAAAAAATTAAATAGGTAATTATAAGTAAAGTAAAAAAAAACCAAATGACATGGATATAAGTATGCTTTGATTTTTTTTCTTTAATGATGACTTTAAAAGATTGTATTATTAGCAACATTACAAAAACTATTAGTCTTTAGTTATTTAATAATCCTCATTTATTTTCATAATATTAATTGTAAATAAATTACATCAAGTTATATATGCTTATTATTATTTATTCATACTTCATACGATAAGATGAAAAAATTTATAGTATTGGTAATGTAATTATTATTTATTGTACATAATTAATAATAAATAGCAACTTAAAAGAATTTATTAATTAACTTATGATTTTTATATTAGATGAAAGTTAATGTTATTAATTATTGTAAAGAAAAGAGAGAGAGAGAGAATTTAAGCAATCAAACCCATGACCTTTTATTTAAAAACATATATATCTTACCACTAAACTATGACTTACAATTTGTAATTTTCACTCTTAAAATATACATATGATATATGTAATTTTTTATTTTTCAATAAATTTTTTTAATTAATTTTTTTTCAAGCTTGGAGGATTGGAGCCCCCGTCAACCCTCCTCTAGAACTGCTCTTAATTATACTATTTTTTTTATACAATATTGTCTTATTTGACCTGTACAGTTTAATTATATCAATCAAATGTTATATAAGCACTTATCAACATCTTCCATGTATAATTTTACAACTAATGTATTTTTTTTTCCTCTCTAGAATGCCCTAAGATAAGATTTAGGTTAACTTGATAATTTTTAATATTTGCACTTTATTAGAAAAATTAAATTTAATAACGGAACCTTTGGCAGGTGGGAAGCTAAATTCCGGAGTGTGTCGTTGAGGCTGGGGTATATAGGGAATATATGCTGGGCATTTTTATTCTTTCCTGTAACAAGGACTTCCTCCCTATTGCCCTTGGTGGGCCTCACATCAGAGTCCAGCATCAAGTATCATATATGGTTGGGCCATATTTCAATGGTCCTCTTCCTTCTTCATACCATAGGTTTCATCATCTATTGGGCCATAACTAACCAGATGGTTTTGGTAAGTGATACATGCATGCCCATCCATTGCATATGTTTTCTTATATGAAAAAAAAATAAAAATGAGATACATATCGAGTATTTTTCGCATGTGGCAATAATAATTTTGTAGAGCATGTAACAAATATTACACACATGTATATTTGTGTATGAGAAAATTGCAAATAGGAATTAAAAACTATTTAGTAGATAGATATTCTAAACGCTTAAAATGAGTTTTTATCGATATATAATTTTTAAAAATATAATTATGTCACTATTTAATGTTCTTATAATGATGGTTTTAGGATTTTAATAACAATATATGGTATATGAGTATATTTTGGAAAACCATTTAGGAGATAAAGTCGTATCCTAAAAATTGAAGGGGACCGTGACCAATGATTTTAAGGTTGTACTTGTACTTGCAATTATTCCTGAACAAATACTCCAGAAAAGTTATTAATAATGTAGCGAGGAGTAAAAAATAGATAAAAATTAGTTTTGATCTTACAAAAACTATAATGAACAACAGATGCTGGAATGGAGCAGTACATGGGTGTCAAACGTAGCAGGAGAGATAGCCATAGTATTTGCAATTGCAATGTGGGTGACGAGCCTGCGTCCAGTTCGAAGAAAAATGTTCGAAGTTTTCTTTTACACACACCATCTCTACGCTCTCTATATCATCTTCTACGTATTGCACGTTGGGGCAGCCTATTTTTGCATGATAATTCCTGGGATCTTTCTCTTTTGCATCGACCGCTATGTCAGATTCTTGCAGATTCTGCTCGTCTTCTTCCTTGTGGCGTCGTCGAGCTCACTTTTGCCAAAAGTTCCAGTAAGTGACCAAGTTTATAGTTGAGGATCATGTTTAATTGCACCACGTACTTACGCATTGGATCATTTCATTTTAAGATCCTATCTTATATTATAGAAATGGGTAAATAATAAGCGATAATATAAAAATAGCTTTTTTTTTTTTAATTTTATATCCGAAGTTCGAGTTAATAAATATTATATAATATAATTAAACTTTAACTTACTAAATTTACTATTTACTATAGTTATTGTTACGTGTTTGTCACGATATATGCAGAAATGACCTACAATCCAACTAGCATCTTGTTCATAAATATACCCGGGATTTCGAAGCTACAATGGCACCCCTTCACAGTAATTTCCAGCAGCAACATGGAAGCAGACAGGCTAAGCGTAGCCATAAAATGTCAAGGAAGTTGGTCTCAAAAACTTTACCAAACTCTTTCTTCTGCTTCGGTGGACCGGCTTGAAGCATCTGTTGAAGGACCTTATGGACCAATCTCATCTCAATTCCTACGGTAATAATGTTTACTTCATCTCTCCAATATATCTACTTATTATATCTTTGTCATATATCCAATTTACATATATATTTTTTTTCTTTGGCTTGGCGATCCCATAGACTTTCAGATATATTTATATTTTCAAAATATCAAAATTGCACCCTATAGTACCTATTTTTTAGGGGCATCTTGTATTGATACATTAACATGTATCATTTGGGCTTACATGTAGATAAATGGGATCATATATAAATTCCTTTATCATGCATATAAAAAATCATTGAAAAATATACCTATTTTTATATATAAGCAGCCTTGTTATTTTTTTGCTCTATTACATTCTAACTTATTCTTCTTTTTTTCTTCCAAAATATGCAACTAAGCATATGACTATACCAAATAAAACTCTAAAATTTGAAAAAAAGAAAAGAAAAAGTTAATTATACCCAAAGCCTAGAATCGTTAGAATAAGTATGCTGATATTGACTATTAAATTAACATTTTAGAAACGAAATATGTCATTACAACTAAGTCAAATATGTCTGATATTGAATTTCTATGATGTGGCTCTCAATAGCTTGAGAAAGTATAAGTGCTATTACAATTAAACCCGTTACATTCTGCAATGCAATTTATAAATGAGAATTTGTATAATTAGAAGAACAAATCACATTTTATCCAAGAATTTATATGCCTTTTGCCCTCCACTAATTTGAAAACTTTGATGCCAAATGCAGGCACGAGGACATGGTTTTGGTGAGTGGAGGGAGTGGCATTGCTCCATTCATCTCCATTATTCGAGAACTTATATCTCAAAGCAATAATGATCAACCTAACACCATATTCCCAAAATCAATCCTTCTCATATGTGCTTTCAAGAACTCTTCCGACCTAGCAATCCTAGACCTCTTACTTCCTATTCAAGTAGCATCCCATGATCTCTCACCCCTTAACCTCCAAATCCAAGCCTACATCACCCAAGAACAAAAACAAGACCAAACCCTGGACCAAAAAAATAAAATGATCCAAACCCTAGGGCTCAAACCCGACCAGCTCGACTCCTCTATTGCACCGATCCTCGGACCCAACACGTGGCTTTGGTTTTTTGCAATCATCACTTCGTCATTCCTCATGTTCTTGATCTTACTAGGGATCGTCACGCGTTACTATATAAGCTCGAACATGACCTACCATTACTCGTACTGGTGTCTTTGGGACATGTTTCTTTTATGCGTTTGTGCGTTTCTAGGTTCTAGTGTTGTATTTGTTTTAAGAAAGAGAGAGATTATTGCAACGGAGAGAAAACATAATAATCAAGTGAAGAATGTGGAGATTCCTACTACGCCGACGGCAATTCCTGGGTCTTGGTTTTCTGATCAGGCGGAGAGAGAGCTTGAGAGCCTTCCTCACCAGTCACTTGTTCAAGCCACCAAGGTCCATTTTGGAAGAAGACCTGATCTCAAGAGTAAGTTGAATCTTTTCCATTTTATGTATCCTATCCTTGAGCTAGCCAATTTCTTAATATCCAAGGTTATCTATGCAGTATTCTCATAAAAGATTAAATGATACTGTTAATATGTAGAAGGTTATTATATTAAAATAGAAAAGTGAAGATGGTATTTGTTTAAGAAAGTATTGAAGTGGAAAATAGTAGAAGATGAAAGAATAGAATAGAGTGTGTTTAGAATAGGAGTATTTATGTATTTCTTAGTTTTTAGCTTAGTTACAAATGAATGAAGTATACTTATTTATAATACTTCCTAGTTACATGTAGCACACTCATCAAATTCAATATCTCTATTGATGATGTGCAAAGGGATTTTGTCCCCTTCAAGCTTCAATAGGTGTCTTGTCTTGTATAGCTTTTGTTGGACATCTATTGAATAGATAAACTATTGTGTAAATTGCTTCATCCTATAATATCTTTGATATCTTCTTCTCTTCTAGTGTAGATTTGGCCATCTCCATCATTGTGTGATTTTTCCTTTCTAATAAACTGTTTTGTTCTAGTGTATATCCAAGTATAAGCTGGTGCTCAACTCCTTAATCTTTGCAAAACTTGTTAAACTCTTTTGAGATATATTCCTTACCTTTATCACTTCTAATTGTTTTAATATTATATTCACTTTGCTTTTAAATAAATTTCTTGAAAATTTCAAATACTTCTGATCTTTTGTGCATAAAATAAACCTATGTCATCCTTGTGTAGTTATCAATAAAGAGGATAAAATACCTACATTTGTTAAATGATGGTGTCCTCATAGGTCTGCACACATTTATATGTGTGAGCTCTAGTGGTGCTTTAGCTCTCCATGCTTGTCTAGAAGGAAATGATTTCCCATGTTGTTCCCAAGCATGCAACCTTCACAACCATCTGCAACCTTCTTTATAACCGGTAAACTTGTCATCATATTCTTGTGTTGGACTAGTTTTAACCCATGAAAGTTTATGCGGCCAAGTCTTTTATACCAAAGCAATAATTTCTCTTGTTCAAACTTCATGGCCACTTTTGTAGTATGCTGCCACTAGAAAGGAAAATTTTGTTGTTGCACCTTTACTTTAGCAATGTCTTTGTCTTTTTCTCCTTTGTCATAAATGGTATATGAATCTCCTTCAAATAGTAAAGAATATCCTCTCTTATCATTTTCCCAACACTAAGTAAATTCGTCTTGAGACTTGGAAATAGTAGGATGTTTTTAATAAGTTTTGTACCATTATGTGTCAATAACTACTAAAATCCCATTGCTAAGTCTTGCTTGTAACTTGATGGATGTATCTTATTCTTGAAAAATGTTTTTATTACTAGTCATGTGGTTACTACAACCACTATGTAAATACCATATGTCTTTAATTTTAGATGCAATATGATTCGTATAGAATAAATACTCTTTATATTCTTTTGCTTCAGAATAGTTGGCTTGATGTTTTCCTTTAAATTGGCAAACTTTTTCATGATGGCAAAACTTTTTACAATTTTGGAATTCTGGCTTTCCTTTATACCAACAATCTTTTTCAAAAGGACTAGTCTTGTTACAAATTTGGCATGGTGAATGCTTTCTTTTATCTCTTCCATTTCCTTTATTTCCAACTTTCCTATCTTCATTTCTTCTATCACCATTTTTAAAGTTCTAAGACCTAAGACTCAATTTGGATTGAAAAGTATTCTCTAATGTAGTGTCATCATGCCTATTTAATCTCCTTTCATATGCTTCTTGAGAGCCAATTAATTCAATGTATCCCAAAAAATTGGATTTGCCAATGCTAGCTAAATATCATATAAAGCCTTTCAATCTGTTTCTTTATTTGATTTAAATTTAGCCAACTTTAATAGTGATAGAGTAGAATTATTTTTTTGGCATAGTAGTGCCATTTTTATAATTTCCCATAAAATTTGCAATAGAACGTAAATCATCATTTTGATGGACCAGTAATCATAACTTTTTCAAGAAAATATTGGAAGTGATTTTTGGTTATTTGATTTGATGGTTACCATCATATAATTTAATAGACTAGGTTTAGAAAAAAATATTTGATAGTATTATGCCTAATAGATGACCAGACGGTGCTTTGATATAGCTATTAGTATAAAAAGGTTATTATATTTAAATAGAAAAGCAAAGATGGCATTAACTTAAGAAAGTATTGAAGTGAAAAATAATAGAAGATGATATAATAGAATAGAGCGTGTTTAGAATAGGAGGATATTTGTATATTTTTAATTTTTGGTTTAATTACAAATAAATGAAATATGTCTATTTACAGACTTTATCTTCCTCAATGGATGATTGAGATCAATTTAATTCAATGGATACAATGCCTTTTTTAGAATGTTATAACTATCATTTAAAATATCTCATAAAAATAGCTCAACTAACAATTCCAGTAATTACACCTAATATATCTTTAAAAAATAGACTTGGGCTAAAAAGTCGGCAAAGTATATTAATTTTAAAGATACAATACCTAACTTATGTACTAATAATCACTGTCGTCCTTCTCTAAAACTTCCAGAGTTTCTATTTGACTGCAAAGGCTCGGATGTTGGAGTATTTGTATGTGGGCCAAGGAAAATGAGGCATGAGGTTGCCAAAATATGCTCGTCAGGTTTGGCAGATAATCTGCATTTCGAGTCCATCAACTTTAATTGGTGATGGGTTCGCTTGACACACAATCAGCAAAGTTCATGATTACGTCCATTTCGCAAGGTTTTCAGTTCTTTTCTGCCTAAGCAAGGGTTTTCAATGTAAACAATGCCAAAAAAAAAAAAAAAAGAGTATTTGCAATCTTCAGTGAAAAAGCATATAAGGGTTGATGGATTTCATGGAATATGTGTGAATATGAATGCTTTTATCAACGTTGATTAGCAATGATTAATTGATATAATTATTAAAATTGCAACTTAATTTATGATTTTATAAAGTTTTTTTTAAAACTAAAATAAATGTAAAATTGTCTAGATATTGACTTTAAAAAGAAATATAAATTTAGATATATGATTTTATAAGTTTTTTATTCTACTAATTTAATACGGTTTCATATGTTGTACCTATTTTATAAATTTCAATTCTTAGTAGAATTGCAATTTTAACAATTATAGTTATTAGGGAAATAAACAAGATGAATTATTCCATGTGCTATATTTATTTATTTTGTTAATTACATTTATACAATATGGGTAGATGGATTCAAAATTGAACCTCCATAATAATGGAGAATAATATTCATATTAACTAAATTGTAAAGCCTTGACTACAATTTTTAATATTCAATGTATTAAAAAGTGAATGGAAGATGTATATAATTATTTATTCTTTTTTTTTTTTTTTGTAGTAAAGACTTACATAATTTTAAGTATATGTATTCTTACACTTGATATACATTGTAGAGTAGAACGATTTTGGATAAATAAGAAGATCCTCTCTTAATTATTTCTATATTTTCTGAAGAAAATAACTCTATTCGTGAAGCACTAGGCAGTTACACTAGTTTTAAAGTAGAACCTCCATTATTTTTTTTCAATATATAGATACTTGGGTTTATATATAAAAAATTAAACCATATTTTAATCTTGTTTTTTCTATACATAATTTTTTTTTTATAGAAATTACATCTACATAGATATACAATTGTTGCTCCTGTCTTGCCACTTAATTCAGGCTAACCATCTCAATGCATTTTATGAGAAAAATCCTTACCCTTATCCCCCGGGAAGGGTTACATAAAGGCTTCAATACACAAATTACACGTGAGGAACGCAAATCAACTAGTGATGCAGCATAGGCTGCTATACAACTAAGGATGATATCACGTCGTTTCAGTTTGTTGGTTCTTTTGTATAATTTATCTATCACACGGGTATTAAAGTCTATTACTTGGCAGAGGTGCTTTTGGATTCTTGTAAATCTTCTACAATGATCATAACTTATTCTATCGTATACAAGCCACGAGTACATCGGGAGTCCTTCATACTTCTGATAAATTAAAATATATAAATTTTATTTATTATAAGTGAATCATTTAAGTCATACATATTTATATTAAAATAATTCAATTAAATCCTCTATTATTTAAATGAATCATTTGAATCCTATGAGCATGCGTCATCACTCTAACACTGTGTTTGGTAACATAGGAAGAAAATAGAAAGAAATAAAGAGAAATAGTATATAAAACAAAATTATTCTTATTATTATTTTGATATATATTATTATAAAATCTAATTTTGTAGTTACATTTCATTTTTTTCCATTTTTATTTATTTTTCTTTCATTTTAGTACGAAAATAGATTGATTTTAAAATGGAAATATTTTTACTCATTTTTACTTTTTACTTGAGTTGTCATTTCATTTTCAGCCGTTTCCTTTTTACCCATCCAAACATGCGAACACAATGTAAATCAAACTTCTATACGATGATTAATAGATAATGCTGATTGATAGACTTACCTGGTGTGACAATACAAATATTAAAGATTTAAATTACTCGTTTAATACAAATTTTGAATAAATACCGCAGATTTAATAAAACTTTCGTACGAACATGTGTGTACTTATTTGTGTGTTAAGATAAAAACTGATTTCTCGTTATGTCTTTCCACGGGAGAACCAAACCAGAAGGATTAAGGCATTTTTTGTGCTCTTAAGAAAAAATATGTCTTCGCATTTTTCTTTTTCAATCACATGAAAATGTTTACCGCTAATTGCAAATAACCGTAGTCGAGACTCGAGAATAATAATTAATCGACCTTTCGGGAGCATATTAATTGGATAATGTACAATATTAAAGATACTATTTAGGCTTTTAGATAATACATTAATGTTTTAAAAAGTTTTCTTTCTTAAAAGTTTCTTTATAAGTTTTTTTTTTTTTAAAGTTGTTTAATAGTTATTGATATTATTTATGAGACCTAAAATATAAAATTTATATATATATAAAAAAAAACTTTTTAAAGTCCTTATCGAAAAAAAATAAAAAGTTAAAAAGAAGCTCTTTGCAATGGTTAAGTAACGAGCCCATGTGGGGGTCTTCACTATGGGAAATCACGCGAAGAACCTAGCAGTGCTCTCAACTTAGATGTTGTGCCAACTCGCCATCTACTTTACCCATGAACAAGAGCATGCACAGTGTTGTAGCATTCATACCACTGGATTCTCGAATTTTCCATGATTAGCCAACATCAGGTTAAAATAGCAGCCTTAAAATCCTATCAATTAGCAGAAACCAATCAGCAACAAATGCACCCGAAACTCATGTGACATGCATGAGCTTGTTTAACGAAAATTAAAAGCATATCGTATATAGCAGCAACCGATTTACATGTTAGCTTTTTGACTACTTTTACTCAAATACGCTTGAAAACCTAAGTTGCTTCTTTCCAGTTTATAGATCCCATCCAGCTTTTAATTGTTAGCCTGTGGCCTCACATCTTAGCCCTAAATAACACGGAAGAAATTTAGATTAGCCACTTCTCTTTAACTTTCCAACCCATGATACCCATCATAGCTCACTCACAAGTCACAATCCACTTGTCCTGCCCCAGTAGCACATCCATAGCTCTAAGTTACTTCCCCAATTTTTAGGCAACTTAGACGACCACCATTGTCTAATGTATAACCCATGTATCCTACCTCTTATTAGGAGTAGGCATCTCACTTTCTATGGGGGTATTAGTCTGAGTACATGGTCACACGTGTACTATATAGAAATGTGCTACACGTGGCTTAACTAGAGAAGCTACATATACAAATAATGATAAGGGAAAAGGTGAGATGGGAAATGAGAGTAAGTAGTCCTAGATAAGATTTGTCATTATGGTGACAAGTAGGTGTTCTTGTGAATAGATTTTGGTTTTGATCTTTTTGAGAAAAAATTAGCATAGTAATGTTGTTTTTCTCAAAAAAGAGTCCCCTTTAAATAAAAAGGAATGGGGTATTTATAAGGTTTTTGTAATGAATTTCGTTTATTAGATAATGATGATGATTAATGGTTCTAAGTGAATGAGTTCACATATGGGCTCTTATGAGTTTAAACTTATTAATAATTTTTAATGTGTGAACTTTATTAAAAAATATATCGAATTGATTGATCTAATGAGTTTTATCTCAAGTTCATCATGCCAAATCTCCTCTAATTCCAAAATATGAATTTCACTCTCTGAACCTTGTCTTCTCTATCCAATTTAATTCCAATTTCATCCATATGACCTATAGTTAATTAAGCATTCAATTAAGAATTTCTAACTAAAACAGGTATTTCGTCGACCTAATTTAAGGTTCAATCAACTAAAATAGATCAAGCTGGGCCATCTCAACATCAGCTCAAACTAATAAATTAAACCTATAATTTTATGGTAGCACTTATTGGAGAAGATGCTACTTATGATTCTTTTTGGTTTTTTCTTATAGTATAAGCTTAGCGTTTGGCAAAACCCCATTAATGTATTGGATAAGTTTTAAAAATTTTGACCCTTCCAATTTGTCGGTACAATAATTTTGGGATATGACCACGGTCATTTTCAATCACCACCTCCTCACTTCTAATATCATCGTGCCTCACCAACATGAATGCCATCGCTAGTGTTGTCACCACCAACACAGGATTATTTCCATAACCACTGCTACTACCAGTACCACTACTACTGTACTGCCTTCATCAGCACTGCGATTGCAACTTCATCATTGCTCCGCCTCCGCCATATCAAAAAATTATCTATCACTTCTCGTCTCAAGACTTAAAAGCATATAATGGAGGTAACCATTGCTAGGGGAAGTACTTCAATTCAACTTTCATATGTCAGAGAAATGTCATGGTCACTATGACTGCTCTCACAAAACTACAACTTATCATCACCAGCATTTGTCGCAGTTTGCCATTTTTTCCGGTGGAATTACCACTGTGCCTATCACCGTAATGGTGTTGCAGTGTTGGAGAGGTATATTCACATATAAGAAATGACAGGCAATATAAGAAATCTTGTAATGTATTTAGTAACATGTGGTGTCCTAACTCCTAAGAACCAAATATTTTCTGTAACATATTATGAATTATTGGTACTCGTGCGGCATCTATACAAAAGTCAACTTCACCTCCATGGCAGTTCTTACTTGACGTACGTGTACTATTTAAGGGTGATTGTACCAAGTTGTTTAAATTATCAAAAGACCAAAACGAAGGAAAAGGATTGCAACGCGCCCCCCAAAATAGATTCCAAGCCAATCTACTTCATGTGACGCAATGTTTAGATATCTCGATCCTATCCAATGCCTGCATCAGGTAGTGTACGGCTTGAGAAACCGGGAGAGTATTTCCTTTTCATTCGAATTCCTCATCCTCACGTGGGTTTAAATACGTTTTATTAAAGCCAGAAAAATAGCTGCTATGCCTTATATATGTATTATTTGGCTAGGATTGTATGAGACATAAAACCTGGCTGAACCGGCTAAGAACCAGGACCAGAATCGCGAATTCACAGTTCCAGAAATATGCAAACGTAACCGTCCTATCCGGTCTTAGTTCCAAGCCTATTCAGATGACCCGGTTAGGACCTGCAAACGGGAATCTTTTTTTTTTTTTTTGGAAAAAATTAATTTTTTTATAAGTTAATTTTTCTTTTAGATGATTTTTTTTTCATTTTTATAAATAAATATTAAATTTTGTTTTGAATTAACAAAATTTGATCAAGTTTTATCCCTTTTTATTATTTTATTTTAGCACTTCGTGACCCCGTCGGGTTGGAATTGTCGAGGGAAGTAACCCCATCCTCGACTGGTGGGTTGTAGCTGGTTCAGACCCAACCTTCTTGGGTCGGGTTTGGTTCATGGCTCATCAAGTCAATTCCGGTCAGTCACGGTTTGGACCCAGCTTGCTTTTCATGTCTATATGTACATTTAGGTTTCCTTTTGATCATGAGACTAAATGATTCGATTAATAAGGTTTCTTATCTCTTATGATATTTTTGTAAATATATTTTAATTATATACTAGCATTAGAAATAAATTTTATTTGATATAAACTATACTTTTTTGCTGTGTTATTCATGTTCATAGAGTAAGAGTGATAGGAAAACTCATTCGCATATATAAAATAGAGATGCATCAATTTTACTTTTTTTTTTTTTTTCTTTTTTGTCGGTACATGTGTTGGGGCATTCGATTCCGTTGGCTATCACAATTGAGTGTATTGATAATTTAAGATATCAATAGAGTAGACTAATTGATAAAGTTTCGAAAAAAAAAAAGAGTATTAACGAAATAATTACTAGAACGAAATGTGGTGTCTGATGGCTATCAAAATGAATATATAAATGGTTTAAGATATAAATAACAAAGCAAGACCATTACGATTCAGTAGAATGATCATTGATCTTCCAATGTATTGTAATATATAATGTAGTTTGGAAAAATATAAATGGATATTATTAACAATTAAAGAATAGCAATAGAATGGAATTATTACGAAGATCCAAAAAATGTGGTATTAACAATATATCCAACGTCACAAAATTCCGTGGCACGTTCATTTGGAAAAATAGGCGGCTCTTTCTTAAACCAAAGGGCTTATTTGTCTATAACGACTTTTTATATATATAGACTGAATATTTGTCATGATTCATGAACTCATGCTCCTAAAAGAGTGCCCTCCTCTCCTCTTCACGACTTGTAGCAGAAGTGCATGATTCATGCTGTAACAAGACTTGCACTGACTGACGTAATAAGGAAACAACGGCAATATACTTAGTTAGGGCTGTCCTATAAGTAAGTTCACTTATGAAAGCTTATCAATGCATTCCCTTCCTGTCTTCTATCCAGTGAGTGACTATACCAAATTGGAGGTCCATAGAGTGAAGTTTCAAAAAGATGGGTGTAACAAAGCTCCTTAGGATGAGTTTCCTTGTTGCGTTTATTGGATGGCTTCTGATTTGGGTTATGGTGCCTACTAAAACTTACAAGATGAAATGGTCTCCTAAACTCGACAAGAGGCTTGACTCAACATATTTTCAGCAACAAGGTAACCCTTTACCCTTCTTCTACTTATGTCCTTGTGCGCCTAAGGTTTCATGAGGGAGGAATATACCGACTAGATTGTTTAACGATAGGCATGGATAAATAAGAATTTAATATGCTACAGTTCTTTTTATAAAAGCTTGTGGGACAATTTTCCTAGTAACATGTTAATTTCCATGAGATAAATTTTATTTGTTTTTACTTATCAATTACTTTTTTAAAAAAAAATTTATATAAACAATGTGTTCTATAATATAGTTCCGTATATCCACTATTTTTATGTAGGCCTTGTATTTTATAAGGACCTGAAATACATAATATATCATCTAACTTTAGCATCTTATAATTAATGGTATATATCTATGCCTTTTTTTTCTTTTTTTCTTAAAAGAAAATCTCTCGTGATGGCTTTTGAATCCTGCTTGTTTAGGTAAGTATCTTCTCCTCTTCACTTTCCCCATAATGTTCATAGCCACTTTTGGCTGCATCTATCTCCACTTGAAGAAGAAATCAGACAAGGCTATCTCCAAAAGGTACATATTTAGCAATTCAACCATTCAATATTAAATCTATTGCAAGTTATATACGATCTCTTCAATGCGACCGTCTAGCCTATCATCCAATTATAGGAGTTAAAACAATAAGTATAGACACTATTATATAAGATAGAAAATATAGTACAATTTTTTTTTTTTATTGTATGTTTGGTGTGTATAGTATATGACAAGAATTCTTATAATGATATAAGGTTATTTTTAATATTAATATGAGAATATAACAAAAGAGTTTTGGTGTTGAGGCAGTAACAAAAGAAACGATGATAATACATGGTTATTTGATATTGTGAAATAAATTTTTATATTATTTGATATATGATATATGTATATATATTTTTAATTTTATCTAGTATTTTGAAGTTCTTTTTATTTGATAATTGGATCAATTATACAAATCAAACATAAAATTAGGGATTTAATTCACTTAAATATCATAAATTTAGGTCAATCAAAGGTAACCTAATAGTTGGATGATGAGACTAGACTATCATGTCGATATACAACAACAGAGAATCAGCCATAGTTTATCCGATCCAATAAAAAAAATATTCTATCCATTTTATTCTCCTCGTAACGTCTTTTGTTAATCAAAATAACTAACAGAGCGGGTAAAGGCACACGTTTAGCGTTCTTGGGAAGACCAGTACTTGTTACGTCTTCATTAGGAGTCCTCACTGCAATAGAGCTCATGTTTGGAGTAATGTTCATTGCACTCTTAGTATGGTCTCTTGCCAATTACGTGAAGGTCAGCTTTGACACCATGCATCTGAATATGCACGGACGAGCCGGGGTCCAAAAGTAAGTAAAATACATCCCACTTCTTGTATTAATTTCCAGTCGTATCATACTTACTTTTTATCATTATCATTAATGATAGACATAACAGCATATGTACCTTTAGTTAAATACTTAATTACTTCCTTAATTAAAGATGAAAAATAATATAAAACACACATAAATAATCAAGTTCTAAAATAATGGATTGTGGGAAAGACACGTTTATTAAAATTAAATTAAAACCAACATATAAATTAGAATTTACATTAACTTCATCAATCTTTTTCCTTCGCAATTGTTGATATTGACAATTGAATTAAGTGATAAATTCTGAGCAGGTGGCAACGTAAATTCCGAAGTGTGTCGTTGAGATTAGGGTACGTGGGGAATATATGCTGGGCATTTCTTTTCTTTCCCGTGACGAGGACTTCCTCCCTACTGTCTTTGGTCGGCCTCACATCAGAGTCAAGCATCAAATACCATATATGGTTGGGCCATATCTCAACTGTTCTCTTTGTTCTTCACACAATAGGTTTCATCATCTATTGGGCGATTACTCACACCATGGTCGAGGTATACAAATTCACTTTCTCTTTACTTTGGAAACATTATTATTGCATATACAATTCTCTTGTGGAGTGGCACACGGGTTATCAAAAGCCGCTCACATACTATTTTTTATATGGATATGATTGCTCATGTTGGATCGCATGAATAATATAATAATGAACATAACACAGATGCTAGAATGGAGCAGTACGTGGGTATCAAACGTAGCAGGAGAGATAGCCATAGTATTTGCAATTGCAATGTGGGTGACAAGCTTTGGTCCTGTTCGTCGAAAAATGTTTGAAGTGTTCTTCTACACTCATCATCTCTACATCCTTTACATCACCTTCTACGTATTACACGTTGGATCGCACTATTTTTGTATGATTATTCCGGGGATCTTTCTCTTCTGCATCGACCGCTATCTCAGATTCTTGCAGTCTCGAGACCGGACTAGAGTACTTGCTGCTCGTGTTCTTCCTTGTGGCGTCGTCGAGCTCACTTTCGCCAAAAGTCCCAGTAAGTAGTTATGGTTTAGATTTTGGAAAAAAAAAAGAAAATAATAATTGTAATAATTTTTAACAAGTCTTTCATTTTTTCCCCCATTACATATACATTATATTTCATGTTTAAAATATAGTTTACAGATCAGTTATAATAAAAATAATATAGATATTATTTTATTAAAGTCAAAACTTTTGCAATGAAAAATTTGGAAAACGACATTTTCCGTTTCGTTTTTGAAAAAATAAGTCATTTTTTTAGGGGAAAAAAAAAAGATTTCTCCTTTACTAAATATATATATATATATATTCCTTATCTAGGAGAACGTTTTCAATTCAAAAGCCCTGCTTAAGCCTAACAAATAAACAAAAATAGAGAAAATTTTTTCAGAAATATATTTTTCTGGAGACAAACGGGACCTTAGATTTGTACAAATTCATGACATAGTCAATAAATAATATTGTTTTGTCCTTGGTTACATTATTTTGATGCAAAACTAACTTAATCTTATGTTGCAGAGCTGAAGTACAATCCGACCAGTATCTTGTTCATTAATGTCCCAAGCATTTCGAAACTGCAATGGCACCCCTTCACAATAAACTCCAGCAGTAAAATGGAATCTGAAAGTGTAAGTGTGGTCATAAAATGTCTAGGAAGCTGGTCCCAAAAGCTTTACGATGCTCTAGCTGCTTCTTCTCATTCTCACGTGGTCGACCGTCTCGAAGTATCCGTTGAAGGACCTTATGGACCAGCTTCATCTCAATTCCTAAGGTTCTAATACTAAATATGCTTACCATTTATTCATTCTTTTTCATGATTGATTTGCTTTGCATGCAACAGTTATACGCACAGACGGGATCGATGAAATACTTTGATTAGGCAAAAGTTTTTTAAAATGATATTATTATCCAACCATGAGACATATAGAAAACTTGATTTGCTATAGGCAAAATACATGTCGCAAATCCTTTTTTTTGGTTTTCTGCAATGAAATATGAAATTTCGATTTCAAAATCAATTCCTAAAACTTTTGGATTTAATATCGAGTTCAAAGACTTTTTGATTCTAAAATATTTAGGGCAACTTGAATTTTTAATTAAAATTTATTTTTTTTCCAAAAGTTTAATTATGTTATATTTTGTACATAACAGCATCTTAATGGTGAGTTACTTCCATAATTCTTTAAAATGTCATGTTAACATTTTAAATAACTTTTTCTTTAAGATGTCATATCAACATTTTAAATAATAATTTAAACTCTTTACTTTTATCTCTACATATTTTAAGAAAGTTTTTTAATAGTTTTTTTTTTTAATTTTTTGTAGGTCCACAAAAATTTCATTCTTTAAAATTTCTATTGCAATACACTTCAAATCTGACAAATTCAGACTTTATCAAAAATAAATAAATAAATTGTTAAGGATTGTTTCTCTGCGAAGCAACTCTAGCAAGTGTTGGTACCAGTGTAGGAACCATTGATAAAGATAACCTGAAATATTCTATTTTGGCTAATTGGCACGTTTGGATTTGATATGTATTTTCTCTACAAGTTATATAGACATTTCGAACTATGATGGTTGCATGGCATATGCACATACACTAAAAATTATTTGAATCGATGCTACCAAAATGCAGGCATGAGAAACTGTTGATGGTGAGTGGAGGGAGTGGCATCACACCATTCATCTCCATTATCCGTGAACTTATAGCTGAAAGCAATCAACCCAACCCCATAATTCCAAAATCAATCCTCCTAATCTGTGCTTTCAAAAATTCTTCTGAACTTACAATCCTTGACCTCTTACTTCCCCTTCAAGGAACCCCTGAAAATCTTTCTCAAATTGACCTCCAAATCCAAGCCTACGTAACTCAAGAACAAGCTGGCCAAGGCATAAACCAAGACCACTGCGCGGAAAAAGCCAAAATGATTCGAACCACTTGGTTCAAACCTAACCCATTTGACTCCTTCCTTGCACAAACCCTAGGACCCAACTCGTGGCTTTGGCTCGGCGTGATTATTACTTCTTCATTCCTTATGTTCTTGATTTTACTAGGGATTATCACACGATACTACATAAACGATAAGGAGAACTACCACTTCTCGTATTGGTGTCTTTGGGACATGTTCCTTATATGCGCTTGTGTATTTTTAAGTTCTAGCGTTGTCTTTCTTTTAAGAAAGAGAAAAATTATTGCAATGGAAAGCAAGCATAGTAAACAGGTCACGAACATGGATATTCCTACGCCAACGGCAAGTCCAGGATGTTGGTTTTCTGAGGGTGCTAGAGAACTCGAGAGTGTTCCTCATCAATCGCTCGTACAAGCCACCAAGGTTCATTTTGGCGCAAGACCTGATCTCAAGAGTAAGTAAACCTATGTATTAGATTCTTTTTTTTTTTTTTTTGAGTTATTAAGTACTAAATCTGAGTAAATTACAAATACCCAAGGACCCATAGGTGAAGTACAATAAACTCTCCAAATAACCTTTTAAAATATATGCCTACTTACAAATCATCACCAATTTTCCAAAACTCTACTATTTACGGTCATTGTAGTGATTATTAACTTAGGATTTATGGCTTATTATTTGTACCTTAACCTATATATAGTTTAGGGATGTACCATAGTTAATTATTTCATATGAATAATATTTCGCCATGTTTTCATTACATTATAGGCATCTCATTATTTGCGATCGAGTTTAGAAAAGCTCTGATCCACACAAGAATTCAGACCTAGAAGATTTCAACTGGCCTACATTAAGGGGGGAAAGGCTAGGATACATTGATATAAACATATCTTAGGGAGGTTTTTGAGTTAGTTTAGCACATTGAGAGAATATTGTTACGTAAGGATAGATTCTTTTCATTGATAAAATTAGCAATTGTTACTTAATCTTTCCATATACGTACTTGGAGTTGATACTATAGAAATAAAATCAATCATGGTTGGAACTTATTTGATCTTTTAAAATTGAATGCAGTGCTGCTATTAGATTGCAAAGGATCAGACGTTGGCGTACTTGTGTGTGGACCAAGAAAGATGAGGCATGAGGTTGCCAAGATATGTGCATCGGGTTTGGCTAATAATTTACATTTTGAGGCCATTAGCTTTAATTGGTGATGCGATTCGTACAATGTGCAATGTCTGTGAGAAGTTTGTTGGCAAATCATCTCTCGTTAAACAAGATGCTTGGGCTGCGTGTTTCAAGAACTTTTATATGCTTTTGTATGCGTATGTGTGTGTGTTGAATTAACGTATGTTCCTTGCTTTTTTATTTGTGTTGTGTGTTATAAGTTGTCTCTAGTACGGTGGTCTTGAAGAATAGCTATCTAGGACACAAGTTGTTCCATAAGCTCTAGGACTCTGTTATCTTATAATTAAGAGTCTCTATGTACATAATTATATATAATGCCATACTTTTAATATATTATGTGTCTTGTAATGATTTGTGCTTACAAATTCTCATGCACGGTAAACTTGTAGCTCACCTTACATGAATGGTATTTCTTTGTATTAGAATTAAAAATATAGTAAGTTTGTATTTATTGTTCTTTTAAGAGAATCATAAAATACAATTTTTCTTTTATAATATGATTTGTTTGATAACCCGAAACCATAGTATTAAAAATAAAAATAAAAATTTAAAAATAACTCTAACTTGAATGGAAGAGCCTCAATTCCATCATATATAGCTCTAGTTTTATTTAGACTAATTTATTTTATTTCCCACAAATTTAAACCGTTAAAAAATTTATACCTTTTAGTTGTAGGTCGACTCTCGATGGCAACTCTCAAGGGATACACCATCAATGAAAGCACCAAAATGATGCTGGCATAGCTTGACATTTTGTTGAATTAGGAATTCGATTAAAAGGAAAAAAAAAAAGAAAAAGAAAAAGAAAAACAGCAAACCTCTATTTGAGACAAGTTAGTCTAAGAGGGAAAGCTGAGGAGAGAACTCTTACTTCTAGCCAAAAAAATAAAAAGTATCCCAATTACATTTCTCTAAGTTTATTTATAATATTAACTAATAACATACTAATTGTCTATTACCTACACTTTTGGGTCAGAACAGAAAATTTTCCTCATCGACTATAGATGTGGTTTAATTGAAAGCGACCAAGTCACAAAATTGTCATCGACATTTGCTGATATACTTGTCTTTGCAGCTAATTTCCGGATTGATTGGGGTATATAACAAAGTAAATTACCATCTTGACATATTTGATACATGAGAATAGATTTATAATGAAATAAAATACCCAATTGCATTTCATTATTATGTTTAAAAGTATCTTTAAAATATGAAATTATAATTTTTTTAAATTATGATTCCTTTTTAAACGGATTTTGATTTTTGAATTAAAGAGAGAATGGTGGATCCATTCCGAAACACATTAAAGCTAAAGATTACATGGCATTGGTCAGAGGATCAATACGCTAACAAGAATATCGCTTAGCGTTCGACAGGAATGATAAAAGACACGAGCAATACGTACAATAAAGCGGTGAATAGATCTAAACAGACACTAAGTCACCCGAGTTCTCATTATTTTTAATCAATATTCCGATGCAAAAAGAAATGCATGCATGCGTGAGATTAGATTGCATTGGAAATAGCACTAACGAGTAAGGACATCCTTGGTATTGGAGAAATGGATTCTTTTAATTTTTTTTTTCAATTTACCTATTTAAAATTTATTAAGTATAATTAATAATTAAAATTAAAAGAAAGTAAATGACATCATTATAATGATGTTATATGATATTTTAAAAATCTAAATAATCTCAACCATTAATTTGCAAAGTGAGAAAAATTGAAGGAAAAAAAATCGAAAGGATCCAAATCCTTAGTGTTGATGTCTAACATCTCCTTTAATGATAAAGAAGATTGTCAAATTTGTAACAAAATTTTACTAATGGATGTGTAATATGACCCACAAGATGAATTTACACGTATAATTAATGAAAGATTTAATTTCTTTTCCTTTTCCATTAATTAAGTAATTACTCATCTATAAAATTTTGAATTCGCATGATTTTTTACACGAAAGATTAAGCTCCTTTATATTACTCTTTGAAAGGGTTACTGATATAAGGTAAGTGTACCTATTAAACTTTGTAATATAGTATATAAAAATACGAATATCATCCCATAGAGACTACAAATACTAATATTAACCTATACCTTATTATTTAA
Source organism: Laguncularia racemosa (assembly GCA_037954665.1). Taxonomy (NCBI): domain Eukaryota; kingdom Viridiplantae; phylum Streptophyta; class Magnoliopsida; order Myrtales; family Combretaceae; genus Laguncularia; species Laguncularia racemosa. The sequence goes on from JBBMOL010000129.1 coordinate 49,735, forward strand.
CCAGTAAATTACAGAGTTGATTCATCTAAAAACTATAACGAAATACTAAATTAAGAACTAAATTTTTATAGAAAGATAGAAGAGTAAATCAAATTAAAATTAACTTCAAGTCGGTTAAACTAATGTTTAGACATTGCTTCTCCTAGGTATTATTATGTGATATTAACAAAAAGCATTTAATTTCTTCTTACAATTCATTAACCAAGGAAATTCCTAATCTAATTTAATAACTTTCTCAAGCTTATCAAACCCTAATTTTAAAATTACCTATTTAAATCTCTTTACAATAGCATAATTAAAATATTGCATTAAGAACAACAAATTCTTGTAATGCAATTAAATAATTCCAAAAGAACCATGTAACTTATCTTTAAGATTACATCAGTCCTCTTCATGCATGTAAGATCTAATTATATACCAGATTTCTCAATCTTGATATATAATATCAAATAGACGGATTAATACATTAGAAATATTAAACCAATCAAAATAAAGAACACATACATGAATTAATAAACATAAGAATTTATCGAATATTACAAGAAAATCTCAAGTCACATAATAAATCTAAGTTCCATAAGTTTAGCTACTAAGGAAAATTAAGCACTAAGCATAATAGAAATCAAATTCATCAATGATGTATGAAAATGCATCATCAAGGAAATCAATTAAAAGTAATCAAAACCCTAGATACTTGAAGTCTAAAGAGTAGCCGTCTTCTTCCTTTAAAACCCTAGAACAATTAAAATAAATACAGTGCCCTCTCTTAAGTGTAAAGTCCTCCTCTATTTGTACAATGCGTATCTAAAACTCTATGTTTTTAGGTTGACACACTGTCCAACATGATTGTGATTTAGGATGTGTTCACTTAGTAGTTCAAAATCATGTAAAATATGACGTTCCAATAGACATAACCTCAGACACGACCCTATTAAACCTCGTGTAACTTTCTATAACTCTTCAGCCATAAGATGACCAACAACATGATCATATCAAGTCCCTATGTCTTTCTATGAATCTTCAGTTCAACACAATCTTTGAATATGATCATATCTAGGTTGTGTTTGGCTTCAATACTTCGTAACTTTTTCTATTTGGCTCCAAATTGAGTGAAATTGGATTCATTTTTCTTCCTTTTTAATTGAATTTTCCATTAGAGCCCTAAAATCCAAATATTACTCAATTAAAGTTTTTATTCTTAAAAAACATACCAAAATCAAAGGAAAACATGTTAAATTTCACTTTATATATATGGTATTAGAGCCAGTGGAGGAGGGCTAATGGTTTCCAAAAGAGACACTTTAGAAGATGTTTATCATCGTTGGTGATCTCGATGAAGCATGTGCGCTACGTACTTATATATTTTAATTTATGCACATATTTAATGATTTAATTAGTTAATTACTTTTGTGAAAAAGCAATTCATTATTTATATTCTATAGCCATAATACTTTGTCTTCTACATCCTTTCTTTAACTAATAATTATTTATCTCTATACCCTACACAAATAGTTAGGCACTCGGATCCTAGCCTTGATGTGAAATTTCTCTCAGGTTTTTTCTTACATTGTGAACATTTTTTTGTCTTCTTAGAAATAAATGATGGATCATACTGCGAACAGAAATCACTAAGGCTTTGTTCTTGAGACATTTTTCATTTTTCAAGTGCTTCTGCAATCAAATAGTGACACATAAATTTGTCCCTATCTTGTAAACATATGAGGCTAATTCCCTATAGGAAAAATTATCATAAGGGATTTCACCATTGAAATCCTCTCGAATTTTAGACCTAACCTATTTACCTATTAATTTTGGTAAATCAGCTAAGAATTTTTTTTTTAGAAGGGTTGATTACAATCATTTCTAAGTAAGACTCTTTGGAAGAAGATATCCTTAGATTGACAGAATTCTCCTAGAGACTTACATTTCATATTAGATAGAAGATCCAAAGTTTTATCCTTAATATGTGATAGATCTCCTATGAAATGTTGACTAATACAAAACATTAATGTATTAAAAACATCTTGAATTGGTTCATTATTATCATCAAGAATTTTAACTCCATTTCCATCCCTTTTAAATGCAGTTAAAATATTAATTCTTTACTCTTCTGTGAGATAATTGTCCCACCAACCTTTTAATTGACCAGTAAAACTAGCAATTAAAAGTAGAGTAATTTTGATAATCAGTTATTCCCTGAATAGTCCTATTAGTATTAGAGAACATAATCATTTGATTAATAACATTTTAAATCATTTGTTCCGAGGCTCCATCTATGTTCCATTCATAAGTGGATCCTAGAGTATATTTATTTTGGAAATTATCTTTCTTTTCCTCAAATATTATATCAGGAGGTGTTGACCTCTGATAATATAATTTTTGAAGTTCTTTCTAGGTTATATTGTTAACTTCCTCCTCATCCGAATCATTAAGACTTAAGTCTTTTAATGAAATGTTTGAATTGGAAATAGATTCATTTTCTGATTCATTAAGAACATTAATTTTCTCGGATGGTGTATCTTCAATAACTAAATTCCTAAATTTAGGGGTATCTAGTCTTAAAGATTCAATTGGTTCTATTTTCATTTTATCCTTTAACACTTTTCTTTTTTCCTTAAGGGAATTGAGAAATTCATTACTAAGATTTTTAGGCATTTCAAATGGTTTGAAAAGTGGTTTGTTATTAACTAACTTTTCAACCTTAACTTTTTTATTGACCTCATTATTAACTACATCTTCTATTTTATCCAATTGTTGGCCTATTGTGTGAAGATGTTTGTTTATATAATTATTTTGGTCAATAATCTTTTCAATACCTAACCCTTCAGCATCTGTTGCATTTTTAAAGGGTGCAAGTTTAATTTTAGTATCCTTATGTGAATATCGAATATTGCTAAGTGGTGGATGATTAGATTCTATGATCTGACCATCACTTAGTCTCCATTGGACACATTTGTTAGTTACATTAACTTGCTTATGCTTTAAATAATATTCTTTGAACCAATCAAAGAACAAAATTTGAGCACTAGCTTCATCCATAAAATTATAATATTCATCTTTGATTTGTATCTTATACTTATTAAAAGTTTTAAGATACTATTCTCTTAATTTTCTATTTTTAGATGAATTAAAATCATTGTTTAGAAAAACGCTATCAGGTTTGAAGGGTTTTTCTATGACATTAAGTTCTGGATCTCCTACTTTTGAAGCAGAAGGTTCCTTATAATCTAAGTCATTAAAATTTTGATAGACTAGTTGGGTTATTCCTACTGACTTATTGACTAAACCATCGATTGAAGGACTAACCTTAACCTGAGGACTATCTTGAACATTTTTAGGTTCATTGGTTATTGGTCTAGGTAAATCAACAGATTTTCTAGAAGAGGATATTAAGGACATTGACCTAATTTCTAGGTTTCTTCTAGAATAATCGAATGATCTCCTTGGAAATTGCAATGTTACTTTACCATCTGGATGTTGCATCACATTAGATAGTTCAGTATTACATATTGGTTTTTAGGAGTAAGGTTTTCTACTTCCCATTGGTCAAGTAGGTTTACCTGATACCATTTGATCATTTTTGGAATTGTGACATTTGACTTAGTTAAGTCAGTTTGGATTAAAAGCGTTTGACTTCTTTTGTCAATTTTGTATGCTTTAGATCCAAAAGCAGTTTTCATTAACTTCAAATAAATTCTATAGATGATTGCCATAAGCAATACACCTTCAATTATTTTGTAATTATGAGTCTTGATCTGTAAGATCAAGGAGTTCATAATCGTTTTGTCTCTAAGACCTAAGGTTACATTTGGATGACATTCAAATTGGATAGGTTCATTAGATAAGCTATTTTCTACTGCAACATAAATGGTATTTGTGTAAAGTATAGAGATAAATAATTATAAGTTAAAGAAAGAATGTACAAGACAGAGTATTATGGCTACGGAATATAAATAATGAATTGCTTTTTTAGAAAAGCAATTAACTAATTAAAACATTAAGTATGTGCATAAATTAAAATATCTAAGTACGTGGCGTTGCACATGCTTCATTGAGATCACCAATGATGATAAACATCTTCCAAGGTATCTCTTTCGGAAACCATTAGCCCTCCGAAGCAAGTTTCCAACCTATATACTTTAGATATGAACTAAGACTTCCAATGGCAGCTTAGCCAGTTCGTGTGGGGCTTAGTACATTAAAATATTAAAGAACATTAAATAAATAAAGAACAAGAACATTTAAACCAGAGACACCTTAGAAGATGTTTATCATCGTTGGTGATCTCGATGAAGCATGTGCAACGCCACATACTTAGATATTTTAATTTATGCACACATTTAATGTTTTAAATAGTTAATTGCTTTTGTGAAAAAGCAATTCATTATTTATATTCCGTAGCCATAATACCCTGTCTTCTACATCCTTTCTTTAACTTATAATTATTTATCTCTATACCCTACACAAATAGGTAGGCACTTAGATCCTGGCCTTAATGGTATCTAAGACAGTTTATACTTAAAATGTCTTATGTTCATTTGCGAAGGTCTAGCTTTCATTGGGATGTTTTTCTCATCAAAATTACCTTCATAAGGCAATTCCACTGAATGAGTTTTTCTATCCCAAAAAGCATTAGGTAAATTAGAATAGATTGATTTTCTAATTTCATTTTCTAATTTAGAAATTTTTTCAACTATTGGTTTTTTCGTGATTTGGTTTTCAATCTTATGAAGAGCCAATTCATCACAATAAAACAATAATTGGTTTTCTTTGCATTGAATCAAACCATTTAACTCAAAAATTGAGTTCTGTTTGAGTTCATTTATCATCTTGGTTTTGGGTTTAGAAACAAAGTAAAAACATATTTTCCTTTTTAGGAAGCTTATTTCTAACCCTTCATTGTTGACCTTAAAGGGTTGAATTAAATTAATAAAAGATGTTCCTAATATGACATTTTACTTCAAATTCTTAACTAGAATAAGTAGTCTTAAAAGAAACATTATCTTTTATTAACTCTGCATTAGATAATTTAAATTTTATATTTAATTTGTTATCGGAGGCAGAACTAAGAGATTGTGTTGTTTTTTCAAAATATTTTGTTGGAATTAACCCTTCTCTTATGCAATTTAAATCTACTCTTATATCAAATAAAGCAGTAGTTTCTAGGATAAACTCATTGTTAATCCTAATTGTTATATTAATTATCCATTTTTTAGTAGTTATTTCTACTAGCTGTATTAAATAATCTTCATTAATTGAATTATTTTCAAAAAATTCACTCTCATAATCAACATAATTATTAGTCATTTTATGTTTAATGTTTGAAAATTCATTTTGAAGTTTATTTTGTGCTAATTTCAATTCTTTTATCTCCTGTTTTTGAATTTTAATTTTATTATGCAGATCATTAATTGAAATAGGCTTGGAATTTTTACATTTTCCTCTTTCAAGGATTTCATTTAGGTTATAGGGTAACCTATTAACTAGTAAAACATTTTTACTACATCCTTCATTATTAATAATTTTATCTAAATTTTGAAGAATTTCTTCTTCTTCTTTAGATAAAACATTAATATCATAATCTGAAGATGAGGTTTCAAGATCATTTTCTTGAGTTCCATCTTCTTTAGAAGAGGATGAGTAATTCTTGGAAGGATATTATTTTGCAAATATTTGCAGGATATCTTCTATAAAATTGTTGTCTAGGTCTAGTTCATTAAGTTTGTTGCTGATTTTACATTTATCAGTAGTGTGACTTATTTTCTTACATTTGTAACAGCTAAGACTCTTCCAAGATTTTTTCTTTTTATCTTTTTTGGAAGATTCTTTGGATGTGTCTTCATTAAACCTTTTAGAGAATTTTTTTTTATTTTCTTTTAAAATTTCTCTTGGGTTTTTTCTTACATTGTGAATGTTTTTTAGTCTTCTCAGAAACAAATAATGGATCATACTGTAAACATAAATCACCAAGGCTTTGTTTCTTGAGATGTTTTTCATTTTTCAATTGCTTTTGCAATTGAATTGTAACACATAAATTTGTCCTATCTTGTAAACATATGAGGCTAATTCCCCATAGGACAAATTATCATAAGGGATTTCACCATTGAAATCCTCCTAGATTTTAGACCTAATATGTTTACCTATTAATTTTGGTAAATCAGCTAAGAATTTTTCTTTCTAGAAGGGTTGATTACAATCATTTCTAAGGTAGACTCTTTGGAAGAAGATATCCTTATATTGACGGTAGAGACTTACATTTCACATTAGATAGAAGATCCAAAGTTTTATCCTTAATATGTGATGGATCTCCTATGAAATGTTGATTAATACAAAACATAAATAAAAAATTTCTCTAAAGGGTTTAATGAAGAAACACCTAAATTTTTTTCTAAAAGAGATAAAAAGAAAAATAAATCTTGAAAGAGTCTTAGGTGTTACAAATGCAAGAAAATAGGTTACACTACTGATAAATGTAGGATCAACAACAAACTTAATGAACTAGACCTAGACAACAATGTTATGGAAGATATTCTGCAAATATTTGCAAAAGAATATCCTTCCAGAAATTACTCATCCTCTTCTGAAGAAGATGGAATTCAAGAAAATGATCTTGAAACCTCATCTTCAGATAATGATATTAATGTTTTATCTAAAGAAGAAGAAGAAATTCTTCAAATTTTAGATAAAATTATTAATAATGAATGATGTAGTAAAAATGTTTTATCAGTTGATAGGTTACCTTATAACCTAAATGAAATCCTTGAAAGAGGAAAATGTAAAAATTTTAAGCTTATTTGAATTAATGATCTCCATAATGAAATTAAAATTCAAAAACAGTAGATAAAGGAATTGAAATTAGCACAAAATAAACTTCAAAATGAATTTTCAGACATTAAACATAAAATGAGTAATAATTTTATTGATTCTGAAAGTGAATTTTCTGAAAATAATTCAATTAATGAAGATTATTTAATGCAACTAGTAGAAATAACTACTAGAAAATGGATAATTAATGTAACAATTAGGATTAACAATGAGTTTATCCTAGAAACTACTGCTTTATTTGATACAGGAGCAAATATATTATATATTTATGTATGTATGTATATATATATATATATATATATATATATATATATAATTGGGCACTTCTCAAACTTTCCCACACTTAATCATTTGCTTATCCTCAAGTAAATAAATCAAATTTAACAAGAGGACGAGAAACACTTAATCAAATTACTATTGTTCAAGAAATCAATCAAAATAATTCTTATTTAACCCTATAATACATTGAGAGATAAACTCTGAATTAACTTGCAGTTCAAAAGAAGATTAGCTCTAACTTTTATATTTTTTAATTAATCAATTGTTTTGAACATATAGGAGATTTGAAGCTTAAATAATCATCTCCTAAATTAAGAAAAAGTCATAAACACTTTACTAACTTTGCTAAAATGTATGCTCCTCTTCCTTCAATTTTACTAAACATTATAATCTAAGATAAATATATCAACTTATCCCTTAATCATTTCTCTAGTTTTTTTTTTTTTTTCATGGAGTTTCATTAGTCAGTAACTCCTAGGCCATATGATCTTAGGTTACTAGGTTTTAAGATACTCATTCAAGCCATCAACTACCTTTATTTAATAGAACTTATTTACTTATGTTTAGCTTTAATATGAACTTTTCTCTTAACCCTTTTAGCGAACTTTCAACCGATAATCCCAAGCTCTTCACTCAAGTTAATAGGCATTATTCCATACAATGGAGGCACCCCACAAGTTTAATTACTCGAGTCAATGATGCTTACAACTAAACTTTATTAAATTTATTTATTTTATTTTTAACTCTATTAATTTTTTATTTAGAAATTTTCAAAGGATAAGTAGTACTATTTATCAAGAATTATAAATACTGAAAAGGAAAAAGTATTCATTGAAGTAAAATAAAAAGAAGTTCATGACTAATTCCTAATTAGTGATGTTATTCAAATCTCTAAATCTCCAACTTCAAAACTTTGATCAAGTGTTCTAAACTATCCATAGAGTTATTTTCCTTTTCAAAATTGGATGTTAACTTTATGATTTTCAAGTTAAACAAGTAAAATTTTGATTTCTTTAAATAACTACATATTTAGAACTCCCTTCCCTACACTTAAAATCTTACAATATCATCAATGTACGAAAAGGCAAAATAGCATAAAGAAAAATATCAAAAAGAAAAATGAACGAAATAATTATGAAAGAAAAACTCAAAAAGAAAGAAAAGAAAAAAAATAAATTGAGGAAGGTAATGCGGAGAAGAATTGACACTCCCCTTAAGTATGGCCTTTTGTTCCATTGCCCAATAAGCATAGCTTGTACAATAATTGACCTTTAACGCTTGGAAACATTGTAAAGCTACATAAAATATAAAATGAATAGCGAGTAAAAAAAGAAACAAAGAAAGAAAATAAAAAAGAAGGTAAAATCTAGGTGACCCAGCCATCAAAGTCTTATTAGTACATTATAGAAAAAAGAAAACAGAAAAATTCAATCACTATATTCATCATCCTCCTCCTCATTCTCTTCTTCATATTCTTCTTCTTCTTCGTCTTCTTCACCCTCGTCCTCATGAATAACTAAGTTCATTATCTCTATTTCATCACTCGCTTCTTCATCCTCTTCGGCTACTTTTTCCTTACCCTCCTCCTTGACATCCACCTCCTCATCACTAGCATTGTCATAAAGACCCGAAACTTGCTCGTTGGGGTCTATATTGACTAAAAAATCAATATCAAAATTTTCAACTGCATTGCGAGAAAACCTTCCAGTTGGTTCAGTCTCTAAAATACCAATGCAGGTCTGTGTAGTATCGGCATTGCAAGTCTAAGGTTTTCCTAAATTTGTGGATTAATGTATCCACTTTCCATTCAACCTTCTCCTAAGGAGAGCTAGGACCATAACAAGCTATAGTTGAACGATGTGATCCTTTAGCTTATTAGTCTAATTAATCAGGAAGGAGATGCATTAGTCTGAATGAAGTAAGTTTGATTGGGGTCACTTCCTTAAGGTGTGTCATAGGGGGTGGGTTATGCAGTGTTCTCATTACCCTAGCTAAAATTGTGATACATGGTCTATAGCATATATGGCCAACCTTAGAGTCACTAGCTTGGCATTTGATGAAGAAGGTGAGGAGAATGGCTAAGTTCATAGGGTATCTCTTTAAGATACTATACAAGTAAAGTATGTCACGAGTTGAAACTATCCCTATACTTTTTCCCCTATCACTGATTGTGTGTGACAAAAGCCAATATATAACTTTGTGGGCAGGATTACGAAGGTAGGATGCCTTTAAAGCCTTAGGATCATATCTATGCTGATCACTAATGGATCTCCAAGCCAGGAGGGCATTTCCCGTAGAAGTTGACATGGCAGAGTGGGAAAATCCTCATAATTGATATAGTCTTCATCATAAAGACCTTGATATGTACCAAACTTTACCATGGAGATCCTATAGGGTTGTCTTCGAATCTAAGAGTTTAGGTAATTCATGATTCCCCACAACATTCCATCGTGATCTACGTGATAAGTGGTGAGGAATTGTAATGTAAGTTACTGGTATACAGGGGCCTATAATGAGAGTAGGTGTTCCCACACTCCCCTTTCTATCAACCCTCTAATCTCCTCCTCCATGTCCAACCTCTAGATTACATCCTAACCATATGTAGTATTTGACTGAATGATTTCGTTTTTAGAATCTTGTATCTCTCAACCTTACCCACTTCAGTGAATTTTAGCATAGGATGGTCATGGGGTGGTGGTAAAGCTAGTGGATTGGTGGAAAGAGAAGGTTTGGTCGAGGATGAAGACACTCCTGAGTGTCCTTTCTGGCGAACTTATTGCTTTGCCCAACTTTGTTTAGGTACCATTATTTGAAAGAAAAAAAAGAAGGAAAAATCCACTTCAATCACACATTAAACCACCATTAAGTAACAAATGAAGGTGTTCCTACAAGACAATTTTGATGCTTAGTGCCCTATATTTCATTCTCAATCGGTATTTACATTGTTTAGCATCATGATTTTCTTACATGAGCCACTTCATTATTTAAGAGCATTGTAGGATGAAATGATATGATAAATCACAACATTGGTTTCAAACAATCAAAAGCAGAAACGTAGACACAACCTGATGAAGGATAGACGTAGTCATGTCTATCCTGTGTCTACTTGCAAAATTCAACATGTGATTTCATCTGTGTGAACCTATTCATGCAATGACAATACTAGTTTCTCATGTGTATCACAGTAAATAATCTAAAATCATCCTTAATTACTAAAGAAAAATTGAAATGGTACATGAAAATTTAACCATAGGGCAATGTAGATATGAAGCATTCACGAAAACAATAAATGAGATTAAACAGAGAGTGGGAAGGACTTGAGACATATCTTGAGTTCAACCAAAATGGAGGAAGAGACTATGGAATGTGCAAAACCAAATGAAGGAGAATGCATACTGTGTATCACGTGTTTGTACTGGTTTTTAAAGGAAAAAAGGACGTGTATGTAACTTGTGATGATTGTGTCATGTAAAACCCTTTATATAAGGGTTGACATGCTCAGTTGGCATGGGCATATTGTGCCTATGTCTATGCCTAGACCTTAGGAATGTCTTATTAAAGTGCAACATTAAGACATGATTGTGTATCTTTTTGTGAGAATAGGCATTCTTTAGATTGTGTCAAATGGTCGTGTACCTTTTTGTGAAAAATTTCATTTGAAACGCAATTAAACATAATCTAAACATGATCATGTCGAAAAGTTATGTATCATTATGTATGATAAAAATTTTTTAATTGATTTTTGACACGACCTCGACATGCTCGTAGCTATTAGTCATGTGACATCCGAAGAACAGTGTGGAATTAACACGCCCTGTGACACAATTGTGTTGGCAGTCATATCAAACATGCAAACTTGATGATTGGCTTGAAAATTAAAATACTAAAAGACTAATGAAAGAAATGAAAATAATAAAAACAAACCTAATAAAATTGTAATAAACTAAGGAAAACTTACTTGAAAAATTGAATTTGGGTTGCCTCCCAAAAAGTACTTTTGTTAACGTCATTAGCTTGACGAATTTGTTGCCTACACACTGGGAATTTGGTTGAGATGAAGGTCCTCCCTATCATTTGAGACAAATTCTTCTCTCGCGAAGTATAACTTTAATCATTGACCATTAACCTTAAATGGACCTTTCTCTGGATGTGTGATTTCAACTGTCCCATAAGATAAAATATGGGTAACCTCAAAGGGTCCAAACCATTGTGATTTCAATTTTCCTAAAAACCATTGTAAACATGAGTTATATAACAAAACATGATCACCTTCATTAAATTATCTCTCTTGCTTAATCCTCTAGTCATGGTACTTTTTGGATCTCTCCTTATAAAGCTTTAAGTTTTCATATTCCATGGCCTACCATTCATCGATGTCATTCAGCTGTAGTTTCCTTTGAGTACCTACATACTCCAAATCCATATTAGTTAATTTAGTAGCCCAAAAAGCCTTATGTTCAATTTCCACGGGTAAGTGGCAAGCTTTTCCATAAACTAGCCTATATGGAGTGGTTCCTATTGGTATCTTATAAGCTATCTGATATACCCATAAGGTGTCGTCCAACTTATTAGACCAATCTTTCCTATGGTGTTCTACAGTCTTTTCTAGAATCCTCTTAAGATCTCAATTAACAACTTCCACTTAACCGCTTATTTGCGGATGATACGGGGTAGTTAATTGTGGGTAATGTCGTAGTGTTTGAAAACGTTTTCTAGTTGCACATTACAAAAATGTGTTCCCCTATCACTAATAATTGCTCTTGGTGCACTAAATTGGGAAAATAGTGTTTTGAGGAATCTCTTCACTACCCTAGCATCATTTGTTCTCAAAGCTTGAGCCTCGACCCATTTTGAAACATAATCAATGGCTACTAAAATATACTTATTTCCATTGGAATTTGGAAATAGGCCCTTAAAATCTATATCGCCAACATCAAATAATTCACATATTAGGATGGAATTTTGTGGCATTTCATTCCTTTGATAGATATTCCCTATATGATGACAACGATCATGAAATCTAATGTACCTGTTGGCATCTTTAAAGAGCATAAGCCAATAGAATCCTTCTTCAAGGACCTTATGAGCTATCCCAATTGCGCTATGATGGCCTCTCGTTGGACTAGAATGGCAATGTCTTAGAATTTGCAATCCTTCCTCATGGAATACACATCTGTGTATGACTTGATCTATGCAAATTCTAAATAAAAAGGGATCTTCTTAGAAGAAATACTTTACATCGGTAAAAAATTTCTTCTTTTGTTGATGTGAGAGTTCCTTTAGAAGAGTATTAGCCATAAGATAATTTGCAATATCTACAAACCATGGAGTTTCTTGTTCCCTTACTTGGTTTATTGCGTAGAGACATTCCTCAGGGAACTCATCATTGATTTTATGCTCATCTAGCACTTCCAGTTTGGGATTTTCTAATCTTGATAGATGATCTGCAACTAGATTCACGGCTCCTTTTTTATCCTTAATCTCTATGTTGAAGTTTTGCGGTAGTAAAATCTATCTGATAAGCTACGTCTTTGCATCTGTTTTGGTCAGTAAATATCTCAAAGCAGAATGGTTAGTGTATACAATGACTTTAGAAAAAATCAAGTATAAGTAGATTTTATCAAATGCAAAAACTATTGCCAAGAGTTCTTTTTCAGTTGTTGTATAATTCTCTTGAGCATCTGTAAGAGTTTTGTTAGCATAATAAATTGGTTGAAAGTGCTTGTCCTTTCATTGCCCCGGGATTGCTCCCATTGTAAAATCACTCACGTCACACATTAGCTTAAATGGAAAGTTCCAATAGGTTGTGACCATAAAGGGAGTCTTTGTAAATTTGTCTTTTAATAGCTCAAAAGTGTCCATGCAATCCTGTGAAAAGTTAAAAGACACATCTTTCTCCAATAACTTGGTTAAAGGCTTAGCTAATTTAGAAAAATCTTTTATAAATTTTCTATGGAATCCTACATGTCCTAAAAAGCTCCTTGTTGCCTTAGCCGAAGTTAAGGGTGGAAGTTTCACGATAGCGTCAATTTTAGCACTTTCTTCCATCAATATTTTGTGAGTGCAAAATGAAGGATTAATTCCTTTTATATATGATATCTTCCATGAGATGGCTTTCTTGTGGTTCTTAAGCACTCCCAACAACTTCTCTTTCTAATCCATGCTTAAATTAGAAGCTATGGTTACCAATAATTTAGAATCCTTCTTTAAAAAAAAAAAAAAGCATATTCCAAGTAATCAGGAAGTTGCTTTAATTCCACTATTGGTGGGTCTTCAATGGAAGGTCTTAACCTAGGTTCTTTCTTCATGTTGATTTGTCAAAACCCATTCTTTTCCTCAATGGAATTGTTGGCTGTTAATTAAGCCGCAACTTCAACACACTTAGGGCTTTATACTTCTTTAGATCCCTTTTTTAAACAGCATTCTGGAAGGTCCTTTGATAATAATTCCTATGCATAATCAATAATAAAAATTTCAGTTGCATCCAAATGGTCTACCTAGAATAAGAGGTACTTCTATGTCCTCAACCATGTCAATTATAACAAAATTCACTAGAAATATAAGCTTTCCTACTTGAACAAGAACATCCTCTATAATTCTTCTAAGGTATGTAACAGATCGATTAACTAATTGTAAACTCATATGTGTGGGTTTCGGTTCTCATAGCCCTAATTTCATAAATAAATTATAAGGCAACAAATTAATGCTTGCTCCTAAATCGACTAGGGCTTTATCAATTGCTAAGTTACCAAGTATATAAGGAATAGTAGAACTCCTTAGATCGTTTAGCTTCTTAGGCAACTTGTTTTGCAAAATTGCAAAACACTCCCCACTCAGTGTCACAGTTAAGAGCTACTCTAACTTCCTCTTGTTAGACAATAGATCCTTAAGGAACTTTCTGTATTTAGGCATTTGCGATAAAGCATTGACAAAAGGTAAGTTGATATGTAATTGTTTAAATAGATCAAAGAACTTACCGAATTTCTCATCAAAGCACTCTTTCCTCAAACACTGAGGGTATGGAATGGATGGTCTGTATTCTAGGACTTTTGATGGTTGTTCAACTTGCAAATCCTTCCTATTTCCAAGAGTCACTACTCTTACATGCTCCTTCGGGTTTGTTTTAGTATTTCTTAGCAGCGTCCCTTGTTGCCTCTCTGCCATTATTTTTTAAGTTGTCCCACTTAATTTTCTAGGTTATGGATGGAAGCTTCTTGATTCCTTAGAGAAGTTTTAATGTTTTGCAATTGAGCTTCATTAGTTTCAGTGTATTTAGTCAAAAGTTCTTCCAAACCCGATTTCTTCTTTTGTAGTGGAGGTCTCTAAGATCTTAGGGGAGTTAAGTTCATCCTTTATTGATTTTGATCCTGATTACTCCAAGACAAATTTAGATGATTTCTCCACCCTAGGTTGTAAGTGTTGCTATAGGGGTTATTTTGTCACCTAGAGGAGTTTTTTAAGTAGTCAGCTTGTTCCCACTGATTTTCGGCATCAACTTCTCCCGAGCTACACTTTAGATTCACAAAAAGTGCATCTAACTTCTTACTTATGGCATCGACTTTATTAACTAAGTTTTTCATCGCATCTACTTAAAAAATGCTTACTATGTTTTTCACCCTAACACCTTTCCATTGAGAATTGTTCATGGCCGTGTCCTCAATTAAAGATTGAACCTCTTTAGGTGTTTTTGTGTTCAATATTCCTCCTACAACAGCATTTATCATTTGTCTTGTTGATAGGTTTAGCCCATTGTAGAATATTTGAATCTACATCTCCTCAATAATTCCTTATATTTCTCCCAAGTGTCATATAAGGTCTTAGCCTCTAGTTAAGCATAGGATGATATATCCTTTCAAAGTTTAACTATTTTATTAGGTAGAAAGTATTTCTTATCATGTCAAGTTGTGATAAATCCCTTCAGGAGTGAATTTAACCACTATTTTGCCTAACCCCCCTTAGTGAAAAAGGAAAAAAGTTGCAATTTTATCGTGTCATCTAAAGCTCCATTAATCTTGAAAGTGGCACAAATCTTCAAAAAATTAGAAATATGAGCATTGGGGTCCTCATCTTGTAGTCCATCAAATTAGACAAACTATTACACCATTTGTATTATATGGGATTAAATTTGAAAGTTGTTAGTAGCAATAGGTGGCCTTATGATACTTGAGTTGGCTCTGGCTAAAGAAGGTTTAGAGTAGTTGGACATAGTTTGCTATTGGTTTTTATTTTCATCACCCATGATGTTCAACTCTTCCCTTTCCTCTTCCATCTTAATTCTTAGAGGAGATCCTTGATTTAGTTCCTCCGCTGTTTGCTGCACTATTTTCCGTAGTTGCCTTACAGTCCTTTCAATTTCTACATAAAAAATCAATATGTCCGGTGGATTGTTTTTGATCATGCACTACAAAAAAAAAAAAAAAAGATAAATTAAACAAGAAGCAAAAGAAAAAGGTTAAATTAATAAAGTGATTAGTGTTCTTAATACTGAAATCCTTAGTAACGGTACCAAAAACTTGATGTCAAGCAAGTGTACCTATCAAATTTTGTAATATAGTATATAAAAATATGGATATTGTCCCACAAAGATTATAAATGCTAATACTAACCTACACCTTATTATTTAACTGGTAAATTGTAGAGTTGATTGATTTAAAAACTGTAATGAAATACTAAATTAAGAACTAAGATTTTATAAAAAGACAGAAGAGCAAATCCAATTAAAATTAACTACAAGTCAGTAAAACTAGTATCTGGATGTTGTTTCCCCTAGGTATTATTATGTGACATTAACAAAAAGCAGTCAATTTCTTACTACGATTCATTAATCGAAGGAATTCCTAATTCAATTTAATAACTTTCTCAAGCCTATCGAACTTTAATCTTAAAATTACTTATTTGAATCTCTTCACAATAGCATAATTAAAATATTACGTTAATAACAACAAATTCTTGTAACTAAATTAAATAATTCTGGAAGAACCATATAACTTATCTCTAATATTACATTAATTCTCTTCACACATGAAGATTTAATTATATATCATATTTCTCAATCTTGATATATAATATCAAATAGATGAATCAATACACTAGAAATACTAAACCAATCAAAATAAAGAACACATACACTAATTAATAAACATAAGAATTCATCGAATATTATAAGAAAATCTCAAGTCACATAATAAACCTAGGTTCCACAAGTCTAGCTACTAAGAAAACTTAAGTACTAAGCATGATAGAAATCAAATTCATCAATGATGTATGAAAATGCATGATCAAGGAAATCCATTTAAAACTCAAAACCCTAGATACTTGAAGTCTACAGAGTAGTTGTCTTCTTTCAAGTAAAACCTTAGAACAATTAAAACAAATATGGTCCCCTCTCTTAAGTGTAAAGTCCTCCTCTATTTATATAATGCTTTCCAAAACTTTGTGCTTTTAGGTCGACACACTATCCAACACGGTCGTGCTTCAGATCGTGTTCACTTCGTAGCTCAAAATCATGTAAAATGTGACATTCTAGTAGACACGACCTCAAACACAACCCTATCAACCCTCATGTAACTTTTTATGACTCTTTAGCCACAACACGACCAACAACATGGTCATATTAAGTCCCCATGTCTTTTTGTGAATCTTCAATGTAACACGATCGTTGAACATGGTCATGTCGGGTTGTGTTTGACTTCAACACTTCATAACTTCTTCTATTTGGCTCCAAATCAAGTGAAATTGGATTCATTTTTCTTCCTTTTTAATTGAATTTTCCACCAGAGCCCTAAAATCCAAATATTGCCAACAAGTCAAGTATTTGACTAGATCTCCTACTGGATAACTGGATCCATTACCAATTCCTTAACATATTTGGGAAGATATTAGTATGGATATCATCACTTGCCTACCTAAGTCACAAGAATTCATTGTTATATTGGTGGTAATAGATTGTCTTTCAAAATACTATCACTCAAGTGCTTTAGAGTCACATTTTACAACTTCAAAAGTGGCCTTATTATTTTTACATATGGTGGTCAATCAACGCGATTATTCAAGAACCATTGTTTCAAACTAGGATCCTATTTTCATGAGAAAATTCTGGAAAGAACTTCTCACTTTGAGTGGTACTAAACTTGCTATGAGTAGTGCCTATCATCCACAATTAGAAGGGCAAACTGAGGTGTTGAATCATACCATTCAACAGTATTTACTAAGCTAAGTCATATACTATTCTCACTTGTGGTTTAAATTTTTATCGTGGATAAAGTTTGCTTACAATACATCATTCCATCATAGTATAGTTATGACATCATTCGAGGTAGTATATGGTAAGGTACCACCATCTATTCCATCTTATGTTGGTAGTAATTGTAGGTCGGAAGCAATTGATTAGAAGTTACGCACTTGAGATGAAATTGTGCATATATTATGCAAGAATTTAAAGTTAGCACAAACTCGAATGAAATATTTTGTAGATTAGAACCATATAAAGGTTAATTTTGAACTGAAGACTCAGTATTTGTTAAGGTTTAACCCCATAAGCAAGTTTATCTTTCTCAAAGGATGGGACATATACTTTTAGAAAGATATTATGGGCCTTTTTCCAATTACACAATGTATCAAATCAT
Source organism: Laguncularia racemosa (assembly GCA_037954665.1). Taxonomy (NCBI): domain Eukaryota; kingdom Viridiplantae; phylum Streptophyta; class Magnoliopsida; order Myrtales; family Combretaceae; genus Laguncularia; species Laguncularia racemosa. The sequence goes on from JBBMOL010000129.1 coordinate 67,464, forward strand.
GTGCTTATGAACTCACTTTGCTAGATTATTCAAAGATACATAATCGGTTTAGCAGGTACATTTATCGGTTTTTACAGGATGACCAAATAACATGCACTTAGGATCGACTTGTGGGACATTCTTGGAGTCACATCCAACTGTCCACAAATTGTTCAATTGAAGTGAAGAACCGACCACTTGAAGACCATTTGTATTTGTAATTTTTGCTTTTGGGAACCGACCACTTAAGTGGCATCCTTGTAATTTTTGTGTTATTTTTACCCTAATTGGAACAAGTATAAATACTTGCTAACTAGGGTTTTTGAGGAGCTTTTGACATTTTTGAAATCAAACACTTTGTTGCCGTGAGGGTCGTCCTTTGCATGCAATAAATCTCTTATCAATTTCATAGTGAAATTGTGGCGAGACTAACTAGAGTAGATTGTGAGTAATATTAATCTTACTCTTGTTGTTTTTACAAATTATGTTTAGTGAGTAATATCTAAGTGCAATTTGTTGGTAACTTATCCTTGTCCACGTGAATTAGGGTTCTTCATTTTCAGATTTGAATCGTTTCAAATTGAGTGGAATTCTACTTCATTTCCATTGTTTCCCATTGATATTTATACAATTGGTTGTTTTTTTTTATATCAATTTATCATTAATCTCGCGAATTGGGGTTCAATTGTGAAGTTAGTGATCACGCCATTTATTGATGCGCTTGCTATCCAATTAGTAAGGCACATCATACTTTTTGGTATCAAAGCAAAGGTTGTGGAGTAGGGTTTGTGTGAACTTCAATTGAAAATTAGGGTTCTTGAATTTTACTTCTTGATCCAAATTGTTGAAATGGAATTGAAGTACTTAATTATGATTTTGTTGTGTTATACTTGTTGTTGTTGAAGTGGAGGTGGAGAATTTGTAGTAACCCATGTGATCTTGATCTTGTCGTGAGGAGAAGGGGAAGTCGGAAGTGTATTTCCTTGTGTGTGTTTCGAAATGGGAGATACATTCTTTGTGACAAAAGAGAAGTGAATTTCCTTGTGTGTGTTTTAGAATTGAGGAGTGTGAATTGCATTTCTAGGTTTTTTTTTTTTTTTTTTGCTTGGAGGATAGGGAAATTATTTGAATTCAAATACGTTCATTATGTTTGAAGAGTTATTGTGTAGTATTGATTGAATGTAATTTGAATATTTTTGAATTGTTTCTTACCATTTATGGAGAAGCTTCATTAAGAGTTGCATTTGAGTTGTTGTGCCGTGATTGGAAGAAGGGTGAGTGTGCTACACCGTGAGTGGGTGTATGTGTGGTGTAGTGAATTTTTGTCGTGAAGGGTGCAACGTGGTGTATTTGTTTGTGTTGTGGTGAAAGGTTACTGCACCATAGATTGTAAGTGGCGTATGTGCCATGAGTGAAGGTTGTTGTAGTGGTTAAATTTGAATTTCAAAAGAAAGCATTAAAGTGTGGAAGTTATTATGTATTTATGCTTTGAACACTTTGCTTAGTTGGAATCATTAACTTACTATTTGGAGAAGTGTTTATTGTTACTTCTACTTATTGTTGCCGTAATTGAAGTGTGGAAGTGTGTGTGAAGCTTAAATGAATTTTTGTGTTTTTCTTTTGTAGTGATTGTTGTGTGGCGTTGAAGTGTGGTTATAGTGAAGGTGTATACTACATTGCTTTGAATTATCTTTGCAATTCGACAAATAAAGTCCACAACTATGTCGAATGATAGTGTGAATGGGGGAACTGGCAATGAGGCCAATAGCCAAGTTGGTGGCGGGCAAGGTCATCAGACTACAGGTGGAAGAACTTTAGAGAAACAACTTTAAGACCTTACCACCATTGTTGCTATATTAGCAACAAGGATAGATAAGATGATGATGCCACAACCACTAGTGGTGAATCCTCAGACACTACCACCTAGAGTAGCTCTTTAGATTATTTAAAGGGAGGGAGCAGTTGGAGTAAGTATGGGAAGAAGAGTGGAAGGAGATTATCGTGTTCTTAGGGAGGAAAGAGATGATAATTTTGGGGTTAATCCATACTCGAACAGGGATTTCAGGCTACCTCGGGGATTATAGTATGTGAAACTGCAGATGCCTTCATTTGATGGTAGGGACTCAGTAGATGATTACTTGGATTGGGAAGATAAAGTTGAATGTCTTTTCGAGTGTTATGAAATTGATGATAACACCAGGGTTCGTCTTGTAGCTGTGGAGTTCATAAGTTATGCTGCCTTATGGTGGAAGAATCTGGTGATTAGCATGTGAAGGGATGGAGAGGCTGAAATACATAATTGGAGAGACATGAAACGGGTTTTGAGGAAAAAGTTCATACTTGAGTACTATAGGTAGGAACTATTTATGCGTTTCGAAACATTGGGATAGGGAGGCAAAACAGTCGATGACTATGTACAGGAGTTTGAGATGTTAATGATCAAATGTAGATCAGTCGAGCCTTTGGAGCAAACGTTAGCACGCTTTGTGTCTGGATTAAATATGAGATTGCCTGTGTTGTTGAGCTGCAAAGGTATAGTACACTTGATGAGGCTATATAGTTAACCTTAAAAGTAGAAAGGCAGAGGTGATCCAATCCATTCCAGGCTACTAGTAACATATATAGTACTACTACTAAACCCATGGGGGCAGATGGTCAGATAGGTGGATCAAAAGGAGTAGGTGAACATGCTAAGGCTGTAAATAGAGTTATCCCTAGCACTGAAAAAGAGAAAAATGTTTATGGGAAAGGCAAAGAGGTAGTTGGACCTGATTTTAGGCAGATAGTACCAGGGTCAACTAGTGGGAAGATGCGCCGGATTAAATGTTTTAAATGCATGAGATTTGGACATATGGACACACAGTGTCCCAATAAAAGGGTAACGACTGTTATGGAGGGCAACAAAGAAGACGATGAGGAAGAAACTGTTAAGGCTACAGATTTATCCATGGCCTTATAGGAGTATTATGATGATTAAAATGCTGAGACACATGAGGACAAAAAGGGTGAAAATTACTTACCTATTAATGTGTTACACAATGTTATGACATTATCTCCAGATGCCAGGGATGTACAGGGGGGGAACGTATTCCACACACCTTGTCAGATTCAAGGTAACCTATGTGTGCTTTTCATTGATGGTGGTAGTTACACTAATGTCATATATGCTGCATTAGTAGATAACTTACAACTAGCCACTAGCCTACATCCTAATCTTTATAAATTGCATTGGTTGGACGACCAGGGTAGTTTACATGTTACATAAAGGGCAAAGGTGTCATTTAGTATATGAGATAGATACAATGATGAGATCATTTGTTATGTACTTCCTATGTATGCCCTTCATATACCGTTGGGTAGACCGTAGTTATTTGATAGAAAGGTGTTACATAACGGGTTCAAAAACACTTACATGTTTCAAAAGGATGGTACACAGATTGTCTTAATTCCTATGTCTCTATCTGAGGTTCGCTCTTTCCAGGAACATATTAGAAACACTTTTGGCTCTTCCAGACTTCCAACCAACAAGCAAACACAAACACGGGGTTTCAGTCCAAGAGAAGACCCCTTAGATTTGAGGGCAAATCTTTCAGAGGCCCAAGGAGATGATAGGAATCAATCTTGTGGTTCCAGTAGTAGGGAAACCTAAATTGGATACATGAGCGCAGAAATCCACATATGGCCACATCTTATCTAATAATGTTTTATTTTTCACTTTAGCAGGTACATTTATTGGTTTTTACAAGATAGCCAAATAATATGCACTCAGGATCAACTTGCGAGACATTCTTGGAGTCACATCCAACAGTCCACAAATTGTTCAATTGAAGTGAAGAATCGACCACTTGAAAACCATTTATATTTGTAATTGTTGCTTTTGGGAACTGACCATTTTATTAGTATTTGTATTTTGTTGATTTTGGAACTAGCCACTTAAGTGGCATCCTTGTAATTTTTATGTTATTTTTATCCTAATTAGAGCAAGTATAAATACTTGCTAATGAGGGTTTTTGAGGAGCTTTTGACATTTTTGAAATCAAACACTTTGTTGTTGTGAAGGTTGTCCTTTGCATGCAATAGATCTCTTATCAATTTCATAGTGAAATTGGAGTGAGACCAACTATAGTGGATTGTGAGTAATATCAATCTTACTTTTGTTGTTTTTACAAATTGTGTTTAGTAAGTAATATCTAAATACAATTTGTTGGTAACTTGTCCTTGTCTGCGTGAATTAGGGTTCTTCATTTTCATATTTGAATTGTTTCAAATTGAGTGGAATTTTAGTTCATTTCCATTGTTTCCCATTGATATTTATACAATTGGTTGTTTTTTATATCAATTTATCATCAATCTCGTGAATCGGGCTTCAATTGTGAAGTTAGTGATCACGCCATTTGTTGTTCATGCTATTTATTGATGTGTTTGCTATCTAATTAGTAAGGCAAATCATAAGGTCCAACTCAAACAGATTCAACAATGCCTAGCTTTTCCTTGCAAATTCATTCAAGAAAACATAAAAAATTAGTTCACATATTTAAAACGATAAACAAGAATAAGAGAGAGTTAAGGTTTTTGATCAACCTTGAGAGGACATTCTGAGAGTAAACATAGAGAGAAAGTGTTTAAGAGATATTTTGAAGACACGTTAGGGTTATCAAAAGGGGCCTTTCTCAGTTTAGGCTATTAGTAGGCTTAAATATTTTAGCCTGCTAAAATAATGAAGAGTATTAAGATCATCTACAAGGCTATTATTTGTGATTATTTTTTTTAAATACATCATGATTTGGATAATGATGCCAACAAATACATTTTATTAGGATTGGCTTCTAAATATTAATTCAAAAACCTCTTCCACTTTTTGAGCTAGGTGGTTTAAATAAATAAAGGAAAAAAGTTTAAAAATATTTAGCTATCTAATAAGCACCTTATTTACTTCTTCTTCTTCTTCTTCTTTTACATTTATTTATGGTTTCAGGAGGAAGTTTTTTTTACCTATACATTTCCAATTGTTGTGTTAGGTTGTCTATATCTTCATCTTGGAAAAAATTCAACAAATCATGCTACTAAAAGGTAAGTGTTTAATTTCTTTTCTTCACATCTTCATGAAGTATTTTCAATTTAAATTTTGAAAGACTATTTTCATTGAAATTATTAGTTTCTTCTCAATAGTGTGCAAGTCTCTAAATAGGATTATTGGAAAAATCCTATTCTTGCAAAAGGTGCCTTAGGAATTGTTTCATGGACAGAGTTTTGCCTTATAATCATGTTCCTAGGATTACTAGTCTAATCCTACTCTTACATGCACAATATGTTTGCAAATGCCACTAAAGAGGCAGCTCAACAAGGATTGAAAGTGTAAGTTAGCTCATCTCTTAATTAGGCAAATAATGCAGATAAGGAAAATACTTAGGTAGACTCCATCTATTAGATGGGGTAACTATATGGAAGTACATGTGGAAAAAACAAAGAAAATATTAGATTTTACTTCAATATTTTGAATCACTCCTTCAATTTTTTGAACACGTGGCGTTATGCCACTAACCTCATCTAATGGAGGAGATCTACTTAAGAATTATTCATGGGTAGGGAACTATATTCAACATTATAGGTGTTGATGGCAATTCAACATTTTTATAGCTTTAAAGCACTTTTGTCTTTTTTTTTTTTGTTTTTCTTTTTTCTAGATGAACAACTTTAAGACACATTTAGTTGGCCTAAACATAAAGGATAGCATGATGAAATAGGGTGTGTGAATGTGATGGTAGGTGGGAAATAAAGCTAGCAAGTAATGGTCTCTTGGTATGCCTAGTAGGGAAGGTTTCTTTAGCCCTTTTGTTCTTTCCTATTATGAGAGAATTTTCCATTTTGCAACTCATTGGTATTACTTCTTAGGTAAGCATCAAGTACCATATTTGACTTGATGTCACTATGACATTGTTCCTTGCACATGGCTTGTCTTAAGTTGTCTTTTAGACAAAAACTCATCAACTCACTTGGGCATTTACAAGGTTATTCAATTATCTAGTTTTCTTTAAGAATAGGTCAAGCGAAAAATATTGAATAAACAAGCCCACAATAGTTTGTTTAGTGTTTGATTAAATTTTTGAGCTTTAGACGTGTGTAACTAAAATATATTCTTTCATGTTTTTCAAAAACAATTGTGCCTCTTCTCAATTGTAAATAATAATAAGAATTAATCTTTCTCATGAATGAAGATTTGAAAGTTCCTTAATATTACTTGTAAATGCTAAAATGGGACATTGTTGGTGTTTCTAATGTGGCTGGGAAGATATCATTGCTTACTGGATTAGTTATGTAGGCAACAACAACATTTTCTGAAATAAGGAGAAAGATATTTGAACTATTTTTCGATATTCACCTTCTTTACATGATTTTGACCATCTTCTTTGAATTTCATGTTACGTTCTCCACTACTTGCATAATGCTTCTTGGGTTCTACCTATTCATGGTAGACTAGTTCCTATAATCTCAATAGAGAATCCACTTGATCTTGGCTCATGTACTACCCTGCTAAGCTATTGAGCTCAACATCTTCAAGAGTTTAGGTAAGGAGATCATAGAAAACAAAGTGAACTATATATGTCAAATAAAAATTGGGTTATTTGACATGAATGCACAATTTCTTTTCCTTTTTTTTTCCAAATTTATTTAGTGGAGGGAACAACCTATGACTTCAGGTGCACCATGCTATCCAACGGTAGGCAATAGTAATACCTACACTCAAATGAATGTCGTCCAATTTGTTCATAAATGTGGATTGTGGTTCACTTTCTTTTAAGAGACAAGTTTAAAATCTTTTAAAGTTTGGAAAAATAAAATAAATAAATAAAAGGAAAAAGAAAAAACCTTTAAAGTAAGATGTGGCTGCCTAAACTCCCATGACAAATTAACTTAGGGTTTGTTCCTCAATCGAGTTCTTCATTTGATGATGTGCCAAAGGAAAATACTAAATTTATCACATCAATAGCACCATATGATATGTTGGGTTTCAATAGGACAATATTTTAAAGTTTTAAAACTTGCTATTGAAATTCTAAATTCAACCAAATATTAAAACTTAAAATTTGAAGTCTATTGTATGTTTTTAAAAATACTAATAAACTTAGTGCTCACTTTTTACTATTTTTTTTTTATTTTAAATCCTCAAGCTTATGAAAGTTAGGGAATCAAGACGATTCATTAACAAATTAAACTAACCTTCTAATGCAACAATTTCTACATAGTGATGTGAAACACACCACATAAGAGATAATTTAATACACAAAATTTAAGGTAGAAGAATCTAAAATAATAGGGATGGAGTATCATAAATGAGTCTGAACAAATTCACTGGTGTAACAATTATAATACATCGCATTTCACATGATATCAAATAACATTAATTTCCACAATTGAGTTCATGGGATTTTAACAACTCCTCCTTCTCCTCGATACACTAAATATAATATTTATAGAGCTTATGGGGCAAGAAATATTACTTAGGTACCAAGACTAGATAAGATAGAAAACTCTCGATTGACTAAAAGCTTATCTGAATTGTCTATAACTAGATGGCTAGCTAGTCTCATTGGGGGTCGAGTGGCTCCTTTAGCAATCAATTGAGCCATCTTTATTCACACTCTACCCTCACCATCTATGACATCTTCATCTATCACGCCAACTTCAATTTCATGTGAACTTGAGAGACATCCTAGTGAAAAGCCTCAAACAATAATAAAAGGTGATTTTCTTATGTTCACTGTTAAGAATTGCTATTACATTAGCTCTTCTTCTTTATGTTTACTTAATGTAAACATGCAATGCTTGTGATGATAAGTGGTGGCAGCAATTTAACTCCTTCATCTTGATCATCCGAGAGTTGATTTCTAAGGCAAACACAACAAATAGGAGAACTCCAAGGGTTCTTCTCATATGTGCATTCAAGAAAGTAGTTGATCTCACCATACTTAATCTCCTCCTTCCAGTTACAAGCAAAAAGCTCGATATTTCTTACTTATAGCTACAAATTGAAGCCTATGTAACAAGAGAGGAAGAGCCTGTAAACAATAACAAGAAACTAATTCATCCATATGGCTCAAGCGTAACTAAATGCAAGGTGTTAGTTTTAAATCGTCAAAACATAAGACAACTTGAAGAACAAAAGAGGCCTATAGCAACATAGGAAGAAAACATGAACATGCTCTATTGTTGAGTCCAACTACTCTATTTTTATTTCCATTTTCTTATTACAATATACATGTATGTGTGTGTGTGTGGAAGCAAAATACAAAGCAAATTGATAAGACATGTTATCAATTAAAACTACCTAACTTAGTCACAATGTTATGGTCTCCCTTACAACTTACAATCAATTAAAAATAGTAGCCTAATCTAAACTTACAAATTAGATTTTAGGAGTGTAAAAGAAAAATCTTACTTCATCATCACTCCTTAAGATTTCTCTTAAAGACTCCTAATTATGATCTTAAGTACTCAAACTTTCCTTTAGACAATGACTTAGTTAAGATATTTGCAAATTAGATACTTGAACTGCAATGAAATACATCTACTTCCTCATTTCATTCTGCTTCTAGCCAGGAATGGAACTTTATGTTTATGTGCTTTGACCTTCCATGATGAACTAGATTTTTGACCATTGATATAGCAGACTTGCTGTTAACATAGATAACAATTGTTGCAACTTAAGAGAAATGTAAATGCTTTAACACCTTTTGAAGTTAAATGGCTTAATTTGTAGTAGCAATAATAGCCACATCAGCTTCAGCCATAGATTGAGCAATCACTTCTTACTTTTTAGACATCCATAAAAATACACCTAAACCAAGGGAGAAGACATAACTTGTGGCACTCTGTAGATCATCTGGATATCCTAGTCACTATCAACATATCCAACTAACTTCCTTTCTCCACTTCGGTTGAACATGATTCCAAAATCATAAGTTCCCTTGATGTACCTTAGCACACACTTTGTTGCTCCTATGTGAATTTGACCTAGTGATTGCATGAAGTGTGAACGGACACTAACAACATACATTATATTGGGTCTAGTAGCAATTAGATACAATAGACTTCCTATCTTTGGAAAGCTTTTCATTGCAAATTAGAAGCGTTGAAACTGGTTTGCTTATGTCCATCTTAAACTTCTTGAGTAGTTCTAAAGCATACTTCTTCTAGGAGGTGAAGATCCTGTCACCACACAAACTAATCTCCATCCCTAGGAAATAAGTAATCTTCCCCAAGTCAAACATTTGGAACTTCCTTTCTATGTCTTCCTTAAATTCCTTGATCAACACATCATCATTTCCTATCACCAACATATCATCCACATATATAGAAATTATCAACAACTTCCTATCCTACTTTGATCTAACATACAGAGTAGCTTTGTTTTCACTTCTTACAAAGCTATGTTGAGCTAAATAGCTATCTATTTGGCTATACTAAGCTCTTAGGGCTTGTTTAAGCATACAAAGCTTTGTGCAATAGATACACCTTGTCTCCATCATCATCATCCATGGAACCTTCTAGTTGTTCTACGAATATCTCCTCCTTAAGCTCATTGTTGAGGAAGGCAAATTTGACGTCAAGATGAAAAACACTCCACTTCACTTGAACAGCCATGGCAAACAACAATCTTATGGTTTCATGTCATACAATTGGTGCAAAAGTATCACCATAATCTACCCCTGCAAGTTTAGAGTAGCCTTTAACAACCAATTTAGCCTTGAACTTGTTAATGGAGCTATTTAGATTCAACTTGGTCCAAAAAATCCATTTGACACCAATGACATTTTTATTTCATGGTCTTAGCACCAAGCTCCACGTTTCATTCTTTTCTATCATCCCCATCTCTTCCTTCATGGCATTTTTGCATTCTCCAAATCTCATGGCTTCCTAAAAGTTGCAGGTTCCATGATAGTAGAATTGCACCTTTCGTAAATCTCGGACAGAGACTTTGTTTTGAGAATTAAAGAATCTGTTGAGGATTCCATTGAGTCTTCTTCGTCTTCATCAAACTTCTACAAAGATTGAGAGGTTTGCAATGGTGGAAGTGGGTTTGATCTATTGCAAACATCATCAAGTTCCACACATTTCCTTTTCCAATTCCAATGTTTACATTCATCTACTGCAACATCTCTACTAATAACCACTTTATTAGTTTGCAAATAATAAATTCCATATCCTTCGGCCATCGAAGCATGGCTAACAAAAATTCCCATTGATAGAGCCATTTTATACTCAATCTTTATAGTATAAATTGTGTTAAATTATTATTGATTTTATAGAAATCATAAGGAAATGTTACTTTAATTCTATCATCGTGATAAATCAGGTTAAATGGAGTCAAGGATGCTAATTCAAGTAAATTAGAGAAGTCATCTACAACTTGGTTCAAAGACAAGGATTTACACCGCCGGAGGGAAGTACATGGGCGTGTAATTGAAGTATACGGCTGTGTACTTGGTTTTGAATCAACAGGAAGATACACGGTTGAAGTACACGGCAGTGTATCGGAAGCACGGTTTGAGGCACGACCATGGCACAAACCGTGTTACACACTGAACACGAAGACGAAAATGTGGACTTTGAACAGAGAGAGACACGGCTTAGGGCACGGCCGTGGTGGAAGCCGTGGGACAAACCGTGCTTGGAGCCGTGGTGGAAGCTAGGTGTGCCAAGGAGAAGAAAGTGTGGAACATCAACCAGATTAAGGCACGGCTTGAAATCTGGCCGTGTGTGTAACCGTGGTACACACTGGGCGCAGATGAAGACTTGAAGAATATGCACAGAGGATGGCACAGCTTGACCCACGACCGTGTGTTAGGGCGTGCTAGGCGGACGAACATTTACTTCTCGAAATCTACTTGGAAAAGGAAAGATATTTTCGTATCTTGCTAGTAAAAGATCACATGCCATCTCCCTAACAATATAAATAGAACCAACCCTAGAGGGTTAGGACAACTTTTTATCTTTGGGAATCTGGAATCACCTTGGAGACAAGAAGGAAACGAGGAGGCAGAGCAGGCGACCGGGTTCATTATGTTTTTATTTTTATTTTTCGTTTTGTTGATGAACATGAGTAGCTAAGCTACTTTTCTAGCCAAAGGGTCATAGATGTTTAATTCTCCACGAATTGTGAGGTCTAATTGACTTGTATTTATTCTATTCTTTGCTTTCGGGTATTCATATATATTCTGATCATTTTGTCATTATTATCTTTGTTGATTGGTATGAATAGAGCTCTTCTACTCAATTAGCAAGTTAATATATTGTCAACTAGCACGTCATTGTTTGATTGTTCTAGTCTTAGTGACGCAATAACATGTTTGGTTATAAAAGAGATGATCGAATTCATGTTATGGAGGTGTGTGATCATGTTTAAATAGGTTATCTTATAATCTACTGGCATGAATTGGTGGTCTCTCTAGATCTTAATGCTATTGATAGATTAAATCCTAAGCGCTTGTCTAGGGTTGTTTAATCAATAAGAGAAATAATTCAAAGCGCTTGTCTGAGGTTATCGAGGAAGTAAGGAGAGATAGGTTGTTAGAGCTTGTTAATAACCATAACCAGTTTATCTAGAACTAAGAATATAAAACATTTGCATCGATGATCAATTCCTAAAATTAAACTATCTTGATTCCTTTGGCTAGGCTTTTATTAATATCCGATTTTCTTACCTTGTTTTACTTTATTTTGATTCACAAACAAAACCCCCCCATTTTTCTTTTCCCTTTTATTCTCCTTGAATAGAAATAAGTTTAACCAATCTCTGTGGATTCGACCCTACTCACCACTATTTGCAAATCATATAATTGTCTAGGAGTAGGTTTTATTTTTGTTGGATTCGACACCCACCACCCATCTTGGCCTTTTGTTCCAATTTTGATCTCTTAACATTTGGTACATGAACATAGCACACCAAACCAAATGTCTTCAGATGCTTGGCTATGGGCTTCACTTCCTTCTAAGCTTCAATTGGAGTTTGTCCTTCCAAAGCTTTTATAGGCAATCGATTCAATAGATACATGGAAGTAGAAACTACTTCCACCCAAAATTTGAGAGGGAGCTTCTTATCCATCATCATACTTTTAACCATTTTGACAACAGTTCAATCTTTTCTCTTTGACACACCATCTTGTTCAGGAGAATAGTTAATTGTTAGTTGATGATTTACACCCAAATCTACATAGAAATCATTGAATACCTTCGAAGTGCATTCCTTGCCATTGTCTATCCTCAAACACTTCAACTTGTATCCATTTTGAGATTCTACCATAGCCTTAAACTTTTTTAACATAGAAAACATTTGATCTTTGCTACTAAGAAAGTAGACCCATGTCATCCTTATGAAATCATCGATTAAGAGTATAAAATACTTATTCTTACTCAAGGATTATGTGCTCATGGGTCTACACACATTAGAATGAACCAATTCAAGCTTGCTCTTAGCTCACCAAGTTGACTGAGTTGGGAAGGACAGCTCATGCATCTTGCCTAGCTTACACACTCTACATATATCATCTAAGATAGTAATTTCTAGTAGGTCTCTAGTATAACCTTTAATGGCTATGTTTCTAAGTCCAACAAAGTAGAAGTGTATGTATCTTCTATGCTATAGTAGTTATTGATCACTAACAACAAATCTAACATTTTCATATGCCTTATTTAACTCCAAAGGAAAGTTTCTATCTACTATAGGTATACTAACTAGCAACACACCATTGGAATCAAAGACAAAACAAGTTTTATCCTTGAATAACATAGAGTAACCTTTGTTCACCATCTGTGCTACACTTAGAAGATTTTGAGATAAATAGGGTACAAAGAGAATATTCGAAATACATTTTATACCTTGTTTAGTGCATACACAATTGATCCTTTTCCTTCAGCCTGCACCAACTTGCCATCTCCAAGTCTTACTTTTGTCTTTATGGATTTGTCCAAGCTTGAAAACAACTATTTTTTCTTGGACTTATGGCTCATACATCCATTGTCAATGAACCAAGTCTAATCGTCTCACTGCAAATTGGAGTTTAAAGTAACGAACAACCTATCTATAGTCTCTTCTTGCTTGTCAACAAAACTGGCATGTTGTTGAGGTTAGTCTATTGTTTTTCTTTTCTTCAATCTATAGGCCCTTTCAACATGCCTCATTTCTTGCAAAAATCTACATTGAACAGGTCTCTTTCCTTTATACCAACAATCCTTCTCCAAATGATTCGTTCTCAAACATGTTTTGTAGGTGGGAAATCTTCCCTGTTTACTAGCTTCCTTGATGTTCCCTACTAGTTTTCCTTTGCCATCCTTGCTACTTCCATACTTCTTCCCTTCCTTCACAAGTCCTCTTTCTTTGCTACTGATTTGGAATGCTAGAAAAACTCCTTCTATTGGACTCTCTTCTCTCATGCTTGATCTTTATTCTTGGGTTTGAAGTTTGCTAAAAGGATCTGCCACTATCAAGAGCTTCAAATCACATGAATCTTCCATTGTAGAAACTTTTGATACAAATCTTACGAGTAAACTAATCAACATCTTTTTGACCACTTACGTCACTAAATTCTTTCTCTAGCAACCTGATCTTGTTAACTATATCAAAGAGCTTAGAAGAGTATTCATTGATAGTTTCACCCTCCTTTATCCACAACATCTCAAACTCCCTTTTCAACATCAAGAGTTTAACCATCTTTACTCTTTCATTTCCTTCGAATTCGCCTTTGAGCTTGTTCCAAACCTGCTTTAGAGTTTCACACACCATTATTCGTATGAAGATTGCATCTAATAAAGCCAAGTGCAAGCATGTAAGAGCCATTGGTTTCCTTGCCAAATCTTCCTTGTGTTTCTTCATTTGGGCCAAGGTCAGATTCGTCCTTAACGCAAGTGGATCAACATCATTCTCCACCACTTCCCACAGACTTTGAGCCTTCAAATACACTTTCATCTTGATTGCCCATATGTGATAATTTTCTCCTGCAACAATTGGAGGTCCCATAGCAATAGGATTGCTTGATGCTATTTTCTCTCTCTCTCATGTTTGATTTCACACTCCTCACAAACACTAAAAGAAAAGGATAACCCTCCCCTCACCTCACAGATCCCTCAAGAAAAAAAGCTTCAATACCATTTGTTAGTTTTGAATCATCAAAACATAACATAACATAACTTGAAGAAAAAAAGAGGTATGTTCAAATAGAGGAAGAAAACGTGAACATGCTCTATTGTTGAGTCCAATTGCTTTGTGTCATTTCCATTTTCTAATTACAATATATATATATAAGCGGGAGCAAAATGCAAGGCAAATTGATAGAACATGTGACCAACTAAAACTACCTAACTAAGTCACAATGGTATGGTTTCCCTTACAACTTACAATCAATAAAAAAGAATAGTCTAATCTAAACTTGCAAATCAGATTTTAGGAGTGTAAAAGAAAAATCTTACTTCATTATTACAAGGGATGCACTAGTTTCTTCAATTTTAGGCCCTTGTAGCTGGCTGTGGCTAGCTCTTATAATAGCATCATCTGTTGTGATATTCCTACTTTTGATTGGAATATTGACACAACATTACATCCATCCAAGAGACTAGGATTCGATGTATGTGTATTCGTATCCGTCGAGATTTTCCCTTTACTCGATGTTCATTTGGATCTCCTTGGTCATAACGGCAACACCAGCTCTTCTTTGGAACATGAAATAGGCTGCTGGAGATATTGGACAGGTTCGAAACACCACCAACAGCTTCACCGTGTAGTTGCATGCTTTACAATGGCGATATTGAGTTGGAAAGCCTCTCAAACCAAAGTCTAAGATACGCCACCAAGTTTCACTAAGGCAAAAGACCGGATTTCAAAAGTGAGCGTTTCCTCAAAATCATCCATTCTTTAACCAGAAAATATGAAATCGTACCAAATCTGACATGTTTAAGTTTTCGTTACTATGGATCTAAAATTTGTCGTGGTATTAGAGCAGGATATTCTGTTTATAAAACCTTTACTTAGTTCATTTATGACCATTTTATTCTCCACGAACGAGGTCTGTGCAAGTGATCTACCTCAAAACCTCCGTTTGGGAGTTGCTTAAGAAAATTTCCAATAACACGTTCATGCAAAAATTATTAACTAAAAGATGGGTATATCTTTCTTGCAAAGATACTACTGTTTGGCTGTGATGGATCAAACGTTAAAGTTATTTTGAGCGGTCCAAGGAAGATGAGACAGGAGGTAGCTGCAATTTGTTCTTCCGGGTTAGCAAATATTTTGCATTTCCAGTCAATCAGCTTCAGTTGGTGACAGAAGAGAAGAGATCCTGGTAATTAATGGCAGGTCTTGGCATTGGCCTCAGTGGATTTACTAGTGTACCTGAATGTAGCAACATGAAAAGTCCTAGGCTGGCTTGTAATAGGCAATGCCGTACGTAAGGAAATTTTAGCTTATTTACTGCTTAGCGATTCTATTCAAACACATCTAGACTTGACGATCATTTCCCGTCTTCAGCATACTAAAAAGCAAAAAATCTCAATTTAATCGTAATTGCTAGGTACTTGGTTTTTTCTTCTCCAATAGTCTACCTATTATTACTTATGCTAATAATAGATTATAAATATTAAACTATACGAAATATATACGTTTAAACTTTTTAAACAAATTAGTATTTAATCATTTAAATGTGATTTGCTAAGCAACATAATTTGTTAGAGATTATATTTCTAAGACACGATCAACTCTTTTGCACATAGAAAAACATAAAACATTCCTATGCAAGGCCTTTAAGGGTACCTTTTATCGAGGTGCTTGGTACAAACTCCTATACAAGGCATTCCAATTTCATTGATAAAGTATAAGTAATCATTGGGAAAGTAAAAAAGGAAAAAAAAAAAATCCAATATCAGACTTGCTTAGCCAAGAACCGGTTCTTGGGCAATTTTTTTTTTTCTTTTTTTAAACTCTTAAAGTGCACAATTGATAAACCTGTTTGTTAAAAGTTTGATGGAAAATAAATACACGGAAAATTAGATACGTCGGGTAGAAGCTACCGGTGGGCAGGGTTGCATGATTATTTGTGTGGGAGGAGGGGGATACAGGAGGATAGCCGGTGATGATAAATGTATGGGCTCAAGCCGTTGGGTTTGATCATAAGTTGGTGGTGTGGTGATCTGACCGTCCAAGAAAAGCTGGTGCATGGGCCTTGGTGTCAGTGGGCTAAGGAGTAAAGACTAAGGACTAAAGAGTACTAAGTCTGTCCATCGCTACATTTTCCTTTTGTTACCAAGTCTGTTAAAGCTTCATGATTAGGGCATCATGCTTCCCATAAAGCAAAAGCGAACTCGAATTCATATTCAAAATTCTATATTTCATCAGTAAACTGATCGACCGGGTCTTTTATGTTTTAGTCAAGGTGAATTTCTTGCAAATAAGATTAAGTTGTATTGAGTATATAAATTAATATTAGTTGGCAAATTAAGTCAAGAGTAGAGCAACATAAGACATGGAAGCAGAAGTAATTAAAAAAGTAAAAACAATATATAAGAATATGAAAATTAAATTACATAAAAATTATAATAAAGAATACCAAGAAATTTTACTGTAAGTAATAATAAAGAATCTTCTTTTACGGAAAATTCAAACCAGTTCCTATATCCACAGCACCATATATTTGGAAGTAGGCCTTTTTGCTGCCAATAAGTAATCAGAAATTTATAAAAGACCACCTTCGTTTTGTTTCTTGTGAATGTATATCTGTAGACGAATCAAAGTAAAGTCATCTTTCATGCGTAAAGGAATGTCAGCTTGAGCAGCTATGCATGGCGATGTAAACAGAATGCTTATAGCCATTTTCTTCAACGATATCTACTTTGTTCTGTTGTTGAATTTTGTAATCGAGCCAAACGAAAAATAAAATAAAATATTAGATTATGAATTTATCAATAGAAGGAAAGCTTGTTGATGGCTTTACATCACCAATAAATTTTATGATGATTTCATACCATAAAAAATAAGACGAAATCACTCCAATCTTAAAAAAAAAATAATTCAATTCAATAAAATAATACTTGATTACTCTTGCTCAAAATCCTAATAAAAGAAACTATTTATATAAACTCTTCGATTTAAAAACAATCTAATAGCTAATAAATAACTATAAAGGAAACTAAAATATTTTCATAAAACAAAAAATAATAATATAACTAAACTTAATAATCTAAATAAAATAACTAAATATAAAAATCTTCATAGCATACGAATTGATAACATTGATGTAAGCTTTAATGCATTTATTTGTGATCCCATTGTAGAGGTAACAAAACCAACTTAAAATGTGGTACACTTCTCTAATTATGTTTATTATATGAGAGTGGTATGAAATGGAATGGATTGGAATTATGATTAGAATGATAAATTCATTCACATGTTTGATAAGGCACATGGAATAAAATGCATATAAAGTAATATTTATCAAAAATACTCTTAATTATTAAATATTATATTTAGATGAAATGTTAAATAAGTAACTTTAATTAATGATCATTAAAAAGGTTGAAATAGAATTGCAAATTTCACCGCCTTAAAAGCAAAATTGAATTCTTTCTTAAAAGTGGAATGGTAACTCGAAAGAATCGCGATTCTAACTTTTAAAAATATATCCAAACATAGAAAAAAAAAGTAAAATATGAAATTATGATTATATTTGAAATTTATTTTTAATTTTTAAACATATAGAGTCAATAAAATTATATATATATATATATATATATATATATATAAAAGAAAGAAATGAAAGCCATTTTATTGACGAATATAATAAAGTCTATGATATTGATATGATAATATCGGTAAAGGGATGTGGGGGAAATGAAAACAAAAGCTAACACATAAAACATAAGATAAAACAAAGATGGCATATTCATTGACAGAAAGCTTTATGGATCAATTAAATATTAATTTCTATAATGGGAAGGAGGAATGGCTCCAAAATGGAAGGATCAATTGCAAATTTCTTTCCCACGTAACGTAGGTTTGTGGATATGTGGATTTATAATTGCAAGATTTGCCAATATTTTTTTGGTGGTGAAGGAATAAAGATCAATCAGCGTAGGAGTGACCTCCACATCCTTCATAAACACCCTTTTTTATTAAGATTTTGAGTGAATTTTGTTAAACGGGTTTCAGAAAATTAAAAGATCAGTTGAGAAGAACAAAAAAATAAATATTAAGAATTAAATTAGTTTTAGTAGAATCACGTTGGCTAGTTGTCTTAGTCCTATAAGCAATCTCTAGGTATAAGGTTCAATTTTAACAAGGCATCGATGTAAAACAAAACAAAAATAATTATTTTATTTTCTCCTCTTTTCATGTCATTTTAAGACTGCTAAATTGTAAAAACAATGTATATATTTGATCTATATTCACTTAATTTCTTTAACTCTCTTTTTTTTTTTCTTTTTTTCTTTTTTTATTTGCTCAGCAAACTTCTTTAACTTTAAAATTAATTATTTAAAATATTTAGAAGACGTACTTTTAAAGTCCTATGTAATCATTTTTCTTTGATTAAAAATAATGATTAAATTAAGTAAGATGGAGTATTCAAAAACTAAAAAACATATAAAAAAAAAAGGGAATTCTTCTTTTATTTAGTTATTTATTTTCATAATTTTATAAAACGTTTTAATTTTTTTGAGTTGTTACCGGATATGTTGATGCATTCTCCACCCAATCGAAGAAGCAAGCTCAACATACACGTGAATAACGAATAATAGTTGGGAATCTGAATCCAGCACAATGATGCATTGTACATACTTAGTGTTTACAGGTGCATGCACCCTTTTCTCTGGCGTGCTCGCGACATTACCACTTGAAGATAAAACAATCAAGCCCAACAAAATCAATTATCAGCTGCTTAATTTGCATTGGAGCATCATAGGCGATAGAAATTACTTGAGGTATTGGTTATAAATATGTCTATTCTATACATAGAAAGGCAGATAACAATTGATATATATATATATATATATGAAAAATTGATAAACAATAACAAAAGAAATTGAAAAAATCTATCAAGAATTTGAGAAAAAAATGATAATTTGTCTTTATATGATTTGGATGATAAAATGTAAAAGATATCATTGATTCATTCTAAATTCTTGGTGAACTTTTTTAACTTCTTTTCTCGTTGTTTATTATTCTTCTATATACATACATGCCATGTATTATTGTATAAACATGGAAAGACATTGTAAGATTGCAATGCACATCTTGTCTGATGATATGCTGCTGCCGTTGGGAAGAGTTCATGCCAATGAGGAGAAAGGGAAAAACAAACGAATGTGTAACACGTACACTTGCTAATTCTTGTACCTTAGTGGTTAAAGCTTTATCTCAAGATACTAGAATAATGAGGTTGATAAAGCTTGAAAAAGAAAATCAGAACTTAACAGAACAAGAAAGAAAAAATAAACCTTGTCTAAGATTACTCTTAATGTACTTAAAGTATCTATCTAATGCTATTTGATGAGTAACATGTGGTTCTTTTGTTAATTGACTAAGTACATGAATTGAATAAGCAATGTCTAGACGTATTATGGAAAAATAAAGTAACTTGTCAACAATTTGTCTATATTTTTTAGCATCAACCAAAGGAGAAGAATCGTGCTGTGATAATTTGTGATTAAGAATCATAGCAGTAGCAGTTGGTTTTAATCCAAGAAACCAAGTTTTAGATAGTAAATCAACAGCAAATTTACACTAAGATAAGGCCAATTTAGATTCAAATCTTGCTAATTCCAAACGGATAAAATATTTTAGCACACCTAAGTCCTTCACTTTAAACTGTGCTAAGAAAATGCTTGAATGCCTCAATTACTTCAAGATTCTTACTAGCAATTGCCAAATCATCAACATATGAGTAGAACAATAAAATCATCACTACTTCCTTTGGTAAACAAGGAATAGTCACTATAAGACTGTGAAACCATTAGCATTTAAGCAGGATGTAAGTTTAGCATTCCATTGTTATGAAGCTTGTTTTAAACCATACAATGACTTATTGAGCTTGCAAACCATCTTATGTGTAGTATAATCAATCTGCAACCCACTTGGAATATCCATATAAACTTCTTCATGTAAACCCACATTTAAGAAAGCATTATGCACATCCATTTGATGAATATGCCAATTAAAAGCAACTAAACAAAAAACAAAAAAATCAAACTTTGGTGTACTTAATAACTGGACTAAAGTTTTTTGTATAACCAAATCCTTCCTTTTGACTATATCCTTTAGCAACTAATCTAGCTTTATACCTGTCTATGCTACCATTTGCTTTACATCCAATCATGTGTTTACCTAAAGAGAGTAAAACAATAGTCCAAGTGTTATTATGTTTCAAAGCGTCAAGTTCTTCATCCATAACTTTACACTAATGCTTAAATTTTATAGCTTGCTCATAAGAAAAAGGTTCAAAATGTTTAGAGAGTTAGACTGTAAAAGCAGGAAAAGAAGAAGATAAAGGATTATATGATAAGACTTGTTAAGTAGGATGAACTTTAGATAGAGAAGACACATCAAAATAGATAGAATTGGACAAAGAAGAATGATAAGCTAAAGCTAGACTTAAATCATGATGATAATCTAAAAGATATATAGGAATCTTAGTTGATCTAATACTTCGACTCACAACAAAATGATCAAGTTGAGAAATATAAAAAATATACACGGAATTTAAATGAGAATTAGAGGTATTTTGCCTTTATGTAGCAGGAACATTAGAAAGAGTATTAGTATCATTAGATTAAGGAAGATCAGTTGGTAATGCAAAATCATCATATTGAGAAAACAAATGATCAGCAAATATATGAGACATATCAGAAGGTAAACAAGGATTTTTTATTTTCTGATGAAGAGGATATCAAATCATGTATAAAAAGAATTTTAGCCAAGAAAAAATGCTCAACAAATAAGTATCTAATGAAACAATATATTTTTTGTTAACTAGATCAAAAAGCCTATAACCTTTGACTCTAGTAGGACATCCAACAAAGATGCAAGGATTAACATGAGGAGAGAATTTATTATGTTGACTTTTAAGTGTAGAAATGAAAGAAAGTGAACCAAACACATGAAATAGTTTATATGAAGGAGATTTATGTAGCAAAGCTTCATAAGGAGTTTTGTTTCCTTCAAACATTGAAGAAGTTATCCTATTGATCAAATAGGTAGTTGTAAGTAATGCATCCCCCCAAAAACATAAAGGTAAATTTGATTGAAAGAGAAGGGCTCTAACTACTGATAACAAATGCTGGTGTTTTCATTTAACAACTCCATTTTGTTGTGGAGTTTCAATACATGAAAGCTTATGGGAAATACCATGAGAGGTATAAAAATCATTGAGAACAAATTCCTGACCATTATCTAATCTAATCACTTAAATCTTGTGTCTAAATTAAGTATCAATCATTTGATAAAAGCATGGAACAATAGAAGCAACTTCAGCTTTAGATCTAATCAGATAAATCCATGTCACTTTTGTAAGATAATCAACTAAAGTAAGAAAATTCCTATGTCCTTCTAAAGTAGAAATAGCAAAGGGACCCCAAATATCAACATAAACAAGTTTAAAAGCATGTATTGTATTTTTAACATGAGTAGGAAATGATTTTCTCTATTGTTGTGCTTGAGGACATATGAAACAGTTAAACATTTCACAAACTATATCATCATCAAGTTGGTTTATATGTTTGAGTTTATGAAATGAAAGGATGTCTAAGACGAAAATGCCAAACATCAAAAGAACTTTGCAAGTTATGAACAATATGCAATACAAAAGAAATTTTTGGATTACATAACAAACAAGTGCAGTGAGGTTTCTAATTATTTGTTCTAAGAAGAATAACTCGAACCTAGCTTTGGCTTGGCCAATCACTCCCTTGGTGGTAGAGTCTTGAATGCAAGCATAGTTGTTTGTAAATATGAGCAAGTAATTGATAGAAGAAATTAATTTTGAAACTGTAATGAGATTGAAATGAAAATCTGGTACAAAAAGAACATCTTGAAGAATCAAACTTAGATTTAGATGAACTATAACTTTATGTGTTGCTTTAACACAAAAATTATTAGGAAGTTGAACATAGCAATTATGTATGGGAAAATAGGAATGAAACAAATTCAAGGAACCTATCATATGATATGTAGCCCCTAAATCTAATATCCAAGTGACCCTATTACTAGAATCAAAATGTGGAATAGTAGTAGATAAAGAACCAGCGATCATAGATAAAGAACAAATATTAACTACCTTGTTACTGCTAGAATTAGCCAGGGAATTGAAACAATTGTTCTGTATAGTTGTAGATTAAAACACCAAAGAAGATGAAGAATAGGCTTATGAACTATTACGTAAACTAAAGCTAAAACATTTAGTAAATTCAAGAGATGAATTATTTGATCTTTTGTCAAATTAACACCTGAAATATTGTTTCCACCATTATAATACATTGCACTTGACTTGTTACCACCAATAACTAATTTACACCCCTCAGAATTACCAGCAACTTGATTAGAAAAATCGGTTTGAGAAGAACCAGGAATCACCTAATTTGCTTCAACTAGTCTCAGTCTATTGGACTTAAAATGTGGAGAGAAACCTATCAACTTGAAACATTTTTCTTTCAGATGTCCTCTCTTCATGTAGTAACTACACTGTAAATCATTCTGAGATCTCTATTTACCATCACTTACTGTTGCCATAGTAGAAGTTTCACTAAAAGAAAACTCTTTAGGCCTTGATAAGTGCTCAATTATATATATTAAGTGATATTTAATATGTTTTTCTCTTAATTTTAGTGTTTTTTAGGAATTTAAATTTTAATTAACTAATATTTTGACCTTAGGGCTTTGATGGATATTGGAATTAAAAAGAAGAAAACAGATCCAATTTTATTCAATTTAGAACTAAATTGAAGAATTTATAAAGTTTTGAAGCTAGACATGACCTAAATATGATCAAGTCAATAACCTATTGAACTTGAAGTTTCATAGATTTAGACACAACCTCCAGACACAGCCATGTCTAAAGGTTGTGTATCTTTCTAATCTAATTAATTGAGACATGATCTACAAACATGACTATGTCTAAGCTGTGTCTACATGATCGAATACGACCAGAAGCACAACGGTGTTGAATAGCGTGTTGGCTTAAAACACAAAGTTTTTTACGCTCTATATATAAATTAAATAGGATTTAACACCAAAGAAAGGAGAGACATTATTTCTAAGTTGTTCTGGGGTTTTAGAGAGAGATAAGATGGCTACTTTTCCACACTTCAAGAAATTAGGGTTTTCTTTATTTAATTAATTTCCTTGATGAGCTTGCTTATACATTATTGAAGAATTCAGTTTCAATATGAGTAATGCTTAATTGTTATTAGTATCTAGACGTGTGAAACCTAGGTTTATTATGTGACTAAGATTTCTATTTTATCATTCAATGAATTCTCATGTTTCTTTATTCATACATGTGTTCTTGATGTTTTGATTAAATTAATATTTCTAGAATATTTTTTTATCTATTTGACATTATACATTAAGATTAGAAAATTTGATATATATTTAGATCTTGCATATTTGAAGAGAATTGATGTAACCTTAGAGATAAGTTACATAATTCTTTTAGATTTAATTAAATTGGTTACATGAATTTATTGTCTTTGTAATGCGGCTTTAAAATTATGCTACTGTAAAGATATTCAAATAGATAATTTTAAGATTAAGGTTTAATAATAAGCTTGAGTAAATTATTAAACTAAATTAGAAATTCCCCTAGTCAATGAAATTTTAAAAGGATTTGAGGAGTTTTTGTTAATGCCACATAATAATCCCTAGGGGAAAAAAAAATCTAAATACTAGCTTTACCATCTTGAAGTTAATTCTAAATTGCTTTACTTTTCTATCTTTTAATAAAGTCTTAGTTCTTTAGTTAGTATTTCATTATAGTTTTTAAATCAATCCAATTCTACAGTTTATTAGTTAGATAACAAAGTATAGGTTAATATTAGTACCCATGATCCTTATGGGACGATATCCATATTTAATACACTATATTACAAAATTTGATAGGTAAACTTGCATCACATCAAGTTTTTAGTGCCATTGCCGAGAATTTCGATATTAAGAATACTAATCACTTTATTAATTTAACCATTTTTTTTCTATTTCTTGTTTTTATTTTCTTCTTATTTTCAATAGTAGATGACTAGAATACTCCATCAAGCATGCTATTTTTTTTTTTTATCTAGAAATTGAAAGGACAGCCAAGCATTTATGAAAAATAGTTCGACAACTAGTAGAGGAACTAAATCAAGGATCTCCTCTGAGAATTAAGGTTAAAGAGGAAGAGGACAAGTTGGAAATCATGGGTGACAAAAATCAAAACCAACAGTGAACTATGTTTGATTACTTCAAACCTTCTTTAGTTGGTGTTGACTTAAGTATTGTCAGGCTACCTATTACTACCAACAACTTTCAAATTTAACCTTATATTATACAAATGGTGCAGCAGTTTGTCCAATTTGATAGATTGCAAGATAAGGATACCAACGCTTACATATCTAACTCTCTGGAGATTTGTGACACTTTTAAGATCAATGGAGCTTCGAATGATGTGATCAAATTGCAACTCTTCCCCTTTTCACTAAAAGGTTAAACAAAATAGTGATTAAATTCACTCCTAAGAGGATCTATCACTACTTGGGATGATATGACTCAAAAAGTTTCTAGGAAAATACTTTCCACTTGCTTAAACTGCTAAACTCCAAAGGGACATATCATCCTATGTTCAACTAGAGGCTGAGACCTTATATGAGACTTAGGAGAAGTATAAGGAGTTATTAAGGAGATGCCCACATCATAGCTTACCCCTTTGGATGCATTTTCAAACTTTCTACAATAGTTTAAATCTATCAACAAGGTAAATGATAGATGCCACTGCAAGAACATTGAACACTAAAACACCCAAAAAGGTTCAATCCTTGATTGAGGAAATGGCTATGAACAACTCTCAATGGAAAGATGCTAGGGTAAGGAACAGAGCAGTGAGCATTTACAAATTAGATGCAATGACAACTTTAGCTAATAAGGTCAATGCCATTAGTAGAAAGTTGGATGCACTTCCATCAGTCCTAAGTGCAACTCGAGAGAAGTGGATGTAGATGGTTAGCGGGAACAGGCAAACTATTTAGGAAACTCCTCTAAGCCACAAAATAACCCTTATAGTAACACCTACAATTTGGGATGGAGAAATCATTCGAATTTCTCTTGGAGTGACCAAAATCAAAATCAACAGAGAATGAACTTGCATCCCCTAGGATTCCAATGACCCCCATTGCATGAATACAGATCAAGTTTGGAAGAACTTTTAACTAAATGTATTCAAACTGATGAAGTTAGATTTTAAAGTACAGAAACTTCTTTAAGGAATCAAGAAGCCTCCATCTGTAACTTAGAAAATCAAGTGGGACAACTTGTAAAGATAATGGCTGAAAGACAATAAGAGACATTGTTAGGAAACACCGAGATGAATCTTATAGAGTATGTAAAAGCAGTAACCCTTAGAAGTGGAAGGAAGTTGTAGGTTGAACAAAAAACTATAAAAAGTTCAATAAGGAATGAAGAGGAAGCTAAGAAAAAGAAAGTATAAACCCACCAAAGGTGAAGGAATATAGACCACCCATACCTTATCCTGAATGCCTTAAGAATGATCACTCTAACGAACAATTCAGTAAGTTCCTTGAAATTTTTAAACAGTTACATACATGGTTGTCAAAATCGTGATTTTACGTAGAATCGCTAAGGGTCCGTAGAATCGGAACATAGAAACGTAAGTTTCTACAACCTATGTAAAATAACTTTCAAATATTATAAATTTACTTACAATAGTCATTAAAAAATATAATAAATAATAGAAATAAGGAAATTAAGTATTTATTTTAGCCATAAATTGCAAATTTGCAATAAAAGTCATAATATAGATAATCGAGCATAAGTTGTATAATATAGATATTTTATTTCTAAAATGATAAATCATGTATAAAACAAGTTTCACCTAGTTCTATATACAAAAGCTAAAAGATAATAGATAAAATTTAAAAATCAATTGTGACTTTAAGAAATTACTAATAAATAAAAATTAATAATGAAGATATACCATTAGAAAGGAGTAATATTAAAAAATGACTAAAAGTACATAATAAAGAAGATACTATAACAAGAAAACCTTCAAAATTATATATTACTAGGTAAATTTTTGCACTATTCGTGATTATTAATTCAAAATATATTTACTTAACAATATCTCACATTTACTTAACTATGAGAATGATATATTGAAAAGATAGAAATATAAATACATTTATACATTTCCTATAAAATTAAAAATCTAAAAAATTCTTATAAAATTAAAGTTATCTACTATTTATTTTATTTACTATTACAAAAATATTAGTTAAAATAAGAAAAGTTGCAACAATCAAACACGAGTGCTTTAATACAAACATGATCACAAATAGGAACAAGAAGACTAACAATCGATAAACACAAACACAAAGACTTCAATGCAATGTAACACACTGACAAGAGAGGAGTGATGACCGACGAACATGTTGGGGTATGACTCATACGCCTCTTGGACGCCAGATGGCTTTTAACAATTAAGCCTACAGTTGTTTATTAAAAGTTTGGGCTTGGATAAGAAAACACGAAGAAAAATGCTTTTTGGAAGGAACAGGGGAAGAGCACGGCTGGGTAATTAAATTGCACGGCTGTATGTCAAGGAAACATGCCCACAGAAGCACACACGATTAAAGGCACGGCAGTGTTTTGAGCTTGGAAAATCTACAGAAGCACACACGGTTGAGTACACGGTCTAAGAAACGGTCGTGTGTTATTTGCGTGGAAGCCTGTAGTTGTAAATATTTGTGGAATCGGTTGAAACGGATAGAATCGCGATTTTGAACGATTTTATTGTTTAAAATCGCAATTTTGTTACGATTTTGCTTCGCTCCGATTTTGTGTGCGAGTTAACTAGAAATATATATACAAACTCATAAAATCGTTGAATCGTACGAGTTAAATCGCGATTTTGACAACAATTGTTACATATTAACCTACCTTTTCTTATTAACAATTTATCAATAAATGGAGCTTTAACTGACCTAGGTGCAAGTATAAATTTAATGCCACATTATATGTTTAAAAAGTTAGGATTAGGGAACCCTAAACCTACACATATGAGCATTCAATTAGCTGATAGATCCATTAAGTACCCTATCAACATTATTGAAGATGTGTTGGTTAAGGTAGGTACATTCATTTTTCCAGTGAACTTTGTAATCCTAAATACAGATGAGGACATTAAAGCATCACTAATTTTAGGTCATCCTTTCCTAGCTACTTTTAAGGTAGTTATGGATGTAGGAAATCAAATGTTAACTCTAAAAGCTGAGGATGAAGAAAGAACTTTCAAAATGCCTGACACAATTCAACAATCACTTAAGAGTAACAATACCTATCATTTCTTAAATACATCTAACTTGCTTTATTCCACCAATGTGCAGGATGGTATTTATATGAATTTAGTTCTACAACGTCTCATTTATGGCAAGCAAAAGGGTTTAGATAAATTCATGCAAGTTGAATACCAAAATTTTCATGGTCATCCACCATATTAGAAAAAGATAAGTGCATTGAGCCAACAACGCTTTTTAGGAAGCAACCCAAGTTTATTTTTTTATTTTACTAACTTTCCTTAGTTTAGTTTAATTTAATTAGATTTATTTTCATTTTTACGTAGTTAAAAAAAAAAAGAAGAAGAAGCAAGTCGTAATTTTTGCAAGTTTGACATGACTACCAACAAGGTCGTGTCAACGGACGTGTTGAAATGCTACCATTCTTTGGATATAAC
This sequence comes from Laguncularia racemosa, assembly GCA_037954665.1. Taxonomy (NCBI): domain Eukaryota; kingdom Viridiplantae; phylum Streptophyta; class Magnoliopsida; order Myrtales; family Combretaceae; genus Laguncularia; species Laguncularia racemosa. The sequence continues at coordinate 95,414 of JBBMOL010000129.1, forward strand.
ACAACTAGTAGACATGAGCATTTCAAATTCGTGTTAAAATCAACTATATTTTTTTTTTTCTCACAAAGAGTTATATGACCATTAGACACAATCATGTCATAGTCGTGCTCAAACATCTAAAAAATGTAAAATTTTCACAAAGAGTTACACAACTATTAGACATGATTGTGTCATGGTCATGTCAAAACATTCGATGAAGGTCAATTTACATAGAGAGTTACATAACCTTTAAATACAATTGTGTCTATCGTGTTACACTTGTCCTTACAAAAAGTTACACGGTATTTAGACACAATCGTGTCTCGACCGTGTTAACCCTAAATCCTCTATTTTATGGGCACAAACGTAAGGAAATGAGGAGATTCCGATCATGATTATAGTGACTAATTTCTTTGTTTTCTTTGATATACTAATGAGATTAATATGGCTTGCTAAATTAGCTAATAATAACTTTTTTCTTTTCTTTTAATTGTTTTTTTTTTTAAGTTTCTGTTCCTCTTTGCCTTTTTGTAGCTTTACATGTTTGGGAGCATTCAAAAACAACCATTGTATACGCTGAGCTCCTTTTGCAATGGAACAAATGCCATGCTCAAGGGAGTGTCAGTTCTTTTCTCCACTACCTTTTTCAATTATTTTTATGTTCTCATTGATTCTTATTTTGTGCATTTTTCTTTTTATTTATACATTGAGGACATTATATGATTTAAAGTGTGGGGAAAGGAGTTCTAAATGTGTAGTTTATTTAAGAAATAATTTTTTTTTTCATTTAACTTGAAAAGTATAAAGTTAACTTACAATTTAAAAAGAAAAAAGAAAAAAAAAACTATTTTGGTATTATAGAACACTTGATCAAAGTTTTGAACATGAAGAGTTAGAAATTTAAATAACACTAATTATTAGGAATTAGTCATGGATTTCTTTTAACTTTACTTTGATGTATATTTTTCCTTTTGATATTTTTAGAACACTATAATTCTTGGTAAAAAAAGTAGTTAATACTTATCCTTTGAAAATTTCTTGAAAAATTAATATAGTTGGAGATGAAATTAAATAAATTGAATAAACTTTAGTTGTGGGCCTCATTGACTCAAGTAATTAAACTTGCAAGGTCCCTCCTTTATGCGGAATAACACCTTTTAACTTAAGTGACAAATTAAGGATTATTTGGTTGAAAACTCATTAAAAGGTTCAAGAGAAAAGTCTATATTAAGGCTAAACGTAAGTAATAAGATCTATTAAATAAAGGTAGTTGATAGTTCGAAAGAGTATTTCAAAACCTAGTAGCTAAAGATCGTTTGGTCTAGAACTTACTGACTAATGAAATTTCTTGGAAAAAAAAAACTAGAAAAATTATTAAGGGATAAGTGAATATATTTATCTTCAAACATGGTGTAGAAGAAGGGAGTGTATACATTTTAGTAAAGTTAGCAAAGTATTTATGACTTTTTATTGGTTAAAGAGATGATAATTCATGTTTTAATTCTTTCATACGTTTAAGACAATTGGTTAAGTGAAAAATATAAGAGTTATAGTTAATCTTCTTTTGAAACTGCAAGTTAATTAAGAGTTTGGTTCTTAAACTATTTCAGGGTTAAATAAGAATTATTTTGATTAATTTCTTGAATAATAATAAATTGATTAAGTATTTCTTATCCTACTACTCGATTTGATTACTTTTTTTAAGGACAAGCAAATGCTTAAGTATAGGAAAATTTGATAGGTGCTTAATTATATACATATATTAAGTGAGATTTAATATGCTTTTCCCTTGATTTTGGAATGTTTTTGAAGAATTTAAATTTGAATTGAGTAATATTTTCATTTTAGGGCTTTGATGGATAGAGGAATTAAAAAGGAAGAAAATGAATCTACTTTTACTCAATTCAGAGCTAAATCGAAGAAGTTGTAAAGTTTTGAAGCTAAACACGATCCAAACATAACCATGTCCTAAACCTGTTGAACTTGAAGCTTCACAAATTTAGACATGATCATATCTAAAGATCGTATATCTTTCTAATTTAATTAATTTAGACACAATTGCATCTAGGTCGTATATGTTGGAACATCATGTTTTACACGATTTTGATTAACAAATTGGACACGACCAAAGCACGATCATGTTGGACAGTTTCTTGGCTTAAAACACAGAGTTTTTTATGCTCATTATATAAATTAAAGAGAATTTAACACCAAAGAAAGGAGAGACATTATTTCTAAGTTGTTCTGGGGTTTTAGAGAGAGATAAGATGGCTGCTCTTCCACACTTCAAGAAATTAGTTTATTTAATTGATTTCCTTGATGATGCATGTTTATATATCATTGAAGAATTCAGTTTCCAATATGAGTAGTGCTTAATTTTTCTTAGTATCTAGACTTGTGGAGCTTAAGTTTATTATTGGACTAAGATTTCTATTTTATTATTTAATGAATTCTTATGTTTCTTTATTCATACATGTGTTCATGATGTTTTGATTAGATTAATATTTCTAGGATATTTTTCTATCTATTTGATATTATACATTAAAATTAAGAAATTTGATGTATTATTGGATCTTGCATGTTTGAAGAGAATTGATGGAAACTTAGAGATAAGTTACATAATTTTTCTGAATTTAATTAAATTGGTTACAAGAATTTATTGTCTTTGTAATGTAATTTTTGAATTATGCTATTGTGAAGAGATTAAAATAGGTAATTTTAAGATTAAGGTTTAATAAGCTTAAGAAAATTATTAAACTAACTTAAAAATTCCCTCAGTGAATGAAATTTAAGGAAAATAAAGTCTAGATACTAGTTTTACCATCTTAAAGTTGATTTTAAACTACGTTGCTTTTTTGTCTTTCAATAAAGTCTTAGTTCTTTAGTTAATATTTTGTTATAGTTTTTAGATCAATCAAATTTTATAATTTACTAGTTAGATAATAGGGTGTAGGTTAGTAATAGTACTCATAATTCCTATAGAACGATATCTATATTTAATACACTATATTACAAAATTTGATAAGTATACTTGCTTCACATTAGGCCTATTTGCTTGTTGGAATTCATCGAGAGTCACAAGATTATAAGCCTCATCTAAAGTTGGAAATAGTTTTAGTAGTAAAATTTGAGATCTCAAGGCAGAAAAATGATCATTGAGTCCATTAAGAAACTTAAGGACATAATCCTTCTACAACATTTCTACAAACTTATTAAAGCATTCTTGATTGCAAGATCCACAAGAATAATGAGGTAAAGGCCTATAATTCCTTAGTTCATCCCAAATGATGTTTAGTTCGATAAAATTCTTATCAACTAATTTATTTCCTTATGTGGCAATGCTAAGAAGACGATACAATCATGGTTTTCAAAATCACTGTTTTACCTGAAATTGAATAGTATAAAATCAGTTGAATCGTATAAAATCGGTAGAATCGATAACTGATAGAATCATATATCTAAACTCATAACTATATCAAAAGTTTATACCTAAATAATTTTTCTTCCATTTTGATTATGAAAAACTTCACAAAATTGCAAACTCATATAATCGTACAATTGACTCGTGATTTTAACAACCATGGATACAATTGACAAATTCTAGTGTCATTGGGTTGAGAAAATCTAACCTTCAATTTTTCCCAAATGTCTTTTGTTGAATCCATGTAGATAACTATGGGTGCAATTTGTGAAGTGACTAATACTGAATTTTGATTGTCCAAGTGATTAATGTAAAAAAGAGAATAAAAGGAGATTAAACAACCTCTAATAGTGGTAATGCCATTTCAACAACTAGAAGACCTAAAGTACTAAGGCTCTAATACCATCATAAAGCTTGAAAAAGAAAACTAGAACTTAACAGAACAAGAAAATGCAGAGGAAAATAGAAAGCAAAGAGAGAAAGAAAAGGAAAAGGAGCTCTTTTTTTTTGTTTTGTTAGTTTGTTACAATAAGCTTCTAGTATTTATATTAACTACCTCTTATGTGTACACTACTTAATATCTAGATGTGACTTAATAGAGGTTTAAACCTCATGAGAAATGGAAATGGGAAGTTACTTTCTTAGTCTATCACCTAACCTCAACTGAACGTCGTTATTTAACTCATTATAAGTAGTTATCTATCTCCTTTTTCTACCCTTCCACTGAAAAAAAAAATGAATAAATAAATAAGAAAAAAGAAACTGCACTAGCTAGCGTTAGTTTAATCCTCCTTGTGGTTTGTTGGGAAACAAGTTGATACAACACCACCTAAGAGCTTTTGACTTTTGTACCTACTACAAGTTACAAGTAAGGTTATCAAATTCACGAGTTAACTTGTATGATTCAACAATTTTACGAGTTTGGATACATATTTCTAGTTAACTTGCATACAAAATCAAAGAGAAGTAAAATCATAATAGAATAGCGATTTTGAACAATAAAATCATCAAAATCACGAGTTTGAAAGTTTCCACCGATTCCACAATATTGCACAATTAAGTAAAATTTTAGCCATCCGGATCTGGATAAACAAATATGTAATAATAGCTATTCATAAGCCAAAGCCCAAACTTAGGACGCACGTACTTTCCTATCATAAGGGAGTATGAGTCATACCCCAACATGTTCGTCGGTCATCACTCCCCTCTTATCAGTGTATTACATTGCATTGAAGTCTTTGTGTTTGTGTTCGTCAATTGTTAGTTTTCTTGTTCTTATTTGTGATTCGTGTTAAAGCACTCATGTTTGATTGCTGCAAGTTTTCTTATTTTAACCAATATTTTAGTAATAGTAAATAAAATAAAGAATGGATAACTTTAATTTTATAAGAATTTTTATATTTTTAATTTTATAGGAAATGTATAAGTGTATTCATATTTCTATCTTTTCAATATCTCATAGTTAAGTAAATATGAGATATTGTTAAGTAAATATATTTTGAATTAATAATCATGAATAATGCAAAAATTTACCTAGTAATATATAATTTTGAAGGTTTTTTTTGTTATAGTGTCTTCTTTATTATTTACTTTTGGTTAGTAATTATTTGTCATTTTTTTAATATTCCTCATTTCTAATAGTATATCTTCGTTATCAACTTTTATTTATTAATAATTTCTTAAAGTCACAATTGATTTTTAAATTTTATCTATTATCTTTTAATTTTTGTATATATAATTAGACGAAACTTGCTTTATATATTATTTATCATTTTAGAAATAAAATATCTATACTATACAACTTATGCTTGATTATCTATATTATGACTTTTATTGCAAATTTGAAATTTATGATTAAAATAAATGCTAAATTTCCTTATTTCTATTATTTATTATATTTTTTAATGACTATTGTAAGTAAATTTATAATGTTTGAAAATTATTTTACATAGGTTATAGAAACTTACTTTTTTACGTTCCGTTTCTATGGATCCCTTAGTGATTCTACGTAAAATCACGATTTTGATAACCTTGGTTACAAGTTACAAGTACTATGGCCGACTTATGATATCCCAACAACATCAAAGGAGAATTCTAGGATTTGCCATTATTTTTTTACATGCAATCTTCCTAATTTTGTGTATCTAGTTGGAGACATGAATATGTAAAAGACTATAAGATATGCATGACATATGAATTGGTTTCAGATTAGTAGCCTTAAGGGGTTAATTGGTAAGAAATTCCACGGATAACATTCATTTGGAATATTTTCAACAGGAAAGCTTTATGGTTTATCAAGACAAAATTGGAGGAGCAATAGAAGGAGAAGGAAAACAAAAATCACAGTAGTGTCGTGAATCAAATTGTAAGGAATGCTTCTTATTTCTTGACTTGTACTCTTTCACTTTTATCTTTTCTTTTATAATAAATAAACAAACCTACGCTCTCATTCAAAGTCTGACCTATATGTATTTAGATAAATAATTGTCTTTTCCATATAACAATGGTGAAGATAGTGATTAGGGAATATGAGTTAGGAAGTGCAAGATTCACCTGCTTAACATCTATTGTAATAAAAAAAATAGAATTATCAAATGCTACAGTGGTAATCTCAACAAGTTGTAGTCATTATTAGTGATAATTAGTATTGAGTGATTAGTATTAGATGATGAAAATAGTAACCGATGATTAATGATGGTAGTTAAGCATCATAAAACTTAGGAAAATGATTTCCATTTCAAAGAGAGTAAATCATTTTCCATTAATATTTTTGTTGGTTATCAAACTCCACTATGATCATTGGCATTAAGCTTCATCTCTCACCAGCCACCACCATTTACAGTTAAAAATTATTAATATTTGCAACTTTTCAAAATTATTATTTGACAATTCCAAAGTTTGATTATAACTAATATTAGAGAAAAAATTCATAGAACATTTTCGTAAAATAAACATATAAAAAATAACTCATTTATTTTGTTTGATTTTTTTTTTTCAGGTGTACTAGTCTTTTTTTTTTTCTTTTATACTTTTATGAGATAAACAACCGATTTCGATAAGCAAATAATGGTGCAAAAGAAGATAAGCCAAAAGGCCCAAAGGAGAACCCCAGAAGTCAATTACACATGTGTCATCAGGCTAATTGTTATGGGCAAAAAATGTCAAGAAAGTGCAAAAGTTTGGGTTGCATCAATATCGACTTCGTAAGTCATATAGCTGGCAGTGCCTTCCTTCCTAGCAACTTTTTGACTAAGGGCTTGAGCTGGCGCAGAACCATAAAAGACACTTGTGATTGAGTCCTCGAAAGAGAGAGTTCGCGACTGCCGAACGAATCGAATCCGGACATATGACATCTTTGATCTATCAAAATAAAAAATAAACGGATTTTTTATGCTCACTTATTGGTGATATTTTAAATATTAAAAAATGTTATAAGTCCATTATCATCTATGGTATCCATATAAATGAATAATAATAAAAAAAATAAAAATAAAAATAAGTAATCTTTCCTTATCTTACTATTATTATTCCGCTCTCTAAAATGTCTGTATCTGAATGCTTTAATATCGTAACATAAGATTTTAATCATTGAAATACATGTCGATTGGTATTCTTTACATTTTCGTTGATTCCTAATTGCCGCATGGGATTAGGTCTCAAATAAGCTCATCTTGTATTTGGAGACGATACAATATGAATGACTATCACATATGATTTAATCCCCTTTTTTTTTTTAATTTACAATATCCAAAGGTTTTAAAACATCACATGTGCTTATTGTCGCAAATATAACCGATAGTGAATATATTATTACATCAACAACTTAATACATATTAAAAATGTTGAATATTTTACGAAAGCATAAATTGCACATTCAGCTCCTGAGTACTTCTAAAATTACAAACACTTAACTTTCGCATATGTGGATATGCACATTAAAAAAAAAATGTGGTATCATGATGTAAAAGGAGAGGAGTTGCTAAAAGTCATTCTAAATTAGTTGCTTATGCAATAATATCATATTGCGCCAAAAACACGGGGTAAGTTTGTTGATGAAGTAACAAAAGAGCAAGACTCATACATATGTCTGTGGGGGGTGTTGGTTCAAGTGCAAGGTCACATGTGTGTTGTATGGAAATGCTCTAACTATGGTCTAACGAGAAAGTGATATATATAAGGATGATTAAGAGAGTGATTGAGATTGGGAGGAAGAGTAGACAGTCTCAAATAAAGCTTAACTCCATGATGACAAGTGTGTGTTTTGTAAGTGAATATAGGAATATCGTAGTTTAGTCTTCTAAGAAAAATTCAACGAAGTAACAGCACTTTTTCCAAAGAAGTCCCTTTTACATGTGGAGGTATGAGGTATTTATAGTATCTAGTCATGAATCACGTCCGTTGAATAGTGGCGACGATTAACGATTCTAGGAAAATGAGCCTCCATATGGGCTTTGTATAGATCTAGGCCTATGAAAGGTCTTCGGTGTGTATGTGTGTATGTGTGAAACTTATTGAGAGAGGTTAGATCTAACGAGCCGATCCAACGAACCCTACCTTAAGCTCACCATGCCAAGTCTTCTCTAATCATCTTAAGACATGGACTTCACTCATTGGACCTTGTTACCTTGGCCTAAAGAGTCGAATCCATTAAAATAACAAGTTACAAACCCATGAATTAGATTTAGCCCTTTATATTTTGCCTCCCTAACCAAAGTCCTTTGAGCAAATTAAAGGGATTTGGGTATTAGATAAGCCTTTGTAATGTCTAAGAAATCACTTGGCATGTGTGCGCTTATGAAATAGCTACACTGCTATCGTATATACGTTTGCACAATTGGTATTACAAGAGTCTGATATCAACGCTGCATATAATTTGGATTCTTCTCTTGACACTCAAGCTTGCAACACCATTTAATTGCATGTGTCGCCTTTAGTCAATCAAAGATAAATATGCCTCTGAAACACCAAGTAGCATCTACAGTACGAATTCGATAGCTTGTGGTCTCTTAACCATTTTCCTTTTGCAAAAAAAAAGATTTTCCATGCTATCAATGAGTATTCAAAAGAATTGGAATGATGATTTAACTTAACTGAGTTTTTTTATATGTAATTTTTATTTCTTTTTTTAGTAGAAGAGTTGTGTTTTAGCTTTTATATATAGTGGTAAGTGGGCAAATCTCGTCATAGGGAGTTATATTGGGGTACGCTGAGGTAGCTTGAGGGGTGCGAGGGCAACACCCTCATGGTATAGTATAGTTTTTTTTTTTTAAGATTCTAAATAATAATAATTGGAACCTTTAATAATAAGGCATAGCCCAATGGCCTATTGGAAAGACACACATGTACATCCTTAAACATCTTGGGTTTGAATCCATGTAGAGCGCATTGCGTGCTTCCTTCTATTTTTTTATGTTTCTTCTATTTTCCAAGTCATTTTCCTCATCCCTTTAGAAGTATTCATTCCTTCATACATTTTGTCCTTGGTGCAACAACTTCAAAAAAAAAATTCTTTTTATTTTATTTTATTGCCTCCGGCTATTCAATTCTTGGCAAGCTTGACCATGGATAGCTACATGGAATAACCACAGCTAGGACATCTTGTTCAATTAGTAACATAGGATGATTGCAATGGTTGTATCAAATCACATGATGTAGGTTTGTTCTTCATCGGAGGACATTCCTATTGCTTGAATAGGTCTTTATACAAGATGATCTTCCACCTTTCATATAGGTTGAATAGAATTTGTTCTATAGGTTGTACCTCTATATGCTTGAGTTCTAAGAAGATAGGAATCAAGGTCTAATGGATGTGTTGTAGCTGTGTGGCTAGAGCGTGATTAATGATAGCGTTACTCCTGATTGGGCTGTTGATAGTTGCGGAATTGTAGAGCTTCAATATTGTAAAATATCTCTACTGCTAATAGAGTTTACATCTTCAATAAGCCTTGCTTTAATCAACTTTTTTTTTTCTTTTTATTTTTCTTTCTTGGTTTTCCGACTTAAAATTTTTCTTGCTATTATTGCAAGTTCTTCTCACGGTCATTGCAGCTTCTTCTTGCGGTTATTGCAAGTTCTTCTTGCTATCATTGTAGGTTTTTTCTCGTGGTTATTGAAGCTTCTTCTCACAGTTATTGCAGGTTCCTCTTATTGTCATTGCAAGTTTTGTGCTTGAGCTTAATAGATTTTTCAGTCCAACTAAATCTACTGTCTCACAAGGACATTAAATTTAACAGCTTCATTTTGACTCTGCTCTGTTGGTTAAATATAATAATTTCTTCATTTAATGGCATAAATAAAAAAAAAAAAAAAAGAGAGAGAATAGGCAGAACATTATCAGACAAGTTGAGTTAAGGCAACTGTATTCTTATTGTTTGGTTAGTTGAATGAGTAGTGAAGCCATTTGCCATGCTACATTTTTTTTTTTTTGCTGGTAATTAATTGTGTTTGTTTGTGTTACATATATGATCGGGTGTTTCTTTATGGTTTGTTTATGTGCTTTTCGGGTCTTGTTATACATGGGAGGAGTCCTAAACATTGACTAACCTTAGCTATATTCTTTTACCTATTGATGGTTGAATCAATGATCTGCAAATGTGCAATCGAAGTCGTTTTACCACGACAAAAAGAACTTTTACAAGTGCCAAAGGTCTGAAAGGAGCTACCCTTTTTAAAAGAGGAAGTTCTTTATCACGTCGCTGAAGTAAATTATAATGTAGATTCTGAGTCTAATTCCGATGGAAGGATAAGCGGCAATGGTGATCCTGGTGATTTTCTTGGTAAGTTTCATAACACTATTCAAACCCCAATCCACATTTTTTCGAAGTTCTATCTATTCTTTAGATGTTGATTGCTTTGATATATTTAGAATTGTTTTTGCATAAAGGCATGACATAATCTTTCAATCTTTTTTTACTGCCAAAGCAATGTAAAATGTTCATCTGAATTCAAATCCTAGTATTTGTCATCATGAGATATGTTTACCTTCTCATCTCTTGGATCCTCTACCATCTCATAGGATATAATTGCTTTCTAATGCTTCCCTAGGAATCTTTTAGAAGCCTTGGGAACATGACTGCCCATATCATCACCTAAGTACAGGAAAATCTCCAAAATTAGGACTCCAGCTGAAAGAGATCCCCATGGCATAAGAAAGAAGAGCAGCATAGTAGAAACTATTCTCAATTGGCAAACTAATAACACTCTGGTGTAAACCCAAATGCAAAGAAAGATTGAAAGCAATGTTGAGAGTATGCATTCTAAACTTTCCTCTATAGAAAAAACAGTTGACAAAACATCTACAAGGATATCTATATTACAACAACAAATAGAGGAAGTCAAATGATTTGTACATACACCTAGCATCTCTCTTTCTGACTTTATTGAACAAAAGGAGTTAGAAAGTAGAAAGCTAAGAGAACAAATACGCATACTAGAGGTAAAACAGAAAGGTGTACCTTCCACCTTTGATATGTTTACTCCCTAAATAGGATAAACATCAAAAGTTAGCCTAGAGCTTCTAAACTTTCACCTTTTATGCCAAACCTTCAATAGTGTTAGGGGGAGAATGTTAAATTCTCTAATTTAGTTTTGATGTTAACAAAAGAGAAATAATGTGTAACGTATGTTTGAGCTTGTCAGAAGTTGTTTCAGAAGATAGTACGTAAATTTTTTCTAAGTTGAACAAGGCGACAGAAGCTTGTTCAGAACCTTCAAAAGTGTTATATAAACTATTTTTGTTCAGACAGAAGGTGTTTCAGAAGTTGTGTAGTGTATCCGTAGTTATCGTGTTAATCTTTCAGAAACACTTTCAGAACCTTTACAATAGGAGAACAGTTGACAGGTTTGTTTCAGAAGCACTTTCAGAACCTTCATAACAGGAGGACAGTTAACAGGTTTGCTTCAGAAGCACTTTCAGAACCTTTCATGTCTGTTACGATTTTTTTCCAAATTACGTTCTAATTTTTATACCGATAGTTTTTAATAAATTTCAAAGCCTAGCTCCACGTGTCAAGTATAATTGGGTAATATACTTGATGTGTTTTACTAAAGTTGGATTTTATATCATGGGATTTTTTATTTTATATAAAGTTTTACAAGATTTTATTCAAAGATTTTATTTTATGATAAAGTGATATCATATAAGATTTACAAGTTTTATCAAGATTTAAATCTAGATATTTGTGCTATATTTTGGGAGATCCAGCAGTTACAAAGATAAGAATAAGAAATATGGTTGTTACATCAAGATATGGTTCCACAATGTGAGGGATATCTTCAACAAACTTGATTCAAGAGATATATCCAAAGAAGATCTCGGTCAAACTGATTTATCCAAGCTTATCCTCATCAAGAATATCACGAAATGCAGATCCTCTCCAACAGATTCAACTTATTTTTTAATTACAAAAATTCAAAAATAAATTCAAGATTGTCACGTGGAAAGTAACCGTTATGTTCTCTTCATATAAGGGGTGTTTAATTCAAATAAAGAAGAAGAGAGAAAATGTTCTTCGGTGAAAAAAAAAACACACGGAAAAGAAAAAGCTCATACATCTTCAAGCGAAAAATCTTTACATATACATGTGATCTATTGTATAGAGGAAATTTGATATTCCTCATTGTTATTGTAATTCCTTTCGTGTAGAAGGAATTAATAGTTGTTTCATCACTGTAGTTTGAGTGATTAGCTTAGTGAAGAAGCTAGAAAGACTCAACAGTGAGACTTTGTCTTGAAGAGGTTTATATTGTACTTCTTCAATTTGTTTGATATAGTGAAACACAACAGGTATAGACAACCGGGACCCCGGCGTGGAGCTGGAAGAGAGGACTGACGCTCGAGGCGAAACCTCTATAAATATCTGAGCAATCTATTCTTCTCTACTCATTTTATTTACTGCACATTATTGTTCTTCATTATTGTTATTCACGTGATTTTATTAGTCAAGAGTTTTGAATGATTTACAAAAAAGTGAAACTTTAAGTAATTAATCAATTCACCCCCCTCTTGATTAATCTAATTGGGACCAACAAATAGTCTCCAAGAAAGAGGAGTATAGTAGAATTGAGGGATGAAATCAAAAGAAAAAAAAAAAGAGAGAGAAAGAGTTAAGAAAAGAACTGAGAATAGTATTCCTCTAGACACAAAAGAAAGACCAATTCCCTAACTCCACAAGACCTATACCAAATGTAAGACTTGAGTAGTGATAATGACGAATATGGGCTGAGGAAAAAGCCCAAACACTCAAATGTTCTCATGGTTAAAAACCATGGAGTCCCAAATGCTCTTGAAGTTTTCAATCGGCTTCAACCCAAGGCGACTCCAAAAATAGTAATGGTTGAATTTGAAACTGAAAGCTTAGTAGACAACTTAGAATCAACTAATGAAAGTTCACTAGAAGAATCAATTGCTAAACAAGATGAAGACAACTCCACAAGCGATGGCTAGACATCTTCTGATTTAGAACAACAATTGGAATCGAATACAGAAAAGCAAGATCTTGCAAGTTCTACTGACAATTCTAAACCAACAACATCAACTAAGAAATCATCTACTGTAAATACTATATTCATTGTTGATGATATTCCTTACTCTAATTAGCTTGAGAGGCTACAAGAGTTTCAATGCTTGGCTGATTGCAAAATCATGGACAAACAATTATCATTTCAAAATACCGTTTGAATTTGTTATAAGATTTATGGAAATGTTGAAAGATTGAAGAAATTTAGTATATCCCACAAACCAACGTGTTTTCTTAGATCAAATAGACTTCAACCACATGATCAGGATCCTATACACATTTCTTATAAGAAACCTAAAAGATTCAAAAGAAGCAAGATGAAAGGAACCTTTTTAGAGAAGATGTTGCTCTTATAGAAAGAATGATTTGGATCCACACTACAAAAAAATGGTGCAACTGTTTTACCAACTTTGAGTATACTTAACTCTCAAATCGGTATTCCTATCTTCTATTCTTGAATCTTTTTCTCAAGGAATAGAAAAATTCTTCAAATTGAGAAATAAAAGGATCATAGACATTCCTATTGGAGAAATCCAACAAGTTGTGCACTTATAATCAATGAAATGTGCAAAAAAAGACAACTATTTAAGGACTATCTCAAGGGATGATAGATCCTTAACAAAATATGTAAGGAAAAAGACTTGCAAATTAAGTGTAAACATTCAAATAAAGAATGTAGCTATCCTACTAGAAAAAAAGAAGTATTATAGAAAGTTTCCAATTACAAATTCTTTTAAGCCTAGAAGAAGAAGAAAACAAAATGAAAACACTTCAAAAGAAAAACTCGAAAGGGGAAGAAATCCCCTCGATGTTTCATTTACAACAAGATGGGACATTATATTAAGCAATGTCCATCAAGAGGATCACAGAAGATGATCCAATCAATATATCACCAAACTAGGATTGAAATTGCTAAAGGAGAAGACTTGGAGTCTTTTTTCTCGGAAGAAGAAGAACCTATAAAAAAGACTCTTCTCATTAAAAGTTTTTTCACCCTATTCCAACCCAAACCTTTCAAACTCTAGGGAAGAATCATATTCAATCCAACGAAAGAAAAAATGCTAGAAGTCAAAAGCATTGTTCTAACTCCACATGCTCCCATTTAGATCATTACCAACAAGTTTGATCAACTTATCCAAGTGATACGGCTCATCAACATTAAAGCAATGGAAAGTATTCTTAATCCCAATGTACTACCTGAAATTTTTGAAAGTCGTATAGCAAAACCTTTGTTACAACCTCAAATGAAGAATTCAAGGTATACTTGAGAAGCGTACCCATCAAGATCCAATTTTTTCCAAGATGCTCATTCATCACAACAATTCATAGATCACAACTTCCTAACAAGCATATCATATACAAGTGAGATATCCTCCAAAGATTATTGAGGCTCAAAAGTCATGCTGAAGGAATAAGGTTTAAAAAATATTTTAAGCCTTATACAAAGGTCTCTCAACTTTACACTATTCAAGGAGCCACCATCTAAGAGATTACTGAGAAATTAAAGGCGGAGGTTTGTGCCAAAAACCACACAGAATTTCTCACTAAATGCAAGCGACCTTTATGGCAAAATAAGAAATTTTTTGTAAAAATTCCTTTCAAGAGAAACAAAGAGATCAACCCAACCGAAGCAAGCCACTCATGAATGAATCTTGAACATTCGAAGCTAACTGAGGAAGAATGCAGAGGATTACTCTAGCATGGGTTGATTGAGCCTTTAAATTCACAATGGGCATGCAAAGTATTCTATGTGAATAAACGATTTAAACAAGGTAGAGGCAAACTAAGATTGGTAATCAACTTTCAACCTCTAAATTATTTCATCCAGGATGACAAATTCCCTATTCCAAATAGGAATACGGTCTTCCAAAACATTATCAAAGCCAAAATATTCTCCAAATTTGATCTTAAGGCTGATTTCTAGCAACTTAGAAGTCATCTTGATGAAAGATTCAAGACAGGATTATGCATCTTGAATCACTATTATCAATGGAAGGTATTACCATATGGGCTTAAGACTGCACATTCACTCTTCTAGAAAGCTATGATCATGGTTGTCAAATCCGTGAGTTAACTTGTACAGTTCTATGATTTTATGAGTTTGTGAGCATATTTCTTATCAACTTGCGTACAAAATAAGTTTGAAGATAAAATCATAATAAAATCGCGATTGAAACAATGGAATCAATAAAATCGCGAGTGAGAGTTTGTTTCTACTAATTCGTGGGTACTGCAACTTTGGATCCAAGAGACTACAATGGGCCACCAAATTCGAAAAAACCCCAACCCAACCATGCCCAGCCTCCATTAGTTATCAAGTTGGGGTCATTTCCATCTGTATTCGGCCTTCAGCACTCTATTGTACAACAAACGACCTCTATTCTTGCTCTTCTTCTTCATCTTCTACAACCTCTATTCAACCTTCAGCCTTCATCCTCTCATTTCTCACTCAATTTACTTCACACAAGTCACAAGTCACGGTCACGGACTCACAATTGTAACTTCTATTGCATCGCGTATAATCTAGATCTAAGTTACAAGTCCATATTGGGATTTCTTCATTTGATTGTGAACTCTGGAGAGACAAGGCAAGATATCAAATTCGCATCTCTATTTCAGGTTTAGGTAATCAAGTTTTTTCCATCTCTAATTCTCTTGGTTATTATTTCCTATTTTCATTTATAGGTATTTTCTATTTGAATTCGAGGTTGACAGGCACAACTATTCTACACTCTAGTGCTATTTGGTTGGATTACAGTGTGCTTTTGCCTCTTGTATTATTTTTATGTTGTCGTTTGCTGTCACGAAAACAAAAGTGATAGGGGTTGGGTCATATGACAATGTTGGCATTGCTTACCATACAATTGCATAATTCTAGTCTGCAATATAAGGTTGCCTTTTGTTTTTACACTATAATGATAAATTGTGATTCTCCTTTTTCTGTGAAATCAAAATGTTACAAACTTAAATGTTGTTATCTGCTTTATTTTAATTAAACATGGCACTAGGAGAAGAAAGAATATGTAGATAGATTTCTTGGATCAAAATCAGGAAGGAGCATGCTCCATTTTTGCCTATGTTGCTAGGTACAAATACGTTGACAGTTGGACACTTTCCCAAATAACTTCACAACTTGCATTAAGTCTATGCTTTCTAGCAGTAGTCTGAATCTTTAGGAAATTCGAAATTGTTGACATCCAGATTAATGATTGTTTCTCATCTTGGAACAATAGCTTGATATATCCCCCATCAATTTGCAAGCTCAACAAATAGTAGCCACGAGCTTCATGACGTTTTTCCATGACTTCCAAAATTGCATCTGAGAAGCATGAGGATGAGAAAATAGAAAGGAATACCACTCGCATCGTTTCAAGAAAGTCCTTAGGGATTATCAGTACATTTACTTGAAAAATGCTAAAGAAAATAGTATTTGTGAGTTTTTCACTTCTAAATTGCATCTTACACTCCCTTGATCAAAGCACGTCTTTGTAAGGTTCAATACTAGCTTTCTGTGCTTCATGAGGATGGACGCCAATCTGTGCCTCTTGTGACCTCTATATTAAAAAGCTATTTTTGCCATATAGGTGCCGATACATTATAATAATGTCTTGTGAATTTCTAGGTGATTTTTTAGCCAAGTCTAAGATCCAGGCCGTCACGGTCTAGTCCAAGAAATATTAGTAAGAATCTTAGTAAGCTATCTATATGTAATGGTGTGAAAGAGGATGTATTAGGAGCTCAAAAGGGGATCTTATTAGCTTGTTCCAACCTAGAATGATAAATTCATGTGCTTGGTTTTACTTTGAAGTCAAACATCTGGAAGTTATCTGCCATGAAGATGAATAAAGTGTGCCTATAGCATGCTATGCTTTCTTTTCTTCTTCTTATCATTAGATAAGTATTCCTTTCTAATTAATCTATTTATAATATTAATGAAAAATTTTTATACATTTTTAAAATAACTGGGAAATTTGAGCAAGAATTACAAAAATGTTATAGATAAATTAATGTACAACTTGTTATGGAGCAATTTCTGGCATGATTTAAAACTAAAGTAAGTGCATTTAATAAGACAATTAACTTAAATTTCCATGCATATGGATTTCAAATGCAAGTTAACTTTGTTTATTTCTACACAAATTATATTTGCTAAATCTATAAGTACAATCCAAAAATATGATGAATTGCTGTAAGCAATCCATTTTTGTCCCCAAATTATTATTATTAGTGTTTTTCTATTTTTCATATATGAAGAAAAAATAAATAATAAAAATAAAATAAATAAGAATAATACACCAATAATAGAAAATAAAGGTAAAAATAACAATAAAAGATATTTAGAGATTTTTTATTAAATTTTAGAATTTTAAAATAATATAAAATTAATAAATATTGCCGTGCTTATATACAATTTACGTGCAAAGAAAAATTAGGAATTGGGCTAGCCCAACTAGTCCACACGGTCACCTGGTGCACGAGGAAGGCAGTGTGGTTGCGAGTTCGAATCTAGGCAAAGGCACTTTATGCCGTTTTGATTTTTTTTTTCCCCCCCAAGCTGCCACTTGTCAACAGCTGATTGGAGGACTCGAAGGCACACGCTTGGTGCGTGTTCATCTTCACCTCCGACCGAGATTGACGGCGACATGAGGAGGGCGAAATCCAACCATTTCAAATCAGATTTTAATGAATCTTTAACCAAAAACAAAAGATAAATATCAAATAAGTACGAATCAAAACAAAAAACAAAAGATTTGTTCAAATCGGAGAAAAAAAGAAAAAGATAGGGATGAGTTTCAACCAACTCTAATCTAAAGTTATCAAGAGGGGTTTTTGCAAGTCTATAAATAGGACTTGACTTCGGGAAGAATGGAAAAGGGGGGATTAGAAAAAAAAAAAAGTAAGGAAAACATTCGTCGAAGCCCTCTCTCTCTCTCTCTAGATCATACCGTAGCTACTCGAACCGCCACCTAAGGTGGTTTTCGACAAAAACCAACACCACCATTGGATTCCTCACCCTTGAAGGCTTCGGAAACCCCTATCAATCACCATTAACTATTGCCAAAATGCCGCCAACGAAGACCCCCAATTGCTATGATCCGACCCGACCCGACCCGCGAACCAAACTTAACCCAACCAAATCTTGACCCGCATCCAGGTTAGTCGGATTTCTTCATTTTTTATTATTTATTTATTATTATTAGTTTTTAATACTAAAATAAAAATAATATATATATATATAGATAATAAAGATGTATGTTTTTAGAATGTGTTAGTAAAATTGGATTTGGAATTTTCTAAAAATATATATAATAAAAATTTAAAAAAATTAATAAATAATAAATAATAAAAAAATATTTTATCACTTAGAAAACTTCTTTTCATAAAATAAATGAATGAAAATAATTGACGTTTTTCAAAATTAGAAGTTTTAGTTTTTTTTTTCAAAATTAAGAAATAAAGCTTAAGCTTAGAAATTTCTTTAAATAAATTTAAACCTGGCATGTTTTCGTAATTAAAATTAACTAATCCACTAAAGTTTTATGAAAAACAAACTACAACCTGTTTGATCCCGAATAGTGGGCACGTAAGCACCCTTATGAGGCAACTTTAAATATATATATATATATATATATATATATATATATATATATATATTTTCAAATCATTATTAATATAATAGTTGTATCATTTTTCTAATATTTTCTTTTATAGTAAAAAAAAATATCATAACATAATTCAGATTTTAGAAAGATAAGGTGGTAACTTTAGGGTTTTAATAGGACTGCCCCCAAGTCAAGAATCTCTGGTTTTTCTTTCTTCTTTAAAAAAAAAAGAAAAGAAAAGGAGATTTTGTCAACTAGTTGTCTAGATTAAAATTAATCCACTCAATCAATTCTAATTCAATAATTTTTCCTAACTTCAGTTGGGTGGTGACTCCAAATAAATAATAAAAATCCTAATTCAAGTCGAGGATTTATATTGGATGAGCATAGGATCTAATATGAATCAAATTAGGGAAACAATATAAAATTTTCAAATTAGACTCAATAGGATGGCGATTCCATTGAGCGCCTAGAGTGGGCTAGCCAGCTAAACCTTCTGAAATCATCATTTCTAGATATCTTTAATTAGCTCTCACTTTGTAAAATATCATTTGCACTAATGTTTGTATCTGTTCTTGATCTAGGGATTTAATAAAGTTTAGGTTTTTTATTAAGTTTTTATGCATAAAATTGTGTGATTAGATGCGGTCAAACCCAAGCCATCTTACGACCCTAGGATGGGGAGCCATTATGTAAGTTCTAGGCGAAGTGAAATATTCATCGCTTGGGGCCGATTAAGCTACCCCAGCCAATGCTTCGATATGGCTTGAGATCCATTTCTTCGAAAATATAGGAGGCCATAGAGCTTGGGAACCTTTAGAACCCACCTCTTTGCATACATGAAATCATGAACTAGCAGATGATTAATGATGTAATTACTTTCTTTGGAGTTCAGATGTAGTCACTTGTAAAAGAATTTTTATGGTGTTTTATAAGATATTTGTTTGTAAATAGAAATTTTTATTGTAATTCTGCTAGATGACTAGTGCTGTAATTGACCACCTACTTTACAAAGAAATCCGGGCTTGTATTCCTTTGGATCCTAAACTGGTATTAGACCATTGGTTCACCTTATACGGCCCTGAAGAGCAGACCTTTATCTAGAGCAAAATAAGGCCAATTCTCTCACTGATGAAAATGGATGTCAACCTACCTTTAATTTGAGCTATATTACACTTATGGGAAATTGAGCATGTGGCTTTCTTTATTGTGCCACATGAGATCACATCAACCATAGGGGAATATACTCAACTTCTCCAGGCCCCTCCACTTGCCAATGGGGTATATGTGCCAAATCTAGAAGCTAGGCTAGCAGGTATTTTCAACAGACTTCTGGGAGTTCGCAAGGCAGTGATTAACCGAGCATTGGAAAGTAGCAATAGGTATTGCCTTCGAATGGATGAATTGGAAGCTTGGTTTGTAGCTCGATGTGAAGATGGGAGCAAAAAGGACATCTTATGTGGAGATCCCAAAAGCTACAGACAAAAACGGGTTTATTCTTTTATCTTAACAGCATTTGCAACTATCCTCTTTCCTACTGGGATCTTCCACATTCATTACAGAGTCACATAAGTGGTATTCCAATTCTTAGAAGGGAAATCTTACATCCTGGCCCTACTAGTTGAACAGATTCGAAATCTGAATTTTGTGAAAAAGAAGGGTCATAGAATTCTCCGCTCAAACATCAACCTTATCTTAATTTGGTTCATGAGTCATCTCAAGTGTTTTAAGCTAAACATGGTTAGGACATCATTAGCCTAACAAGTAGATCTCATAGATTCTTACATAGAAAGGATGAAGCTGCCAAATGATCTTTCCAACCACAGTTAGGTAAAAGTGCTCAAGGGTTTCAGTGCTAATGATATTCTATAGACCGTTAGGTGGAGCTGCTGCAATAAGGTTATCCTAATGTGCAGGAACTTTCAAGCTATTCCATTAATCGGGCTTAATGGGTGCACGAGCTATCATCCAAATTCAGTAGTCCATCAATTCGGCACTATTCAAGACATAGTTTATAGACCATCATTAGAAGGAATCACGTTCGAATATCAAGACTCGAACATGTTAGTAGCTGAGAAAATCGCCAAGTTGACAAAGGTTAAAGTCATATGGGAAGCCCGGATTGAGAGTCCTAATGTAGACCTCGGAGATCTAGATGGGGAAGTAGGAAAACACCGAGCTACCAGAGATTTTGTGATCAACCAGTTGTACTAGACAGGAGAGAGGATGTATCAAGTTCCAAATGTCACCTAGCCTACGCCAATCAACCCAAGCCTAGAAATAAAAACCTACATGGAATAGGTAAGGCTTAGATGGAGGTCCATTTTGAGACCACAAACAATAAGAAGAATGTGTGGAAGAGTAAATTCAAGGAATCTAATCAAAGAAACAAAGCACTAGAAGCCTAGTTAAAGAAGACTCAAGCAAGGGTTAGAGCACTTGAAGCCGTCATCAATAGAGAGTCAACACTTGTGCAGCTGAAGAAGAAGAAGCGTAGAAATTAGGAAGTTAGATGATAGTGTTTTCTTGTCTTTTCTCTTATGTTTTCAATAAAAGCACGAAACTCCAAAGTTTGTAATATTAATAAATTTTCAGTATTATTATATCATTAATCAAATACTAGTCCTTTTTACATTTGTGTGATATATGCATCATATTTCCTCATAAACATACATCGGCTAAATGAATGCTTACCAGGTATCAAAGATAGCTCCTACACAACCAAACCCTCTGAGGAGTCCAATCAACACTCACTCTAAAACTAAAATGGCTAGCAGTTGCAACAATAACAATAATTAAGGTAACAACACCAGCGTCGATATTGCCTCTGATCCAAGTATCGTATCGTTAGAACAAACAGTCCAACAATTGGTCACATAAGTCCACCTCTTGACCAAGAATATTGGCCTCCTTCATACCACCTAGCCTACTCATGAGGAGCATTCAGGAGCTTAAAAAGGAAAGGCAGTTAAGAACCAACCACCAGAATATAAGGAAATTAACTCCCGACTCAATCCTGCATTCAAATATGAACCAAAAATCGACCTCGGTCCAACCTCGAATGACATAAAAAGAGAAATAGAAGATAGGAAAACGGAAATAGAGAGGAACCTTTTCCAACAGTTGGCTGACAAGATAAAGATTTTGGAAGGACCTGACAATTTTAAGCAAACCAACATCACAGACCTATTAGTATATGGGGAAGATGCCTATCTAAAGAAGTTCAAAGTCTCGAAATTCAAGAAATATAATGGTATCGGATGTCCTAGGATGCATACAAGACTATACGTGTGGAAAATGAGTAAATACGCACAATATGACCAACTCATTATCCAAAACTTCGAGGACAGCCTCACGGGCCCTACTCTCATATGGCATGCATAATTGGATCTCAACCAAATCAATACATGGGATAAATTGGCCTGTGTATTTTATGAGCAATAGAAGTTCAACATTGAAGTCGCCCCTTCAATACTGGATCTAGGAGCCCTTCGAAAGAGGCACAATGAGTCCTTCAAAGAATATGCCTAACATTGGAGGGCTCAAGCTACCAAGGTTTCAACTCTAATTTCAGAGAAAGAGTTAATGTTCATGTTCATTAATACGCTGGAAAAGACTTATTTCACACACCTAGTAAGACTGATGTCGTCCAGCTTTGCGGAGTTAGTAGCAACAAGATGTCGGATAAAGAATGCCATTACATCTAGAAAGCTCCAAATTGTCAACTCTCCTAGAATCATATCATCTCCAAGACCTATAGGGAATAGCAAAGCCAGAGAGGCTATTGTTAGTATGGTTAACTCAAGCAGAGTTGATAGATTTGGGTCTCATGTAACCTTCCAAGCAACAAACACCCCAATCTAGCAATCACTGGCGAATCAGACCCAAACTACAAGAGCTGCAAGATAGTTAACTCCAATACGATCCCGCTCAACCAGGTTTTTGCTCAATTACGAGCAAATAATCTAATCAGCTTCGAGATCCCCAACGATAGATATAGGCCAAGGAATTTTGATCCCAATCTCAAATGTAAGTATCACATGGGATAGGAGGGACATTCTACTGACAGATGTTGGAGACTCCGAAATAAACCCAAAATTTAATCGATGCAGGGATAATACAGTTGGATTTTGTCAATGCGCCAGCACCAAATGTCAACAACAATCCCTACCCAACCACAAGCCTACAATCAACATAATCACATCTGAAGAGTCGGAGCCCAGGTCAAAAAAGCCCCCAAAACCAGTAAAGGCAATAGCACAGCGAGCAAGTCGCCTACCCAAAGTCTTGAATAAAGCCCCTAGATCACAGAAAAGGAAGAGGTGGCTGGCAAGAGATCCAATAGTTGACACTCTAGGCAAATCATTCGAGAAGTTTGAATACTTAGTAGATTATTCATTCACCCCAACAGCTTATGAGCTGCCTAGCAGGTGGGGGCCTAAATTCGAGGAGGAAGATAACCCCTTAAGAGAAAAAAAAAATGAGTCCATAAACATGATCAGATCAGACTCGAAATAGATAGTTGATAAGAGTAAATTAACCCTTGTAAATCATGGGCATTAATGATGAATTTGTATAGTCTTTTGAATAAAATCAATGCGGATTCGGTATTTAACAGATAAATATATGTTTCAGGGTATAATACTACAGAGAAGGAGAAAGATCACGAAAGGAGCATAATTGAAGCTTAAAAGATCAAGTTAAAGTTACTCATGGATAACACAAGGAAAGCCACGGCCGTGTCATGAACCGTGGGCACATCTGAAGATGAAAGCGTCACTTGGAAAGAAAGCACGGCTTGTGATATGGGTGTGCTTGAAGCCGTGGCATACGCTGTGAAGACGTGGAAAGCTCCAGAACTTGGCACGGGTTATAATCTAGCCGTGTTGATAGCCATGTTGCTAGTCGTGTTCCTAGCTGTGTTCCTAACCGTGCCAAACACTGATCAAGATTGAGGAGTCACATATTTTCGACCAGAGGGAGACACGGTTTTAAATCTAGCCGTGCTGTTAGGCGTGCCAGGCGACTGTTATTCACTTGACGAGATTCACTTGGAAAAGGAAAGATAAGATCGTATCTTTCCAGATGAAGAAGCTCGGTCATGCCTTAAGAAGTATAAATAGAACAACCCTAAGGAGAGAGAGGGGAGAGGCGGCACAAGAGAAGCCCTAGAGAAGAGAAACTGTTGCCAGAATAGTTTCGGATTGGAAGCCAAGATATTTCGTGTTTGAATTTTCTTTATGGACTCAATTATTTTATGTTTTGCTCTTCATATTAGATTCATGAGTGGCTAATTGTTTCATCCCTGTTCCCTTGAGAAACCCTCGATTGTCATGTGACATAATTGTTGATGTTCAATAATTAATTCTACTCTTTGAGTTTATTCATGTTACAATTATAGTTTGTTCATCTTGATATGTGCGCAGTATTAGGATGGGATTATATCTCTGTTATTAAGATTGAGAAATCTTTTAATAGAGTGGATCTGGCATGAATAAAAAGACCCCTTATAATCCTAGAGATAGGTTATAGGAGGTTTTCTGTATTGAACAAGGTCATTGTGGTCTGGTTCAATTGAGAGTCCTAGGATTTTATTGCAATCTTGATTATGTTAATTGAAGAGAGATCTTAATTGGCTTAATTAGGATTAGAGATTATTGATCTTGAGAAAGACTCTAATCTAGTGTAAGAAACTCCGCAGATCAGAGATTGGGTATTAATCATTGGATAGTTTGGAATTGAATAAAAGCTGCATGAGAATTAGGGGTGGATCTTGGGTAGGGTATGTTTAAATCATTGGATTAATTAAGGGAGTGTTTGAATACATTTACTTTGTTCATTTTATTTGTTTCTTTCAGGTTTAGGCAATAATTAGGATAGTTGAGATCATCAATAGTGAGAAGTTAGATAGTAGGAGAATCGTTAGCACTAGTACTTATAAGTCTTCGTGGGATCGATACCTGTACTCCTATGCTATACTGCTAGTCGATAGGTATACTTGCCTGAGAACTGATCGTAAGCTGGGATTGAGTAGAGGGTTAAACTTGTTAGAGCGGTCAGATCGTCCATCAAGTTTTTGGCACCGCTGCCGGGGACTTGTAATATTAGGAAAACTTGACACTTACTACTTTAACTATAATTTTTTTTATTTTATTAGTTATTTACATTAATTTCATTCGTGCGTCCATTCAAATTTGTTGAGGAAACTAAGTTCATAGTTTGTCTGTCGCAGTTTATGACAAGGAGCTCTTCATCTAAGCTTCTTGACTTTGATCCTGAAATTGACCAAACCTTTAGAAGGCGATTGAGAGAAACTAGGCCAATGGCAGATGAACGAAGAACGATGGTTGAATACGTTCGTCCTACTCTGAGCAACACTGGGTCGTGTATTGTGCAACCAGCAATAGAGGCTAACAACTTCGAAATCAAGGCCTCTACAATGCATATGATTCACAACCAATGCCAGTTTGACGGTTTGTCTGACAAGGATCCTCATGCGCACATTCAGATGTTCTTGGATATTTGTGCAACTGTCAAGCAAAACGGAGTCTCTGAGGAAGCACTGAAATTGCGACTTTTCCCTTTTACTCTCTGGGGGAAAGCAAGGTAGTGGTTTAGTTCACTAAACTGGGATTCCATAACCACTTGGACCCAGATGGTGGAGACTTTCCTGGACTATTATTTCCCACCATCGAAAACTGCCAAGTTGAGAAATGATATCACATCATTCACCCAACTAGATCACGAGCCGCTACATGAAGCATGGATTAGATTTAAGGATCTTCTTAGGAGGTGTCCACATCACCAAATGCCTAATTGGCTGCAAGTTTCCACCTTCTATAACGGGCTTGACTATGCAACTCGGCAGACAATTGATGCTGCGGCTGGGGGTACTTTAAATGTGAAAACGCCGGAGGAGTCATTGAGTTTGTTTGAGAACATGTCCAAAAATAATCACCAATGGAGCCATGGTAGACAAAAGCATAGGGCAACGGGCATTTATGAAATCGATTTGATGACAGCAATTGCAGCAAAGGTAGATGCACTCGCTTTAAAAGTTGAAGGGATGGCTCTATCTCAACCATACCAATACTGCTCAATTAAACCTCATTCCAACAATGTAGTATTTGAAGTGACAGAGCGTGTTGAGTATGTAGGGAATCCCACAATACCACAGAACAATCCTTATAGCAACACATATAATCCGGGGTGGCGTAATCATCCCAACTTCTCCTGGAGTAATCAGCAATCTCAAAGGGGTAATGCACGTGCTCCAGGATTCCAAAGACCAACTCTACCTCCCTTCCAAGAAAAGAAATCAAACCTTGAGGATATGATTGCGAAGTTCATTCAAGCGTCGGAACAACGCCATCAATCCACTGAGGCCGCTCTAAGGAATCATGAAGCCTCAATCCACAACTTGGAAAACCAGATTTGACAGATCTCTAAAGCGCTTGCTGAGCGACCACAAGGGTCTCTTCCTGGAAATACAGAGACCAACCCAAGGGAACACGTGAAGGCAGTAATTCTTAGGAGTGGAAAGGAATTGAAATCAGACAAGTGTGGGGAAACCCCTATTAGTAGGAAGGGGAATGAGACTGTTGATAAAGGCGAAACCACTAATGAAGCAGAAAAGGGCAGAATTATAGAGGAAAGAACAAAAGAGTTGGAAGCTAAGAAGACGCCCATCGTCCAGCCCTATAAACCCCCCATTGCCATATCCTGCTAGGCTGCGGAATGACAAGGATCGGGAACATTTCGGTAAGTTTTTTTATGTGTTCAAACAATTACATATCAACTTAACACTTGTGGAAGCCCTTTCTCAGATGCCCCGGTATGCCAAGTTCTTGAAAGATTTACTATCTAATAAGAAGAAGATGGAAGAGATCTCCACTGCAACAATTGGTGCGAGTTGTTCTGCAATTTTACTAAACAAACTTCCAAAGAAATTGAAAGACCCAGGAAGTTTCACCATACCATGTTCCATTGGTAATTTACCCATAGAAAAAGCATTAGCAGATCTAGGAGCTAGCATAAACTTGATGCCATATTCCCTCTTTCAAAAGCTGGGATTAGGGGAGCCAAAGCCCACACGAATGAGCCTTCAATTGGCCAACCGATCAGTGAAGTTTCCTAGAGGGGTTATTGAAGATGTGTTAGTAAAAGTAGAAACTTTCATCTTCCCGATTGATTTTGTGATCCTGGACATGGATGTCGACACTAAAGTTCCTCTGATCTTGGGACGCCCTTTTTTAGCCACAGCCCGAGCAATCATTGATGTAGCTGAGGGCCGATTAGTGCTGTGCATTGGGGGAGACGAGTTAGTGATACAAATCCTAGCTGTGATGAAGAAAACGGTAGATTCCGATGATACTTGTTATGCAATTGATGTAACCGATACCGCTGTGGAAGATATCTTATGCAAGGATCCATTAGAGTTGAGTTTGAGAGTATGCGATATTGAAGAGACAGAAGATTGTGCAATACAAAAAATGTTGACTCATCTTGATGGCAAAGATGAACTTGGAATAAAAACAGAGAGGGAGAATATTGATGCAGGAGATCTTACCAGATTGAAGCCCTCTATTGAAGATCCTGGTTAAGTTCATCATTTATTCCTTAGGTCGAGCCAATGACGTTAAACAAAAGCGCTGGCTGGGAGGCAACCCATGCATCTACTAGGTTAGTTTTTCTTTTCTTTTTACTGTCATCATCATTACATTTGTTAGTGGTAGTTTTGCAAGTAAGATCTTAACAAAGAGGGTACGATATGGTCTAATTCACACCAAAGTGTACGGGCATATGTGAAAGGTGTTTCAGTCCAGGGGATAGCACGGTTACAGGCACGTCCAAGGCACAAGCCGTGCCACAAGTCGTGCCACGAGGTAAGTTTTTTTTAAGTTCTCTTATATAGAGCAGTGTATAGCATGGTTACAGGCACAACCAAGTCACAAGCCGTGCCAGATGGTAAGACTTTTTCATGTTCTTTTATATAGAGCAGTGGATGGCACGGCTTGTAACACGCCCAGGTTTGAGGCCGTGTCGTCATTAGCCTTTTAGGGTTCGTACGTCTCCAGACATAAAACACCTTTCCCTTCATTTCTCTCTTCATTCCCACATCACCTCTCTCTGCATCTTCGTTCTTTTTCCTTCCCTCTCTATTGAAGAATGTCATTCATCACTCTGTCGAGATTTCTCAAGCGTGGTATAGTCAAGATGCCTAGGACTAAGACCGTAGCGCGCAAAAACGCTCAACCCCATTCAACTGGTGGTTCCTCTAGGACCACGCAACGCTACCCTCCTAACTTGCGGAGGGAGGACGAAGGTAAGTATGATATAGTGCGAGAAAAGAAGGTATTTATGCCTAATGTATTAGTTGATTGGGAAGTGTTAGCTAGGTATGGGTTAGTGGAACGATTTGATCATTTCTTGAACGATCCTTCTTAGAGAGCACTTCTGAGCATTGAGGAGGACGTGTATTCTTCGCTAAGTTATGATTTTGTCGCCACATTCAAGCTTAGTTTTGGTCGGCATACCCAGCTTGATAACGTGGTCTCCTTCTACTACCAAGGGAGTTACCACCGTGTTGAAATGAGAGACTTCATCAAGTGCTTGGGTATTTACGACGATGAGTTTATCGACTCCAATGAATTTGCGCAGCTTCTAGATGCCTTTCCTAGGGGCCTACTGCAGCATGGAGTGTGGAATAGTATGGGAAATGGTAGATATGACCCTTCCAAATCTAAGGGGAGCCATTTAAGGGATCCTGCCGTGCGTGTACTCCATTACATTCTGGCTCGTTCAACCACTGGTAGAGGTGATTCTCAAGGGGTTGTGAATGCTTCGGACTTGTACCAGCTGTGGAGTATGATTACGGATACTCGGGTTAATGTCGGATTAGCTGCTGTTTGGTGTTTGAAAAAACAATGCGATCTGGGGCACCACAAGGTTTTTGTCGGCTCTTAGATTACTCGTATTCTGAAAAATTTTGGTGTTTTTCCAACCCGGGTTCCCAGGGACAGTTGTGGAAGGAGCACCTCTCTCCCCGAGAATGTTTTGCGGAGGTGGAGGTTTCACATACCGGATGTGTCTGCCGAACAACAAGAGCCGGAGATAGAACCCGAGCAGGGTGAGGAGCAAGAGCGAGCTCAAGAGCAAGCTCGAGAGCAGGCCGGACTAAATCAGGAGCTAGCAGATCCGGTAAAGAGATTGACTGTAGATTTGGAAGAAATTAAAAGAGAACAAGCCAGGCAGTCAAAGCGGGTGAAGGGTTTGAAGAGTTATTTAGTCACTTGTTTATCCCGTAATGGTGAGAAATTGGGGGTAGATCTTCCCCCATGTGGTGGCTCTAGCAATGAGGACGTAGCATCACAAGCTACTCGGGTGGTTTTTGGAGGAGATCGTCACTCGAGTGGTGCATATGATACCGGTTTTCATGTTGGAGAATCCTCAGGTGCAGCTTTCATGGCACGACATGAAAGTCCCGCAGTTGCGACTGCCAAAGTGAGCAATCAGCAGAATACTGAGGTAATTGGATCCGATTCTCCTTGCCGATCGGGCACTGTACCATTACAATCGGATGATGACTTCAGCAGCTGATCTCGCGAGTGGATCGATGGAAGTTGAACTCGGGAGATTTGGACCATTGTATAGAATAGCCGTCTTACTTTTGTTTTTACTGTCTTGATTTGTCTGATTCTGGAAAATTGACCAACCACTAATGTTTGAAATAGAAAATGCTAATGATAGTTAGCTTTATGTTCAGTCGATTATGAGTTTCTTTCTTTTTGTTTTGTTTTCTTTGTTGTTTTGTTGTTGTTGTTATGAGATACAGGCTTTCAAAGTACACCGACCCATTACATTTGGCAAAGGTTCTCATGACTCTACTTGTGCGCCGCTTGACTTTCTGTTAAAGATCCGCGTTGTAAAAGACTTTAGGGAAGTTTTCGTTTTCCTTTTGTTTTCCTTTTGCTTTTATCCTTTGTTTCCCTTGTTGCATTTCACGAGGACATTGGGGACAATGTCTATTATAAGTGTGGGGAAATTTAGCGGGTTAGGAAAACGAAACTAGGATACAAGGATTGTGCAATCAAAAATGTAATTTCCTCTTAATTAAGGTATAATCGATGATGACTTTTGACAATTAAGGACTGCTGAGATTTGTTTATACCCCTGTGGAATATCTTTAAAAATTTTTATTCTCTTATTATGTATTAGAGATACATTGCTAAAATTACAAGATGAAATCCAAGTGAAGTAAACTTACTTGTCATTTAACCTTTACTTTCGGGAAGTGAGATTGGATTAAGGTCACTAGTGAGATTAGTATGCCCTTCTTTTTGCCCAGTAGGTAAGCTATATAACTTGGAGTGAAGGCGTAAATGATACTTGTAACTTGGTGATTTCTGAAAAAAAAAGTTCAGAAGTGGGCCTCATAGACTCGAGTAATTAAGCCTGAGGGATGCCTTTTTTAGGGAATAACATCTATTGACTCGGGTGACGAACTTGGGATCAATGGCTGAAAGCTCGCTACAAGGGTCATGAGAAAAGTCTGAGAAAAATGAACCTAAAAGAGCTTATATAAATGATAGTTAATTGATTGAGATGGTAGAGGTTCGAAGGGGTATTTTTAAACCTAGTAGCCTAAGATCGCCTGGTCTGGGACTTACTGACTAAGGAAATTGTCTTAATTAATTAATTAAGTAAATGAGTTAATTAAACTCAAACAAGTAAATCCGAGGGACGCCTTCTACGCTAAGGGAATAACGTCTGTTAACTCGAGTGATAAACTCGGGATTATCGATCGAAAGTTTGTTACATGGGTCGGTTAACTTAGTTAAGTGCTTTAATGGTAAACTCTTAAGATCAACTTAAGAATTGGATGAAACAGAAAGGAAGAGCTAGGAGACAAGTGGATACAACATGCCTTTAGTCCCTGTTGTGTTGCTTACAAAAGTGGTTAAAAGGATGGTATACTTTATTTTACTAGTCTCGATCTTGTGGCAATTCTGACTTTGGGAAATTTAGCTTAAATGATAAGGGTAAAAGTTTGATTCACTTGGATTAGCTTTGGGAATTTTAGTATTTGTATTTTGTATACAACTAAAGATTGAGTAAAGATTATCAATGATTAAGGTGTAGCATGAAACCGATGATGCTAAAATATCTTCTTGATTGCAGGAACTCATGAGAACTGGTCCTTTGGGTTTTCTTAATCCGTGTTTGCTTGAGGACAAGCAAAACCTTAAGTGTGGGGAAATTTGATAAGAGTAAATTAACCCTTGTAAATCATGGGCATTGATGATGAATTTGTGTAGTCTTGAATAAAATCAATGCGGATTCGGTATTTAACAGATAAATATATGTTTCAGGGTATAATACCAAAGAGAAGGAGAAAGATCACAAAAGGAGCATAATTGAAGCTTAAAAGATCAAGTTAAAGTTACTCATGGACAACACAAGGAAAGCTACGGCCGTGTCATGAACCATGGGCACATCTAAAGATGAAAGCGTCACTTGGAAAGAAAGCACGGCTTGTGATATGGGTGTGCTTGAAGCCATGGCATACACTGTGAAGACGTGGAAAGCTCCAGAACTTGGCACGGGTTATAATCTAGCCGTGTTGATAGCCGTGTTGCTAGCCGTGTTCCTAGCTGTGTTCCTAACCGTGCCAAACACTGAGCAAGATTGAGGAGTCACATATTTTCGACCAGAGGGAGACACGGTTTTAAATCTGGCCGTGCTGTTAGGCGTGCCAGGCGACTGTTATTCACTTGACGAGATTCACTTGGAAAAGGAAAGATACGGTCGTATCTTTCCAGCTGAAGACGCTCGGCCATGCCTTAAGAAGTATAAATAGAACAACCCTAAGGAGAGAGAGGGGAGAGGCGGTACAAGAGAAACCCTAGAGAAGAGAAGATGTTGCTAGAATAGTTTCGGATTGGAAGCCAAGATATTTCGTGTTTGAATTTTCTTTATGGACTCAATTATTTTATGTTTTGCTCTTCATATTAGATTCATGAGTGGCTAATTGTTTCATCCTTGTTCCCTTGAGAAACCCCCGATTGTCATGTGACATAATTGTTGATGTTCAATTATTAATTCTACTCTTTGAGTTTATTCATGTTGCAATTATAGTTTGTTCATCTTGATATGTGCGCAGTATTAGGATGGGATTATATCTCTGTTATTAAGATTGAGAAATTGTTTAATAAAGTGGATCTGGCATGAATAAAAAGACCCCTTGTAATCCTAGAGATAGGTTATAGGAGGTTTTCTGTATTGAACAAGGTCATTGTGGTCTGGTTCAATTGAAAGTCCTAGGATTTTATTGCAATCTTGATTATGTTAATTGAAGAGAGATCTTAATTGGCTTAATTAGGATTAGAGATTATTGATCATGAGAAAGACTCTAATCTAGTGTAAGAAACTCCGCAGATCAGAGATTGGGTATTAATCATTGGATAGTTTGGAATTGAATAAAAGCTGCATGAGAATTAGGGGTGGATCTTGGGCAGGGTATGTTTAAATCATTTGATTAATTAAGGGAGTGTTTGAATACATTTACTTTGTTCATTTTATTTGTTTCTTTCAGGTTTAGGCAATAATTAGGATAGTTGATATCATCAATAGTGAGAAGTTAGATAGTAGGAGAATCGTTAGTATTAGTACTTATAAGTCTTCGTGGGATCGATACCTGTACTCCTATGCTATACTGCTAGTCGATAGGTATACTTGCCTGAGAACTGATCGTAAGCTAGGATTGAGTAGAGGGTTAAACTTGTTAGAGCGGTCAGATCG
Organism: Laguncularia racemosa; assembly: GCA_037954665.1. NCBI lineage: Eukaryota > Viridiplantae > Streptophyta > Magnoliopsida > Myrtales > Combretaceae > Laguncularia > Laguncularia racemosa. The sequence continues at coordinate 127,735 of JBBMOL010000129.1, forward strand.
TCCATCAATAGTCATAAAATGTTATGAAAGGCAAAAAACAAAAGTAAAGGTCCCAAAGAAAAAATATGTGTTTAATGTCCTAATACCCCCAGAGAGATATAAAGCAGCACCATTTGACTATTAGGCCATTAATAAGGAGAAATCTCCTATTATAAAGGGAATCACCCGTTCAAAAAGAATTTATGATCTTAAAAACAGGACCTCCATCAAAGAGCCTACCACCAAGTTGGAAAAGGAAGAGGAAGAGGGACTCCCTGCACTCATAAAAATGATTAAATCAAGTGAGTACAAGGTTTTAGAGCAACTCAATAAAATTCCAGCCAAAATATCGCTCATAGGCCTCCTCACGACATCTGAACCTCACCGAGAAGCACTATTCAAAGTGCTCAAACAAGTTAGAGTACCAGAAGGTATCGTAACAAAAAAACTAAGCCATGTCACATATTCAATCTTCATCATAGATCAAATATCTTTCTCACTTGAAGAATTAGGAGAAGACAGAGACCAACACACAAAACCACTTTTCATAGTTCATAGTGATAAAATGCAACGACACAATAGTTTTTCGAGTCCTCATAGACAATAGATCTTCACTTAATATGTGCCCTTTAGCCACTCTCAATTTGTTAGGATTTGATATGAGCAATATCAAGCCAAGTGCAACAATGGTTAGAGCTTTTGACAATTCTAAGAGGGAGATAGTAGGGGAAATTGGCTTGCAAATAGAGATAGGCCCACAAGTGTTTAACATTTCATTCCAAGTTCTCGACATACCAAAGTCCTTCAATCTACTACTAGGAAGACCATGGATACATACCATAGGAGCCATACCTTCGAGCCTCCACCAAAAGGTCAAATTCATAGCAAATGGCCAAATAATCACCGTACTAGGTGAATAGGACTATGCCATTTATAAAGAAACAGCTATACCCTACATTGGGGAGGACGACCCTGAAAACTTGGGGCTCCAAATATTCGATGAAGTAGGCATGGTCATGAGCAAAGAGGGGCATCAGTTCAAAGAGGGGTAACAAGGGACGTTTGGGCTAAGGTACGTTCCTACCTTGAGAGAATAAACTCAAGAAAAATATATCAGAGGCAGAAGGAGAGAGAAGCCGAATGACACCCAGATGAATTTTCTACCCCTTCAACAAATTTTTTCTCAGCTAAGTAGCACTCAAAAGCCAGGAATAATCCAAGTTGATATCAATGATGAGGACTCGGTAGAGGCTTCTACCTCTCACATGCCCAATCAACATGCAGCTCTTAATAACCGGTTTTCCTATCCTCTGAATAGCACTAGGTCTGCTTGAGAATAGGAAACAATCATGGTTGAATTTCGTTGTGTTTATCATTCCATCATTGTTTAATAAAATTCTCCAATAAATACCAATAAAATTGCAAGTTATTTCTTTCCTTTACTTATACACTCTCACCTCACTTTCCCACATATTCAATACTTTTAAACATTAGGGACATCTTGCGCTAGTAAGTAATGAAAATATTGATATCATTTCCAATGCTGCTAGGTCAACCGTTGAAAGCGATATTATTAACCACAAAGCGGTACAATAGAGTTAGCAAAAACTTGAACAAGGTAAAATCTCGATTGACAAGCAAACGAAGATAATTAACCTAGGAACTGAAGAAGAGCCCAAAAACCTTAAAATTGGAGTTAATCTAAGTGACAAGAAAAAGCGTGAAATAACCGTGCTATTGACTAAATATGTAGATGTATTCGTCTGATCATATGGCGACATGCCAGGATTTGACCAGTCGATAGTGGTTCACAAGCTACCCACAAGAGAAGATGCCAAACTTAAAAAACAAAAATTAAGAAGATTTAGGCCTGACATCTTCTTAAAAATTAAAGAGGAGGTCAAGAATCTATTGGAAGTTGGGTTCATCGAGGTATTAGACTATTTAGAATGGGTAGCAAACATAGTCCCTATTCTAAAGAAGAATGGAAAAGTATGAGTATGCATAGACTTCCGGGATTTAAATCAAGCTATGCCTAAAGACAACTTCCCTCTACCTCACATAGATGTCTTGGTAGATAATACTGTAGTAAATCATCTCTTCTTGTTTATGGATGGTTTCTTAGGATATAATCAGATAAAAATGGCAGAAGAAGATAAAACCAAGACGACCTTTATCACAACCTAGGATACTTTCTGCTATAAAGTCGTGCCTTTCGGTTTGAAGAATGCTAGAGCAACGCATCAAAGAGCAATGGTCGCAATACTTCATGACATGATGCATTGAGAAGCCGAGGTATACATTGATGACATGATAGCTAAATCTAAAAAAGAAGAAAGCCATGTGGTCATCTTAAGAAATTATTCAGACTATTGAGAAAGTTTCAGCTGAAATTAAACCTAGAGAAATGTACTTTTAAGGTCATGTCCGGCAAGCTGTTAGGGTTTATCGTAAGCCAAGAAGGTATTAAAATTGACCCTAACAAAGTAAAGGCTATATTGGAAATGCCATCTCCACATACCATCAAGGAGGTAAGAGGTCTATTAGGAAGGTTAAATTACATAGCCCAATTCATCTCACAACTCATGAATAAGTGTCGTCAACTATTTTGTCTACTAAGAAAGAACGCCACAATACAATGGGATGATGAATGTGAAGAGGTGTTCAAAAAGATCAAGGATTACCTTATGAATCCCCCGGTTTTAGTAGTCCCAAAACAAGGAAAACCCTTATTTTTGTACCTCACGATATTCCCTAAATATATGGAGTGTATGCTAGGGCAAAAGGATGAAAAAGGAAGGGAACAGTCCATATACTACTTGATTAAAAAATTCACGAAAGGGGAACAAAAGTATTTTGAAATAGAAAGGACCTGCTGCGCATTAGTTTGGGTCATGCATCATTTGAGGAAGTACACTTTTTACTATCCCATTAAGTTGCTAACAAAACATGATCCTTTAAAATACTTAGCAAAGAAGTCTATTTTGTTATGAAGAATCTCCAAATGGAAAATGCTCCTATCAGAATTTGATGTCACATATAAAAATCAAAATTCGAGGAAAAGGCAATCATTAACAGATCAGTTGACGAAATACCCAATTGAAGGAGATTCCCAAAAATCGCAAGCCCAGTTCCTAGATGAAAATATACTAATGGCAGAGGGTGAGCCAGAAGAAGAGTCCAGGATGGAGAAAGATCCTAAATGGAATATGTTTTTCAATGAAGCTGCTAATGTATTTGGTTGTAGAATTGGGGCAGTGTTGATATCACCAAAAGGAATACAATTTCCCTCAACAACAAGACTCACATTTTCATATACTAATAATATTGCAAAATATGAGACATGCATCATCAGTCTCAAAATGGCCTGTCATATGGAAAATCATGAATTGGATGTATACGAAGACTCTTCACTCATCATATTACAGACACGAGAAGAATACAAAACTAAGGACCCCAAACTGGTGTCGTATCATCAACACTTGATAGGGTTGATAGACAAATTCAAGGTAGTCACCTTCGCATACGTCTGAAGGACTCAAAATCAATTCGCAGATGCCCTCACCACACTGGCATCTATGATTCGAATAACAGGAGGAGTCAAAGTTCAACCATTGAAAATAGAAATTGAAGATAGGCCCGTCTACTACTTGGAAATAAAAAAAAAAAACACAAGATGACAAGCCCTGGTACTATGATATCAAAACCTTCCTCCAAAAAAGCAAATACCCTGAAATGGCTAGTAAAAATGACCGAAGAACATTCAGAAGGTTAGCAAGCCATTTCTTATTAAGCGAGTCGGTGCTTTATAGAAGATCATTTGACACCACATTGCTGAAATGTATGGACAAAAGAGAGGTAAGCGAACTGATGAAAGAACTGCATGAAGGAGCATGTGGACCTCATATGAACGGACACATGCTTGCTCAAAAAATCATGAGGATAGGTTACTATTGGTTGACAATAGAATCAGACTATATCAAATATGTCAAGCATTGTCACTTGTGCTAAGTCTATGCCAACAAAATAAATGCTCTACCTAAAGAACTTCATTCACTATCCACACCATGGCCTTTCTCTATGTGGGGAATCGACATTATCGGGCCAATCACCCCAAAGGCATCCAATGGTCATAGATTCATACTTGTAGCTATTGATTATTTTACCAAGTGGGTAGAGGCCTCATTATATGCTAGTGTCACCAAAGGAATTATAGTTTGATTCATGAAGAGGGACATAATAGCTCGATATGGAGTTCTTGAATCAATCATCACTGATAATGGCACCAACCTCAACAACAAATTGATGACGCAATTATGTCAACAATTTAAGATAAACCACAAAAACTCAACTCCATACCGATCTCAAATGAATGGGGCAGTAGAAGCAGCCAACAAGAACATCAAGAGAATTGTTGAGAAAATGGTCATTACTTATAAAGATTGACACGAGATGTTACCATTCGCCCCCATGGCCTATAGGACCTCAATTCGAACGTCTACTAGAGTTACTCCATATTCTTTGGTATATGGTACCAAGGCAATATTGCTAGTTGAGGTCGAAATACCATCTTTCAAGGTTTTATCAGAGGCACAGTTGGATGAATCTAATTGGGTAAAGAAAAGGACAGATCAACTAAACTTGATTGACGAGAAAAGACTCACAGCATTATGCCATGGTCAATGCTACCAACAAAGGATGGCCCGAGCATTCAACAAGAGAATAAGGCCTTAACATTTTAAAGAAGGGGATTTGGTATTAAGAAAGGTGCTCCCAAATGCACAAGATTTAAGTGGCAAGTTTACCCCAAATTATAAGGGTCCATATGTTGTAAAAAGAGTGTTATCAAGAGGGGCCTTAATATTAGCCTAGATGGACGGTCCAAAGTTGAGAGACCCCATTAATGCGGATGCGATGAAGATGTACTATCCCTAGGCAAGAATAACAAAATTTTGCCAAAATTCATAAATGTCAACAATTATTACAACTTCGCGGTTTTGATTTTCATTCTTCTATAAGCAAAGTGGATGTCCCTGAACGGTCAATCACCCTGACCAATTGTCATCAAACAAACTCTTATATCATTTATATATATATATACACACTACCCATTGCCTCATCGCACATGCAGGAAAATAATAAATAATGAACAATGAAGGGATGATAAAACTTAATGGAATTTTGTATGATTCCACCTATTTCGAACATTAGATCTAGTATATTCACAAGATAACGCCACAATCATGAGAGCTAAGCCTACAAGAAGAAATACATCAAGACTTTCTACTCTATTCGAAGCAAAGGTAAGCAGAGAAGGATTAGATTATCACAAGGGTTCGATTTTTCGATTATTATTTGCGATAATCAGGTAAGCTTTTAAAGTAAGTAATCATTCATCATGAGTCACATTTCTATTTAAATTGGTTAGTCTAAAAGACACCTCTCATTATCATTTGATCAACTCACAAAAACATTTCTTAAGGATGCTAGGTTATTAAGATGTATCCAAGTATCGTTCAAAAAGATCTCCCCTACTATCAATTAGTTAGCCTACAATAGGGTACTTTCCTAAATATCCTCAATTGCTAATCTTATAAGATGCTTCCTATTATCAGTTAGTTAGCCCATAAGAGCGCTTTCCTAAACAATCTCTTCTTTAAGATTGCTAGTCTTGTAAGATGCTTCTTATTATCAGTTAGTTAGCCCATAAGAGCGCTTTCCTAAACAATCTCTTCTTTAAGGTTGTTAGTCATGTAAGACGCTTCTTATTATCAATTAGTTAGCTCATAAGGTCACATTCCTAAAAAATCTTTGTTTAAGGTTGTTAGTCTAATGAGACGCTTCCTATCATCGATTAGTCAGCTCATAAGAGCACTTTTCTAGATGATCTCTCTCTTCAGGTTGCTAGTCTGGTGAAATGTTTCTTATCTAAGACCACTCCCCAAGGAGTATTAATCGTCATAAATTAATTATCCTCTTTTGCAACATGAGACTGTTAGCTCATGGAACATTTTCTTTACATAAACTTTTGGTAAAATAACTCTCGAATGGATCTAGGATTGGATAATCAACTGATTACAACATTATCTATCCTTTCTATTAGGCAAAAATGGTATCTTTGTTGTCTTTGCGGTTAAGTTTTTCAAACTTTACTATAAAGAGGGGCAATTGTAAACTCCCCATTCTTGTCCCTAAATTATTATTATTAGTGTTTTTCTATTTTTCAAATATGAAGGAAAAATAAATAATAAAAATAAAATAAATAAGAATAATACACCAATAATAGAAAATAAAGGTAAAAGTAACAATAAAAGAAATTTAGGGATTTTTATTGAATTTTAGAATTTTAAAATAATATAAAATTAATAAATATTGTCGTGCTTATATATAATTTACATGCAAAGAAAAACTGGGAATTGGGCTAACCCAGCTGGTCCGCATGGCCACTTGGTACGCAAGGAAGGGAGCATGGACATGAGTTCGAATCTGGGCAAAGGCACTTTATGCTATTTTGATTTTTTTTTCCCCGAGCTGCCATGTGTCAGCAGTTGATTGGAGGACTCGAAGGCACGCACCTGGCACATGTTCATCTTCAGCCTCCGACTGAAATCAACGGCAACACGAGGAGAGCGAAATCCGGCCATTTCAAATCAGATTTTAATGAATCTTTAACCCAAAACAAAAGATAAATATCATATTAGTACAAGTCAAAACAAAAAACAAAAGATTTGTTCAAATCGGAGAAAAAAAAGAAAAAGATAGGGATGGGTTTGAACCGGCTCTGATCCAAGGTTATCAAGAGGGGTTTTGTGAGTCTATAAATAGGACTCGACTTCGGGAAGAATGAAAAAGGAGGGGATTGGAAGAAAAAAAAAAGAAAAGGGGAAAGAAAAACACTCGTCGAAGCCCTCTCTTTCTCTCTCTCTCTCTAAATCTTGCCGTAGCTACTCGAACCGCCGCTTAGGGTGGTTTTCGACAAGAACCAACACTACCATTGGATTCCTCACCCTTGAAAGCTTCAGAAACCCCTATCAATCGCCACTAATCACCGCCAAAACGACACTGACGAAGACCTTCAGTTGTCGTAATCCAACCCGACCCGCGAACCAGACTTGACCTAACTCGACCAAACCGCAACCCGTGTCTAGGTTAGTCGGATTTCTTCATTTTTTTTATTATTTATTTATTATTATTAGTTTTTAATACTAAAATAAAAATAAATAAAATAAAAAGATAAAAATAAATATAAATATAAATAATAAAGATGTATGTTTTTGGAATGTGTTAATAAAATTGGGTTTAAAATTTTCTAAAAATATATATATAATAAAAAAGTAAATATTTTATCACTTAGAAAACTTCTTTTCATAAAATAAATGAATGAAAATAATTGACATTTTTCAAAATTAAGAAATAAAGCTTAGGTTTAGAAATTTCTTTAAATAAATTTAAACGGTAATAAACGTAAATCTGGCATGTTTTCATAATTAAAATTAACTAATTGATGTGCCTAAAACCAAGATTAAGCACATGCAAAACTAATTTGAAAAACAATTAGACAATGTCAATCAAACCAGTTCAACAATTGCACAATTCCTCAATATTTATGAACCAATTCCCACAACAAAGACGTGACCATGAATGAATCCAAGTATGATGATACTCTGATACCAAATTATGATGTGCCTAAAAACGACTAAGTACAATCAAATAACAAATGATGAACTCCAATCAACACCCACATCACATAAGAAGGATAAACCCCTAATTCCTCATGAAATCCGGATGTTAAAACCAAGCAAGATATGATACCAAAAGGAGATATGCTTAAATGATTCAAGCATGTAACATAATCCAATGAAATAAACTCCACAATAGGCATGAATATACTACCAATCAATATCACTTGGTTTGATCAACTCCTTCACAAATTAATCTCAATTTACGAAGATGGAAATCAAAAGGATATATAGAACAATCAATTGCTAGATTTCAATGATGAATAATAGGAAATGAACTAAGATTCCAATTCAAATTGAAAAGTTCCAAATCTGAAAATAGAACCCTAAATTCACGTGAACCAAAAGGAAACAACAAATAGCACCTAGATATGACTCGCTAAGTACAATTTGTAGCAACAAGAAATGATTGATATTACTCACAATGATTTCAAGTCAATTCTAGCCACAATTTCAAGGATGAAATTGATAAGAGATGGATTACTTGCAAGGATGAACCTCACGGCAACAAAGTGTGTTTTCTCAAAATGTTCAAAAAGCCCCCTAAAACCCTACTTAAGCAAGTATTTATACTTACTCCCTTTATGCTTAAAAAGTTCACAAAATTACAACTATGCCACTTTTAGGGTGGCCGGTCCTAAAACTCAATTACAACCAAATAAAAAGTGTTCCAAAAGCTTACACATAAATATTCCAAAGAAATAATTACAAATAAAAATAGTCTCCATCATGCTAGCTCTTCCATAGGATTCATCGGGCTAACTCATCACCAGTTTAAGTCGGTCCATGGATAACCCAAAAGCTGAGTCTTAGTGAGTTTGTCCATTGCCCTATAAAATATAATAAGTGTGCCTGTTGGAATATATAATACATGAATAAGATAAAAGAGGTTAGTAAACAAATAATTCTAGAGTCGATTTGCTCAAATGGGTCCTCATCGCCAAAATTCGAAATCCTTAGTTCTTACCCTAATGATAAGTCTTGTCAGATTTTGATTCATATCACTAATCCACTAAAGTTTTATTAAAAGTGAACTACGACCTGTTTGATCTCGAATAGCAAGTAAGTAAGTACTCTTATGAGGCAACTCTAAAAAAATAAAAATAAAAAATATTTTCAAATTATTATTAGTATCATTGTTATATCATTTTTCTAATATTTTCTTTTATGCTAAAAAAAAGATATCAAAACATAATTTAGATTTTAGAAAGATAAGGTGATAACTTCAGGGTTTTAATAGGACTGCCCCCAAGTCAAGAATCTCTAGTTTTTCTTTCTTTTTAAAAAAAAAAACAAAAAAAAAAGAAAAGGAGATTTTGTCGACTAGTTGTCTAAATTAAAATTAATCCGCTCAATTAATTTTAATTCAATATTTTTTCCTAAATCTAGTTGGGTGGTGACTCCAAAAAAATAATAAAATTCCTTGTTCAAGTCGAGGATTTATATTGGATGAGCATAGGAACTAATATGATTGAATTAGGGGAAAAATATAAAATTTTCAAATTAGACTCGACAATTGAAAACCCATTCATGGGCCTTACAAAAGCATGTCTAAATTTATCAGGGTTCTGTAGTAAATAGGATCGAGTTCATTATAGAAGATTAAGAGTCAAGTCTTCAATCACAAAATAGTGGGATTGTTGTCTTAGGTAGGCATCATGGAAATACCATCACATTCTATGGGACAATAACGAGCGTCATATAGCTAAACTACACTCATATTCGATGTGTGTTCCTCTTTAAGTGTAAATGGTATGACACATATCGAGATAAGCCTAAGTTAATTGATAGTGGTATAGCTACAATTAATACCAGTTAAACATGGCATGAAAATAATCCTTACAATCTTGTCAATTAGGCTCAATAGGTTTTTTTATTTAAGAGATTCAAAGAAGTCTACCATTGATTGGAAGGTGATCCAAAAGGTTTATCATTACTATTTATTCCATCGAGAATTATTTTTGCCACATAATAGTATCAATCATGAGATTACTAACCAACCTCAATTAGACGAGCCATTATAGCAAGAGAGAAGTGGTAGAATAATCTAGATAAACCATATTTTTGTTGATCTTGGGCAATTAGTTCATGTTTTGGTACTAGAAGAAAGTCTACATTTATTTAATATGAATAGTAGTGATGAGTATTCCACTAGTAGTATAAAAAGTTATGTGATAACTTTTAATTTGTTTTCCAATAAAATCTACAGTATGACATCCATGTTTTCAACAACTGCCTCCACATATAGAAGATTATGCCTCAATTTATATTGTCCATGAGATTCGCAATTTAATATTTTACTTAAGCTACATCCGTTAATATTGGTTTTTTTTTCCTGTTATCTTTTACTTTTTCTTTACTCTTTATTTTATTTCCTTACAGGATTTTAAGCAGTTGCTAAGTTGAAATGTCATCTTCTAAATCATCTAAAGAGAGCTCTAAAAGAAAAAATGCACTTGAAAATAGATCCGATGTTGATTGGGAGCATGGAATTGATGTAGATAACAATGGGGAAAAGGTAAACTGTGAGTATTGTAACAAAGTTGTTAGTTAAGGCATTTACAAATTCAAGAATCACATGGGGTGTATGCATAAAGATGTAAAGCCATGTACCAATGTCTCAGATGATGTAAAAAATGAAATATTAACAATGTTGCTGAAAGCGGCAAAAATATTGAAAATGAAAAGAAAGCAAATTCATGGCATTCAAGATTTTGACGATGATGATGATGAGGTAGAGCAGACATCCATAAAGAAAAAAGAAAGGAATTACATAAATTTCTTTCTGGAAAAAAAAATGGTGGAAGTGGAACATGGGCAAACCAAAGTACAATTAACCAATTCATGAAGAAAGATCTAATAGAAGAATGTTGTCAACAAAGTGCTTGTTTTTTCTACACTAGTGCAATTCCATTTAATTATGTAAAAAAATCCAAGTTTGACAAGATGCTTCAAGTGGTTGGTCAATATCGTTGTAGACTTAAACCTCCTTCCTATCATGAGCTAAGGGTAACTTGTTTGAAGAAAGAAGTAGCTCAAACAATGGCATTACTTGAAGACTACAAAGTTAAATGGAAAAAAAAAAAAAAACAAGTTGCTCCATCATGTCGAATGCATGGAGTAATAGAAAGAGGCATTCCATATGCAATTTCTTAGTGAATAGCCCCAAAGGAACGTCTTTTTATCGTCTATAAATGCTTCTGATATATCCAAGACAACCAACAAAGTTTTTGCCATGTTAGATGATATTGTGGAGAAGGTTGAAAAGTAAAAATGTTATACAAGTAATCACAAATAATCCTACAAATTATAAAGCAACAAGGGAAAAATTGATGGGGAAAAGAGAATCCTTATACTGGTCACCATGTGCAACACATTGCATTAATTAGGTTTTAGAGGACTTTGAGAAGGATTTAAAGATCCATTACAAAAAAATAGTAAAAGGGAGGCAAATTACTACATATATTTATTCTAGGTTTATACTTATCTCAATCCTAATGAGATACACTAAAGGAGGAACTTGACTAAACCTAGTGCAACTCATTTTGTCACTTCCTATTTGACATTAGGCTGCCTTAGTGAGTTAAAGGGTACACTGGTGACGATATTCACTTCAAGTCACTGGAAATCATATAACTATTCGAGCGCAAGTGAAGGAAAGCGAATTCAACATGTAGTTTTGGATATTAGGTTTTGGAAGAATGTTACTATTTGCCTCAAAGCTGCATTTCCCCTTATTAAAGTGCTTAGATTAGTTGATTCTGATGAACAACCAGCTATAGGTTTCATTTATCCAAAAATGGATTATGCCAAGGAAAAAATTAAAGCAAATTTCAACAATTTAAAGAAAAGGTAATATCTCAACTTATTAGCTATATATATACTTTACTTTAGTGTTCATTTTAAAGTTTCATTTGTAAATTAATATCATATTTATTTGATGTAGTTATAGACCTACCTTCAAGATTATTAACAAGAGATGGGAACTTCAACTTCATAGATTGTTGCATGCTACAACTTATTATTTGAATCCCCATTACCATTATAGTCCTAATTTTAAAGTTGATGTTAATGTTAAGATTAGATTATATCATTACATAGAGCATATGATTTCTAATCTAACTGAAAGGTGTAAGATTGATATACAGCTTGAAGGATTTAAGGATGCTAATAAACTATTTGGTATTGAAGCTGCAAGGTTAGCAAGAGACAAAAAAAGCTCTAACTAAATGGTTTTATTCATATAGAGATGAATGCCCAGAATTACAAAAGTTTGCTATTCGTGTTCTAAGTTTGACTTGTAGTTTTTTAGGTTGTGAGCGTAATTAAAGTACATATGAAATTGTATGACACAAATAATTCTTTTATTTGATTTTATATGTTATTAAGATTATCAATCTTATATATAACATTTTTCATTTTTAGGTCTATACCAAAAAAAGGAATAGGTTGCATCAACAAAAGATGAATGATTTAGTGTTTGTTATACATAATTTGAAATTAAGAAATAGGAAAGAAAGATGCATTGATGACACTTCTACTTTCACTATTGAAGATCTCTCATCTGATGATGAATGGATAATCAAGGAAGAAAATATGTTTAACTAATCAAATAAGGATGAGGGTGTGTTGCATATCCTTTCGAGTGCAAAAGGTGAAGAAAAAGATGATGAGGAGAAGGAGGAAATTGGTACCTATGTGAATTTAAAGAGTCATGAAAGTAAGTCCCTAAGCCCAGATGATCTAAAGATTCATGGTATTGATGCTATTGAAACTAAAATACAAATGGAAACTTCAAAAAATTTGGAATTAGAAGATATGGAAATCATTGGTAGTAGTACCCTCCATGGTGATGTTGACATTAATGATGAAGATGCAGATGATGATGGTGATATGAATGGGAGAGATGGTGGAAAATTGTGATGATTTATTTTAGTTATTATTTTATATTATGATTTATGAATTCATAACTTTTATTAAGACTTGTGGTTGATTATCCATATTATATAACTTATGCTTGATTATCTATATTATGACTTTTATTATGACTTATGATCAAAATGTATGATGAATTGCCTTATTTTTATTATCTATTATATTTTTGTAAGACTACTATAAGTAAATTTATAATATTTGAAAGTTATTTTACAATGATTATAAAAACTTACATTTCTATAGACCCCTTAGCGATTCTGCATAAAATCATGAGTTTGACAACCTTGGCTATGATAAGAATCTTCGAGCCAATCATTGATTATATAGTCATCAACGTAGATGACATACTCTTATATAGCTCAAATGAAGAAACATATGTTGAATTACTCCAAAAATTTTATGAGGCAGTCACATCAAAGGGAGTAATGCTAGTAAAAAGAAAAATGAAGATAGCCTAGACGAAGATAGAATTCTTAGGAATGAAGGTTAAATATGGTTGTTACTAGCCAGAACCATCTATTGCACAAGAATTACTCAGATTTCCTTACTCCAATTTCACCACAAAGCAAATTCCACAATTTTTAAGCACTGTTAATTATCTTAAAGATTTTGTCCCAAAAATATCAAGGCTCACTAGTCCGCTCTCAAAGATGTTGAAAAAAAATCACCCAAAATGGGAAAAATGCTAAACCAAAGCTGTCCAAATATTAAGAGAAAAATTGCTCCATTTGCCACCACTCAGAATTCCTTCAGAAGGATAATTTATCCTGCAAACTAATAATAGTGACAAGTATCGAGGAGCAGCTCTCCTAAAACAAAATCAAGGAAAGAGACATGTTTGTGGCTACAGAAGCAGACGGTTCAAAGATTCTAAGATCCATTATCACTCCACTTTCAAGGCGATCCTTGCTATTAAAAATGCTATCCATAAGTTTTAATTATCACTTGATGGGTTCCCACTTTAAGATAAAAATGGATACAAGCTCTTTTCTAAAGATGCTCATATTCAAACAAAAGACTACCACATCTGCAGCTCTTAAGATGGCAGGAATGGTTTTCTAAATACTCATATGAGGTCAAACATATTCCAAAAGAGAAAAACTTAGTGAAAGATTTTCTTTCCAAGCCTCAACAAAATCATCAAGCCTTATTGAGTCCACAGGTTCTAATAGAAAGGGCACCAAAATCCACAAGTTCCAATAGAACATGGATTAGTCCATCAAACTAGGCTCTTCCCCAAGATTCACCATTATGCAATATTCATGCACCTCTAGATGATATTCATGCATCAACAGGATTTGACAATCTCCAAAACATGGGCAAGGCTAATTAGAGGGTAGCCATATCTTGATCTTCTTACAAATCCAAGGACTTCTCACCCTTAGAAAAGCTTACTAGGAGAAGGCCCTCATTCTCACAAAGATCAAGGCCTAAATCATCAAATGCCACAACAAGATCTTCCACAGTAAATTATTTGTCTTCAATGGAATCTTCATCACCCAATCTAATGATGTACAAACCCCAAGTTCCCCTAGGAGAGCACACCTCCAGAAATGATAGAGCTCTTAGCTAGAGAAAATTTTCATGTAGACACTAGAGCCAAAATCTGTGAATACCAATTTCTAATTTTCAAATGATATAAGGGGATTAAATCTTAATCCATTGGGACTGCATCTAGGTTATCCATTCATCCATCCCCATATAATCCATTTTAAGGAATCATTTCCCAAGGAATTAAAATGGTTTTATTGGTATTTGTTGCATAATTATACCATAAACATACAAATTCTAGCTACTAAATCATTAAGGTTCATGTCCAACACTGTAATCACAAGAGAAAAAACAACCTGCATTTAAGAGAATTATTCATATGGTTCTAACCATTACATGTTTGGGAAATCATGATCCAAACATGGATCAAAAACACAAAAAAGGAATATCTAAGATCTAACAAGGAGGATCTTAAATTAATCATCTAGCTACAATAAGAGTAGATTAAAGTCAATAAGTTCTCATATCATCCTCTCCCAAATCATATAGTATTAAATGGATTCCTCTTTAATATCAAGGAAAGTGATTCTAAGTATCAAGAACTTCAAAGAATGCTTTGTGTAGCAAACTTGGTAATTCCAAAAGAAATCTAGCCAAAAGCTTAAGAGAAGGAAGTCCCATGGGATTATAGTCAAAACTATGAGAAACCAAAGCACAAAGAAAACTATCATTGGCTCGATTCCATTCTCAATGACAAATCAAAGCCATGGAAGAAGATGATTGTCTACAAGAACAAAATAAGGAAGAACAATCCTATCTAAATTCTGTTATTGATCCATATCAAGACAACCAAAACCCCTACAAGAATTTTCCGAAAATATTTGATAAAGAAGGATAGAAAAGAATACCTACATGGTTGGACCCAAAATACAATCGCAATGATTTAGACTTTTTACCGAAAAGTAATTTGTCTCCATCTCATTGGATATAAAAGCATCCACATATTTATTGCTTACTTTAGTCCATGTCTACTTTAGCTTTTTTTTGCTTACTTTAGTTTGTGTCTACTTTAATTTTTTCTTGTTTACTTTAGTCTACGTTCACTGGGTCTCTGTTGGAAAACATTCACCATATAAAAAAAATTCCTCTTACTATAAATGGAGGAACTTCTATACTTCAAGGGCAAACTTAGCCTTACAAAGAACTAAAAGAGTATGTGCTTTCTTAATATCATGATTCCTTGAGTTAGCCTATCTCTCTCTCCAAATCCTTTAAGAAAAAAAATGTTGTAAGGGATTAGTATGTGCACAGGGTTATAAGTACTCTTGTGGATACATACTCTTTTGTCAAGGGACAGAAGGTTCTCCCTCTTGGAGATCCTCCATATTAATTTCAAGTAGGTAGCATTTAAGTGGCTCGATGCAATCTAGAGCTTAGCTCTGATATCATTTGTCACGAGATGAGAGATTCTCCCCTCCTGAAAATCCTGAGTATCAATCAATTATCCTTTTGTTTCATGCTCTTACCTCATTTTCAGATAACGAACCAACCTTCCATTTCTATTTATCCAAGAGTTGTTCCAAGCTCATCTTTCATTAGGAGAATCATTACCGGCTTTACCATAATCTCTCTTATATATAAAAGACCAATCTTTTTAACTAATTTCAATATGCTCAAGTTAAACCCTCACTTCGTTCTTGACGTCATAAACTGTGACAAATGAGTACCTACGAGAGTATGTAAACTAAGAAAATCACCCTAATGTTTCAAAATCCTCAGTACGAGCTTAGCGCATACGAAGTCTACAAGAAAAAAATTTGCAAGTCCAACAATTCAAGAGCTCCTTTGGATTTTGACTCTAGTCTAATTATTTGTAACCTTTTCCCATCCCGCTGGATTTCTATTATATGATGTTTAGTACCCTTTTTTTATAAAAGGAAAAAGTTATTTTCACACTTCTAGTCATTAAATTTGACCCCCTCCACTTATTCTTCAAAACCAACGTAGACTATGCAATCTAACGGTTAGGAAATTGATAACACAAAAATTTACTAAATTACTTGTTATGGTAGAGCGAGTAAAAGAAGTATAATTAAAAGAAAATTTAATTTCTTGACATTAAAAGAAGACTCGTCTGATTTTTTTTTTTTTTTGGTTGATATATGGGAAATTTTTGTAATGAAAAAATGAATCAATTCAATTTCCCTCACTTGTACGATACAAAACTTTAGGGAAATTTAAAAGAAAAAGAAATCAAAATAAAAACGATGAGGTGGAGTTTATACGAACAACAGGGAATGCATTTGGGAACTAGACAATCGAAGGTAGCTTGCTTGGGGTTGCGTCGTATATGATGTCAACAGCTCACCATTTATCAACAGATTTAAGTCGCTGCTCATCAGTTTTCCCTACACTACTTTTAGTTGGTTATATAAAGTTAGAGATTTCGATACTTCATCCGATCATTAAGCTCTAGCTCCCTCCCCGACCCTCAACTCAAACTCTATTCATAAAATCTCTCCAAAATCTAAAAAGATAAATATATGAAAACCTCCAAAAAAGAAAAAAGAGGTGTCTAATCTGATAATAACAACACACATGTTCTATCAAATCCAAGCACCTGAACAGCCACTCCAACTGATTTGATAGCCCACCTTATACATCAAGAAGCTCATTACCCGGTTGAATCGAAACCGTTCGATGACAACCCAGTAAAAGAATGACACGTACTGAACAGCTGGAGAACTGCCCGGTACGTCTCCCATGACAACCTAAATATTAAGTGCCAGCAACTGCAAACCCACCCAACCCAACAAACTAAACTCACTCACATCACAAGTCCCAACCCAAACCCAACCTGCCCGCCCTTTGCCTAATCATACTTGATTGTACCTTAAATTCCGTAAAATCTCATTTTTATCTTTAAAAAATTATCCACACACTTTTTTGCTTTGATTTAAGTCCGCTCGGTAAAAGCAATAATTGTTGGATAGCCTTCCCAGTTCCTCCATTTAATTAATTATTATACATAACATGCTGAAAAATAAAACTACATACGAATGTACACAAGGATTTCGCTATACTGTATATATGTCAATATTAATCTAAAAGCGACCATTATAATTTATAGATGAACAATCCACTAGCTATCCAATATTGTTTCCTAATTTTAGTCTTGGGATCTTTACATAATTTAACGAAATACAGAGAGAATAATATAATAGGATCTCGAAACCAACTTTATATAGCGGAATTAAGGCTTGAGTATATCATCATGATTTGCCGGAAACACAAATTGAAACACACACATAATATAGAAAAATTGCATCTTGAGCTTTCTTTTTTTTCTTCTTCTTCTTCTATATGGTAACATAGTCAGAAAGAAAAATGAAATAAAGCTAGAGCAAAGAAAAAAAAAAAAAAAAGAGGATACAAATATGCAAATACTCTCACTCCTTCATCATTATCTTATACCAATAGATATATATATATATTTATATATAAAATAACTATAACAACAATAAGGTGGCTTGTTAATTAGTGGAGAATAATATTGGCTTGAAATTATGGCAGACAATACAAAAGTGATGGGGTGGAAGTTAACGCCAAGCAGAAGCGACGATGAGATTTCGACCGAGCCAACCAAAGCTAACCCCACCATTCTCTTGTTTCACCGTAAAACCCGGGTTGACCCGGTTCCCCGAATTGAGCTTCGTCATCATCGACTCAGTCACTTGCTGACTCAGTGGCTTCAACTCGAACCCCGCCATTCCCATTCGGGCCCGCCACTTGCCAAAAACCTCGCATCTTTCAACCCGGTCCCTCCCTTCGCAAGCAACCGAGTTGCACACTTTCCGACTCAGCCCTTCCTCCATCTTCACTCGCCTCGAGTCGTCCCTCGACACGGTCGACTCGATGGACTCCAACAATGCTCCGTAGTACCCCACTGCCTCGTTCACGCGCGTCATGAACGGAGCCGTGTTCGCATTCCATTCCTGCTCTACTAACGTTACCACGCGCGGGGATAATCGCTTCACGCGCCTCAGGAGCTCGTCCCGCGGATTATCCACTGACACGCTCTCATCCGGCACTCTAAACAATTTGCAAGCGAGATTCACAACCAATGCTTCATCCGGCTCACAATTTAACGACTCACGAGACAACTCGTTGAGTTTGCAGCTCACTATATTTAACTGTAATGGAATTCCATATTTCAAAGCGAGTTGACTCAGAGCATCCCCTACCTTCCTCAATTTCTCATCCGGAAGGTCTGAGAGCATGGTGATCTTCACAGCCAACGGAATCCCCGTCCGGCGCGCGGCAAGCGCGTGAATGAGATTCGCGTACTGTCCTCCCTCGCCTATATCGAAATCGATCACGTGGAGCTTAGAGGTAAGAGGCTGCTCCAATGCTGCATCCAAGATCGCCGTGTTTGCGGCACAAAAACCGAGCTTAAAGCAAGGAGAGAGCTCGTACAGAAAATGAGTCGACTGAACGTGCTCTCTACTGTACAATTCCTTCACCGGAGGCGGATTCTCCACCGGATTCAACCGCGATTTGAGTGCAGACACCATGAAATCCACCAATCTTTGCTCCGAAATCCCTCTAGCGTTGGAAGCTGCAGACAATCGCGTCAAGATCTCCACGGCAGCTTCAGTTTTTCCTTCGTATATCGCTGAAGCTGCGTCAATGACCGACTGCCTCGAGCTAACAGGCGGCACCGGCGATGCCACCGATACGCACGACGACGGCGAAGAGGAAGATGAGGAAGAAGTAGGCGACTGAGGCGTAGGTTTCTGACAGGCAGTGACCGTCACCGTTGCCGTCGTGTTAATAATACTCTGTATCGCTTCACACCACTCGCTGTTACCGTTACTGTTGCTTATAACGGAAACTGCATCTCCTTCATCGAAGTCGTTATCATCGAGAAGCTGTTTTTCAAGCTCTTGTAACTGATTCAACATCTTGTCCTCATTCTCTACGTTAGAATTGGACCTCGGAGGAGAAATAATATTATTGATAACTCCTTTGTTTTGGACCCTACTCGCACCGTTCGGGAACTGAACGACTCCGTTAGAAGTCGCCGTTACGTTGTTAACAGAACTGTTATGATGAACCGTTGTACCGCTACCGAGAGCGTTAGAAGTCGCCGTTACGTTGTTAACAGAACTATTATGATGAACCGTTGTACCGCTACCGAGAGGAATAACAGGCTGTGTTCTCATCGGTTGAAGCAAAGGAACACCGTACCTTTGAGACGACGACGACATGTCGTTCTGGTTAATCGCTCCAGAGATATCCACGTGCGGAATCATCGACGCGTGCGAGAACGTCCTCGACCTAACCGAACGAAAAAACTGACCGTTCATACCGTTGAGGCCATTGAATCCGTTAAGGCCGTTAGGAATTTGCTGCTGCTGACCTTGAAACTCGAGAAGCGTCCGTTTCCCGGCGAGAACAGGCGGTTGCATGGCCCGGTGAGAGATTTGAGAGTTAGGATCCATGAAGATTCCTTGGAACTGTTGCTGCGATCGATAAGGCGGTTGTGGAGCGGCGGTGTTGTTGAGGGAGTTCATGGTTGTTGTGGTTGTTATGGATCTACCAGCGGCGATTCCACCGGCAGCGGCAGCGTATAATTCTTGACCGCCACCGGAAAATCCAGACGACATCTTTTAGCCCTCTGTTTTGGAGCTATCCGATGGAAAACGAGAGAGAGAAAGCGAAGCTACAAAATGAGAAGAGTTCGTGTATGAAGAAAACTCATGAGAGAGAAAGCGTGAGAAAGTTTGGTTTTTTAATTTTTCTGGTGTTGAAATGATTCTGGTGAATATAAGGGGGGGCGGTAGGGTGGTTTGTGGGAATTAGAGAAGAGAGCGTTTTTTCTTTTTTATTTTTTTTTTTTCTCTTCCTGCGTTTTCTGGTTTTGGTGATTTTTGGAATTTCAACTAAATCTATAGGCGTATAAGGTTTTATGTTGGATCGATATCCACCGTCCGATTCGACTTTGCTTGAAATTTTTCAAATGTCAATGCTTAATCAACGGTGATCGGCTTCACTAGGTTACCTCTTTTAGAGGACTAAGTCATATCTTTTCGGAATTTATGGTCCTTTTTCCTTACCACGCGCTAAGCATCCGCGGAGATTACATGGGTTTTCCTTACCAATGCATGGGTTTTCATTCGTTTGGATTTGTGGGGATAATTTTTTTTTTTTCTTGTCTAGTTTTCACAATTCTAACCGTTTTCTTTTCTTTTTTTTTTTCAGTTAAACATTAATACCTGGATCGTGTTAATTTGTGTAGTTTAATAAAAAATACTCTTTGCATTTTTAATAACTACTATCTATTTTTGAAAAATACAAATATATAAAATGTTATTATTTACTTTTAATTAGTGCCTTCAAAAATTCACTAATATTTTGCTTGAAATTCTATCCATTCAATTACTACCCCTTTAACATTGTCCTTTATATTTGCGGGGAAATTGGCCATTGCAATACAAAAATATTAAAATAAGCTATCTATGTTAATTTCATCTTTGATATAAGTTGTCTTTTTGTTAAAAAATTTAAAAAAAAAAATCGATTTTGTTATGCCTTATACTCTGAAAGAAATTTATCAAGCCCGCTAGTGTGCCAAATTGATTTTAATCTTCCAAAAAGATGGGATATGATAACCCTTGAAGAGGTATGCTCATGCCTCCAATTGTGTTTTTGACTAACCCTATCTATAACGCCTCACATCACTTGACTTTATATGAAACTCCATCTTTATTAGAAAATGAAAACTTATGACGAGGGTGGGTGTTCTACCTAAAGATGAGTGAATTTAAGGAGTTGCCCATTCCTAATCATCGATAGTCGATGAGGATGAAGGTGTATTTGACATCTACCTTATTAGTTTATATCATAGTTGTCTTGCAATTCTAGTTAAGAGAGAATAAATATGTATTGTATCGTATTAATATAAAATCTTAAAATTTATTATTAAAATTTACCATATCATATATAGGAATTACCTTAAAATCAATATCATATAAAATTTATAGAATATAAAACGGCTTGTGAGAATTATAAATTTTTTATATTTTTTAATATAAAAATTTTAAAATAAATTATCAATTTTTCTATATATTTATAATCACTGACTTAATAATCTCGACGATTTAATCATATACCTTTCAATTATATATTTCTGTGAACTCGTGAGAGTAGAAAGGATTAGGGTTAGTAATAATACTTTGGAAATAAGTTCCCTAGAAGAGTAGGTTTTAATTCTCGCCCAGATTATTGTTCGTCCCTAATTTAAGTCATTGTTGGTATTGGGTATTCTAGTTTTATACGGTTGTTGCAAATTAAAGCATCCAAAAGTCACTATTAAGGAAATAAATATACATATGGAATAAATAAAAAAAATGAATAATTAGAAAACGTTCAAATAAATCATTTTAAGTTACTTCAAATAATAATATCACAATAACTTCGATGTCTTATACATTTAGGATGATTTATTGTTTCCATTAATATGTCCAAGGAAACGATTGAAGTTCCCGCACAATACCCACCCATTGGGGATATTAATAGTTCCCACTTCCCGAGTTAGGATTGGATCAACGCGTGTGGCTCACGAGGAGAGAGAAACCGTGGAGAAGGAGAGCTTGGGTTTGGTTTTAGTGTGAATGAGATGATCTTTATTCGGCAATGATCATATGACAGGACAGTTACAAGACTGCTTTCGAAAGCCAACAGACTAAGGGCAGCTAGGCGTTATGCAAAGCAAGACGGATCACACGTGTAACAGAATGATGTGTCTGTGAGAAGATCCTACGTGACCGCCCTGTTCGATGACTGCTGTTCCTGAACTGGTTCGCAGATTCGAAATTCCAGTAGCTGGTTTGCTGGTAACAGGCTTGTCCCCGTTAGGTACTAGGCTTTACCGACACGAGTCGGTCACGACTTTACGTATGAGCACGGAATTTGGGAAACCTGAGAATTGCCTACGTCGCTCGATCCCTAGCCATTAAAATATTTCGCTGTCTGACCGAAGAAGAAATAAAAGTACGTATAAAGAAAGAAATAAAGTATGCATAAAGAAAGATGTTAGATAATATTTTTGGGTATTTATTAATGGTTAAAAGAATTTTTTTTTATTTATCTATTATATAATCAGAATTGAAAAAAAAAATAAGATTTATTTGGTTTATTGATTTATATCTATAATATAACGGGTTCTTATTTAAGTGTAATATAATAGAAATTTGGGACTAAAAAAAGTTTGTTGCTTGGAAGGTCCCCAATGTTGTGTTTGCTTCTGATTAAAGAGAATATGAATATCTTTTTTTTCTCTCTCTCTTTACGTGGTTTAAATTCCTTAAATGCCCCTTTCTATCCCAATTAACAAAAGTTATTTATTTATTTATTTGTCATCATTCGGTTTTTCTTTACGTGACTATCCAATGGATATGATGATTATTTTATATGAATAATTTTTTATTAAGAAAATGAAGAGATAGGGATAAAAACTAAGAAATCAAGGGATTGACGGAAATAGCTGGGGGCAGATTGGAGCATATTCATGTATTGTTGTTATTAAAAGCTACTATTATTGAAGCTTGCGATGCTCATCGGTACACTACGGTGTAATTTAATAAATTGAAAATTGGGTGGAGTCAATAAAATAAAAATGGTTAAATAATTCAGCAAACCCGTATCAAATGGAAAAGAATAAATTTCAAATTAATGTGATAATTGGGAAAAAGAAATTTAAAACTCGGCATAAGAATCCAGAAATCACACTTCTTTTAGAAGAAAGAATAGACAATATTTTTTATGAATTTCTTTTATTTTATTTTATTCTTATCATAATAGTGTCATTTTAGACATGGTAAAACAAATTCCCTACAATCCCGTAGAATGAGATCTGCCGGCATTTTAACTTGGTCAACTGGATTAGCTAGCTGTTAGGAAAGGTGGTGCCAGTGGCGTGTGTTTATGTTTAATCAATTTTTGTTGTATGTTGAAAAAGTTGTGTCAAAGAAGACTTTCACTTCGTGGGTGGACAAAAAAAAAAAAAAGATTTGTTGTTATTAATATGCAATGTATTTTAAAAAAAAAATACTCATTATTATTATCGCATTATCAAAAAATTATTAATATTTATCTACTATTGATCAATATATATAATATATTAATACCATTAAAGACTTTCTCGTTTTCATAAAATATTTGAAGAATGAATGAAACTTATCATGTTTTATTATATTAATTATATAATTTAAGAGAAAAAATTATATAAAAATAAAAAAATGATTTGACAACTTAGCAAGTGTTCATAAATACTTATTAATATTTTTCTTTTAAAAATGGTATCTAAGAAAAAAATCTTCTTCTACAACGGAAATATCAATGGAAAGTCGATTTTATAAGGAAAAGAAAGCAATGGCACTCTAAGTGCAAGCTTTTGGAAACTTTTGGTCTGCCCAAAACATGCCGGGTATACTATGGAATAATTGTAAAAACGAGAAAGGTCGTCCGGAATTGCTCTAGATATTTTGAGGAGATGAAACTTAAAGACTTAAAATAACTTCTAACACATTATCAAAGTGCTTGTAGTTAAAGTTAGGTTCTTAAAGAGACTCTTTAGATCAGTTTTATTAACCCATTTTTTTAATTAAAAAAAAACTTTTATAATTTTTACATATATAAAGAATTAATATAGAATATTTTATTTTATTTTATTCACTTAAATTAAATATTAGAATTTTAAATAAAAGAGATAAATTGATACTTATGAAAAATAAAAAGCCACAAGGAGAGAGAGAAAATGGAGCCTTTTCACTAGAAAAAGTAATGTAATTTTAAAAACACATCATCCAAGTTCTCAAGGTCTGGTTCTTAAGAAACTCTTTAGAGTTATTTCATAACTATTTAAGGTTTGTTTAAGCCATTTAAAAATCATTTCTTTTACATATAAAAAAAAATTGATGCATAATATTATATATTTTTTAATTGACTTAAATTGAATGTGGAATTTTAAATAAAAGAGATCAATATACACATATATAAAAAAAAAAAGAAAGAAAGAAAATGAAGTTTTTTTTTTTAAATTGGAAGAAATAATGTGATTTTAGAAATTGAAATTCTAATAATGGAATAAGAAAAGAATTAAAATTCTATAAATTCTAAGTATTAAAATCCCTTGTGAACAGTTCAAAACTTATTTTTATTACTAAATGGTGGAATCAAATATCTAATATTCTCAAATCCAATTCTTAATTTTTCAATTTTTTTTTCAAATAAACCAAGTAAAATATAACAGAAAATAAAATGGCAGTTAACCTGTCTTAGTTTAAAGCATCATCAAGCACTTAAGGTCCTCGATTCAATCTTAAAGTCTTTTTCTCCTTGAAATTACAGATATTGATAATTATTACCTAAATGCGAAAAGATGGTTTGGTGGTATGAGCGAAATACTTTTCTCTTTGGCTCCAATGTATGCTTGGTTCCCCAAAGAGCGGTCCACTCCACCACGTTTCCTCCACTCACAAGGAGGGAAGGGTCCATCTTTTCATCAACGGAGTTCTTCCTTATAAGATTTATTAAATCTGGCCTCGTGATTGCAATTAATATAGAATCCCCATTTTAATTTCTAATTTCCTAAGTTTTAATTTTACACTGAGATTCAAACTGCATAACAAATCCACACTTATGAAGATAATATTTCAAATTTTTCCAAGTTTTATATTTTATTTATTTCTTTAATGTAATAGCATTATCGGTTTAATCTAAACTTTTGTCATTTGGTGGCTTTCATGGTATAATGATCTTTGCAATATAAATATCTTTTCTTTTTTTTCTCTTTCTATTGCACGTCTAAAATTCGTTTGTTTTTTTCTTTATTAGAAGTATTAAACTTAGTTTTCAAACAATCCCATTAGAAAATAGGTTACTTTCACAAATCCAAATAAACCATAATAAACTTAACTATACCTAAAATGTAATTTGAAAAAAAAAAAAGAAAAAGAAAAAGAAAAACGAATCCGTAATTAACAATACATGAACAACCTTCAAAGCTTTTTTAAAAATTTTCGAAAATACGTTGTTTGGACCCCTCGACAGTAGCATGTGTGTGCAATCGTCGCGGTGAGCTTCCTCTTCTTCTTTTATATGACAGCCAGTGTAAAATAAATTATGAAATATTCAAATCAGGAAGAAACTAAAAAAAGTAAAAACAAAATGATTTTTTTTTTTTAAAAAAAAGGAGTTATTATTGTCAGAAGGATAGATTTGAAGTCTGAAAGTGGGGCCCAGAGCAGCCCTCAATTTATGTAGGACCCACCCCACCCCAAGGGCATAAAGTGCAAAAGTGGGGCGCATAAAAACGACCCTCGCTTAATATATAGAAGGGCGGGTGAAGATACCTATGGCCAGTTGGCCATAACAACCACATAAAAAGATATTACTTTATTACAAATAATATAATACTTAATGTGGAGTCACTTGATGCTGCAATTTCCTTGTCCCATTGGGCATTGGCCAAGTGAAAAAAGTATGCCCCCTAGATTTTTTTTTTTTTCCCTCTTCTTCTAAGATCCATCCTCTCATTAAGTTTCCTATTATAGTAGACATACAAATTTCATCGCATGAGTATAAAAACAAATATAATGTATAATCTATGTTTTGATTCGCGTAAAATTTAACATTAAATCATTTAATATTATCCATAAACTTTCTTACGAGAATATTTTTCAATTTAACTTTAACTTGTGTTTCTGTTGAAATGTATCTTTATATTTATGGATTTAAATGTGAGAATTTTGCTTATTAGATTATGAAATTATTGTAATTGATCCGTTGAGTATCGTTTAAGGATTTTGTCTATCCCTATTTTAGGATTTTTCAAAATAGTTAAATCAAATTGTTTAAAATGTTTTGATTTCTATTTAAACCATTTTCTTTGTCTTACCATCTATTTTATGATTACTTTTTGTTATATCTCATCTTTATTCACAATTAAAGTGATTTTTTTTTTTTACCTCTTGATCATGCTCTAATATAGTAAATTTGAAAATTCAATTGATGACATTTCGTGCATACGACGTGAGTCTTGCTTTTTGTGGCTTAACAAAGGTAATGTGAAGATAACACATGAATGAATGACATATAAAGATAGAAAGACAAAGAGGAGGATCAAAGGGCTCAAATGCATAAGTGATAAGTGAAGGAATTTAAAACATCAACATCAATATTTTTTAGTAAAGCATTCATTCTTCATTTAAGCCTTATTCAATCTTCAATAGTAGCAACTTTGCCAACACAATACTTTTACTTTTATATCTTAATTGTCTCCAATGAGAAGAACTTTTGAGCATCTATAAAGTTCATCTATTGGATTGTATTGGCAATTGACAATCTGGATGAGTCCTCTTTTTAATAAATCCCTTGATGGGAATCTAAGTGTATAATCATGCTTGAGAAAGTATAAAATTAGATAAACTAAATCAGTTATCTCTACTGTAAGTTTACCATGTCAAATATCTTTATATCATCCTAAGTATATTAATATGACTCTTTAGATCTTGTAAACATCTCATTTTTTCCTCATTTAGATTTTTTAAAATAATAATACTAACAATATAAATAATAAATAATAAAATAAAATAATAATAGTAATAAAAATAACAAAATAAAAATAATAAAATAATAATAATAAACAATACTGAAATGTGAATATATGAGCCTAGGAAGTACAAATGGAAATTAATTGTATAAGATGACCGAGAAAAGGGCTAACACAATTAGCTCGTGCACATGCCTAAGGAGAAGGGAAAGCCGTAGGAGACATAAGTTTGAATCGCAAAAGGCACTTTGTGCTATTTTTTTTTTTCTTCCAACTGTCACGTGGCAGCAAATTATTGGATGAAAAAGGTCACATGCCAGCCACGTGATCATCTTCTCCAACCAGCCAACAGTCACAAAATAGAAGGGAGAGGAAACCGGAGTAAATTCGGGCACACTGAAACTATTTTTTTTTTTTACTTTTTTCAGATTAATAAAACAAAAACAAACTTGATGATTCACAAAAAATGACCTTAATCTAATAGATTGGCATCAAATCTCCAAGATTAAGCCTAATCTAAAACGGAAAAAAAAAATCCCAACCGACAAATCAATTGGAGCTTATCAAGGTGATTCTTACAGGTCTACAAATAAAACTCGACTTCACAAAATCGGCCAATGGACAATCTTCATC
Organism: Laguncularia racemosa; assembly: GCA_037954665.1. NCBI lineage: Eukaryota > Viridiplantae > Streptophyta > Magnoliopsida > Myrtales > Combretaceae > Laguncularia > Laguncularia racemosa. The sequence goes on from JBBMOL010000129.1 coordinate 155,128, forward strand.
CTTAGCTGCACGGATCACACTCCACTTCTACTTTCTCTCTCTAAAATTTCATGGTCAAACCCACCCACCATCTCTCTAAGATTGCAACCACTACACACAACCTGGAACAACCATATAGGTATCAATAGATTCCTAAAAGCACAAGGATTCAAAAGATACAAGCTTTTGGGTTCGATTTTACTAAGATCCTACCTAACTAAAAGACCCAAAATTCAGCCATCATCAACTACCTCTAACCACCACCTCAGCTCTTTTTTAGGTGAAAACAACCTCTGATTCGTCTTCTACACCCTCAAAAAACCTAGGAAAGCACCCATCAATCGCCCCTAACGATCGCCGAATTGCTGCCATGACAAACTCGCTAACACTCGATCTGCCAACCCCACCTAACTAGACCCAAGTCCAAGTGAGTGATGTTCATATTATTAGTTTAGTTAATAATAAAATTAATAAGTAAAAAATAAATAAATAGTGATAAGAGACATATATTTTAGAAAATTATTATTTTATGGTTTTTTTTTTCTGTTATTGATAAAATCTTAATAAATGAGAATTAGGTTTGGGATTTCCCTTTCTTTTTGAAAAAAAAAATTAAGTTTAAGATATGATTTTACTTCGAAAATAATAAGAAATGTTTTGTCACCTAGGAAACAATGATTTTCGTGGAATAAAAAAAAATTCAATTGGTATTTTCAAATTTTTTTTTTCAAAATTAGGAAATAAGGTTTAGAATTTTTCTATATATATATATAATAAAAAAATTTAAATGGTAATAAACATATACTCGGTTTGTTTTTTCTTAAAAAAATTAAATCAAAGTACTAAAGTTTTTATAAATAAGCGAACTATGACCCGTTTGATCCCGAATAGCAGGTACATAGGTACCCTCATAGGGCAACTCAAAAAATAATTTTTAAAAAATTAAATCGTTATTAGTATAATCATTATTCCATTTTACATTTTTAGTATTTTCTTTTATGCTAAAAAGGATATCATAAAATAAAAATTTCAGAAATTAAGGTGATAACTTTAAGATTTTAATAGAATAACCTCCAAGTTAAGGATCTCTGGCTTTTCTGTTTTTTTTTTTTTTAATGGTGTCTAGTCTAATTTTTTATTTTTTCATTTTTCATTCCTAATCCGATTTATACTAGACCCTTATGCTCATCTAATATAGATCATCGACTTGAACTATGAAATTTATTTTATTTTGGAGTCGCCACCCAACTGTGGTTGGAAAATATTATTGAATTAAGACTAATAGAGTGGATTAATCCTAATTTGGACAATTAGTCAACGACATCCTCTTTTCATTTTCGTGAAAGAGGAAAAAAGGAAAACCAGAATTGCTGGACTCGGAGGCTAACTATTAAAACCTTAAAGTTACCACCCTATTCTCTGAAATCTAAACCTTATTCTAATATCTTTTATTGTTATTTGTATTTTTGTTATGTTTTTGAATAACTTATTTTAATATGAAAAATAAATTTTTTTATTCGTTTTAGAGTTGCCCTAAATGGGTGCCTACATACCTGCTATTCAGGATCAAACAAGCTATAGTTCGCTTTTCATGAAAAACTTTAGTGTGTTTGTTAATTTTAATTATGAAATTACTTTTGGTTTAAGTTTTTATCATTTTAGTATTTTTTAGAAAAAAATCTAAGCCTAAGCTTGATTTTTTTTTTAAATAATAATTTAAGGAAAAATCCAATTTTGGATTTATTTAAAAAAATCATTTTTCTAAGTGATAAAAAATTTATTTCTCTATTATTATCCTACCTCTAATATCATTATTATTTGTTTTTATTTTTTTTTTTTATTAATTAATTAATATTTTTTATTTTTATCATTTTATCGACCTTAAACTAAACATAAAAAATCTATATTCTATCATTTTTTTTAATATATTTTAAATTTATTAAATTATTATTTTTTTTATAATAATTTTTGTTATTTATTCTATCCTAAACTAAACCTAAAAAAAAAAAAAAACCAATCTAAATTATAATATTTTCCTAATATTATTTTTTGAATTATAAATAACAAATGAATAAATAAATAAATAAATAAAATTTGATAAATAAATAATTAAAAAATATCAGAAAAATCCCGACTTATCTGGGTTCGGATGCGGTGCGCGGGTCGGGTCGGTCGAGTCAGGTCGATCACAGCAGCTAGAGATCCTTGTCGGCGGTGTTTCGACGTTCGTTTTCATCGAATGGGATATGTTTCCAAAGCTTCTAAGGATGAGGGATCCAGTATGGTGGTGTTTTCCATCGAAAACCACCCTACACGTGGTTTAGAAACTACAGTGAAGGTTTTGAGAGAGGAAGCTCCGACAAGGGCTCAGCGTTTTTTTTTTTTTTTTCATTTCCTTTTCCCCTTTTCCTTCTATCACTCTCTCTCTCCCTCTAGCCTCCCTCTCCGACCTCTATTTATAGGCAACGAAGACCGAGGTGGATAAGCTCGGATCTCGACCGCGGTGGAGGATTTGTTCTTATCTTCAAAATGTGATCTTCATCCCTTATATTAGAGCCGTTTTTGGGACTTATCAGGTTTGTTTTCATGATAAATCCAAAAAGATTCAAAAAAATCGATTTAAGTTCGCTCGGATTTGCTCCGTTTTCTTCTCGCCTGTTTTCTGTTCGCCGGTCGAAAGGGAGGAAGAAGATGAGCACGCGACTGGCGCGTGCTCGGGCTGGCTAATCCGATGCTGCCACGTGGCAACTGGGGGAAAAACAAAAAACAAAATGGCACAAAGTGCCTTTGCCCAAATTCGAACCCTCGACCTCGCCTCCCCCGATGCATCCTAGGCGTGCCCACGAGCCAGCTAAGTTGGCTCAAATCTCAGTTTTATTTAACACGCCAATTGTATATACGTGTTGCATTTTTTATTATTTTTATATTATTTTGAAATTCTAAAAATTTTTGAAAATTATTTAACTCCTTTTCTTATTATTTCTACAATTATTTTCCAAAATTGATATGTTTTCTCTATTTATTTTATTTTTTGAACATTTTTCTTATTTTTGCTAAATTAGAAGAAAAATTGAAAAAAAAAATTGAAAATTGATTATTTAATTATTAGGGGCAAAAATGGGGTGTTTACAGCCATAAAGCTTGAAAACCTTTAGAACCTACCTCTTTGCATACATAAAATCATAAATCGGCAAATAATTAACGATGTAGGATCTTGTAAAATTTTTTGCACTTCAGAGTTTTGATGCAATTTCCTTTTTGTAAACATTCCCTGTAAAAGAATTGTTATCATGGTGATTATGTATTTATTTTGTAAAATATTTGTTTGTAACTAAAAATTTTCATTTTGTAACTTTACTAGATGACTAGTGTTGTAATTGATCGTCTTCTTCACAAAGAGAATCATGTTTGCAAGCCTCTAAATCCCAAGTTGATACTGGACCATTGGCTCACTTTATACAGTCTCGAAGAGCAGACCTTCATCCAAGACAAAATAGGGCCTATCCTTTTACTAATGAAAATGGATGTCAACCTACCTTTAATTCAGATTGTATTACACTTTTAGGAGCCTGAGCCTGTGGCTTTCTTTATCGGGCCACATGAGATCACCCCAACCATGGAAGAGTATGCTCAACTTCTCCAGGTCCCTCCACTTTCCAATGGGATATATGTGCCAAATTTAGAAGTTAGGCCAACCAGCATATTCAATAAACTTCAAGGGTTCACAGAGCGGTGATTCAACCAAACACTGGAAAATAGCAATGGGTATTGTCTTCGAATGGAAGAATTAGAGACTTAGTTTATAGCATGATTCGATGATGGAAGTAAGAAGGATATCTTATGTGGAAACCCAAAAAATTATAGACAATGACGAGTTTATGCTTTCATCTTAACAGCATTTGCAACTATCATTTTTCCTACTGGGGTCTTCCACATTCATTACAAAGTTGCAAAATTGGTATCTCGGTTCTTAGAAGGAAAGTCTTACATCCCGACCCTTTTAGCTGAGCAGATTCGAAATTTGAATTTCATAAAGAAAAAGGGTCATGGAATCCTCTACTCAAACATTAATCTTATTCTAATCTAGTTTATAAGTCATCTCAAATGTTTTGGGCTGAACATGGTTAAAAGGTCGCTAACCCAACAAGTGGACCTCATAGATTCATGTGCAAAAAGGATGAAACTACCAAACAACCTTTCCAACCATAGTTAGGTTGAAGTGCTCGAAGGTTTCAATGCTGAAGACGTTTCATAGACTGCTAAATGGAGCTGCAACAATAATATTATTCTAATGTGCAGAAACTTTCAAGCCATTCCATTGATTGGCTTAATTGGTACACGGCCTATCATCCAAATTTAGTGGTCCGTCGGTTTGGCACCATCGAAGACATAGTTCACGAGCCCTTATTAGAAAGGGTTACGATTGAATTTCAGGACCCAAACATGTTAGTAGCTGATAAGATTGCCAAGCTAGCAGAGGTAAGGGCCTTATGGGAGGCTCGAATTGAGAGCCTTAATATCGACCTCGGGGAATTGGATGGTGAAGTGGGAAAACACCAAGCTACTAGGGATTTTATCATCAATCAATTATAAAAGATAGGGGGAAGGATGTACCATGCTCCTGATGTCACTTAGCCTACACTAGGTAACCCAAGCCTAGAAATGAAAACTTGCATAGAACAAGTGAGGGCTCGGATAGAAGTCCCTTTTGAAACCACAGAAAGCAAGAAAGACGTATGGAAGAATAGATTCAAAGAATCTAATAAGAGAAATAAGGCACTTGAAGCCCAGTTGAGGAAAACCTAAGCAAGGGTTAAAACACTGGAAGTTGCCATAGACATTGAGAAGGAAAAGAAAGATTCAATGCCCACCTAACCAAAGAAGAAGAAGCTCAGAAGATACGAGAAATTAGATCATAGGATTTCTTTCTTTTAAATGTTTTGAATAAAGCAATGAACTCCAAAGTTCGCAATATTAATAAAATTCTAGTATTATTACATCGTTAATTAAGTGCTATTTCTTTCGCATTTGTAAGTGATACATGCATCATCCCCATTCATTTTATATAATATATATATAAATATATATATATATATATATATAATAAACAAAATGCTTGCTAATAGAAATCGAGTCTAACTTTCCAGGTATCAAAGATAGCTCCTAAACAACCAAACCCTCCGAAAAGTCCAATCAACGCCCGTTCTAGGACTAAACCGACTAACAGTGGCAACAACAACGACAATAGCAACAACACTGACACCTTTCCTAACCCAAGGATCACATCATTAGAATAAACAATATAACAATTGACCACGCAAGTTCGTTTCTTGACCGAGAGCATTAGTCTCCTTCGTGCCACCCAACCTACTCAAGAGGAACATTTAGGGGCTCAAAAGGGAAAGGCAGTGGAAATTCAGCCACCAGAATATGAGGAAATCAATTCCTGACTCAACCCTGCATTCGAGTATGAACAAAAAACGACAATCAATATGGGGCCAACTTTGAATGACATAAAGAGGGAAATGGAAGATAGGCATAAAGAGATAGAGAGGAAACTTTTCTAGCAACTAGCTGACAAGATAAAGATTCTGGAGGGTCCCGATAGTTTTGATCAAATAAGCATCACAGACCTATTGGTACATGCTGCGGATGCTTATTCAAAAAAATTCAAGGTACCAGAGTTTGAGAAATATAATGGCACCGGTTGTCTTAAGATGAACACAAGGCTATATGTATGAAAAATGAATAAATATGCATAATATGACTAGCTCATGGTCCAAACCTTTCAGGACAGCCTCACTGACCCTACTTTAACATGGTATGCACAATTAGATCTCAACCAAGTCAATACATGGGATAAATTGGCCGATGCATTTTATGAGCAATACAAATTCAACATCGAAGTTGTACCTTCAATGTTGGCTTTAGGGAGCCTTCGAAAAAAGTACAACGAATCCTTCAAAGAATATGCTCAGTGTTGGAGGGCTCAAGTTGCTAAGGTTTCCACTCCAATCTCGGAGAAAAAGCTAACTTTCATCTTTACCAACACATTGGAGAAACCTTATTTCACACATCTAGTAGGATAGACCTCATCTAATTTTGCAGAAGTAGTGACAATAGAATGCAGGATAGAGAATGCCATTACATCTAGAAAACTTCAAACAACCAACTTTGTCAGAATCACTTCATCCCAAAGACTCGTAGGGAATAATAAAGGTAAAGAAGCCACTGTCAATATGGTTAACTTAAGTAAGAGTAGTACACTTGACTTTCCAAACAACGACCACCCCAATCCAACCATCATCGGTGAATCAAACCCAAGTTACCAGAACTGCAAGATAATTCACTCTAATCCCTATCTCGCTCAGCTAAGTTTTTGCTTGGTTACGAGTAGGATAATCTAATTAGCTTCGAGATCCCCAACAATCGATACAGGCTAAGGAATTTCAACCCCAACCTTAAATGTAATTATCATATGGGGCAAGAAGGACACTCCACCAACAAGTGTTGGAGACTTCAAAACAAAATCTAAGATTTGATCAATGCAAGAATAGTACAGTTAGATTTCATCAGTGCACTAACCTTGAACGTCAACAAAAATCTACTACCCAATCACAGTCTTACGATCAACATGATCACAGCCGAAGGGCTAGAACCTGGACTAAAAGAACTCTCAACACTAGCCAAACAAACGACGTAACAATCAAGCCATTTACAGTGTATGAACCCAAAAGATAAAACTTAGGCCGAGCCTACTATCTACTAGCCATCTAAAGAAGGAAAGAATAAGAATAGAGCTCCCAAGCCACACAAGAGTCACACATAAAGGGAGTTAAGAAAGAGGTGGTTAGCTAAAGATCCAACAGTTGACACCTTGGGTGAATCATTTGGAAAGTTTGAATATCTGGTGGATTACTTGTTCACACCAACGGTCTATGGGCCTTCTACTGGTTGGGGTCCTGAATTCAAAGAGGAAGATAACTAGCTAGATTGGAAGATAAGTCCATAAATATGATCAAATCTAGCCCGAAACCAATAGTTATAAAATGTTACGAGGAACCAAAAGTAGAGGTAAAGGTCCTAAAGAAGAAGTATGTGTTCCATGTCCTAATCTCCCTAGAGAAATATAAGGTGGCACCACTTGACTATCAAGCTGTCAATCAAGAGAAAGCTTCAATTATAGGAGGGATCACTTGCTCAGGAAGAATCTACGATCCTAAAAACAACGTCTCCATTGAGGAGCCCACCGCTGAGGTAGAAAAGGAGAGGAAAAGGGACTTCCTATGTTCACAAAGATGATTAAATCAAGTGAGTATAAGATCATGGAATAACTCACTAAAGTCCTGGCCCAAATATCACTCATGGGCTTTCTTATATCATCTGAACCCAATCACAAGGCACTCTTCAAAGTGCTTAGACAAGTCAAGGTGCCAAAGGGAATTGCGATAGAAAAGTTGAGCTACATTGCAAACTCGATCTTCATCATAGATCGGATATCCTTCTCGCTCAAGGAGTTGGGAGGAGATGGTGACTAGCACATCAAGCCACTTTTTATAGTGGTAAAATGCAACAATATAATAGTATCCCGGGTCCTCATAAATAACGGATCTTCTCTTAACGTATGCCCTCTATCTACCCTTGACTTGCTAGGGGTCGATATGAGCAACATTAAGCCGAGCTTAATGGTAGTCAAGGCTTTTGACAATTTTAAGAGGGAAATTGTGGGAGAGATTAGCTTGTCGATAAAGATCAACTTACAAATTTTTAGTATCTCATTCTAAGTCCTCGATATCCCAAGGTCCTTTAATCTACTACTAGGGAGACCTTGGATACACACAACAAAAGCCATACCTTCGAGCCTTCGCCAAAAGGTCAAATTCATATCAAATGGCTAAATAGTTACTGTGTTAGGCGAGCAAGACTATGTCATCTATAAGGAAACAACTATACCTTACATTGGGAAAGATAGCCTTGGAAACTCCGGGCTCCAAATATTCGATGAGGTATGTATGGTCATTAAAGAAGAGACGAGTGAAGCAAGGCCTCAATTCAAGAAGGGACTAGTGAAGTAAGACCCTGATTCAAGAAAGGACAGTAAGGGACGTTTGGGTTAGGGTATATCCCTACTATGAGAGAAGAGATTCAAGCAATGTGCATTAAGGGCAAAAGGGGAGAGAGACTATATGATACTCAAATGGATTTTTCGCCCCTTAGACAAACTTTTTCTAGGCTAGTTAGCACTCAAGATCCAAGAGCAATTCAAGCCAAGTTCAACAACAGTGATTTATCAATAGAGACTTCGGTTCCTCACGTCTTCAACTCATCTGCGGGTCTTAATAATTAGTTTTCATATCGCCTTAATAACACTAGGTTCTCTTTAGAATAGGGAGCAATCATAATTAACATTTTTTATGTTTACATCCATCATTGTTCAATAAGACTCTTTGACGATGTCGAGCAATAAAATTACAAGTTATTTCAATTATGTCTTTTTCCTTTACTTATATACTTTCACTTCATTTTCCACATAGATTCGATGGTCTTGATGAACACCATGGATATCTCGCGCATGTAAATAATGAAAATATTAATATCGCTTCCAACACTGCTAAGTCAGCTATTGAAATCAATATTAATGACTACGAAGCAGTACAAGAGAGTTGGCAAAAATATAAACAAATTAGAGTTTTGATTGATGAGCTAATGGAGATAGTTAATCTAAGAATCGAAAAAGAGCCCAAAAACCTTAAGATTAGAGATAATTTGAGTGATGAGCAAAAGCATGAGATAACCAAGTTGCTAACTGAATATGCAGATGTGTTTGCTTGGTTGTATGGAGACATGCTAGGACTTGACCAATCAATAGTAGTTCACAAGCTATCTACAAGAGAAGATGTCAAACGTAAAAAAAAAAAAAAAAAAGTTAAGAAGATTTAGGCTTGACATCTTACTAAAGATCAAAGAGGAGGTCAAGAAGCTACTAAAAGTCGAGCTTATCGAAGTATCAAATTATCTAGAATGAGTAGCGAACATAGTTCTTGTTTTAAAGAAAAATGGAAAAGTATAGGTATGCGTGGATTTCCGAGATTTGAACCAAGCTACACCTAAAGACAACTTCTCTCTACCTCACATAGATGTCTTGGTAGACAATAACGCAGGAAGTCATCTATTCTCATTTATGGATGGCTTCTCGTGATATAATTAGATAAAAATGGCAAAAGAAGATAAACTAAGACGACTTTTATCACAACTTGAGGTACTTTTTGTTATAAAGTCATGCCTTTCGGTTTAAAAAATGTTAGAGCAACATATCAAAGAGCAATGGTCGCAACACTTAATGACATGATGCATCGAGAAGTTGAAGTATATGTTAATGACATGATAGCTAAATCCAAAGAAGGAGAAAGCCATGAGTTTGTCTTAAGAAAACTATTCAAACGGTTAAAAAAGTTTCAGTTACAGTTAAATCTAGAGAAATGCATCTTTAGGGTCACATCTAGTAAGTTATTGGGGTTTATTGTAAGTCGAGAAGACATTAAAATCGACTTTGATAAAGTAAAAGCCATACTAGAAATGCCTTCTCCACGTACTATCAAAGAGTTAAGAGGTTTGTTGGGAAGGTTAAATTACATAGCTCGGTTCATCTTACAACTCACAAATAAATGCCACCCATTATTTCGGCTACTAAAAAAGAATGTTACAATGGAATGGGATGAAAAATGCAAAGAGGCATTTAAGAAGATCAAGAATATCTCATGAACCCTCCGGTTCTAGTAGTCCTAAAACTAGGAAGGCCATTATTCTTATACCTCATGATATTTCTTGAGTCGATAGGGTGTATACTGGGACAAAAAGATGAAAGAGGAAGGAAACAGTCCATATACTGTTTGAGTAAGAAATTCACGAAAAGGGAACAAAAGTATTCCAAAATAGAAAGAACTTTTTGTGCACTGGTTTAGATCATGTATCGATTGAGAACAATATACTCTCTATTATCCCATTAAACTATTAACTAAACATGATCCACTAAATATTTAGTAGAGAAACCTGTTTTGTTAGGAAGAATTTCCAAATGGTAGATGCTCCTATCAAAATATGACATCACATACGTAACTTAAAATTCGATGAAGGGGCAGACATTAGCAAATCAGTTGATAGAGTACCCAATCGAAGGAGATGCCCAAGAATCACAAGCCCAATTCCCAGATGAAAATATACTGATGGCAAAGGGTGAGTAAAAAAAGGAATCTAGGATAAAAAAAGGATCCCAAATGGATGATGTATTTTGATGGAGTCACCAATGTGTTTGGATGCGAAATTGGGGCTTGTCGAGTCTAATTTTTTATTTCTCATTCCTAATCCGATCTAAACTAGACCCTATGCTCATCTAATATAGATCCTCGACTTGAGTTAGGAATTTCGTTTAATTTTGGAGTCGCTAACCCAACTGTTGTTGGGAAAGATTGAATTAAGACTAATGGAGCGGATTAGTCTTAATTTAGACCACTAGTTGTCGTGATTTCCTCTTCTCGTTTTTGTGAAAAGAGGAAAAAGAGAACCAGAGTTTCTAAGTTCGGAGGCTAACTTATTAAAACCCTAAGGTTACCACCTAATCTCTTGAAAATTTACTCCATCTAGAAATGGCCTTTGTTTTATTTTTGTTGCATTTTATTGTGTTTTTGAGGGAATTATTCTAAGAAAATGATTTTTTTTATTCTTTTTAAGGGTTGCCCCAAATGGGTGCCTACGTACCAGCTATCCAGGATCAAACAAGCCGTAGTTCGCTTTTCCTGAAAACTTTAAGCGTGTTTGTGAATTTTAATTATGAAATCTCTTTTGATTTATGTTTTTACCATTTTAGGATTTTGCTAAAAAAAAAGATCTAAGCCTGAGCTTTAATTTGATAATAATTTTAAGGAAAAACATCAATTTTTGAATTTATTTAAGAAAATGGTTCTTCTAAGTGATAAAACTCATTTTTTTTCTATTTTTCGACTTATTTCTACTATTATAAATTATTATTATTTTTTATAATTTTTTATTAATTTTTAATTTTTTATTAGTTTTTCATAATTTTTATTTCATTAAAAATTTTCTCCTAGATTTTTATCTACCATATTCTAAATCTAAAGTTTTATTATCATTTTTCTAATATTTTTATAATTTTCTTTATAAATTTTCTACATTTTATTATTTATCATTTTAATTATATTTTTATTTTTATATCATTAAATCCTAAAAAAAATCTAATTTCTAACATTTTCTATTTATTGAAATATAAATGACAAATAAATAAATGAATAACTAAATTAAATCGAAATAAATAAAATAAACCAAATAAATAAATAAATAAATATATTTAAAAAATCGAAAAATTCGACTTACCTGGATTCGGGTCGGTGCGCGAGTCGGGTCGGTCAGTGCGGATCGGGTCGATCAGATGCGGCGGTTGGGAGTGCTCGTTGACGGCATTCCGGCGGCCTTCTTCAGCGGTTGAGGTGTCGATTCCTAGGTTCATGGGGGTGAGGAATCCAACGATGGCGGTGGTTTGCTTTAGAAACGCCTCCTCATGGTTGCACAACTCTTGATCGGCGGTCGCAGCTTCGAATAACTCCGGCGAGCTCCAATTCTCTCCTTTTTCTCTCTTTCTCTCGCTTTTTATCTGTGTTTTTGCTTCCTCCTTTCCTCCTCTATTTATAGCCGCTCACAAACTCCTCCGGATAAGCTCAAATCCGCTGATTTAGATAAAACCATTTTTTTTCTGTTTTGGATTCGGCCTTATCTCGGTGATTTGATTTTAATCCATTGTTTTTCTGTGATTTATTTGATGGATTTGGCTTAAAATCGACAGTAATCCAAAAGATTTGAGGAAAAAAGAATGATTCCGCCTTCGTCGGACCTGCTCCGGCTTCCTCTCGCGTATGTTCGGGCGAAGGAGACGATCCTGCACGAGACGCGTGACTTTCCCTGGCCAATCATACGCTGCCACGTGGCAACTTGAGGCAAAAGCAAAAAAAAAAAAAAATTGCACAGAGTGCTCGCGAGGGATTCGAACTCGGGACCTCAGACCTTCCGTGCGTATGCCTAACCGTGGTTCGGACCAGCTGAGTTAGCCCATTTTCGCGATTTTATTTATTTCGCAAATTGCATATATGCAATGTGATTTTTTTATTTTTTTGTATTTTTTGAAATTTCAAAAATTTGTAAAAATTATTTAATCCTTATTATTGCCATTTCTGAAATTATTTTTCAAAATTGATGTGTTTTCCTATTTATTTTTATTTTTTGAATATTTTTCATATTTTTGCTAAATTAGGGAAAAATATAGAAAAATTGGGAAAAATTGGAAATTACTTATTATTGATTATTCCTTAGGGAAAAAATGGGGCTTTTACAAGGCTGTGTTGATATTCACTAGAAGAAATGCAGTTCCCCGCAGCAACAAGACTCACATTCCCATAAACCGATAATATGGCGGAGTATGAAGCATGTATCCTCAGTCTCAAAATTACCTGCTATATGAAAATCCATGAGTTGGATGTATAGGGGGATTCCTCGCTTATCATATTACAGACACAAGCAGAATACAAAACTAAAGATCCTAAATTAGTGCCATACCACTAACACTTGAAGAAATTGATAGAAGAATTCGGGGTAATCACCTTTACATACATCCTAAGGACTCAAAATCAGTTTACAGATACTCTTGCCACACTAGCATCTATGATTCAAGTAACGAGAGGGATCGAAGTATAGCCACTGAAGATAGAAATTGAAGATAGGCCCCGCCTATTGTCTGGTAATTGAAAAAACAAAAGATGATAAGCCTTGGTACCATGATATCAAAACATTCCTCCAAGAGGGCAGATACCCTGAAATGGCCAACAAAAATGACTAGAAAACACTCAAAAGATTGGCAAGTCATTTCTTACTAAGCGGGTCTATACTTTACAGAAGGTCATTCAACACCATGTTGCTGAGATGTGTGGACAAAAAAGAGGCAAATAAACTAATGAAAGAAATACACGAAGGGTTATGTGGCCCCCACATGAATGGACACATGCTTGCTCGAAAAATCATGAGGATAGGTTATTGTTGGTTGACAATGGAATCAGACTGCATTAAATACGTCAAGCATTGCCAATTATGCCAAGTTTACGCTAACAAAATAAATGCTCCACTTAAAGAGCTCCATTCACTTTACGCACCATGGCCTTTCTCTATGTAGAGAATCGACATTATCGGACCAATCACCCCAAAGGCATCCAACAATTATAGGTTTATACTGGTAGCTATTGATTATTTCACCAAGTGGGTTGAAGCATCATCATATGCCAATGTCACTAAAGGAATAGTAGTCCAGTTCGTGAAGAGAAACGTAATAGCTCGGTATGGAGTTCCTGAATCAATCATCACTGATAATGGCACCAATTTCAATAAAAAATTGATGATGGAGTTATGTCAACGATTTAAGATAAATCATAGAAACTCAACTCCATACCGACCTCAAATGAACGGGGCAATAGAAGCAACTAACAAAAACATTACGAGAATTATTGAGAAAATGACCGTCACCTACAAAGATTGGCATGAGATGTTACCCTTTACACTCATGGCCTATAGAACCTCTATTCAAACATCTACCGAAGTCACTCCCTATTCCCTATTATATGGTGTTGAGGTAATATTACCAATCGAGGTCGAAATCCCGTCCTTCAAGGTTTTATCGGAGACACAACTAGATGAATTTGATTGAGTAAAGAAAAGGATTGATCAATTAAACTTGATTGACGAAAGAAGACTCACAGCATTATGCTATAGCCAATGCTATCAACAAAGGAAGGCCCGAGCATTCAACAAAAAAATGAGGATGTGACATTTAAGGAATGTGACTTAGTACGAAGGAAGGTTTTATCGAATGCACAAGATTTAAGAGGCAAATTAACTCTAAATTATGAAGGATATTGTAAAAAGGGTATTATCAAGAAGGGCATTAATATTAGCTCAAATGGATGGTCTAGATTTGAAGGACCTCGTAAAAGCATATGCGATTAAGATGTACTATCCCTAGATTTGAATAATAAAGTTTTACCAAAAGTTCATGAATGCTAACAATCGTTACAACTTTGCAGTTTTATTTTCATCTCTCTACAAGCAAAGATGATATCCCTGGGTGGTTACTGAATGTCGAAGTTAACTTGACCAATTGCTATCAAACAATTCTTACATTAGATTAAGCGAAGGAAGATTAGATTATCATGAAGGTTTGGTTGTTATTAGCGGTGACCAAGTAAGCATCTATGCGTCAAAAGAAATAAAAATTGAAGCATAATAGTCATTCCTCATTCAGTCAAGCTCACAACGATGAGCCACATTTCTTTTTTAAGCTGCTAGTCTAATGAGATACTTCTTATTATCAATTAGTCAGCTCATAGAAGCATTTTTATATATAATCTCTTTTTAAGGCTGCTACTCTAGTAAGACACTTCCCATTGTTGTTTAGTCAACTCATATGAGCACTTTTGTAGATAATCTCTTCTTAAAGCTACTAGTCTAGTGAGACGCTTCTTATTATAGATTAGTCAGCTTATAGGAGCACTTTTATAATCTCTTCTTAAGGTTGCTAGTCTATTAAGAAACCTTCTATTATCAATTAGTCAACTCATATGAGCACTTTTATAGATAATCTCTTTTTAAGGTTGTTAGTTTAGCAAGGCATTTTCTATTATCGATTAGTCAGCTCATAAGAGTATTTTTCTAGACACTCTTCTTAAAGGTTTTTTTTTTTGTCTGAGACCGCTCTCTGAAGAATATTAGTCATCATAAAGCAACTACTTTCTTTTGCAACATAGGATTGCTAGCTTACAGAGCATTTTCCTCACTCGATCCTTTAGTCGGATAACTCCTTAGTGGATCCAGGGTCAAATAGCCAACTAAATATAGCATTATACATCCTTTCTCCTATGCAAAAATGGTGTCTTTGCTATCTTTGTAGCCAAGTTTTCCTAAAAATTTACTATAAAGAGGAGCAGCTGTAAACATTTCATTTTTGCCCTCATCTAGATTTTTTAAAATAATAATAATAATAATAAATACTAAAATGTGAATATATGGGCTTAGGAAGTACAAATGGAAATTAATTGTATAAGATGATTGAGAAAAGGGCTAGCACAGTTGGCTCGTGCATGTGCCTAAGGAGAAGGGAAAGCTAGAGGAGACACTGGTTCAAATCGTGGAAGGCACTTTGTATCGTTTTTTTTTTTCTTCCAACTGCCTTGTGGCAGTAAATCATTAGACGAAAAAGGTCACATGCCAGCCACATGATCTTCTTCTCCAACTAGCCGATGATCGCAGAATGGAAGGGGGAGGAAACTAGAGAAAATCTAGGCACGCCGAAACGGTTTTTTTTTTTTTTACTTTTTTGGATTAATATAACAAAAAAAAACTTGATAATTCACAAAAAAATGACCCTAATATAATGAATTAGCATCAAATCTCTAAGATTAAGCCTGATCTACAACCAAAAAAAAAAAAATCCCAATCGACGGATCAATTGGAGCTTATCAAGGTGATTCTTGTAGGCCTATAAATAAAACTCGACTTCGCAAACTCGATCGACGGACAATCTTCATCCTTTGCCACACGGATCACACTCCACTTTTACTTTCTCTCTTTAAAATTTCACGGTTGAACTTACCCACCATCTCTCTAAGATTGCAACCGCTGCATACAACTTGGAACGACCATATAGGTATCAATAGATTCCTAGAAGCTTAAGGATTCAAAAGATACAAGCTTTTAGGTTCAATTTTGCCAAGATCCTACCTAATTGAAAGACTTAAAATTCGGCCATCGTCGGCCACCTCCGAACCACCACTTAGGCTATTTTTTAGGTGAAAACAACATCTGATTCGTCTTCTACACCCTCAAAAACCTAAGAAAGTACTCATCAATCACCCCAAACGACCGCCAAATCATCGTTGTGACGAACTCGCTAGCACTCGATCTATCAAACCAAACTTAACTGACCCGACCCGACCTGATCATCGCACCGACTTGCATCCAGGTGAGTGATGTTCATATTATTATTATTATTATTAGTTTTGTTAATAATAATATTAATAAGTAAAAAAATAAATAAATAGTGATAAGAGACGTATATTTTAGAATTTTTTTTTTCTATTATTGATAAAATAATAATAAAAATCTTAATAAATGAGATTTAGGTTTGGGATTTTCCTTTCTTTTTTTTAAAAAAAAAAATTAAGTTTAAGATATGATTTTACTTCAAAAAATAGTAAAAAATGTTTTGTCACCTAGGAAACAATGATTTTTATGAAATGAAAAAAAATTCAATTGGTATTTTCAAAATTTTTTTTTTCAAAATTAGGAAATAAGGTTTATAATTTTTCTAATATATATATATATATATATATAAACAAGATAAAATAGCTTGCCATCTGGCAAAAATCTGTTTTGAAGCCAAATTGTGAACATCTTTCTCTAAAACATTTTTTGCTGCAGAGCAGTCAATTCTTAAAAGAAATTTTTGATTTAACAAATCTCCTTGAAATTTGGAAATAGTTAAAACAATTGCTAAAATTTCTTTTTTAATTGTGGAATAATTTAACTGACATTGATTCCAGTGTTTAGAAACGAACTGGACAATATTTTCATTTCCATTGGGGGATTTTTGTTTTAGGATTCCACCAAAACCTATATCAGATGCATCAGTCTCTACTATTTTTGGTAGGGATGGATCTGCTAAATGGATGCAAGGGATATCCTTAATCCTTTGCTTGATTTGTCTGACAACTTCTATGTGTTGATCAGACCATTCAGGCGGAGATTTCTTAAGCCTGTTATGTAATGGTTTACATAATATATTGAGATTTTTAAAGAAATCTGCTACATAATTTAAGCTACCTAAGAATCGCTGGAGTTGGGTTTTATCCAGAATTCTATCTGGGAACTTAGAAGCAAATTCTATAGATCTCTTAATTGGTTGTATTGTTCCATTGTGGATATCAAATCCTAAGAACCTAATCCGAGTCTAGAATAAGGATATCTTAGAAGGTGATACTACCAATCCATTATGCCTGACTTTCTTAATGAAAGATCGGACGTGTTTGAGATGTTGGTCTATGTTTGGAGAGAAGACCAATACATCATCAATGTAGACAATTACGAAATCTAAATCACTAAAGATTTCATTCATTATCCTCTGGAATTCAGAGGGAGCATTTTTTAATCCGCAAGGCATAACATTCCACTCGTATTGTCCAAAGGGTACGGTGAATGCCGTCTTGTACCTATCAGATTCTTTGATCTGGATTTGCCAAAATCCAGATTTCATATCGAACTTGGAGAATACTTTAGCATTGTGTATTCTACCAAGTAGATCTTTTTTATTAGGTATTGGATACCTAATACATTTTAAGACATTGTTAAGAGGTTTGTAATTAATTACTAATCTAGGTACACCTCTTTCTATTTCAGCATTTTTGTTAACATAAAAAGCAGAACAACTCCAAGATGATTTGGATTTGCGGATTAGCTTTTTAGCTAACAAATCGTTAATTTCTTTTTTATAATGTTTTAAAACATTGCTATTCATTTGTGAAGGTCTAGCCTTCGTAGGAATGTTTTTCTCATCGAAATTACTTTCGTATGGTAATCCGACGGAGTGGGATTTCCTTTCCCAGAAAGCATTAGGAAGAGTGGAACAGATTGTGTTTCTGATCTCACTTTCTATTTTAGAAACCTGCGTCCTTACAGGATTCTTTTTGATTAACAGTTTATCTCAGAAATTGAGTTCTGTTTGAGCATATCTATCATTTTAGTTTTTGGTTTTAAAACAAAGTTAAAACAGATAGTTTGTCCGTAATAATCTGTTTCAATACCATTATTGGTAACCTGGAAAGGTTGAATTAAGTTGATAAAGGGTGTTCCTAAAATAACATTCTGTTTAAGATTTTTAACCAGAATGAAGCTAGTATTATAGGAAACATTATCTTTAACAACTTTTGCATTGGGTAATTTGAAACTAATGTTTAATCGATTACCGGATGCGGAGCTCAGAGATTGAGTTATATATATATATATATATATATATATATATATATATATATATAATAAAAATTTTAAATGGTAATAAACGTAAACTTGATTTTAAAAGAAAAAATTAAATCAAAGCACTAAAATTTTTATAAATAAGCGAACTACGGCCTATTTGATCCCGAATAGCAGGTACATGGGCACCCTTATAAGGCAACTCTAACAAATAAAAAAAATATTTTTAAATCATTATTAGTGTTAAAGTTAGAATTAATCTGCTAAATTAATTATAAATTAAAAATTTTTCCAACTTCAGTTGGGTGATGACTTTAAATAAATGATGAAAATCAATTAGATAAATATAAAATCTAATATAAATTAAATTAAAAATAATAAAAATTTAAAATTAGACTCAGACAGACTTTATCACTAGTTGAAGGAGTTAACTAAATTATTGTAAAACCAACTTAGTCGTCTACAAATATTAAAAAATTGCAGATACTTTTTACATGTTAGGTAAACAACTTTACGTCAAGAGGTATAAAAGGTTAGAGCTTTTCAGGTTTTGAATAATTTATATTCAATAGTAACAAAGTAAAATAAGTTAATTAAAATAAAATCAATAATATAGTATTCGAAAAAAAAAAAAGAAAGAAAGAAAAAGAAAGAAAGACTGCACAAACAAATTACGCACCTTCTTCTTTCCTTTTCCGTTAAGTAATTCAGACTAATTTAGTTCATACGTGATACCAAAACAAACCACTTGTGATGGGTCGGAAAGTCGACCAGAACTGCAAATTGAATCATTGTGAAAGAACAAAACTTCGTTGCTTGGTTCGGTTTCGATCCAGTTCGAGATTTGATGGACACCCCTACAACGAAACGAGTTAAGCTGTTTCTAGGCTAATATACCAGTTCAAAGCCGACCTGTGAGCATGAATAAATCTTAAAATATATGCAATAACTGTAAAAACTTTACGTAAAGCTCAGCAAGATAACTCGAAAATCATATTTTTACAAGATAGAGGATATTCTCAAAATAACCCAATTGATAAAGATTTTTTTTTTTTTAGTATAATAATTATCTCACTTGATTTCAATAGCAAAAATCAATTCTTTGGCCAGAGAGGTGTGTCCCGATTAAACAAATGTCCTACAATCCCGCAGAAGAAGTTTTACTCAGTCAATGAGAGTAGCTGATTGTTAGGAAAGGTTGTGCCAATGGCGAGTGTTCAATTTGGGTTATATGTTGAAAAAGTTGTAGGGGAAGAATACCAGATGACAAACTTAATAGTATTCAAAATTGCATTTTGTAAAGCCTATCAAATTATAAGGTTGAAGTATTAACTACTTATAAGACTTTCTCATATAGGACAATTGTATATATTCTACATGGGAAATCATGCTGTACATACATCGTGCAAGAATATAAAGTTTATATATACAGATTTCGTTAAATGTTGCTTTCAAGACATATGTAAAGCATTAAAAAGGAAAAGAAAAAATTAGCAAACTCTCGAATACTAGTAAGAAACATTTTATACGTTTATAAAGAATATATATGTAATGCTACTATTTCATTTGCTTAACATAAATTGAATATTGCAAAAAGAGATAAGTAGAAAGAAGCACAAGAGAGAGAATGGGGAGTACTTTTATTAGAAGTAAGATGTATTTCAAGAATTCAAATTTTAATAATAGAGTAGTAAAAGGACTCCATACAAATTGAGAGGTATGAATGTCATATAATATGGTAGAATAAGTAAATCTAAATAAAATTAATAATGCAAGAGATGGAAATGAGATTCTCATACAAATTAGATTTTTTTTTCTTTTTTTTAAGCAACGTGATTTGCTTTGGTTAAAAACAAGTTAGTTCGCATGGCATATCGAAACAAACCGCTTCAATAGTTTAGAGAATTGAACTACACTATGAATTAAATCATATTGTAAAAATCCTATACTTTATAATTCGAGTCGATCTTATCTGGATTCACGATTTAATGCTCACCAATCAGCACCAGCTCAGCCTAATGCAATTTAGAGCCGTCCTGTGAGCACCTACATCTTCATTAACTATCGCATGCCTTCTATAATGTGGCACGTTTATTTATTTACGAAATTTATTACAAAACCTAAGATAGAGATTTATTATAATAAAGTTTACACCAAAGATGACTTGGCTCTAAAACCCATTCAAATTAAGACATACACCCCATTCTTACCGCTATGACAACAACAATTTCCTATAGTTCTAGGCAAATAAATTTTATTTAAGCTTAATGTGAGTCTAAGCCAATTTTGGCTAAAAGCACATCTATAGTCGAAATCAAGCCTAAGTCCAGCCGTTTTCAAAGTACCCCTTTCGTGTAGTGGACCATTAGTTAGTGTAGTACACAAAAACACACACACACATATGAGTCATAGTGGTTTGCCGACTATAATCGATCACATGTGATGTACATGTAAGAATGTGATAAGAAAAAACATGGAAGGAGAAATAGATAAATTTGATGTCTTAATGTGTGTATTTGATAATAAATTTGATTTTGTGTTATTGACCCGTTCTTTACAAGACAATTAGTTTGATCTTCTATAAAAGTATTCTAATAAAGTTTTTATATTCATTTTAAACCTTATAGAATGCCTGATTTGTCAAAAATGAGAATTTTAAGCTTCTATTTATAAATCTCAAAAAATGATTTTAATCATTAAATAATATTGAAATTGATAGCTAAGATCGAGCACTATGAAATATTCATCCTATTTAGTTAGTGAATGCATCATTTATCTTATCAAAATTGAATGTTGAAAGTATGAACATGTCAAAAACCAATTATTTTTTATTGATTTTATCATCTAAGTAGTTTACAACCACTTGTTCAGATCAAAGCAAAACAATTATTTCGGCTTCTTCTTTTGTAAACCAGTTTCGGCCTCCTAATCATTTCTATAGAAGTATAGGGTTCAAACTTGCTCTTCTTTAAGGTTACGACATCGTTTCATTCTGCATGCGGCCTATAGGGTAAATAGACCTAATACAACAATGATAAGGAAAAAGATATTTAATTATGACTTATCTCCTACCAACGAAAATACCACTACCATAGTTATTATATATTCCAAAACATATAATTTACTATTTTCGACGGGAATTTTTTTTTTTTTTTTTTTTTGCTTTTGTATTTGTTGATAAAGATTTTATTATAAGTGATACTTCAGGCATACTACAATGCAATAAGTATAAAAAAAAAAAAACTTTAATATATGAAAGTATGATAAATAAAATATCTAATTTTGATTGAATCTTGATTATCTCTTTACAAAAAAACTCAATAGTTGATATAGGTTTATGTTATGTATAAGTGGTGTATAAATATCAATCCAACTCTTTATGAATCTTTACTCATATTGGCTCAATGGTTGGGCAAATTTCTTAACTTTAGATAGCGAATTGGTTTATATTGCCTCATTTATCACAGCTGTATAAATACTAGACGAATTACATCGATTGTGTAACATATGCGAATAAATTCCCATACTGCATTTTGTCTGCCCCTCTCTTTTTTCGGTGGCTAGGCTATTATTGTGTACCAACTACTCTGCATTCTAATGCCCAAATCTAACATACTTCATTGCATCTCCCTCTTGTTGGTAGGGTTTTTTTTTCTATTGATCGAGTAGGATATATGTAAAAGACGCAAAAAAAAAAAGTTTTATAGATATATAAAATATCAAAATGAAAATATAAATATATAAAATGACCACATGTAAAAAGACATTTATGTAGAAATTTACCTTTTTTATTTATACATGACATGATTTGTGTGTCTGCCTATATTTATTTTAATTATAAAAATACAAGTTCAGTTTAGACAACCTTGAGCTAATGCGAAATATTTACATTCAAATATTCTAGACATAGGAGTTATTTGTTATTTGATGCACAATGACAGAGAATTTGTGGATGTAATACAGGAATATAGAAAAATTGCTTCCAATAGATGGTTTGATTTAGCCAATCCAAAAGGTTTGGCCTTTATGCCCAGGACCCAGATGACAGGAAATTGAAGTAAAGAAGAATATTGTGATGTCAATATCATGATTTCAGAAAAAGTACATCGTGTTCGTAGATTCCACCTGCCGATCTCACACCCCAATTCAATTGATATGATTGCGAGAAAGATAATGGATAATTGCAATTATTCCTTCAAAATCATTTGCAGGTTGGGAATAGATTTTTTGAAATTTTATAATGCGAGTTTACCATGTTTATAACTAATATATATATATACAATGGTCATTAAAATCTGAGAATTATTTTTAAAAAAATAAATAGTAATAATTTCAAAACTTTAATATCCATTTATATATATATATATATGTGTGTGTGTGTGTGTGTGGAAATATATCTAAACCTAATCAAATAGTAAACGGAACGGATTAATTATAGTTCAAAAAAATTCTTAAAACCAAAGTATCCAGCTCAGCTGTTTGCAAAATTAAAAAAATCGAACCATTTTTAATACTTTAGTTTAATTCGAATGGTGAACCAAAAATAACCAAATCATGTCATGTCCGGTTTGCATGTAATGGGATTGCATGTCCCATGACTGCCCGTCTATGTGTAGGAAGTGGAGAATGGAGGTACCGAGAAAAAGAAAGGAGGGAAAATTTTTATTTTTCATTATTTGAAAGTAACGGACTTAAACACCTGAATTAAGTAATAATAATAATAGTGGATTTAGGATGGAAGGATATTTGGAAAGACTGAAATCCAGGGATCTACAAAATGATATTCCCTTTAAGAAAGGAGAGAATACAAGGGAAAGTTATTAAAATAATACTTGACCTTAAATAAATGCCATCTTTTAAAAAATATTATTTATAGAAGACTATTTAGTGATTATAAGTTATTAACATTTTGGAAAACAACGTTTCATTTCTTCCATTTTCTCTGCTTTCCTTTTTTTTTTTTTTTTTCCAATTGTTTTTACATCCTTATATATATATATATATATATATATATTCATTCTTCTTCTCAGTATAATGGTAGTACCAATTCATGGTACAAGTGTCGAAACAGGATATAGTCTAACATGAGGCAAAAGAAACAGCCGTTTTGGGCCACAATTAGTGTTACTATTGACATTGTTTGACCGTAGAAAGTAGGTTGCGTGTGGGCAAACAATTGAGGGAAATTGGTTAGCAACTAAACCAGTCCTAAACCACCTTCTTCTTTTTCTTTTCTTTTTTTTTTTTTTTATAAATAAATCTCCTTTTCCTCGTAATGGAATCTGAATCCAGTTTTTTATTATGTGGCAACTTGCACTGCACACCACATAAATTCTATGCCTGGTGTTCTTGTAGCTACTTGCCTAACCCTATCTCATCTACAATTCCTTTCACAATTCGATTTACTTAACCGGAATAATCGTTCGAATAAATAAATAAATAAATAAAAGAAGAAAATTATAAACTAATTCAAAAAATGGAATATAAAATTCAATCATGGATAACTCAATAAAGGTTAAGTATACGTCATTGGTATAAACTCACAAATGATGAAGACAGAATATAGAGGTGGAGATGCATACTAGTCTCTTGCCTTCTGAAGAGTTGAGAACACGGAAAAGCATTAATTCCATGTCTCGTGAGAATGCTTAAGCTCATGATTATTCTTAATGAAAAGTAATAACACATTTATAAGCATACAAAGCAAGAGATATAAGAATTTCTATAGAAATTTCAATCTACCAACCTTAAGAGCTGGTTATACACCGACTCTGATAACCAATTATTATTTTTTTAATGTATAAGTTATATATTTTAAATCTTTTTTTCTTAAAAAATGTAAATTTATATTTTTTAATCATCATTTTGATCATAATTACTAAAATAAAATTTAAATAAGTTAATTTTCTAAAAACTAAAATTTAAATTAAATTTATATCAAATATAGATAAAATATAAAAAAAATCCATATAAAACCTTAGTTTTATTACACGCAGACTGATACAGCTATAATTCTTTATGGAAAAAAGAAAAAAGAAAAAATCATTTTGCAATAAATACATCTTTAATAACGAAAGGGGCGGAGCTGGTGGAGATTTTATAGTATTATCATTATTATTTTTATTTATGATTATTATTTGGCAATTGGTGATGGTGGCTGGTAGCGAGTACGGAATGGAGACTGCCTAACAGAAATAGAATCGGTCCTAACTCGTGACTCGTGAGTCGTTACTCGTTGTAAATGTCCAAAACGAGGGTAGGGCTGTCATTTCGCTCGTGCGTAGAGATGGGTACGACTTATGAGTATGGGAGAGAACACGCGCTATTTGGCACACGAAATCCACACTCCTCCGACACCTGTTTATGGGGTCAGTCAGCGACGTCTTCAATTTCAGTTTCAACCTTTCAACTCCACCTTCAATTTTCAAATGGGAAATATATTATTATTAAGGAAAAAAATATAATATATGTATATAAAATAATATATTCAAAGTGCAATTACAAGTACATTATTGTTTGTGAACAGTTGAAATATGGGACATAGATTAGCTAACAAAACCCACATTCCCACTTCTTTCGAATAAATCTATGGTTTGAATTAATTTAAGAATATAAATTATTTGGTTTTGTTTAAGGTTTTTGCAAATGTCATGACATTTCACCTGTTTTAGTAAAGTGCATACCCAAGTTTTGTAAGTAAAACAAAGGGGAAAATAATTAAATCACTATGTGATGTTGACAATTTTTAAAACGATCTAAAGTTTTTAACCACAGTTTGCAGTTATTCTTTCCCGTAAAAAACTGGATGGACTTTGATCTTGGGACCATTCTCTTCCAACAAAACGAGATAGTGACCGATTGTTTCGGTTGTTGCAATCCCAACATTGAATAGCTTTCATTTTTGTTAAATAAAATAAAACAAATGGTTTCACGCCCCTAAAACCAACGATTTTGGATTAAGCCATGCTCATACCAAGCCCCGTGTTATATATAGCTCGACACCATCACGGCTGAGTCCGAACCGGACTGCCTGAGACCGGTCCAGTGGATTTGGACCCGAAACCAACCTTTTGAAACCGTGGAGGGGTCTAGCAGTTTAATCGCCGAACCTTTTGGATCCATGTAGATCCGATCTATTCCAAAATAAATAAATTTAAACTTTTCTCATATAAAATAGAAAAAATTAATTAACATTTTATAGTATTTAATATGTCATTATCATTAACAATATAAAAAAAATAAATATAATTAAATATTTATAAAATTCGTGGTTCTCATAATTCATAGCAGTATAAGCCATAGCAATGCTTTAATGAAGCTTCTTTAAGGTAACTTCTTGACTTTAACGAAGGGTATGCAAAAATGGTCCCCTTTACACAATTCAAATAGAAATGAAATTGAATAACGTATTACTCCCTGGGAAAATGTCTTGACTTTGAGCTCCTTCCTTACGCATAGATACTAAAAATTCCCAATTATCATGCCGCGAGATTATTAAGTAGGTTTTATCGTTCTCGGAGTTTCCGCTAACAACGTTGAACAAGGACGCCTTCACAATCTCCTCCTATTAACAGTAAAGTAGCCTAGGCCAGCAAACTGTATATATCTTTTAGCTATTGACATCAGACACCAGAGTCTACATGTGAAATATATTTTCTAATGAGTGGACCCTGGTTATCCTAAATTGAACTGTGTTACCACAGTTGAAATTACAAAAATCAAAAAGCATAAATTAATTAATAGTTTTATGTAATGGTATACAATGGATTAGATAGATATCAGTTGTCTTGTATATGCTCAATCCATGTTTTTAATTAACCGAATTCAGGGTACTGCAAAAATTATTATCTAAATTTTGGTTTTTTTTTTTTTTAATTTATGCATTAAGGTTAAAGTTATTAATATCATGCTTAATTAAATTTTTATTTATCAAATTTATTACCTCACTTTTCATTATATATACTTGTAATTTTTTTTTAGCTAATAAATGTTTGTCATGATATCATCATTTACATTTGTTCTTCCAATAAACATTTGTGATAACATCATTTTACAAATGATAGAGTAATAAATTTAATTAGTAAAAGTTTTAAAAAATATAACGTTTAATATTTCAAAATATAAGTATAAAATTTCACAATTAAAAGTTTAATTGAATATGATATTTAATAATCTCAAATTTTAAGTATAAAATTAATAAAAAAATCCAAAAACGTTCTGAAACTTAAATGGGTGAAACACATTTATATAATCATATATTATTCTTTTGTCTAGATATTTTGTAAAAGGGTAACATTCTTAACATAACAAATTTGAGATAGCAAGCATTCATTCATAAATAGTGATCATAGAAGGAAAAATAAGTTCATATTCTTTACATATCAATCCTTTTTTTTTTCTTCCTATGTAAGCTTAAGAGATCTTTAGCTATTAAAATCATCTAAGAGCTTCCTAATTCATCCCTTCAAATTGATAAATATCATAAACCAACACATATAAAGTGTTTAACTACAATGTTAAAAGCAGAAGCAATTGGAAAGGAAATACTAACTTTCATAAGATAGGTAATGAAATTAAAACATTTGAAGATACAATATAGTCTTGCAAGGAGTATCTAAGTAATAAAAGTTTCTCAAACATATGATACAACAACAAAAATAGGATAGAACTAAAGATCCATCTATATCTTTCATTTTTAATCACACCTTAGGTCCAATGGATCTCTCACAAGTCACTTGAGGTAACTCTTTTGGTTAGGTTATGGCTCTCTCACAAGTCACTCGAGGTCACTCTTTTGGCTAGGTTATAAATGCATGATCCTATAAAATGCAAAATTTTATGAAAGTGTAAGCTCGTATTATGGTTCAATAAAAATAGATTTATAAACATTCTCATTGCTACTTATACTAGCAAATGCAAACAAGACTATATGTGATAGCAATCATATATAATATAAAGATTACATAACCATAGTAAAATTTAGTATATAACCCTCTTTTAACATTACATTTATACCATAAAACATGTCTTGTGAGATTAAAGCTCACAATGTACCAAAATAGTAATATATTTCACCACTTTTGAGAAGAGAGGATTAAATGCAGATTTGAAATTTAAATGGCAAGTGGTACTCTCTCATTGTGTATCCCATTGCATTGGTTTAATTTTCATTTTCAACACCAAGATGACTTTAAATACTTAATTAAAGACTCAAAAAGCGGTAGGACAAAAGCCTACTTGGAGGAGGGTGAAGAGCACACGCATACATTGCCTTTTTCTTCCTTATTTTATTTTTCGTTTGTTGGCAAATCTCCTTCTTTAATTGAAGTGCTCACATTACAATTGCTAATAAAAAAGTAATACTTTTAAGAAACTATAATAATCTATAGAACATCTTGTATGCGATTATATTGAATAGATTACTAATCTGCTGATTCTCGAGGTTGGACATGATGCTAGAGATGTTTAGGATTTGTTGATGTTGTATTATTTGACCAAGTGACACAAGACCATGTAATATGGATTTAAATGAAGTTTTCACTTATTTGAACGAAATGGTGTCTCATCTTTGTACTATATTGTGATCGGGAATCCATTCTATAAAATGTTACTTTAATTAATCTAAGTTAATTTTATTCCAATAAAGTGTATCATATATGGTGGATCAATTGACATAAAAAATCAATAATACCAGTGGATCTACGGGTCTAAATGGTTAAAAAAAAGCCTTAATCTTATACTCCTTTCCAAAAATGTGCTAAGAATCTCATGATAATTGCTACACCAATGGTTCAAAATCATATCATATCCCTACAGAAATTTGTAGCACATCCGGAGGAAACTTAATTAGTATAGAAAGCAAATATTCTTTAAAAAAATAGCGAACCACGTTTTGTAGCTTTTCCTTATCTTGTTTAAATTAATTTTGTTTTATAGTCATTGACCTTTCCTTTATTTCCAAAGATTTTTCATGTTTCATCAGACCCAATTAGAACTTTATTCGTTATTTTTTTATTCATGTATATGGATCAAAATTCCATGTGCCAAATTTTTTTCATCTAATTATTATGTTGTAAACCAATAGTTTGCCTTCACAAATGTATTAAAATAATTTCTTGTTAAAATGTCTACAAATTGGGCACGTATATTTGACTTTTTCTTTTTTTTCCTCCTTTGAATACCTACTGTATATTTCACCGAAAATGGAAAGAGAAAAATCGAACTAGTTTCATCATTATAAAATTAAAATTTTATAATATTGGAACTATGTGATTCGTTATAGGATTAGGCTCACCTCTCATTTAATACACAGATCTCGCATGCATTCTACAGTGTGAAAGTTTTGATCCCATACGTAATTCTTATTGACATGGGTAATTAGATGTCTTAATGAGATCCATCCGAATTACACCGATCTTTTGGGACAATAAAGAGACGTCGTGTGCACCAAGAAAGATTTAATGTTATCCTTCCTCTAGCAAAAGTCAAAATCTACACATACTAGATATTTTTTAGACTAGGGCTAAGATTCTAATGTGGTCGTGTCCAAAAACATATGGGTGTTCTCACAGAAACCAGGTCTCGTGAGTCATGAGGCCGATCATGTGTTGTAGGCAAGTGAAGTCGATTTCCGAATCATCTTTTAACTAGGGTCTGATCGGAACACAAATTACTTGAGTAGTGTGAACTGTGAACAATATATACACAGAAATGCTGCCGAGAAAAATGGGCTAAGCTCGGTTCTATTCATGTATGTTGCATGCAAGACGGATTATTGGAAGAACAACGACAAGATTGAAATCGATACGCCTATGTCTTTCTAGATTGGTGAGATCGACACAACACATGGCTTGTTAAATATTCCTACCTAATCTTAACCTGTCCAACTAATTCAAAGAGGACAAGCAACGCTTAATCACCTTTAATTCTTCTGCTCTTTATATTATTAATTGAGATTTCTTACAAACCCCTAAACCCTTTTGTATTTATCAAAGGTCGTTTCAAACATAATTGCCATTTATAACTCAATCGATTTGAATTATTATTGATCAAAGAAATCCAATGACATAATATAATAATACTTTTATAAATATCACTTAAATTTTATCGTAAAAATAATTTATTTAGCATTCCGTTTAAAGATCGTTCAAGAGAGAAACTACGTTAAATTTCTCTTCACAAATGTCATGCTGATACAAGAATTTGTATAACCTTAATCCAAGTCATTCTTTTAATATAAATTTAATTTGAGAAAAAAAAATTATTTTTATTTCCTCTTTAATTTATCCTCAAGATATTTAATTTACCTGTTACGAAGGAAAAGCATTAGTTAAAGATGCCAAAACCGCTATTATGGTTTATGTGATGATCTGTGTATGTACACTTGCTATTATTAGCATTAAAACTGATAACAGATAGGAATAAAAAATATATACATATATAGTTTGTACGATTCCAAATACTTACGATTTTCATTGAGTGTGGAATATTGGAAACTTGCATATTTCCCATGTTAACTAAACTTAATAAGTGATTTAATAAGAAAATTTTACTTTCCAATAAAGTAATTACAAATTTCTCAAGATTAACAAGGATTTTCTTTCAAACATAATTAACAGCCATCAAGGGCACAAAAGTCCTTATAGGTATCGAGTGTTGATGATAAACTTTACTCCGCTCAACAACCAAAAAAGTTTGACACAACGGCTAACACCCCCGGTGCAAAGCCAAACCGGATGCTTGTTTTAATTAGATTGGAAACAGTTATGGAGTAACAGCAACATTTGTAGGCACAGCAGTCTTGTCTCGTTTCTCGTATTGTATGGGTATTCTTGTGTCGTATAATGAACCGGCGATAACCGGTACGTGGTGATAATGTAGTGGGTTGCTGTCAAATCTAGGCGAACTGTAAATGGGGTCTACGTCATCAGACACAACACAAACACCCCACACACAGAATGCATTAAAAAAAAAAAACTTACTTTTTGCTTGTTCGGCTTTTTAAGCTGAGCGCCGTAATAAATGCCATTCAACTTGAAGAGGCCAAATCACAACCGTTTGATTAGCTTACTTTCGTCGGATACTGTGCCGGCAGAGAAAGTGGGGGAAAATCAATTTACAATATTACACGCCACACCACGCGTAATAAAACTAACTTAAATATATGATAGAGCGTCTAAATATAAATGATTTCTTTTATATTATATATTATCTATTATGTTACCAAATATTTAAATTTTAGGTAAATTATAAATATTTTCCCTTATATATATGAATCATATATGCTTGTTTTCTTATATTTAAAATCACATGTTTAAAACTTTAAATCTTTAAGCCACTAAATACCAATTTTAGAGGATTTAAGTGTACTTTTTTTTTTTAAGATTTTAGAATCTATATAAGACAATTTTAAAAATAAAAAGGTCAAGTACATATGAACCGTGTAAATATATGATGTTAAAAATAAAGGAGCTAAGTATACATAAAGAATATATTTACAATTTAAATATTTTTGTTTAAATTTAGAATGAAGAATAAAAACTAAAATCAAAAGTTTTGATAAATAAATAAATATTCATACAAGATTGACGATAAATAAAGCTTGATATATATTATATCATTTGCACATGATTGAATCATATCATTAGATTGGTTTGATTTTACTTACTTTTTTATATTCCAATATTTTTACCAATTATATCTTTTATAAAAAAAAAATATGTATTTGTCAATTATATTGAGAAAACAATACTCATATCATACATAAATAAAGACGATGATATTTTAACTTTAATTGAAATGTATGAATTATATACATAAAATTTCTAACTTTTAATTATTCAAATATTAATCATCTCATAATAAACATTGAATTTTTTATTATTTAATTATTTATTTATTTACTAAAACTTTTTATTTTAGTTGTTATTCTTTCTTCTAAATATTTAAAGAAAAAAGATTAAATTGTAAAAACAACATTTTATGCTTTCTTATATATGCTTAATCTATTTATTTTTTATATCGTGTGTTTATACCGCTTATATTGAGTTCATATATATTTAACCTCATTATCTTTAAAATCATGCAGTTAAACTTTCAAATCTTTTTTTTTTAAAAAGTTGCATTTAAACCCATAAAATAGGTATTTGAGAGTTTTTTTATATATATATATATATATATATATATATTGAGATTTAAGGATTTAAACACATAATTTAAAGATAATAAGCTAAGCAAACATAAACAAAACATAAAGGGGTGTATTTACAATTTATTTTTAAATTTTATTAGTATTTATTGATCGCTCATAAACGTATTAGAGTATGTTTATAGAAAATGCTTGATACATATTCTCATGTTAAGCATCTATACATCTTTGATAATTCATAAGCATCCCAAGGTATTTAAGAGCAATTGGATACTACAACAAGTAGTATGCTTAGCACATACTTTAAGAACTCTTAATAAATATTTAAAAAATAATAATAACATAAATCTATAAAAAAAATTATTAAATAACTTTATTAAAATAACTAGTAATAAAATAAAGAATTATCCACACCAATATGGCAAGCAACTCACCATGTAAACCTGATTTTCCAATATCGGTTAAGGGTTAGCGAGAGAGAAAGGGTCGTGGGTTATAATGGTTTGTCTTCTCGTCATAAATGATGATGGTCCGATGAGGATGAGGCACGTGATGTTTGCCATTTTGCTCCCATAAAGATAAAGCTGCTCTGCACTTCGTAGTAAAAGCCCTTGTGTCATCCTGTTGGAAGGAGAACAGCTTACACCACACCATTATTTTACTTGCCTGACTTCCTCTGTGTTTTCGTACGTATTTACCTCACCTCACCGTCTTTTTATTCTGTCATAGCTTTTGCATTTAAACTACACCCGCCTCCTCGAGAAATTAAAAATAAATAATTGGATATAATTTTACCTAGTAATAAAATTGCATTAAATTAGTCCTTTTTACTAATTTTCTTTTCTTACTGATAATACGTGGAATCTAGTAAATACACAAAATCTACTTTCATAACAAACAAGTCGGTGATGAAAGAAGAGGCAGCCTAGGCCACAGCCACACCATGGCTTTGGTCGCGAAGATCGCTATTAGATTTCATTTCCCATCGAGCCCCCATATTCGAAGGACCGCCTCCTAAACTCGGAACACGGACGATAGACGACATGCCACGCAAATTTTGAAACGTTCCGCTTCCGGAACTTTACACGCATCTTTGCGAAACCATCGACAGCATTATACTCATTCGCTCTTGATCTTCCCGTGAGGTGGGCTCGTCATAAGGTGAATGGCAATCATCGCATGAGACCCAGTCTATCAGATGGGGGAACGATACGCGTTAAATTTATACAAAATATTTATCGAAACTAATGGAATAATTCAGTTAGAGATTTTTTTAAAAATTTTAAAACTTAGAAAATGATTATAAACTCAAATAGAAAAACAATTCAAACACTGAAAACTAATTTTGTATTTTTTTTCCATGTAAACATATCAAAAAATTATTAATTAGGTGAGATAGACTCTTTAAAGTTTAAAAATATGAATTCGGTTCCTTATAATATTTTAAAATACGCATATACCTCCAAAATATTCTTTAACACCTTAAAATCGTTATGAGAAAGTCTACAAATAATTTTAAAAATATGCACATATTTCAAAAGTTAGTGAAAGGACTTTTTCTTTCTTTCTTTTGAAAATTTGTGGAATCTATTATCACTTAAATAATAATTTTGAGAATTTATATGTAATTTACGGAATAAAGAAAGACTATTTACATTTACTACTTAAACTTTGACAAAGTTTTTTATTCTATTTTTAAATAATATTAAACTTATCAAATTATGCACCAAATTGAAAATTTACTTGCTAACATTATTATTCATTCAAATTCTATTACTGATCGTTGTTCTAATCATATTTTCCCAACCAACCAAGAACTAACATGTTAGTTAAATAAAAATAATAATACTAAGATAAAATACATGACATACTTAGAATACTCCATGTCAAATATCCCGATTCTAAAAGTACCGCCGTACGTACACAATTTTCAAAGAATCAAGTGATTCACCTCACTTCAAATTTAATTTTCAATTCCATCATTGATTTTAGGTTTTCAACACTTTTCTTTGCTTCATCATATGCGGACAACATTTTATTGAATCACGTGTACAAACCCTAACTTTTGGAATTTTAATCTCTTAAAAGGGGTTAGATTAAGATTTTGAACCACTCTTAATTTTTAATTTTTTTTATTCAACTGAGGTGGTAGATTAAGCTTTTGAAACATTTTCAATTGAATCACAAGAATAGCCTTGACTTTAAAATTCTAATTAGATCAATGGATAGGAGTAGCTCCATTAGGGTTTTTCAAACAATTTTTTGATTGAATTGAAACTTGAAAAAAAAAAAAAGGAAAGAAAAAATGTTCTAGCTTTTAGAATTTTGCTTCAATCCGATATGGATGCAATCTTGATGTGGAGTTTGTGTTGGGAATAGGGATTTGGAAGGCAGTTATATAAAAATGGGAAAAAAGAATCATAATAAGCTATTTGTCACAACATCAATAGTGCTTCACGCCATAAGCAGGGATTTTGCTTCAAAATGGATTATTTATCTCAATTGTTTTATTCTTCTTTGTTGAGCCTAGATTTATACTAAATCTTATGTTCATTTAATGTAAACCTCATTAAGATAAAAAAAAGAGTCGCCACTCGATTATAATCGAAAAAAAATATAAAGTTAGAATTAATATGGTTATTGATAATTTTTTTTTTAGAGAAAACCAGATATTTTACGCGCAAGAGCTATCTTTTAAAACATTATGGTTACCAATTTAAACCTTCCAAAATTAAGTTTTATTTTTTTTATTAAAATTAGCAAAAAAAAAATATTATTATTGAGGTTGCCCCATAGGTGCCTATATCCCTGCTATTTGAAATTAGATCGATTGTAGTTCACAATTTTTTTTTATAGAAACCAAAATTTATTTATTCATAAAAAAATTATACTAAGACAAAATAATTTTTTTTAAAGAAAACATTTTTTTATAACAATAGCTCTTAAAAAATTATTATTATTACTATCCCTTTTTTGAAAATTCTAAAATGTAAAAAAATTAATTAATTTTTTTAGGGAAAAATGTATGTTTTTTTTATATGTTTATTATAGAGACCAAAATTTATTTATTCATAAAAAATAAAAAAAATTATACTAAAAGAAAATATATTTTTTAAAAAAGACATTTTTTTATAACAATAGCTTTAAAAATTATTATTATTATTATTATTATTATTACCTTTTTTTGAAAATTCTAAAATGTAAAAAAAAAAATAAGGGAAAACCTTTTTTTTTTTTTTACAATGACCAAAAAAAAAAGAAAAGAAAAGAAAAAGGAGAAACAAAAAAAAAAAAAGAACCTAATCAGAGACGAGGTGGTAGCTTCCAGCGATGCTTTGGCTTGTTAGGGACATTGGAATTGTACAGCGAAAGAAAGTGTGTCAACCTACCTAGCTGATTTGATCCTACAAGTAGCAGAGGGTGGCGATTGAAAAGGTGGCCAGCGGCGGAGCTTCGGAGGGTCGTGATTTAAGGTTTTCTCAAAGCTTCTAAACCAAAAAAAGGTACTTTCTAAGCTTTTCGACAATGAGGAAATCGATGGAAGCAACGGTTTTCCCTAGAAATGACTTATGGAAGCTAATTCCTAGAGAGAGAGAAAAATCCGATTAGAGAGAGAAAGTGTTGCAAAGCTTTGAAATGGAGGTAATTTTTTCTTGATCTCTCATTGTAGGGCTTGCTCGAGCTCCTATTTATACAGTAGGAACTCAAATTGCAGATGGGAAGTTCTTCTAGCCATAAATTCGTGAATTAAAGCTTAAGATTTGGCTAGAGAAAAATTTTCGATTTTTGACCAATTTTGACTTTAATTCAATGAATTCTACTACAATTTGAGTAAAAAAGAATCCCTAGATGCTCATACTTACTTGAAAATGTCCATAGAAGTTTTGAATTTGTCCAAATCGAGCTAAATATGCAACAACAATATTTGCTCAAAATGATTTTTTTTTTCTATTTTCCATGTTGATTTTAGCTGATTAATTAAGTATATTTAGACCTTTTTTTTGCTTGGATGCATAGTAGGTAATGTGATCTTTGTGATTTTGCCATTAATTTGGTGAAATCTTGAAGAAAAATGGGTAAAAAAAAAAAAAGTCTAAAAGAGGCCATCCAAGAAGAAAAAAGAGTTAATCATGGTTGGAGGAAAAAGGTGAACGTGAAAACGTGTGCTCAAAACAAGAAGAAGAAAACATGTTTTGAATACACGCTTTCCACTAGAATTTATTTTTTCATTGCCCGCATTTACTGAGATTCAAACCTATTACCAAAGCTTATTATGCACTAATGTCTTTCGTTAGGCTGTTAGCTTGTACATTGATTTATTATGTATTCAAATTGCATTTGTTGTCTTTTAAAAAAAAAAGGAAAAAAAACAAAACAAAAAGTAAACAATAGATAATAAAAATAAAAATAAATAAAGAGGAGTCAAAAATTTGTGTGTCTACATTCTTCATTTGATATGAATTTGTTTTCTTCTTCTCAACTATTTTATTCTTTTTCATTGGATATGAACCTGTTTTCTTCTTCTTATTTCAAATTACCTATTTTGATTTTTTTTTTAATTCTGTTTTTGTCGTTTAAACTGTTCAACTCTATAGGTAGACTATGATATAGATTGTTTGAGTTTTATCATGTCCTATTTAGTTGATTGTTTTTTACAATTGGTTTGAAAACATCAATAAAAAATGAATACTCTGTTAAACTTGACAAATTGAAACTTTAGGTATAGATTTTTTTTTTTTTTTTTAAGATTTAGATAGTGAATATGATATTTTCTCAATAAAAAAAAAAAAAATCTTATCATTAGTTGATCCCCTTGAATTTTTAGATTTCGTGGGGATTGATTGTTTGGTCAAGATTTATAGGATCAGAACAAATCTTTGCTTACCCTTATGATAATTATGGGATTAATCAAATTTATTATTATTCCATCCACACACTTTCCAGGTTTTCCTTTTTGCACTAACGAATCTAATTATCTTTGTAAACTACTTGGAAAATTCGATGCACAGAACTTCCTTCTTTTACTCGATATCACGGTTTGTATTTTTATCAATTATGGATAAGGATTAGAACAGTGAATAGGAAAACAAAACGTTTTATCTCAATCATATACTTTTTTCGTCAATCAAAAGAACATTTCACGATAATGCATGAAAATGAAGTTTGAACCTATGAATTTTGATGAACTAATGATCAAATGGATTTTCTATGTGGGTGGGTCTTCAAGTCCCATACACCACATATTTGTACGTGTCGTAGCTCGTTAGGAGGATTGGATAATTGAAGTAAGGATCTTGTGTACCCACATTGGGATTTTTGGGGTCATTAGTAGGTTGAAGGTAGAAAACATTTATATTTATATGAATAAGTGAGAAGATAGTTAGATGGTTCTAAAGATTCTATATATATATATATATAATTACACAAAGGGAAGGTGGGCTTACACGAGGCATAATTATCCAACATAAATATTCATTTTTCGTATGTAATGAAATATAAATGGATAGATTTACTAGAGTTAAATACTGTTAACAGTATCCAACTTTTCCTCTCGCTACCAATGCTAATATTACTTCCTTCTGCCTGTAGACACGTCTGTTCTGATTTTCAAGCTGGCTTTTGTACCTCCGACAGCATATTGTAAATATTTAGTTTAGTCCTAGATAGTAGTTGTCGTATTTATAGTTGTCGGGGGATGGGGATATACCTCTTCTAATGCTCCTGGTTGATTGTTGCCTTTTGTGACAGGAGCTTTTGTTTTCTGATGTGTATCTAGCGAGTGTCTGTCTGTCGTTGTATGTACTAAAACTCTATCATTGCATTTATTAATTAAATTCTCTGCTTCACCCAAAAAAAAAAAAAGGTTTACTAAAATGGTTGTCTTTATGGCTGGTGGCTTTGGCTATGCATTTAACTGGCGTAAATCAAATCGATGGACGTTTAAACTTCAAAGCCCCTTCCCATATTTGATCATTTCGAGCGGCATGGACATTAGAAAGGGGTTGGGCACTGGGTTGATGCGTAGCTTTTATAAGAGACAGATGTCGGTATTATATATTTTTTTCCTTTTTCTTGGTCAATCAATGATGTTGTTACTGTGAAATCCTCATAAATGAAAGCTCGATTTTTTAAGACAAAAAATTATGTCCATACAGCTGATTCTGTCCACCATGTCGGTAATTATTATACATGTACCTTTTGTTAATCCACTTTAAACAAAATTTGCAAATCCGGATTCTTTACCTCCATCTAAAGATTTCTAACTTCCATGGACCAAGCTAGGTTGGGAAAAAAACACAAAAAGGTCACGGTAAATCGGAATCATATGTTATATTTAAGCTATCATTTTAAATTGAATCGAATTATGATAAATAACTCACTATTTTTTTATTATGTATTTTTACATATTAACTCGTATAAAAATAAAAATTATCTAAATAATAATAATAATATCCTATTAAATATATTAAATAGCATTAATAATGATAAATAATATCAAAAAAATAATAATAAATTAAATCTTTTTTATAAAAATATAATTTTATATGATTTATTAACTTGTATATAGAAAAAAAATTAATAGCACATATAAAAATGGTTTAAACCTTACACCAAACCCTTTTTATTATATTTAAAAAATTATTAATCAAATCGTATGATAGATTTGATTAAAAAAATATATATATATATGTATATATCATGCTACATGATTCCATTCAATTTAATTAATAGACCATCGAACCACACCATGCCTACCTTTAGAAATAGATGTGTTTACACAAGATTGGAGGCTTTCAATGTTGAATCGCTGAACTTCGATTGTTTTTTTTTTTTTTTTCTGTTTTGGGAATATTAGAGAGAAATAAAGAATGTTCTGAATGATTTTATAAATTACAGTAAATTTACAAACTTGTATTAGGTTTTACAGCTTTTTAAGTAAAATTATAAGTTATTTTATGAAATATATACCAATTTTATGGATACTTAACTTCATAAAATTACTTAGATCTTCTTTATAAATTCAAATTTATAAATATAAAAAAATAATAAATTTACTTAAGCAATAACCTTCTTTTTTTTTCTTTTCTTTTTCCCTTAAATTTTGAGAGTCAAACATAGGGTTAGAAAGTTTAGAGATGAAATGGTGTACATGCATCTACTTTGGAAATCGAGTAGTAAATAACTCAACTAGGAAAAACTAATAAGTAAAGGAGCTTTCTTGACAATGAAATAGAGACCGGTGAGAATTAACTGGCTTCAACAACTCATTTTCTATGGTTTCTTTACCCAAAAGAATATAGAACGCAGCATAATCATCATTAGGAAAATGACAATAAAGTATGTCAAGAGCGTGTTATTTCATCTCATCCACATTTGTCACCACCGAAGCAAAACAAAAGCAAAATACAAAAAGATTTCATTTTTTTTTTCCTTGACAAATTAAATAATATAGCTAGAAAATATCAAAAAATGAAGAGGAAATATTCAAAGGCTGAGATCTGAAACCATTTTTAACTTTCTTCTCACCCGAAGGTGTTGAAAAGACACAGAATAAGCCTATTGACAACGACATAAAAAGACAAAAACATAAGGAAGCAATAATACATTACCTAAGGATTGAAATTACTTCTTATCCCTGTAGAGATTAATGGGACCTTTTTAATATACATACGTCGAGAGGAGGAAGGATGATGATTGACTTATATTATATGTTTTTCAAAGTGCTATTGGCTGTTTAGCATTTAATACAATGTAACGCATTTAAATGTTGTATATACTCTATAGGGTGAGGCTTGATGTGACGTTTATCATTTCTTCTACCGTAACTTTATGTACTCGTACACCATTACTTATATTGGCGATGAACTTTGTGGGCTAGATTAGTACTTAGGGGGCTCAAGGCTAAAATATACATACAGTAAGCCCCATTGCTCAAATGAAGTACACTTTGATAAATTAAAATGCATTTCTCATATTTAGTAGATCAAGTGATTTCAAATTCCCATACCGTATGGCTCAAGTATCTTCCGGAACTTAAAAATGAATGAGGGGCTACACTTCTTTCCAATCAAGTGTTATAACTTCTTTTTTTAAGTGATTGCATCTACTTATCACACCAAATTATTATTTTTATTGGTTTGAATGAATAGACACCTTTATAGGTATATAAGTGTTAATTTAACTCAAAACGATGTTTGTTAAGATCTTTATAATCTAGTTATATGATTACTAAAACCTTAAACATAAAGAATCAAGTTTGAATCTTTTTTTTTTTATTATAATTATCCAAAAAATATATTTAATTATCAAGACAGTATAATTATTGACTTAAATTTAAATCAAAAGTCACAATTAAATTATAAAAGATGTCTATAAATACTATATGAAATACTCAAGAATAATATTTCAAGGTCAAGAGTAATATAATAATTTTCTCCTGTCTTACTTTTATATAAAAACTGCAAGGTTAGCCCTTTTCTACAAAACCTTAGAAACCTTGTGAAAGGAATCACAGTCTTTCTCCCTTTCTCTCTCTTTTTGCGTTTCCCACCTATCTATTATATCTCGCCTTGTAGGTTAACTAGTGGCTTCCCAGACAAGGAATCATAATTTCTATTAGATTATTCATCATCCTAAAAAAAAGAAAAAATTATTCATCAAGGAAGGATCCTATTTCATGTAGAAACTGATTTTTTTTTTATTATTATGAAAATAAAGAAGAAAACGTCAGTGTAAATTAAAATTGATAAGTAAAACACTTATAGGGATAAAAATTTCATATTCTATTATATAATGCGGTAAGATAAGAATAGAATTAATAGAATTCATTATTGAAAAATTAGAAAAAGACACTTATTAGGCTTATAATTATGAATTTGGAGAAAATAATTCCTTAAAATTAGGATTTGTCTAGTTTATTTTAAAATTTTAATAAAAAATTAGTGGAGATCATAGAAACTAAAGATGAATTATAGAAGATGGTAATATCATTGAATAAAGTGAAAATGGAATTATTTGATTTCTGTATTAACAATTATTATGACAATTGTAAGATCACTAATGGTTGCAGAAGATATTTTCATGTTAGAAAATTGACTGTAAGCTTCCATAGGTTAAGTTTCTAAGCCAAAAAAAAAAAGAAAAAGTAAGGATAAGGGTAATCATAGTTGGCCAAGATGAGAAGTGACTGACCACACCACATTAGGCAATTGGGAAAAGCGACCGGACAAATTTGAAACGCAGTCAACCACTTTGCTATGTAGGACGATCTAATTGACCTTTTTTTTTTGTATTTAGCTAATTAGATTGGGTTATTTTATAGTTCTAAAGTTTTTTTAATGATCTCTTGGTACAAATAAAATATTACTTAATTATCTTATGCATAATTATAAGATATTTTTTAAAAATTAGATTATTTGCAAGATGGTGAGCAAATACCAACTACTGGGGTTATGTTGTATGCTATATATGTCTAAGCTTAAACTAATACTCAATTAGATAGTCCATCTTATATATCATCAACAACTTAGGATAACAATTGATTTATGCATATTGTATTTTATTGTTAACTTGTGGTTTTTATGGAAATTCATAATGTTTGCATTTGTTACGGTTTTTATTCAAAAGCAATATTGAATTGAAATATTATGGTTACAGGCATGAATGAAATGTATTTTACACCCAAAAAAGGAAATTAAAAGAGAAAATTCTTTCATTCTATAAAATACCTTAAAATATATAAATTTTATAGGATATAAGTTTCAAAGTGATTTCAATAGATTATAAAATAGAATCCAATTTCAAATTAATAAGGTTTCTTACCCTATTTATTATGGTCCTGTTAGGCATTCACCCTAGCTAATTTCACGTGAAACGTTGTTGTGTCATGATTTTGGACCTATTCCATGCTAGGCGATACCGGCTCCCGATTTGCAACCGGTTTCGAGCCACGGTTCTTCTTCTATATTTGTTTTGTTGGTTTTTCTCCCTTTTCCATGGAAACCGCCGGGTCCCTCGTAGGTGAAGTCGCACTCGCATGACAACTTTAGGCACCAAATCGCAAATTAACCAATGAATATATGCAACTTTTGTCGTCACCTTTTTCCCTTCCAAAATGCCTGCCGAGTTCTGTCTATGGAAGGAATCATGGAACTATGTTTGAACGCCGACCTTGTGATAATTCACGCATCTCCATTCAACATGCCGACATAATTAACAACGTCAGTTAAGCTGACCCAGCAGATTTTGCTCGGTTAAAGAACGGGTCGTGGCTGGAATTTTGAACTAGTCTTTCGCTTGAGTTTTTCTTATACGAATATGGTTTAGCTAGTGTCTTAAGTTATTCTTCTCAGCAGTTTCCACGATTCAACGTGGTAAAAAGCATGAGATCTATTGGTGGCCCAAATTCAAATCTTTGGTATAATTAGAGGCAAGGAAGCTTCCTCAAATATGAATGAGCCCACGGAATCCTTGTCCAAGACTTGGGATTTTCTTTTCAAGGAAGTTGAATGGATTTCAAATATTTCAATTCTTCTTTAATATGGAGAATGGAGATATCAACCTATAAAGTTTATTTTATACTTAAAGTTTCAAATTGCTAAATTTTATATCTATTAAACTTTTACTTATTAAATTTTATATCAAAATTTAAATTTACTAAATTTCAAAGGAACTTTGATATATCAAATTTACTACCTCCATAAGACCACATGTCAAACACTAATTGGACAAGGAGTACAAGTTTGTGATAAAGCTAATAAGTTTGACAAGTAAAAATTCAATTGATTATAATATTTATTACTTTTGAATTTTAGACATAAAATTGAAAAAATATAAAAAATTATGAAAGTATTTTTAATGTTATCCCTAATAAATTCCCATCGGTAGATAACCAAAATTTAAGATTCCAATGGAAGGAAATCTCACATAGGAATAGATAAAAAGATAATAACAACAAAAGAATAATTCAAAATGAATATCTAGGTGTGGAAATTTTCTGGCTAACATATCATATATACAGACTAGGTTGCTGGTACATATCTTTAGCTATGAAATGGAATGATCTCTAGTTGTCGACGTCATGCAACAATCACGGTGGTGGTGGATGGATTGCAAGGGTTAAGGGTGCCAACAGTAACGAGATTCGAATCAAGGATTTAAGATGGCTATTTATGACTTGAGGAAGAAGGAGAGGTTGTTGAGAAGCACGAGAATGAAAGAAATAAATGAAGATACGGCTAGTAATTTGTTTTAATGTGTCGAGTTTTGTATTCATATATAAATAGGTTTATATATAAAAAATCTCGATCAATAGTATAATTTATTTACTAACCATATTTCAAAATTTCAATCTATTATTCAACTCATTTAATAAATATGTTTTGTATTTAAATTAAATTGATTTTTTGATAAAAAAATTTAAAATGATATAAATCTCAAGAAAAATAAAATGAAATAAATAAAATTAGGGTCATAGAAAATAATATAATATCAATTTCATGAGGGGTATTTTGGTCATTTGATAAGGAAGTTATAAAAAGACCACTAATAGGTTATTATAACTACTTTTCCTTTAAACACACTGGCCTCCTAAATTAGATAAGAAACCTAATTGGAGACAACTATTAAACCCCACATATTAACGAGTTTTCCACATAGAGGGCATGTAAGTGAATCTCTCTTTTCAGAGTATCTTGCATGTGAAATGACAGAGTTTTGTTTTATCGGTTATGGTGCAAAATGACTTTTGAGCACTTAAGGATTTTGAGCAAAATTTTGATCGTTGGTACCATCCAAACAAGCAAGTAATAGAATTTGTTATAAATTAGAGTTTTGATGTTGTAAATTATGTGATTTAAGGTGTAGAAGTATTAGGTTATAATTAAGGTTGAAGAAAGATCAAATTTGGTGTTTTGGGAAGAAGAATAAAAGAGGAACCAAGGGATACATGGGGAGGTATACGGTTGAGATTGGAGGAAAAAACATGAAATGAGGGGTACATGGCTATGCTTTCTTAAAACCTCCTCTTAATGCTTTTAATATGCTTTTTCTCATCTTTCATTGATTCTAAACAAATTTTAAGACTATGGTAATGTAACTTAAGTGGGGGAAATGATTTAATACTGTAGAATAACTTAGAGAATACTCTAGGATAGTACTAAGTTTAGTTTTTCTATATATCAATAGGTTCTAGTAGAAATACTAGTTATAGATAAGTTGAACGCATTCTTAGTTGTGATTGTTAAGTTAAAGATAAGAATGAACTTAAAAGAACATTGGACTAATAACTTGGTTGATGTTTGTGCTTGACTCAATCTAAAGACCTATAGTGGTAGAACTTTAAAGGGCACTCGTTAATCGATATGTGGCAGTATTCTCGGCAAAATTGCATAGTGAAATGTTTTAATAGATTTAGGTAACTTATGGTGTTAGGACTCGTAATGACAATTACCAACACTATAGTATGTATGTATATCTATATTATATTGACTATAGAGAGATTATAAGTACCCTTTTATTGATTGCAGGATTAAATGAGACAATAAACAATTGTTTGATTACTTGTTTGCATTGATGCATGTGATTTATGAAATGTTTGTTCATGCGCATCTGCTTGGGTTTACGCGTGCTGTGTACTAACTTACCCTTCAGGGATTTTTTTTTCAGCTATAGATATGGACAAGTATTCATTATATGATGAGGACCTAATGACTTACACGCAAAATGGAAAAAATGTAGAGTATTTCTATTAGTAAATGAGAGAAGCCACCTACAGTGTTGTGATTGAATTAAGAGAATGTTATATTTTTTTGGAAAGATAAGACTTTTGTCTATCATTTAAATTTTGTATTAGTAGTAATGATAATTGATTTTTATAAGTGTTAATATATTAAAATACTCATGGATATTTAAATTA
Source organism: Laguncularia racemosa (assembly GCA_037954665.1). Taxonomy (NCBI): domain Eukaryota; kingdom Viridiplantae; phylum Streptophyta; class Magnoliopsida; order Myrtales; family Combretaceae; genus Laguncularia; species Laguncularia racemosa. The sequence goes on from JBBMOL010000129.1 coordinate 199,245, forward strand.
TGGATTATAGATGGTTTATATTACTGTGAGATTGATAGGTATTATAAGTTTATATGGAACTAGTTAATTTAAGAACCTTAACATATTTTTAGCTTGTAAAAATACATGACAGGTTGTTATGTTTTAGGTTTTGGGACAATACATAATCTTATCTTAATTATAAAATTTATTAAAATGATCAAAACAAATGTCTCTATAAAATTAAGGTTTAAAAGAATAAATTATTTAAAATTTTAAATATAACAAACTATAATATGATAAACAAAAATCTTAAGTAAAGTAAGTATAATATTAACATAACAAAATAAATCATTCATTTATGAAATTACATCAAATGTGTTAAATTAGTACTAATATTCAAATTAACCATATCATCTATTAATTCTTTAAAAAAATTTGCCAAATAGTATACATTGAAAAGAATTACTAACATGGTATCAAAGGTATTAATAAGAATAATTCATCATCTTCTTCATCTTTTTTTATTATTTTTATATCATAAAAACTTAGTAGGTATCTAGCTATAGAAAAAAAAAACTTAATAGGTATATTGAAAGATCATCAAATTTAAAATACACATTTAAATCATATAAATTTGTATACCAATCGAAGGTAAGTTTATGTGCATAATGAATGTTTAAAAATTTCAAATATTAAAAATTTTGTAAAATATAATCTTATGATATTAACTTGTCAAAAAAAAAGAAGAAAAAAAACTTAGTATTATGAAAAAGCTAAAACCACATTCTCACATGAAATTGGGAATATAAAACATCTTAATATGATTTTAAATAACTTTATATTACAAAAACTCAATACAATTAATAAACAAATTAAACCTATTTAGATCTATTTATAAAGTTATTTAAAATCATATTATATTTAAGTTGATGGATGGTGTATTAAATTGTCCGCCACTTAATTTTGCATTATCTCTTAGTTTGGCGGAAACTTATCTATGAAGACATAGGCCCACCTTGTCAAGAGCGTTGGTAATCGATTAAGATTTGTGCGGGTTTTGAAGATGACGTCACCGAAGAAGAGGACCTAATAGAGTCGAGAGAGCCGAGACTCGCCACCTTGTTCGAACGCGACTCGCGAGGTTGGAACAGGTGAAGTTACCAATCGAAATCTGGAAATCGTCCTTTCGAGGGTCAGGCCAAGTAGAGCATTGCCAATTGCCATCTCACATGAGATTGGGATTCGAACATCGTCTAACGAGTAACGAGGATCGCCGCCGGTCGAAGCCTCGATTTCAACAGGCTACAAGCACTGACCTGACTTGGACGCGAGCTCCCAATTAAGCTGGGCCTTGCTCCCCAGTTGGACCGTGGACATGGATCTCATCTGCTTCTTGTTACACTGGCTTTGGCGATGCAACTGGGCTGGCATTTTCCCCTTCTTCCTTTATTTTGTTCCCTTTATTATTTTTTTATTTCTATTTTAAAAATAAATATTCTAAATGATAAAAGTTGAGTATCTACAAAGAGAGGAGAGAAAATGAATTAAAATATTGAGTTTGTCCTAAATTTACATGAGACACATGTATCACAGCAAATAGCCAGAGGGGGCTAGTTAACTAGCTTGGAGTATGGGCCATGGTTGACCGGCTTGGTTCATTTTTAGATTTGTGAGCTTCCTATTTTGTCCTTTCTTGGTTTCTAATTAATTTCCTACACTGAGTGTTCAGGTTAGAGTCTTTGTAACTATAGGTGCACTGGAGACAGAGAACCATATAAATGTCAAAAGACCTATGAAGAACCATGTATGATGTATCTATATTATTGTATTGTACTAGTGGATCTATTATTGCCCTTTGTTACTTTGACCCAGTAATTTGAAGTTTTCAACGTTTATTATGTCAATTTATCTTTCCCTCTAAAGAATTTCAAATGTATATAGAGAATTTGTAATAATACATGTGAATACTTTTTAATGACATATAAATCTAAAATTTATAGAAAAAAAAAGAAAGTAAAATTTATAAATTTCATAAAATACTTTATACCATCTATGTTTTATAGGTTATAGTATCTATTGTGATTTTAAGGTATTATGGGATTATTCTTCTTTTAAGAGTAAAGTACAACCATATTTTGCTCACCCGTATAATTTACACATTACTATTATCATATTGAATTCGTCCAATCCATATAAAACTGACATAGAAGTTAGAATTAGATTTTTTTTCTTAAAAAAAAAAAAGAAAAAAGGAGGGGGCTTTGGGTTGGAAAGGGATAGGGTATGGGTTGTACTCTTACTAAGAGCAATCAGAATATCAGATATGGGATCCCTCATATGCAAATTTAAGGATGGAATGTCCTCATTTGGGCTTTCAGCATTGTTGTGGGTCATTTCGTTTACACTGGCACTTCAATCAGGCCTTAAGAAGTGTTAGCGTTGGACGAACCACGGGCTCTAAGAATGGACTTTCAAATGCTGTAGTCACTTACTTTCTCACCTTTAGCTTTTTAATGTTCGTAAGCCCATTACTTTTAATATGCTGTACACATTTTGATTTCCATGCTGCAACAACAAATGATAGGTTTTACCTTCTGGATCCTCTAAATTTGCTTCCCCTAATTTCTTTTTTAAATTTATAAATTAATTATTGAGATTGTATAGATTTTTGAACTACTTTATGATATCGTTACGATGTTATCTTATTTCTTATAACCTCGGGCATTTATTACACATTACAGCAATCACTTTAAGAGGATATTTAGAAAAATTTAGAGAAAATAAAGTTTAAAAAAATGGATTTCCCATGAATTAAGGTTTATAATTCGAAAACAAATTAAATGAGAATGAGAGCAAGACTCGAATCTTAGACATCTAATATCTCACTCTATACCTAGTTAACAAGCCGAACTAAGATTAGCATGACCTTAAAGTAGCACGTTTGGAGCTTTATCCTTTCTCCAAGCTCCATTATCTCATCCTCACACTTACTTAATTGTTTCATTTGGTTGTTTGAATATCTTAGTTGACATTTAAGTGCAAGTATAAAAGCACTGTACCTATGGCTTTAAATTTTCCAATCAAATGATTGTGATTTAATTCTGATCACTTCTATAATTTATTGCGCAATACTATATAATGATACTCGCATGAGACTTTTTGTTTTAAATTCAGAAGGTGAAATCAAAGATATCTACCATTTATTGAGACATCTTATCCGATTGTTGTGGCTCAGTGTTGGAGGCATAGTAATATTGGGCTAATTTATTTTACGATGAGATTGAGAACTTTAAATTTTCAAATCAAATGATTATAATTTTCATTCATTCATTCATGTAGATTCATATATGTTTAAGGTTCATGTAATTTAGTGGTAATTATAGAAATAGCATGCAAAATACCAACATGATAAGGAATCTCTTTAACAAGTTTCTATTGTGTACCATAATGTGTTTTGTGTAGTAGCTTTAGAATTAAGTTATTTGCACGCATGATAAAAATGAGATACGAGATTGAGAATCTTCCTATTAAGTCTATGGTTCGTTAGAGTCTAATCATGCCATGATGGACTACGGAGGACAAAATGCAGGGATTGTAGGATGCCCTCACAACCATATAAAAAGAAACATGGAGTTCTTGTTAATGAATGGAGAAATTTAATTTGAGGGATATTCACATGGTTGTGAGTGGCACTTGGAGATGGATGGGAGGGAGCATCTAAGGATAATTAGGCCTCATGCCATTAAGAAAAGGGAGAATTTAATATTTTAGAGTAAATTATATAGATATTTCTTTAAAAAATTTTAAAATTATATAAATTCTTAATTTTTTAAAAGTCACTACTTAAATCTCTTAAAATAGCTATGAGATTTATTTTTCTTATGTATTAACTGCTTATATGTAATTTCGTATGACATCGAAAAGGCGTATCATATATTTAATTAACAAAACTACTAAAAAATGTAAAAAATTAAAAAATATATATCATAAAATTAAAAAAAGAGAAGAAAATTGAAAGAAAGAAATTAAAAAAAAAAAAAAACACCAATGGCTTCTCTCAATCCATCAAATATAGAAAGTCTTCAATAGAATGGCAACATATCCAAAGTCTGTGACTGACATTCCATATTTGATAATTTCTCATAACAAATCTCATTATGTTATAATAATACAACCATTATATATTTCATGATAACCAATCTTAAAAGGCAAAATCTTATTTTGCAGTGAACTTGGGCGTGCTTATTTGTTTATATACTAATCGCATTTACTAAATTACATATGAGGACTAATTAATACGAGCACTCGTTTTTATATTTACCCATTGCATCGAGTAATGGACAAATATACAAGCTTATATAATAATACAGGATAACGTTGTTGTGAGCACTTTAAAACTGGACGTTATACATGGAAATTGACCGTGGTTGGTAAAATAAAAGACAAAGGACGAGTTTACTATGTGTCATGTGTTACACCACCAGAAATCATAAGCAGGGAGAGGGAGAGCGTAACACAATTACGGGGTGGGAGTAATGTCATGCAAATTTCACGTGGTAACATTTATGTGCCACCCACCAACTAATTCCAATAATATTATCACAACGCTGACTTATATAAATACATTAACAAGAAAAACAATCATTAGTTTACCTATCCCCACGTTGTTACATTACACCTTGGAGCCACGGCCACTTCCTCATGGACACGCCACTCCTTGACGGTGGCGATGGCCACGGCGATGTTGACTACCTTCCGGCGAGGAGCATCAAGGAGGTGAAGTCTGTTTTTAGGGCAGAAACAGTGAAGTTATGGAAAATAGCAGGCCCCATTGCTTTTACTATTCTTTGCCAGTATGGTACCAATTCGTTTACAAATATATTTGCTGGGCATATTGGAGATATTGAGCTCTCTGCTGTTGCAATCTCTCTATCCGTTATTGGCACTTTCTCTTTCGGTTTCATGGTGAGTCTCGTTTCCCTCTCACTCTTTTTTTTATCCCTTTCCTTTAGGTAAATTATATTGAAATCCCTTGAAAGTACTGTAATCAAAGGGACACCCCGAATCCAAAAGATGCGACACAATCACACCACACATCTGTCCGAGTTGTGCGATGGGATTAAAATAATATATTTACTGGATTGCTAGCTAGAGTAATGAAGAAGACCCCGCAACTCCAAGAAGTACGATGTTGCATCTTTTTCAATTTTGAATGGGATTTACCGTTTCAATGCTTTGTAGGAAGTATCATCATAATGTACCGATTTTTCCCATAGGGTCACTCTTCATATATATCAATATATATTGGCATGGAAATGATGCGTTCTTGGTTTAGATTTGACTTCTTATTCATTTGCCTTTGTTTTCAATAATTTTGTTTCGAATTATCTTTTACGAAAGCTGACAGCTCAGAAAATATCAGCTTGTAGATTTTCGATGGTGCTATGAATTGGAAGAAAGCATCATGCGTTTTACAACTTAATAATTAGAGTGAAAATGGTGGGAAGCGAAGAAAATGACTAATAGTTCCATTTTTTCTCGCATTGCTTCCTTTTTACTCCAAGATTGAAGCAAAGGGACGAAAACAAATCAACATACATCTATAGTTACACAGCATCCCCTATATGTAAATGATCTTGTCTGTAATTTCACCAATCATATAAATATATATACAGAAAAAGAGTTGTAAAATAAGTGCTTGCGATGAATACTTTTTCACACGTACCATCCACAATTATTTTTTGCCAAATTCTTCCTAGTTCAATTTTTCATGCTAAGCAAAGCCTGACATGTCCAAAAAAATGTAATTGCAGCTTGGGATGGGCAGTGCACTAGAAACACTATGTGGTCAAGCCTTTGGAGCAGGACAAGTCCACATGCTTGGGATCTATATGCAGAGATCATGGATGATCCTCTTAGTCACCTGCATTTTCCTATTGCCAATATACATATTTGCCACACCAGTCCTGAAATTCCTTGGCCAAAATGATGAAATAGCTGAACTAGCTGGAACATTTACCATACTCACCATTCCTCAATTATTCTCACTTGCCATCAATTTCCCCACCCAAAAGTTCCTCCAAGCACAGAGCAACGTCAATGCGCTTGCTTGGATTGGGTTCGTTGCCCTGATCATGCACATTGGGTTGCTTTGGCTCTTCATATTCATGTTTGGTTGGGGTACGAGTGGTGCAGCTGCTGCATATGATGTTACGAGCTGGGGGATCGCAATTGCACAGGTTGTTTATGTCATGGTTTATTGCAAGGAGGGGTGGAATGGATTTTCAAGGACAGCATGCAAAGAGATTTGGGCTTTTGTGAGGCTATCACTTGCCTCAGCTGTTATGCTTTGCCTTGAGATTTGGTACATGATGAGCATAATCATCCTCACTGGTCATCTTGACAATGCAGTGATTGCAGTTGATTCACTGTCCATTTGGTGAGTTCATGAAAAATTGGATGAGATGAAAGGGACTAATAAGTGAGGATTATTCATGATAATAGCAATTTTAGTTCTTCAACTCTTTGCAGATGATCAATGTTAGTGCATATATTTTCTAATATACACCTGAGTTCTAAATTATTTTGCTCGTTTTTCCAATACCTTTCATCAAGGATAAAATCTCACTGGAGTTTAATGAAAATGTTAGGAGCCAATAAATTTAGATTTGACCTCAATCACCATTAAAAGTTTTGATATTCAACCAAATTAACTACTTTGATCATCTTTCATAAAATTAGTTGAACGATGGATCTTTCAATTAAAAAAAATGTTAGATTGATCATTAAGGTTCATGACTAAAAAAATTGCACTTTTACCTAGAATTTTTTTATTGCAGAATTTGATTTACCATATTATTTATCATCATTTGTTCCTTTAAACATTAGTAGAAACTTTTCTTTGCTGCTCTTGAAGGACTTATAATTTGGTAATTGATGCAGCATGAACTTCAATGGATGGGAAGCAATGTTATTCATTGGAATAAATGCAGCTATAAGGTGAAGCAACTCACTTCACATTCCCTGTTTCTAATGTATAACCCATTGATTTTTAACCGTAACACTATTGACACCTTCTGATAGATCAGAACATGGTCTATATTGTGCATCAAATATCTCTAGAATGCTGTCCCATAAATTTGACTGAAAATGTAATTGAATCAAGATATACTGCTAGCTGCAACAGAAGCTGATGTGGTTATTTTCTTTAAGGGGATTGATTCACTGCCCTATATTTTTACTACATTTTCACTTTACAGTATATTCGTTATATTTTTACATTTTAGGTCATGTATTTCTCAAAACGACTGAAAACAAAAAGCCCTCCAACCATCTCCATCGTAAGAACCAAAGTCATTGACGTGGCATTGAAAAAATGCAATATGCAGTCTACATGGTATGTGATGCCAGCTATTCTTCATGATTTTTTAATAAAATAGATGATATGACAATGACACATAAATCACACGTAGTAGTATCTGGATGCCTTCATCAACCACTCTAATGACTCTATTAAAAAATGGATGGAGGTCCTTTTTTACTCTTTTTTTCAAAACATAAATCTTGAAATGGAAATATAAAACATGGACACAGAAGTGAAAAGGTTGAATAATCACAAAAGGTTCACTAGCCCTATTGACATTACTTCTTTTCTTTTCCAGTGTTCGGGTTTCGAATGAGCTGGGATTAGGGCATCCAAGAGCAGCTAAATACTCTGTATATGTGACCGTCTTCCAATCTCTTCTCATCGGGATAGCCTGCATGATTGCTATCATGATAACAAAGGATTATTTTGCTGTCATTTTCACAAGCAGCAAGACATTGCAGGAGTCAGTGTCTCACATGGCATACCTTCTTGCTATTACTATGGTCTTAAACAGCATCCAGCCGGTTATATCAGGTTCAAGATACATTTATCTTGATCCCATCTACATTGTCATGACAACTAGAGCGCTCTGCTATAACTTAGTTGCTCCTATTCACAGGTGTTGCTGTTGGAGGTGGATGGCAAGCACTGGTCGCATATATCAACTTGGGATCTTATTACGTTTTTGGGTTACCATTTGGCTATATTCTTGGCTACTCTGCCAAGCTAGGAGTAATGGTACCATTCCATTCCTTTTTTCAATGCTGAATGTCACTGGACCCGAATGTTAAAGTATAAATATGAAACCGCACTAGATCTAATGAGTCTAGGTTTTTATATCAATTGGTTGTAAATATAAAATTTATCGCAAGGGCATAATGCATAAAAAGAAAAGAAATATGCCTGTTATTAGCTTAAACTTTTAGATAAGTTAGTTTCAATATAAGCTAATGTTGAACAAGGCTGATTTCACTTTGGTTGAACTTGTTATACTTTGCCAATATGCGAAAGTCAACCTTCTACTACCTTCTTTAACATTGTTATTAAATATTGAATTTTGGCAGTTGTCTTCCATGGTTGTAGTTGCTTCAGTTGCTCATTTTTCTAGTTCACGATTTTGATTCTGTTCTTCGCAATACTTTGTACAAAAAATGTTGTCATTTCAGGGACTTTGGGGGGGGATGATCTCTGGAACTGCTCTTCAGACATTTCTGCTCTTGTTTGTGCTCTATAAAACGAATTGGAACAAGGAGGTAGGTTGACAAGGATTTAAACAGTTAACTTTTCGTAAGATTTTCCCTTCGTATAAGATAAATGCTAGTTACACGCTTATACTTCCAAAACTGTTTATCAAATTCGGATAGATTCTCACCTTACGCTTTTGAAAATAAGCACTTACCTCACTAGTCGGCATTGAAGCTGTAAAGCTATCTAGTAATGAGTTTTCTAGCAACAGCTCGGGGAGTCGAACGAGCTTTGAGAGTTTGGAGTGTTTATTTGCGTCTGACTAATAATATAGGCTGACGCTGCACTTATTCTAAGTACAAGTTTGAATATTATTAGATGAATGATTACTGCAGGTGGAAGAAACAGCAGCGCGAATGAGGATATGGGGCGGGCAAGATGTAGTGCCAGCATTAGAAGAAGTTGATTGATACAATGTGATGAACTGTGAATCCTGTCAATAAGACTTGGCTTTTTTTATTGAATTTCTTTCTTATTTTATAAGCTAGTGAAGCAGAGAAAAAGGGAAAACGATTGCAGGTTTAATTGTGAGCACAGGTCTTTTTAAATGGGGAGAAGGGTAAGTATTGATAAAACACCAGATGTAGTGAGAATGCATTTTTTTTTTAATCAAGTAATTTCATTTTTTCAAAAGGTTTTTTCAATTAAGTATTTAGTATTTCCCATACTAAAAATGTGTTTCATAGAAATGTATTTAGTAGGTTAGTAGTTTTTCCATTTTATGTTTGATTAATACCAATGTTGGTAGTGAGAATATAATCGAATCGAATTGAGAATCATTGAAGTCAAGCTTGAGTTAGGTCTATTGGAATTTCCTGGATCTGAATTCGCATTAAGATATTATGCGATTTTTCCGGAAAACCTATTCAAGATGTGGTTCATTTAAGATATGATTTGATACATATCTATACATGTATATCAACGCAAGAAAATCTTGCATCTAAGCTCAGATCATATTGGTTAAGATTTGTGATGGTAAAAGATATATTTAGAATATGATTTTTTCGAAAAGAGGTCCCTAATTTCACTTACTCACTTTAGAAAAATATACTATCATTTTTTAACAAGAGATGACTTAGAAGTATTAAACCGAAATAAAAAATTTTGTATGTTTGTTTGCAATGGCTGGAGGTATGTATATGATTTAATTTTTTTTCGCTTCCGCTTTTGTTCTTATATGTTCATTGTGTTATCGAATATGATAGGAATATTTTATACACTCTAACATTTGGTATTAGAGCAATTTTTTCTTATATACGTTTGCCTTGCTTTGTTTCGGTTTAGTTTAAATTTGATGTTTTTTAGTCTTAATAAGATTGGGAATTGATAGAAAATTGAATTCCATGCATTTTGGGCTTTAAAACATTAATTTTAAGATCTAAATTAGTTGAAATATAACGAGTCCGAATTGGGTCGTAGTGACTCGGCTAAAGGTAGAAGACGACTTAAACTTAAGTCAACTTGAAAAAAAAAAAAAAAAAGAACCTCATGTGGGTAGAGAGAACCCACAAACTAGTTTTTCCTTGATTGAACTTAAGCTTGTAGACCTAAGCCATCTGAACCAAAGGCCCTTTCATTTCTACAAGTTATCTCGTCAATCAAAGCTCTACACAATGTATTTGTTGTGTCTTCTTTGGTAATATATGTCACGCGTCTAGCCCCACGCATGCAATGCACATGCATGTTTGAAAATATAAAAGCATAGAATGTGCTTCTCCCAGGATTCAAACTCTTGTTGGTTGAACAATTTTTTTGTGCATGGTCTCGAACTTAGCCAACTAAGCTAAGCCACTTTTTGTGAATCTTTTTGCCAATTTTAGTATATATGTAATGGTCTTTGAACCAAGATTTCTAATACTTGATGAAAATTAAAATTTCATAATTTTCATATATCTATATTATTTATTGTTAATTATATAGATAACATATAGTAAACAATTTTACATATCGAAATTGTTTGTGTTAATTATCGAAGTAAATTAATTCGTATTAGCTCTCTATGAATTTAATTATTGTGATATATGCTTATATTATTATTTGCTTACATGTATGATTTATGGTTTATTATTATATGTGTAATATTGATTAGATGATATAAGTATGTTAGAGTTAAGTTCACAAGTTATTGGTTGCATTTTTTTTTTGGGCAATAATTGAGCATAAGGATTTAGTTAATGTTTATGCAATCCATATAATTTCAATTAATTAAAGAATAGTCACAGTATCTTTAATTAATTAAAATTGTATATATTAAGGATGATAAGATCACACGTGAAAATAAACATTAGTTGTGGTTAATTATAAGCAGTATAATAGATCTTATTCTATAGGAATTTTTATTATGTTGTGTATGATTAATTAGGATAAAATGTCAAATTATATTTTCTAATTTACCCACATGGATTAGAAAAAAGGAACATGATTTGATAGTTTTATCGTAAGACTTTAGATGAATCTAATTAAATTAGAACTTTAGCCTATAGACAAGTTTTATGTCACTAGATTCATACTTTAGCTTGGTAAAACATGATATGTCTTAATTAGCCTTGAAAAATTTTGTAACATGAGCATGCATGTTTAATTATTACAGCAGTTCTACCTATTAATTTTTCTAATATGCGATGTGATGTTCCTAAACTTAAAGGGGATAACTATAAGGTTTGGAAGGAGAGAGTTCTTCTTCATTTAGGATGAATGGACATTGATTATGCCATAAGGAAACCAAAGCTTCCTGTAATAACCGAAACTAGCACTTCAAATGCAATAAGTCTTTATGAAAAACGGGAGTGATCTAATCGCTTGTCAGTTATGTTCATAAAGACTAAAATTTTTACTGATATAAGGAGCTCCGTCAAGCATTATCAAAAGGTCCAAGATCTGTTAAAGGCCATTGATGAGCAATTTGCTACTTCAGATTAGGGAATAGCTAGTACCCTAATTATGGAGCTTTTGACTCTAACACTCATCGGCATTAAGGGTATGTGTGATCATATCATGTGCATGAGGGATATTGCGGCCTAATTGAAGGCATTGGAAGTTGAGTTATTAGAATCCTTCTTGGTTCATTACATCCTTTGCACTTTACCTTAAAAGTATAGCCCATTTAAGATATCTTACAACACACATAAAGATAAATGGTCAATCAATGAGTCGTTGACCATGTGTGTTCAAGAAGAGAGCTAACTACTTATGGAGGAGAAGGAGAAGGAAAGGGTAAACTTAACTACTCATGGAAAGAGTAATAGGAAGGATCAGGCCAAAGACAAGGAGAAAGGAAAAAATCCCTCCCACAAAGGACATAAAGAAGGAAGTTGTGTGTTTCTTCTGTAAAAATAAGGGAGACATGAAGAAACAATGCTCCAAGTTCATGTAGTGGCTTGATTAGAAAGGTACTCAACTTTCACTTGTCTGTTATGAATCCAATATGATTGATATTAATCATAACACAAGGTGGATTGGTTCTGGTTCTACAATCAATGTGAACAATTCATTGTAGGACTTAAAAGACCTATGGAAGCTAGTGGGAAGTGAGCATAGCATCTATTCGGGCAATAAAATGTCCTCACATGTGGAGGCTATTAGAACGTGCAACTTAGTTTTAAGAAATGGTTACATTTTGAATTTAAAAAGACACTTTATATCCCTAATTATTCAAAGAATTTAATTTCAATTTCCAGACTTGTGTTGGATGGTTATTCATTTAACTTTTCATACTTTGGATTTAATTTATTTTATAAATATGATGTTATAGGATATGGTACCTTGCCTGATCATCTTTTTCTAGTTAATTTACAACATGATGATAACCATGCTATAATACACGTTTAAGAAAATGTTGGCACTAAACGGTGTGTTATGAATGAAGAATCCTCTATGTTGTGGCATTAGAGATTAGGACATATCTCCATTGATAGAGTTAAAAGGTTGGTGAATGATGGGATACTTAGTATTTTAGATTTCGCTGACTTTGAGAGTTGTATAAACTATATTAAGGAAAAATAGACTAACAAGTTAAAGAAAGGTGCCAAGAGGAGCTTTGAATTATTGGAAATCATATATACAGACATTTGTAGTCCAAACATGGATGTGTATTGTAATAAGTACTTTGTGTCTTTCATAGATGATTACTCACAATATGCGTATCTCTACTTACTTAACAATAAGAATGAAGCATTAGATGCTTTTAAAGTATTTAAAGTTGAAGTAGAGAAACATTGTGGAAAACAAATTAAAATTGTGAGATCTAATAGAGGCGGGGAGTATTATGGTAGATATACAGAAAGTGGACAAGCGACTAGTTCATTTGCAAGGTTTCTTCAAGATAATGAGATTGTTGCCCAATACGGTTTACCTGGCTCTCTAACTTAAAATGGAGTAGCTGAAAGGAGAAATTGAACATTATTGGACATGGTGTGAAGCATGCTTGCAAGCTCCAAGCTTCTTGACTTCTTGTGGACCAAAGCTCTTAAAACGGCTGTGTATATATTGAATTAGGTTCTAACCAAGGTTGTCTAAAAGATGCCATTTGAGTTATTCAAGGGGTGGAAACTGAGTTTGCGACATGTACACATTTGAGGATGTTTGTTTGAAGTAAGAGTCTATAATCCACATGAGAAGAAGTTAGACCTAAGGACTATTAGTGGGTATTTCGTTGGATATGTCGAAAGGTCTAAAGGATATAGATTTTATCGTCCATCTCATAGCACTAAGTTTATGGAATCAAGAAAAGCAAAATTTCTTGAGAATGACTTGATTAGTGGGAGCGATCAATCTCAAGGCCTTGATTTTGAGAAAGATCATACAGATGCTCAGTGTGCCACTTCAAGTAGCGGGTTGATTGTTGTTATTAACAACACGCTTCTAACACAAATGCGTGTTGAAGAGCCAACCCTGGAGGTACCACAAACTGCTGATCTTGATCCAGTAAATGCTTAAGTTCAATAGATGTTTGAAGCTGTTGAACAACTGGCTAAACAACATGATCTTATTCCTCAAGAGAAGGTTCATGCAGCATTAAGAAGATCTACTAGAGTAAGGAATTTAGCAATTCCTAGTGACTATGTTGTATATCTACAAGAGTCTGACTACAATTTTGGAGTTGAAAATGATTTTAAGACGTTTTCACAGGCCATGAGTTCTAAGAATTTGAACTTATGGTATAGTGCCATGAAAGAAGAGATGGATTCAATGGCATCTAATAAAGTCTAGAATCTTGTCAAGTTGCCTGATGGCATAAAAGCCATTGGATGCAAACGGGTCTTCAAAACAAAGAAAGACTCACAAGGCAATGTTGAGAGACATAAAGCAAAACCTGTTGCTAAAGGATTTACTTAGAGGAAAGGAATCGATTACATAAAGACATTTTCTCTTGTATCTAAGAAAGATTCCTTTCGTGTAATTATGACATTGGTTGCACATTTTGATTTGGAGTTGCACCAAATGGATGTGAAAACGACTTTCCTTAATGGCAATATAAAGGAAGAGGTTTACATGAAACAACTTGAAGGATTCTCTACTAGTAATGATGAGCATTTGGTTTGTAAGCTTAATAAATTCATATATGGATTAAAATAAACCTCTCGTCAATGGTATTTGAAATTTCATGATATCATCACTTCATTTGATTTTGAAGAGAACATTATGGATCAATATATATACTAGAAGGTCAGTGGGAGCAAAATTTGTTTTCTTGTGCCATATATAGATGATATTTTGCTTGAAACCAATGATAAGGGTTTGGTATCTGAGGTAAAACAATTCCTCTCGAAAAACTTTGATATGAAGGACATAGGTGAGGCATCTTATGTCATTGGCGTTAAGACCTATAGGGAAAGATCTTGAGGCATTTTAGGTTTGTCTTAAGAGACCTATCAACAAAGTTTTAGAGAGATTTTAGATAAAGGATTGTTCACCAAGTATAGCACCCATTATGAAGGGTAATAGATTAACCTTAAGCCAATGCCCCAAAAATGAAAAACATCCCATATGTGTCAGCCGTTGGAAGCCTAATGTATGCTCAGGTTTGTACTAGACTTGACATTGCATTTGCTGTTGGGACACGAGGGAGATATTAAAGTAACCCAAGTATTGACCACTGGAGAGCTATAAAGAAGGTAATGAGATACCTTTAAGGAACAAAGGATTACATGCTCATGTATAGACGAACTAACAATCTGGAGGTCATTGGATATTCTGATGTGGACTTTGCTGGTTGTGTTGATTCACATAAATTAATGTCTAGTTACATTTTCATGCTTGCTAGTGGAGTCGTGTCTCGGAGGAGTGCAAAGTAGATCTTGACTGCTACTTCCACTATGGAGGCTAAGTTCATATCTGTAGATATCCCATTTTTGCCCTGTCAAAATAATTAATAAAGAACAAGGCCAAGATAAAAATAAAAAAAATCTAAATATATATAAATAATAAAATAATAAATAAATATAAACAAAATAAACATAGTGACAAAGGAAAAATATAATAGAAGTAAAATTATGGAAAAGTAACAAAAATAAATAAATAATATTAATAATAAAATTTGTTGAATTTGAGGTACAAATCTAGCCTATTAAAATTAAGCCTAGGTCCAATTCAATAATTGGCCTAAGCAATATTACAAGGTTAAATAAAAGTTGCGAGGAACAAAATTGAGAAAAAGCTCAACTTAGTTGGCTAAGACCCCAATTGCATTGGTAAGGGAGATTGAGAGGTCGGTTTGAATTGCAGCAAGGCTTTACGGGATTTTTTTTTTTTTTTCCTTCAGCAAGGTCATGTGCGGTGCACGTGATCATCTTCTCCAATAAGACAACCACCACGAATAGAGGAGAGGAAGCCGTAAACATATCTAAACTCACTGACTGCATTTTTATCAAATCGTTTTGGATTATTATCGATTTGTAACTAAAAAAATTCATATAAATCACAAGAAAGAATTTAATCTAAAGGATGTGTATCAATTTTTCAAATCTCAAGAGGATAGAAATGAGTCTCAATCGTGGGCATGATTTAAGCTTATCAAGATGATTTTTTGCGAGTCCATAAATAGAACTCGACCTTGCAAACTAGAAGGAATGGAGAGAATCACTGGAAACACATGAAAAAAAAAAACCCATTGAAGCTTTCTCTCTGTAGGATTAGATATCCATAACTTCAGTTTCTCTCACTGGGACATTGCAGCTAAAGGAGACCTCGGACGACGTCTTGCACACGCTCCCACAAGTTCCTACTGTGCGCAAACCCAGTTGGTGATCCTTTGTTTCTCCTTCCCATTGTCACACGAAAAGATAGTCTTGAGTCCAATCCGAGCCAAACCGACCAAACTCGTGACTAAATCTGACCTGCGACCAGACCCATGATGGCAATCACCCATGACTAGGTATGTTTTCTTTTCTTTTTTCTTTTTTTGAGTCAATGCTAATTATTTGTTAAAATAAATATTAGATAACAAAATAGTTTTTTTTAATAAAAAACATAATAATAAATATGATTAATAAAATTGAAATTTAGGGTAGATTTTAGGCTAGGAACAAAGACCTAAATACAATTAGATTAATAACCTTAGCTTAATCTATTTAGTTAATTTAGAGTACATTAGAAAAATTAGTAAAATAAATAATTAGGAGGAAACCGTTATGTAGGCCTTAGGTCTTGTGGTATAATCGTCACCTGCGAACAATTAGGTTCCTAACTATTTTTTTTAAATAATGAATAATACTTAGTTTATAAACATAAAAATATAAAAATTGAAATAATTAAAAATTAAAAAAATGGTTTATTATCTTGGGTATAGTTTTGTTTTTAAAAACTATATAAAAAGGTTTTATCACTTAGAAAAAAGATTTTGGTGAAATAAAAAAACTCTAATTAGTGTTTTCAAAAGTTAGGTCTTTAGTCTTTCAAGTTGGGAAAATAAAGTTTAGGTTTAGAATTTTTTTAAAAAAATTTGAAATGGTAATAAACGTAAACCTGACCTATTTTCATAATTAAGATTAATCAATCCACTAAAATTTTATGAAAACAGAACTATATTGGTTTGATTCTGATTAAGGGATATGTAGGCACCTATAGGGCAATCACATATAAAATAATAAAAAATTATTCTTTTCCAATTTAAATTTAACACATAAAAAAATTTACAAAAAAAATATTTTATCCTTTTAAAATTTCAATATAAAAACATAAAAATATTTTATCCTATTTTTTAGTTCAATTTTAATTAAGGCAGAAACGTAAAAGTTTTGTTCTCTTTTATTTCATTTTTAAATAAGAATAGAAAATTCATAATTAAAAAAATGATTAAAATTTTTTTATGCTGTTTTGATTTATTTCATACTTTATATGAAAAACATTATGTCTTGTACATGTGATGGTGAAGAGAATTTATAAAAAGTTTTTAGTTCTTTTTTTTTTTTTGAAAAATAATAAGTGGTAATCATTTATGTTTTAATAGGATAGCCCCAAAGTCTAGATTTTTTTGTTAATATTTTTCCAAAAAACTTCCTAAAAAAATTTGTAGATCGATAGCTAGTTAAGGTTAATCTACATAATTAATCTTAACTTATCTTATTTTCTAACTTAGGTTGGTGGCGACTTCCATTTTTCTTAAAATAATTAAAAATTTAGTTTTTTTTTCTTAATTTTACTGTCGAGCAACTTATATTAAGTGGTTAAACTTAATATGAGTCAATTAAGGAAAAATCCAAAATCAAGTTCGATAGTATCTTGTTTTGAGTTTCATGTCTAGGCTTAGAATTATTGATTCTATTTCTAAGCCATTGACATTGTACTGCGATAACTTAGCTGCTGTATTTATTGCTAAGAACAATAAAAGCAGTAGTTGAAGTAAACATATCAACATCAAGTACTTAGCCATAAAAGAACATGTTAAGGAAAAGAAAGTGGTCATTGGGCACATTAGCACTAAGTTAATGATAATTGATCCTTTAACTAAAGGTATGCTAGTAAAGAATTTTAAGGATTATGTAATAATAATAGGACTTGATTCCATGATGTAATTTTTCATTGTACATACATTTGATGTTTCAATGAAACTCTTATTCAGTTGATATTTTTTGTTTGGTTTTGTGAACATATTTTGTATATTCGTTTGTTTTAAGAAATATCATTAAGTTTGGACCTAGAATGAACATATGGTTTATTCATTAAGTTTAAGAGCTATTGAAAGGCTTGATATATTTAATACATGGAAGATAATACTTGTATGAGATGACCTATCACCATTATTCATATATTTGGTTTCTTGTTATGTTGATATTGGGATAAATGGATGTCAAGTCTAATTTTTTTATTTTCCATTCCCAATCCAATATATACTAGACCCTATGCCTCATCTACTGTACACCCTCGACTTCAGTTAGGAATTTCATTTTATTTTGGAGTCGCCACCTAACTGTGGTTAGGAAAGGTTGAATTAAGACTAATTGAGCGGATTAATCTAATTTAGACCATAGTCAGTGAGATTTCCTCTTTCCATTTTTTGTGAAAGAGAAAATAGAAAACCAGAGTTTCTAGGTTCGAAGGTTAATCTATTAAAACCTTAAGGTTACCACCCTATTCTCCTAAAATTTAAACCTTATCCAAATGTCTTTTATTTTATTTTTGTTGTCTTTTTATTGTGTTTTTGAGTAACTTATTCTACGAAAATGATTTTTTATCCTTTTTAGAGTTACCCCAAACGGGTGCCTACGTACCTGCTACTTAGGATCAAACGGGTCGTAGTTTGCTTTTCCTGAAAAAATTTAATGTGTTTGAGAATTTTAATTATGAAATTACTTTTGGTTTACGTTTTTATCATTTTAGTATTTTCTTTAAAAAAAATCTAAGCCTAAGCTTGATCATTTGATTTTTTTGAAAAAATAATGATTTTAAGGAAAAAAAAACCAATTTTGGATTTATTATTAAAAACATTTTTCTAAGTGATAAAAATTTATTTCTCTATTTTTCAACTTACCTCTATTATTATAAATTTTTATTAATTTATATATATTAATTTTTATTAATTTTTTATTAACTTTTATTAAAAAGCTTTTTCTTATATTATTTTTCTATCCTAAACTAAAAATCTGAATTTTATCATTTTTTCTAATATATCTTTATCATTTTTTTATTTTATATTTTATAAAATATTCGTCTTAAATTTAATTATTTTTATCATTATTTTTTATTTTATTATTTTTCTATTATTCGTCTTAAATTAAATCCTAAAAAAACTAATCTAAATTCTAATATTTTTTCTATTTTTTGAATTATAAATAACAAATAGATAAATAAATAAATTTGAAAAAATAAATAAAATAACTAAATAAATAATAAATAAAAAATAAAAAATCGAAAAATCCGACTTACCTGGATCCGGTTGATGCGCGGATCGGGTCGAGTCGATCGGTCACGGCGGCTGGAGGTGTTCGTTGATGACGTTTCGACGGCCCTTTTTATCGAATGAGGAGTGTTTCTGAAGCTTCCGAGGATGAGGAACCTAAGGCCAGTGGTGGTTGCAATCGAAAACCTCCTCAAGTGACATTTTAAGGCAGTGTTGATCGACGGTCGTGCTCGAGAACTCCGGCGAAGCTCCAATCTCACTTATTTTATCTCTTTTCTTACTTTTGATCCGTGCTTCTGCTTCCTCCCTTCAATTCCTATTTATAGACGCTCAAAAGCCCCTCCGATAAGCTCAAATCTTAGATTCAAATAAATCCGAATTTTTCTGTTTTTTTAGATTTGATTTTATCCAACAAATTTGATGCCGATTTGTTGTAATCTTGTGATTTATCTGGATAATTCGGTTTTAGATTGATCGAAATCCAAAAAGATTTGAAGAAATCCCTCATTTTTTCCTCGTCAAACTTCTGCCGGATTTTTCTCTGATTGGGCTCGAGGAAGAAGACGATCACGTGCAAGGCACGTGCATTCTCTCGGCCAATCGCGTGCTACCACATGGTAGCTCCAGGGAAAAAGAAGGAAAAATTTTGCAAAGCGCCCACGGGAGGATTCAAACTCAAGACCTCAGGCTCTCTCGCACATTCCAGGCGCATACATGAGCCAACTGAGCTGGCCTAGATCTCGGTTTTATTTATTATGCAAATTGTATATATGTATTGTATTTTTTATTATTTTGAAATTCTAAAATTTATAAAAATTATTTAACTCCTTTTCTTATTATTTCTACAATTATTTTCCAAAATTGATGTATTTTTCCTATTTATTTTTTTGAATATTTTTCCTATTTTTGCTAAATTAGAAGAAAAATTTAAAAAATGGAAAAAAAATAAAAAATTGAATATTATTGATCATTAGGGAAAAAATGGGGTGTTTACAACTGCCCCTCTTTGTAGTAAAGTTTGAAAAACTTAACTACAAAGACAAGAAAGACACCATTTTTGGCCTCTTGACTGAATGGATAATGCCTTGGTTTGGCCGGTTATCTAGAATTTGGTCTTTAGTAGGAAAACGCTCTATGAGCTAATAATCCCACGAGTACTTTGTGATGATTGGTATTGCTTAGAAAATGGTCTTAAATAACCTAACAATCTGAAGTAATGTATCCTCTTTCGGCGATGAGAAACATCCTAAGGATTGTGTAGGAATGTTATTATTGTGAGTGGAATAGCTGATGATAGGAAGCGTCTTATCGGATTAGCAACCTTAAAGAGAAAATTGTCTCAAGAAGCGCTCTTATGAGCTGGCAACCTGTCAATAGAAGCGCTTGGCTAGACTAGAGACTATTTGAGGAGAAATGTCGTCGAAGAGTGCTCTTATGAGCTGACTAATCGATTATCGACAAATTTGAAAAGTGCTCCTATGAGCTAACCTCGAGAAAGGGTATTTAGGAAAGTGCCCCTTTGCAGGTTAACTAACCTACAACGAGAAGACATGCCTCAAAAGGTGCCCCTATGGGTTGACATTTTGAAGGGATGTTTAGGAAAGTGCCCCATTGTGGGCTAACTAACCTATGGTGGGAAGACATGCTTCAAAAGGTGCCCTTATAGGCTGACATTTTGAAGGGATGTTTAGGAAAGTGCCCCATTGTGGGCTAACTAACCTATGGTGGGAAGCATCTTCTTAGGCTCGCGATCCTGGGGAAGAAATGTCTCGAAAGGTGCCCCCATGGGTTGACCTTGAGAAGAGATATTTAGAAAAGTGCCCCATTGTGGGCTGACTAACCTATGGCAGGGAGAAACGTCTCAAAAAGGTGCCTTTACGAGCTGACCCTAAGAGATGATGTTTAGGAAAATGCCCCCTTGTGGGCTGACTAGCCTATAGTAGGAAGACACGTCTCGAAAGGTGCCCCTACGGGCTGACCTTGAGAGAGGATGTTTAGGAAAGTGCCCTATTGTGGGCTGACTAACCTATGCTTTTGAAAATGCTTATAACGAACGGGTTAAGAGATGTTTTATGATATGTGGATGATAGTTATTTATTCTAAGATGCTTACCAATTTATCGTGGATAGCAACCAAATAGTCGAACCTCCGTGCTGGTTTACTTCTCCTTTACTTTTAAAACAGGGCTGAGGGTCTTAATGTGCTTCCTTTCTTACGCGCATGGCGCTTGTGATTGTAGTATTATCCTACTAATGTACCAGGTTCAATGCTCAAAAGTAGGTAGAATTATATCACAAAATTTATTGAGACTCATTATCATTTCAATGTTCATCATTCATTGGTGAAGTGATGGGTAATGTGTTTAGGATTGTTTGTTTTAATGAGAATTGGTTGGAATTATCGATCATTCACGGACATTAACTTTGCTTGTAAAAAAAATGAAAACTGGACTCAGCGAAACTTGTATTGAATATTGGCATTCATAAACATTGGCAAAATTTCAATTCCCTTGCTTAAGGATAGTACATCTTAACAGCATCTGGATTAATGGGATCTCTCAATTCTGGACCATCCATTTGAGCTAATATCAGAGCATCTCCTGACAATACCTTCTTTACAACATATGGACCCTCATAGTTTGGGGTAAATTTCTCTCTGGAATCTTGAGCATTCGGGAGAACTTTCTTTAGCACCAGCCCCCCTTCTTTGAAGCATCAAGGCCTCATTTTCTTGTTAAATGCTCGGGCCATCCTTTGTTGTAACACTAGCCATAACATAATGTAGTGAGTCTTTTTTCATCGATCAAATTCAACTAATCAAGCCTCTTCTTTACCAAGTCTGATTCATCTAACTGCGTTTCTGACAAAATTCTGAATGATGGTATTTCGACCTCGACTGGTAGAACTACCTTAGTACCATATACCAGAGAATACGGGGTAACTCCAGTAGATGTTCTAATTGAGGTCCTGTAAGCTATGAGGGCGAATGGCAGCATCTCGTGCCAATCTTTATAAGTGACTGTCATCTTTTCGATGATTCTTTTGATATTCTTGTTGGCTGCTTCTACTGCCCGTTCATCTGAGGTCGGTAAGGAGTTGAATTTCTATGGTTTATGTGGAACTGTTGACACAAATCTGTTATCGACTTGTTGTTGAGATTGATACCGTTGTCGATGATGATTGACTCAAGAACTCCATATCGGGCTATTATGTCCCTCTTCAAGAATCAAACTACTACCCTTTCTGTGACATTGGCATATGATGAAGCCTCCACCCACTTGGTGAAGTAATCAATGGCTACCAATATAAACCTGTGGCCATTGGATGCTGTTGGAGTGATTGGGCCGATAATGTCGATTCCCCACATGGAGAAAGGCTATGGTGTAGATAACGAGTGCAACTCATTGGGTGGAGCATTTATCTGGTTTGCGATCACTTGACACAAGTGACAGTGCTTGACATATTTGATGCAATCTGATTCCATGGTTAGCTAATAGTAACCCAATCTAATGATTTTTCGGGCCAACATGTAGCCGTTCATGTGAGGTCTACATACCCCTTCATGCACTTCTTTCATCAGTTCACATGCCTCATTTCTATCCACACATCTTAGCAAGGTGGTATCAGGCGATCTTTTGTAAAGCACAGACCCACTTAATAAGAAATGAATTGCTAACCTTCTGAGCGTTCTTTGGTCATTTTTGCTAGCCATTTCAGGGTATTTGCTTTCTTGGAGAAAAGTTTTGATGTCATGATACCAGGGCTTATCATCTTGTGCCTTTTCAATTATCAAACAGTAGGTGGGCCAATTTTCGATCTCTATTTTCAATTGTTGGCCTTCGACTCCCCCTGTTATCTGAATTATAGATGCTAGTGTGGCGAGTGCATCTACAAACTGATTCTGAGTTCTCGAGATGTATGTGAAAGTGATTGCCTCGAATTCCTCAATTAGTTCTGTCAAATGCTGATGGTATGGTACCAATTTGGGGTCTTTAGTCTTATATTTCCCTCTCGTCTATAGTATGATGAGTGACGAATCTCCGTACACTTCTAATTCACGGATTTTCATGTGGCAAGCCATTTTGAGGCTGAGGATACATGCCTCATATTCTATGATATTATTAGTATATGGAAATGTGAGCTTTGTTGCTAAAGGGAATTGTGTTCCGTTTGGGGATATCAACACTGCCTCGATCCCACAACCAAATACATTAACATCTTCCACTTAGGGTTCTGGTCTATCCCACAGTCTTCTACTGGCGCACCTTCCACTGTTAATATATTTTCATCAGGGAATTGGGCTTGTGGTTCTTGGGAATCTCCCTCAACTGGGTGTTTTGCCAATTGGTCGGCTAAAGATTGCCCTTTCATTGAGTTTTGATTTATGTATGTGATATCAAATTCTGATAAGAGCATGTGCCATTTGGAGACTCTCCCTAACAAAACAGGTTTCCCTGCCAAGTACTTCAGAGGATCGTGTCTTGTTAGCAACTCAACTTGATAGTAAAGGGTGTATTGCCTCAATCTATGCATGACCCAAATCAAGCACAGCAAGTGCTCTCTACTTCTGAATACCTCTATTCCCCGTCTGTGAATTTCTTGCTTAGATAATATATGGAACGCTCTATTCCCTCTTTATCTTTCTACCCCAACACGCACCCCATTGATTCAGGGAGTATCGTGAGGTATAAGAATAAGGGTTTCCCTTGCCTTGGAACTATTAAGATTGGGGGATTTTTGAGATAGTATTTGATTGTCCTGAATGCTTCTTCACATTTATCGTCCCATTCTACTACAACATTTTTTTTTAGCAGACGAAATAGTGGATGCATTTGTCTGTGAGTTGTGAGATAAAACGAGCTATGCAATTCAATCTTCCCAGCAAACTTCTTACCTCTTTGATAGTACGTGAAGAAGGTAGCTTCAGTATGGCCTTTACTTTGTCAAGGTCGATTTTAATGCCCTCCCGGCTTATGACAAACCCTAACAACTTGCCTGTTGTGACCCAAAAAGTGCATTTTTCTAGATTTAACTTGAGCTGGAATTTTCTCAACCGCTTGAACAACTTTCTTAGAATAACTGCATGGCTTTCTTCTTCTTTAAACTTGGCTATCATATCGTTGATGTATACTTCGACTTCTCGATGTATCATGTCATGAAGTATAGCGACCATGACTCTCTGATACGTTGCCCCGCGTTTTTCAAACCAAATGGCATGACTTTGTAACAGAAAGTTCCCCATGTTGTGATGAAAGTCGTCTTAGTTTTATCTTCTTCAGCCATTTTTATTTGATTATATCCTGAGAAACCGTCCATAAATGAGAAAAGATGGTTTCCTGCAGTGTTGTCTACCAGGACATCGATGTGAGGTAGTGGGAAGTTATCTTTTGGCATGGCTTGGTTTAAGTCCCGAAAGTCTACGCATATACGTACTTTTCCATTCTTTTTTAGAATAGGGACTATATTCGTTACCCATTTCAGATAGTCAGATATTTTAATGAATCCCACTTCTAGTAGTTTCTTGACTTCCTCTTTAATTTTTAGCAAGATGTCAAGCCTAAATCTTCCTAATTTCTGTTTTTTAGGTTTGATATCTTCCTTGTGGGAAGCCTGTGAACTACTATTGATTGGTCTAATCCTGGCATGTCGCCATATGGCCAGGCGAACACATATGCGTACTCAGTTAATAGCTCGGTTATCTCGCGTTTTTGCTTGGCACTTAAACTGGTCCCGATCTTGAGGTTTTTAGGTTTCTCAACACTTCCTAGATTTACTGTTTCCACCGACTCGTTCATTGAAATTCCACTTTGTTCATGTTTTTACCAATTTTCTTGTATTATTTTGTGGTCAAGGACATTGCCTCCAATGGCTGGCCTAGCAATGTTGGAAACGATATCAATGTTTTCATTTCTTACCTGTGCGAAATGTCCCTGACGTTCGATAGTAGGGAATCTGGGTGAAGTAAAACGAAAGTACATATATAAGCAAGAAACAAATGAATGAATTGCAATTTATTGAATCTAAAAAGAAACCACAATAAAATTTTGTTTAATAATTGTTCCCTATCCTTGAGCTGACCTAGTGCTATCAATAGGATAACAGAACCAATTATCGAGAGTTGGATGCTGCTCGAACGTGTGAGGGGTTGGGTTCCCATTGCTGACGTCAACTTCGCTTATCCTTGGCTCTTGAATGGTAGTTGCTTGTTTGAATGATTGTTGGAGGGATGGAAAACGCATCTTAGTGTCGCTGTTGTTGCCACTGTCTGCCATTTTGGTCTTTGAGCGGGTGCAGGTTGGGCTTCTTGGAGGGTTCGGTTGTTTGGGAGCTATCTTTGATACTTGGCGCGCATTTTTTCTTAGTATGATGCAGGTATGTAAATGTGATGCATGTGTCACACGAATGCTAAAATAAAGGGGGCCAACAATCGATTAATGATATAATATTGAAACTTTATTTTTATTAATATTGGAAACTTGGAGTTTGATACTTGAAAAAATAAAAAGTACAATAATAATCTATTTCCTAGCTTTCTTGGTCTTCTGCTGAGTAAGTGTTGGTTTCCCCCTGATGATAGCTTCTAACCCTCTGACTCTAGCTTGGGTCTTTTCCAGTTGAGCTTCTAATGCCTTGTTCCTTTGATCAGATTCTTTGAATCGGCCTTTCCAAATATCCTTCTTGTAGTCTGTAGCTTTGAAATATACTTCCATCCGAGCTCTGACTTGCTCCAGACAGGTTTTCAACTCTGGGTCTACCTTGTCTGGCTTCGGTTGGGTGATATATGGGACCCGGTATGCCCTGTCCCCTGTTTGATATAGCTGGTGGATTACGAAATCCCTGGTGGCTCGGTGCTTGCCCACTTTGCCATCTAGCTCTCCGAAGTCTACATTAGGACTCTTGATTCGGGCTTCCCATAGTGCCTTGACTCTGCCGGCTTGGCAAACTTCTCAGCTACTAGTAAATTCGAGTCTTGATACTCAAATGTGATTGCTTTTAGCGAAGGCCGATAAACTATGTCTTGAATAGTACCGAACTGGTGGACCACCGAGTTGGGATGATAACCTATACATCCGCTGATACGATTAAAGGTACGCCTGAAAGTTGCTGTAGGTTAGGATGACTTTGTCGCAGCAACTCCATCTAACTGTCCACAAGATGTCATCAGCACTGAAACCTTTAAGCACCTCTACCCAACTGTGGCTAGTAAGGTCGTCGGGTAGCTTTATCTTCTCTATGCATGAGTCCACGAGGTCCATTTGTTGGGCCAAAGTTTTCCGGACCAAGTTTAGCCCAAAACATTTGAGGTGGCTCACAAACCAGATCAGGATGAGGTTGATGTTTGAGTGGAGGATCCCATGGCCTTTTTTCTTGACAAAGTTTAAGTTCTGAATCTGTTTAGCTAGTAGAGCCGGGATGTAAGAGTTTCCTTCCAGGAATTAGGCTACCAATTCTGCAACTCGGTAATGGACATAAAAAGTTTTGGTAGGGAAGAGTATGGTGGCGAAGGCTGTCAAGATGAAAGCACTCACCCTCCTCTATTTATAGCTCTTGGGGTCCCCACATAATATGTCTTTCCTATCCCCATTATCTTCCTGGGCTATGAACTAGGCTTCTAACTCATCCATCCGTATGCAATATCCGTTATAGTTTGCTAAGGCTTTGTTGATTGCTGTCTTGTGGATACCCAAAGCCTGTTGAAGATACCGATTGGCCCGGCCTCGAGATCTGGCACATATACTTCGCTGGTTAGTGCTGGAGCTTGTAGAAGTTGGGTGTACTCTTCCAGAGTGAGAGTGATCTCATGTGGCCCAATGAAGAAAGCTGCGGGCCCTACTTCCCATAGATGGAGGATGGCCTGTGTCAAGGGTAAGTTCATCTCCATCTTCATCAGCGAGAGGATGGGCCCTATCTTCTGCTGAATAAAGGCCTACTCTTCTGGGTTGTACAGAGTAAACCAGTGGTCCGGCACCAATTTTGGGTCCAGAGGTTTGCAAAATCGGATCTCTTTGCAGAGGAGGCGGTTGATTGTGGAATTAACCATCTATTACAACAGAAATTTCTAATTATACAAAGAACTATGTTACAATGACAACATTACAGGGAAATGTATTTGAACTCCATGAACAGAATAAAAGTATTACATCATCAATCGATTGTCAACCCAAGACTTCGTGTATGTATATAGGTAGGTTCTAACAGGTCCCCAAGCTCTATAGCCTCCCGCATTCTCGAAGAAATGGATCTCGGGTCATATCGAAGCATTGGGTAAGGTAGCCTAATCAGTCCCGAACGGTGATCATATCACTTCACCCGAAACCTACACAATGCCACCCCCCCTGTCTTAGGTTCCTAAGACGGTCCGGGTTTGACCGTATCTACTCATACAATTTACATGCATGCAGACTCAACAATAAAAGTGAATAACTAAACCCTAAATCTAATTAAATCCTTGAAAGGTTAGCAACAATGTAACAAACCAAAAAGACATTTCTTGAAAAAGTAATTTGAGGAGATTCAGGTGGCTAGCCTACTAGAGAAAATCCCTAGTGGAGTCGCCATCCTATCGAGTTTAATTTTTTGATTTTCCATTCCTAATCCGATCTATACTAGATCCTATGCTTATCTAATGTAGACCCTCGACTTGAGTTAGGAATTTCATTTTATTTTAGAGTCGCCACCCAACTATGGTTGGGAAAGGTTGAATTAGGACTAATTGAGTGGATTAATCCTAATTTAGATCACTAGTCAGCGAGATTTCCTCTTTTCATTTTTGTCGAGTCTAATTTTTTTTTTATTTTCCATTCCTAATTCGATCTATACTAGACCCTATGCTCATCTAATGTAGACCCTCGACTTGGTTAGGAATTTCGTTTTGTTTTGGAGTCGCTACCCAACTGTGATTAAGAAAGATTGAATTAGGACTAATTGAACAGATCAATCCTAATTTGGACTACTGGAGCGTAATTTCCTCTTCACATTTTTTGTGAAAAGAGGAAAGGGA
Organism: Laguncularia racemosa; assembly: GCA_037954665.1. Classification (NCBI taxonomy): domain Eukaryota; kingdom Viridiplantae; phylum Streptophyta; class Magnoliopsida; order Myrtales; family Combretaceae; genus Laguncularia; species Laguncularia racemosa. The sequence continues at coordinate 227,153 of JBBMOL010000129.1, forward strand.
AAATCAAAGTTTCTGGATTCGGAGACTAACCTATTAAAACCCTAAGGTTACCACCCTAATTTCCTAAAATCTAAACCTTATCCAAAATGTCTTTTATTTATTTTTTTGTTATCTTTTTATTATGTTTCTGAATAAGTTATTCTAAGAAAATGATTTTTTTGTTCTTTTTAGAGTTGCCCCAAATGGGTGCCTACGTACCTGCTATTCAGGATCAAACGGGTCGTAGTTCGCTTTTCCTGAAAAAAAATTTAATGTATTGGTGATTTTTAATTATGAAATTTCTTTTGATTTATGTTCTTACCATTTTAGTATTTTTCTGAAAAATCTAAGCCTAAGCTTGATAATTTGATTTTTTTTTTGAAAAATAATAAGTTTTAGGAAAAAAACCAATTTTGGATTTATTTAAGAAAATGATTTTTCTAAGTGATAAAAGTTTCATTTTTCTATTTTTTAACCCATTTCTAATATTATAAATTTTTATTGATTTTTATCAATTTTTATGATTTTTACTAATTTTTATTGATTTTTCTTAACTTTTATTAATTTTTATTGAAACATTTTATCCTATATTATTTATCTATCCTAAAATACAATCTAGATTTTACAATTTTTCTAATATATATATTTTTTATCATTTTCTTTATATATTTTTATATTTTATTATTTATTATTATAATTATTTATTCTTATTATTATTCATCCTAAATTAATTCCTAAAAAAAAACTAATCTAAATTCTAACATTTTTTTATTTTTGAATTATCAATAACAAGTAAATAAATAAAGAAATTCGAAAAAATAAATGAAATAACTAAATAAATAAGTGAGAAATAAATAAAAAATCGAAAAATCCGACTTACCTGGATCCGGGTCGATGCGCAGGTCGAGTCGGTCGGGTCGGGTCGATTGGTCACGGCGGCTGGGAGTGCTCGTTGATGGCGTTCTGGCGGTCTTTCGAAGCAATTAAGGTGTCGTTTCCTAGGTTCTCTAGGGTGGGGAACTCAACCGTGGCGGTGGATTTCTCAAAAAACACCTCCTGGTGGCAGCTCAGTGCTTGATCGGTGGTTGCGGCTTGGAAACTCCGACTAGGCTTCGATTCTCTCTCTTTTCCTCACTTTTGATCCGTGATCCAACTTCCTGCCTTCCTCCTCTATTTATAGCCGCTCAAAAGCCCCTTCGGATAAGCTCAAATCCGCCGATTGGTTAAACCCATTTTTTTTTCCGTTTTGGATTCAGCCTTATCTCGGAGATTTGATATCAATCCATTGTTTTTCTGTGATTTATCTGATGGATTTGGCTTAAAATCGATAGTAATCCAAAAGATTTGAGGAAAAATGAACGATTCTGCCTTCATCAGACCTGCTTCGGCTTCCTCTCGCGTCTGTTTGGGCAAGGAGATGATCACGTGTGAGGCACGTGACTCTTCCTAGCCAATCATACGCTGCCACGTGGCAGCTTGAGGCAAAAGCAAAAAAATTGCACAGAGTGCTTGCGAGGGGATTCAAACTCAGGACCTCAGGCCTTCCGTGCGTTCTCAGGCGGACATGCGAACTAGCTGAGCCGGCTTAATTCTTGGTTTCATTCATTACGCAAATTGTATATATGTCTTGTATTTTTTATTATTTTTTTATATTTTGAAATTCTAAAAATTGGTAAAAATTATTTAACTCCTTTTCTTATTATTTCTACAATTATTTTCAAAATTGATGTATTTTTCCTATTTATTTTATTTTTTGAATATTTTTCCTATTTTTGCTAAATTAGGAGAAAATTTGTAAAAATGGAAAAAAATTGAAAATTGATTATTAGGGGCAAAAATGGGGTGTTTACAGTTGCCTCTCTTTGTAGTAAAGTTTGCAAAACTTAACTACAAAGACAAAAAAAGACGTCATTTTTGGCCTCTTGACTGAATGGATAACGCTTTGGTTTGGCTAGTTATCTGGAATTTGGTCTCTAGTAGGAAAATGATCCACGAGCTAATAATCCCATGAGTATTTTGTGATGGTTGGTATTGCTTAGGGAATGGTCTTAAACAACCTAGCAATCTGGAGTAATGTATCATCCCAAAAAGTGCTCTACGGGCTGACTAATTGGCGATAGGAAACATCTAGAGGATTGTTTAGGAGTGTAGAATTGTAAGTGGAATAGCTGATGATAGGAAACATCTTATCGGACTAGCAACCTTGAAGAGAAGATTGTCTTAGGAATCGCTCTTATGAGCTGGCTACCTGTCAACAGAAGCGTCTGGCTAGACTAGTGATTGTTTAGGGAAAAATACTTTCGAAGAGTGCTCTCATGAGCTGACTAATCGGTTATTGACAAATTCGAAAAGTGCTCCCATGAGCTGACTAATTGATAGATTTAAAAAGTGCTCCTATGAGCTAACTAATCGGTGGGTTCAAAAGGTGCTCATTTGAGCTAACCGATTGATAGATTCGAAAAGTGCTCTTATGAGCTAACTGATCAATTGGGTTCAAAAGGTGCTCATCTAAGCTAACCGATTGATAGCTTCAAAAAGTACTCTGGTGAGCTAACTTCAAGAAAGGGTGTCTAGGAAAGTGCCCCCTTTTGGGCTAACTAACCTATAGCGAGAGGACATGCCTCAAAAGGTGCCCTTATGGGCTAACATTCTGAAGGGATGTTCAGGAAAGTGCCCCATTAGGAGCTGACTAACCTATGGTGGGAAGTGTCTTGTTAGACTCGCGACCCTGGGGAAGAAATGTTTCGAAAGGTACCCTACAGGCTGACCTTGAGAAGAGATATTTAGGGAAGTGCCCCATTGTGGGCTAACTAACCTACGTATGGAGAAATATTTAGGGAAGTGCCCCATTGTAGGTTGACATTTTCTAGGGGATGTTTAGGCAAGTGCCCCTTTGTAGGTTGACTAACCTATGGTGGAAAGAAACATCTAAAAAAAAAATGCCCTTATGGGCTGACCCTAAGAGAGAATGTTTAGGCAAGTGCCCTAATGTGGGCTGACTAACCTATAGTAGGAAGATATGTCTCGAAAGGTGCCTTAATGTGCTGACCCTGCGAGAGGATGTTTAGGGAAGTGCCCCAATGTGGGCTGACTAACAAATGGGTTAAATGATTTGATGTTTTTATGATATGTGGATGATAGTTATTTATTCTAAGATGTTTACCAATTTATCGCGGATAGCAACCAAACAACCGAACCTCCGTGCTGGTTTGCTTCTTCTTTGCTTACTCTTGCTTTAAAACAGGGCCGAGGGTCTTGATGTGCTTCCCTTCTTATGCGCATGGCTCTTTTGATGGCAATGTTATCCTACTAATGCACCAGGTTTTAATGCTCAAAAGTAGGTAGAATTATATCACAAAATTTATTAAGATTCATTATCATTTCAATGTTTATCATTCATTAGTGAAGTGATGGGTAGCGTGTTTAAGAATGTTTGCTTTAATGAGAATTGGTTGGAATTATCGATCATTCAGAGACATTAACTTTGCTTGTAAAAAATGAAAACTGGACTCAACGAAATTCGTATTGAATATTGGCTTTCATAAACTTCGGCAAAATTTCAATTCCCTTGCCTAAAGATAGTACATCTTAACAGTATCTGCATTAATGGGGTCTCTCAATTCTGGACCATCCATTTGAGTTAATATCAGAGCACCTCCTGACAATACCCTCTTCACCACATATGGACCCTCATAGTTTGGGGTAAATTTCCCTCTGGAATCTTGGGCATTCGGGAGAACTTTCTTTAGCACCAGATCCCCTTCTTTGAAGCATCGAGGCCTCATTTTCTTGTTAAATGCTCGGGCCATCCTTTGTTGGTAACACTAGCCGTGAGATAATGCAATGAGTCTTTTTTCATCAATCAAATTCAGTTGATCAAGTCTCTTCTTCACATAGTCTGATTCATTTAACTACGTTTCTGACAGAACTCTAAATGATGGTATTTCAACCTCTACTGGTAGCACTGCCTCAGTACCATATACCAGAGAATACGGGGTAACTCCAGTAGATGTTCTAATTGAGGTCCTATAAGCCATGAGAGCAAACGACAACATCTCGTGCCAATCTTTGTAAGTGATTGTCATTTTTTCGATGATCTTTTTTATATTCTTGTTGGCTGCTTCTATTGCCCCATTCATCTGAGGTCAGTAGGGAGTTGAATTTCTATGGTTTATGTGGAATTGTTGACATAAACCTGTCATCGATTTGTTGTTAAGATTGGTACCGTTGTCGGTGATGATTGACTCAGGAACTCCATATCGAGCTATTATGTCCCTCTTCAAGAATCGGACTATTACCCTTTGGTGACATTGGCATATGATGAAGCTTCCACCCATTTGGTGAAGTAATAAATGGCTACCAATATGAACCTGTGGCCATTGGATGCTGTCGGAGTGATTGGGCCGATTATGTCGATTCTTTACATGGAGAAAGGCCATGGTGCTGATAACGAGTGCAACTCCTTGGGTGGAGCATTTATTCGATTTGCGTATACTTGACACAAATGACAGTGCTTGAGATATTTGATGCAATTTGATTCCATAGTTAACCAATAGTAACCCAACCTCATGATTTTTTGGGCCAACATGTAGCCGTTCATATGAGGTCCACATACCCCTTCGTGTACTTCTTTCATCAGTTCATATGCCTCATTTTTATCCACACATCTTAGCAAGGTGGTATCAGGCGATCTTTTGTAAAGCATGGACCCACTTAATAAGAAATAACTTGCTAACCTTCTGAGTGTTCTTTGGTCATTCTTGTTAGCCATTTCAGGGTATTTGCTTTCTTGGAGAAAAGTTTTGATGTCGTGATACCAGGGCTTATCATCTTGTGCTTTTTTAATTACTAAACAATAGGCGGGCCGATTTTCGATGTCTATTTTCAACGGTTGGACTTCGACTCCCCCTGTTATCTGAATTATAGATGCTAGTGTGGCGAGTACATCTGCAAACTGATTCTGAGTTCTTGGGACATATGTGAAAGTCATTGCCTCGAATTCTTCTATTAGCTCAGTTAAATGTTGATGGTATGGTACCAATTTGGGGTCTTTAGTCTTGTATTCCCCTCTCGTCTGTAATATGATAAGTGACGAATCTCCGACACTTCTAATTCACGGATTTCCATTTGGCAAGCCATTTTGAGGCCGATGATGCATGCCTCATATTCCATGATATTATTAGTATATGGAAATGTGAGCCTTGTTGCTGAAGGGAATTGTGTTCCATTTGGGGATATTAACACTGCCCCGATCCCACAACCGAATACATTGGCAGCTCCATTAAAGAACATCTTCCACTTAGGGTTCCTGTCTATCCCACAATCTTCTACTGGTGTACTTTCCACTGTTAATATATTTTCATCAGGGAATTGAACTTATGGCTTTTGCGAATTTCCCTCGACAGGGTGTTCTACCAATTGGTCAGCCAAAGATTGCTCTTTCATCGAGTTTTGATTTATGTATGTGATATTAAACTCTGATAAGAGCATTTTCCATTTGGAGATTCTCCCTATCAAAACGGTTTATCTGCCAAGTACTTCAGAGGATCATGTCTTGTCAGCAGCTCAATGTGATAGTAAATGGTGTATTGCCTCAATCGGTGCATGACCTAAATCAGAGCACAGCAAGTTCTCTCTATTTCCGAATACCTTTGTTCCCCGTCTGTAAATTTCTTGCTTAGATAATATATGGAACGCTCTCTTCCCTCTTCATCTTTTTGCCTCAACACGTATCCCATGGATTCCAAAGTATCGTGAGGTATAAGAATAAGGGCTTCCCTTGCTTTGGGACTATCAAGACTGGATGCTTTATGAGATATTCTTTGATTGTCCTAAATGCTTCTTCACATTCATCGTCCCATTCTACTGCAGCATTCTTTTTTAACAGATGGAATAGTGGACGGCATTTATCTGTGAGCTATGAGATAAAACGAGCTATGTAATTCAACCTTTCCAGTAAACCTCTTACCTCTTTGATAGTACGTGGAGAAGGTAGCTTTAATATAGACTTTACTTTGTCAGGGTCGATTTTAATGCCTTCCCGGCTTATGACAAACCCTAACAACTTACCCGTTGTGACCCCGAAAGTGCACTTCTCTGGATTTAACTTGAGCTGAAACTTTCTCAATCGCTTAAACAACTTTCTTAGGATATCTGTATGGCTCTCTTCTTCTTTAGACTTGGCTATCATATCGTTGACGTATACTTTGACTTCTCGATGCATCATGTCATGAAGTATTGCGACCATGGCTCTCTGATATGTTGCCCCGGCGTTTTTCAAATCGAAAGGCATGACTTTATAATAGAAATTCCCCCACGTTGTGATGAAAGTCGTCTCAGTTTTATCTTCTTTGGCCATTTTTATGTGGTTATATCCTGAGAAACCGTCCATAAATGAGAAAAGATGATTTCCTGCAATGTTGTCTACCAGTACATCGATGTGAGGTAGGGGGAAGTTATCCTTTGGCGTAGCTTGGTTTAAGTCCCGGAAGTTTACGCATACGCGTACTTTTCCATTCTTTTTTAGAACGGGGATTATATTTGCTACCCATTCTGGGTAGTTGGATACTTCAATGAACCTTACTTCTAGTAGTTTCTTGACTTCCTCTTTAATCTTTAGTAAGATGTCAGGCTTAAATCTTCTTAATTTCTGTTTTTTAGGTTTAACATCTTCCCTTGTGGGAAGCCTGTGAACTACTATTGATTGGTCTAATCCTGGCATGTCGCCATATGACCAGGCAAACACATCTGCATATTCAGTTAATAGCTCAGTTATCTCGCGTTTTTACTCGGCACTAAAACTGGTCCCATCTTGAGGTTTTTAGGTTTGTCAATGCTTCATAGATTTACTGTCTCCATGATAAGTCGCAAAATACCCTTATCTAGAGTAATGAAATTATGCTTTATTGTTGAATTTTTAGATGATTTGTTGAAGAAAAGGATGCTTAATGGAATGAATGTCAATTTCAGAATTTTCTAGAGTATTTTGGAGCTAAGGGAAGGAGTTTTGAAGAGTCGGATCAAGTTTGGAAGGAATTGGATACAATACATGTGAAGAAAAGAATTCTGGAAAGTACACAATCGAGATACACACCCATGTACTTTGCTTGTGTATACTGAAGTGGATGTCTGGAAAGTACACGAGTGAGATACACACCCATGTACTTTGTTTGTGTATATTGAAGTGGATGTTTGGAAAGTACACGAGCAAAGTACATGCCCATGTACTTTGCTTGTGTATCTAAGTTTTGCTGCTGTGCAACGATGTTTCAAATACACGACCAATGTACACTCCCATGTACTTACTCGTGTATATTCACATAAGGACGCTTGGAAGAAAGCACGAGATACACGAACGAGATACACTACTCGTGTATCCGCTCGTGTATGTATCCAACCCGGGTACATGTATAAATAGACTGTTAGTTGCCCTAGAGAAGAGGTTACGAATTTTGTACTTGCTCTGACTCTCATAACAGCAGGGGAAAGAAGATTCTGTCAATTCAAAAGGAGATTGAAGACCCACGAAGAAGAAGATTCTATCTTTAAGGGCTGTGACTATGAATTTTATTTATTCTTCCAGTAATTGTATTTCGTTTATCCAATTTATGGAGGAGTAGACTCTAAATCTAGATTTTATTCGAAACTTCTCTGTCATGTGATGAAGATTCGGTTTTTAATGCGAAGTTGTTGACTTTATTATGATTAATTGCATGCCCTTCAATTGTTTCTTAGATTTATAAATCCGGAATATGAATTTATGCATGATATCACATTAGTTAATTGAGAAATTGCTTTTATGATTAGATTTAATGCAATTAATGAGATTTGATTGTTCTTCTAGAGATAGGAAACAAGAGTCTTCTGTTTACATCGATTATTTTGATGCGAATTCATGTGCTTTATGCAATTTTAGGTTGCTATTAATTAAGGAGAGATCCTATTTGATAAACCTAGGATTAGATAGGTTAATATACTTGAGAAAGTAGTTAACTTGACTAGGGAATTCGACAGTATAAGAAGTCAATTATGTCAATCTTCATAAATCTAATGAATTACATGATAGAGAAGGAGTAGAATAAGATCTAGGCTGCTTTTGTTAATTGATAAATCTTCCAAACCATTGTTGTTAGTGAGTTATTAGTTTTAAGATTAGAGTAACTAAGTTTCAACCAACATATTTAAGCGTCGGTTAGATAATAGGAACGGAGTTAGTACTAGTAGTTGGTGTATCTCTATGGGACGACCCTGTACTTGACACTATATTACGTCCACGGTAGGTACACTTGCCTATTGCAACGTAGTTAGAATTAGGAACAGGCATTATAAATATTAAAACTACGATTGGCAACGATCACTCCACTGGCTCGTCGATTGAAATTCCGCTTTGTTCATGTTTTTGCCAATTTTCTTGTATTATTTCGTGGTCAAGGATATCGCCTCCAACAGCTGACCCAGCAGTGTTGGAAACGATATTAGCGTTTTCGTTTTTTACCTGCGCGAAATGTCCCTAACGTTCGATGGTAGGAAATCTGGGTGAAGTAAAACGAAAGCAGATATATATAAACAAGACAAATTGTAATTTATTGAATTATGTAAAGAAGTCTCAATAAAAATTGTTTAACAATTGTTCCCTATCCTTGAGCTGACTTAATGCTATCAATAGGATAACAAACCAATTATTGAGAGCTGGATGCTGTTTGGACGTGCGAGGGGTTGGGCTCCCATTGCTGATGTCATCTTCGCTTATCCTTGGCTCTTGAATGGTAGTTGCTTGTTTAAATGATTGTTGGAGGGGTAGAATGCACATCTAGGTGTTGCTTGGCTTCTCTTTCTTCCTGCCTCTAACACCTCTGGCTTATGCTTCTTCCTGGGTTGTAGGAACGTATCCTAATCCAAACGCCCCTTGCTGTCCCTCCTTGAACTGATGGCCTTCCTTGCCAGTCACCATATTTACCTCATTGAATATCTAGAGACCAAGGTCTTCGGAACCATCCTCTCCAATGTAAGGTATGGCAGTTTCTTTGTAGATGGCATAATCTTGCTCGCCCAGCACGGTGACGATCTGCTCATTTGCGATGAATTTGACCTTCTGATGGAGGCTTGAGGGTATGGCTCTAGCGGTATGTATCCATAGCCTTCCCAAAAGTAGGTTGAAAGATCTTAGGATGTCGAGGACTTGGAAGGAGATGTAGAACATTTGCGGGCTAATCTCTACCAGCAAGCTTATTTCCCCTACTATGTCTCTCTTTCACCCGTCGAACGCCCTGACCACCGTCGAGCTTGGTTTAATATTGCTTGGATCGACCCCCAATAAGTCGAGGGTAGCCAATGGGCAAACATTGAGAGACGACCCGTTGTCGATGAGTACTCGAGAGACAATCGTGTCGTTGCATTTTACCACTATGAATAGCAGTTTTGTATGTTGGTCTCCGTCCTCTCCTAGCTCTTCGGGGGAGAAAGATATCTGGTCCATGGTGAAGATAGAATCTGCCACATGACTTAATTTGTCTGTAGCGATGCCTTCTGGTACCCTGATCTGTTTGAACACTTTGAAGAGTGCTTTCCTGTGGGGCTCAGAGGTTGTAAGGAGGCCTATAAGTGATATTTGGGCTGGAACTTTGTTTAGTTGTTCCACGATTTTATATTCACTCGCCTTGACCATTTTTGTAAATGCAGCGAGCCCCTTTTCTTCTTCCCTTGCTATCTCCGTATTGGGCTCCTCAGTTGAGATTTTATATTTTGGGTCATAAACTCTCCTAGAGCGGGTGATTCCTCCTACCATAGGGGGTCGTTCTTGCTCGAGGGTCTGATAGTCAAATGGTGCGGCCTTATACCTCTCTGCAGGTATTGGGACATTGAACACATATCTCTTTTTTGGAATTTGTATCTCGATTGACTGTCCTTTATAGCACTTTATGACCATCGGCTTTTGGTTTGAATTGATCATGTTCACATACTTCTCCCCTTCTTTGGGTGGGTTGTCCTCTTTCTCAAACTCGGGCCCCCATCAACTAAGCGGCTCATACACAGTTAGGGTGTAAGAATAGTTTACCAGGTACTAGAATCTCCCATGTGATTCTCCCAAGGTACCGGCTGTTGGGTCTCCAGCTAACCATCACTTTTTGATATGTGATTTGGGGGTTTTCTCTGGAGTTTGACGGGAATGCCTTTTCTGCTAGTCAGTCGCCTTTTGCTTAGAGGATTCTTTGGGAGCCGGCTTTTCGGATGTGATCATATTGATGGTGGGCTTATGGTTGGGCAGCGGATTAGTGTTGACATTAGGTGTCGGGGTATTAATAAAGTCCAACTACACTATCCCAGCGTTAATCAAATCTTGGATTTTGTTTCGAAGCCTCCAGCATCTATCTGTAGAATGCCCCTCTTGGCCCATATGATAGTCACATTTGAGGCTTGAGTTAAAATTCCTGGGCTTGTACCAGTCATTCGGGATCTCAAAGCTAATCAAATTATCTGCCGCAGCCGAGAGAAGACCTAGCTGAGCGGGATTGGGATTGGAGTGAACTGTCTCGGGACTTTAGCAGTCTAGGTGTGATTTGTGGGGGAGTGCTGGACCGGGGCACTCGTAGTCTGGAATGTCATGCAAGTCCCAGTCTTGTCTGCTTTACTGGAGTTGACTGTACTGATGGTAGACTCCTTGGCTTTGTTACCTCCCAAGGGCTTTTGTGATGATGTGACCTTGGGAGGATCCATTGTTTGGAGTCTGCCTGTTGTGATGGCATTTTCAATCCGGCACCCTGTTGCCACTACCTCTGCAAAACTGGATGATGTCTGGCCTACCAGATGCAAGAAGTAGGTTTTATCGAAAGTGTTGACGGATATGAATATCAGCTCTTTTTCAGAAATCGGGGTTGCTACCCTAGCAGCTTGAGCTCTCCAGCGCTGAGCATACTCCTTGAAAGACTCAGCGTGTCTCTTTCAAAGACTTCCCAGGTCAATCACTGAGGGGGCGACTTCGATGTTAAACTTATATTGGTCATAAAATGCCCGAGCGAGCCTTTCCCAGGTATTGACCTGATTAAAATCCTGGTGGGCATACTAGACTAGAGTAGGACCTGTAAGGCTATCTTGGAAGGTCTGGATCATAAGTTGGTCATATTGAGCATATTTGCTCATCTTACGGGCGTATAGCCTTGTGTGCATCTTGGGGCATCCAATGCCATCATACTTTTCAAATTCTAGGGTCTTAAATTTATCAGGGTATACCTCCTCCCCATATCCTGGCAAGCTGGTAATCCCAGCCTGTTTGAAGCCGTCAGGCCCCTCTAGTGTTTTCATTTTGTCGGCCAGTTGTTGAAAGAATCTCTTTTCCATTTCTTTCTGTCTCTCCTCCATTTCCTTTTTCAAGTCATCAGAGGTCGGACCCTGGTTGGCTCTCGCTTCATACTCAAAGGCCGGGTTGAGGTGGGAATTGATTTCTTCATACTCTGGAGGCTGACCCTCCACTGCTTTCCCTTTTTTGGCCCATGAGTGCTCTTCTTGATTCGACTGGGTGGTGTGAAGGAGGCCAATGCTTTTAGTCAGGAGGTGGACTTGTGCAGCTAGCTGCTGGATCGTTTGTTCCAGGGATACGATCCTAGGGTCTGAAGCAACATCAACACTTTTGTTGTTGCGATTGTCACCACTGTTTGCCATCTTGGTTCTTGAACGAGTGCAGACTGGGCTTATGGGAATGTTTGGTTGTTTGGAAGCTATTTTTGATACCTGGCGTACATTTTTTCTTAGTATGATGTATGCATGAAAATGTGATGCATGTGTCACACGGATGCTAAAATAAAGGGGCCATCAATTGATTGATGATATAATACTGAAACTTTATTTTTATTAATACTGGAAACTTGGAGTTCGATACTTAAAAAAATGAACAAGTACAATAGATTTATTTTCTAATTCTCTTGTTCTTCTGCTGTGTAGACTCCAGTTTCCCATTGATGACGGCTTCCAATTCCTTGACTTTAGCTTGGGTCTTTTCTAGCTGAGCTTCCAAGGCTTTGTTTCTTTGATCGGATTCCTTAAATCGGCCTTTCCAGATATCCTTTTTATAGTCTGCAGCCTCAAAATATACTTCCATTCAAGCCCTGACTTGCTCTAGGTAGATTTCCAGCTCTGGGTTTACTTTGTCTGGCTTAGGTTGTGTGACATCTGGGACCCGGTATGCTCTTTCCCCTGTCTGATATAGCTGGTGGATTACAAACTCCCTGGTGGCTCGATGTTTGCCCACTTCGCCGTCAAGCTCTCCGAGGTCTACATTCAAGCTCTCGATTCGAGCTTCCCAAAGTGCTTTGACTTCTACTAGCTTAGCAAATTTCTCAGCTACTAATAAGTTCGGGTCTTGATACTCAAATGTGACTGCTTCTAGGGAAGGTCGATAAACTATGTCTTAAATAGTACTGAACTAGCGGACCACTGAGTTGGGATGATAACCTATACATCCGCTGATACCGATTAGAGTCACGGCTTGAAAGTTATTGCAGGTTAAGATAACTTTGTCGCAGCAACTCCATCTGGCTATCCACTAAATGTCGTTGGCACTGAAACTTTTAAGCACTTCTACCCAACTGTAGCTAGTAAGGTTGTCGAGTAGCTTTATCTTCTCTATGCACGAGTCCACGAGATCCACTTGTTGAGCTAAGGTTTTCAAGACCATGTTCAGCCTGAAACACTTGAGGTAGCTTACGAACCAGATCAAGATAAGGTTGATATTTGAGCGGAGGATCCCATGGCCTTTTTTCTTGACAAAGTTTAAATTCCGGATCTGTTCAGCCAATAGAGTCGAGATGTAAGATTTTCCTTCCAGGAACTGGGCCACCAGTTCTGCAACTCGGTAGTGGACATAGAAAGTTCCGGTGGGGAAGAGTATGGTGGCGAAGGCTGTCAGGATGAAAGCACTCACCCTTCTTTGTCTATAACTCTTGGGGTCCCCACACAATATGTCTTTCCTATCCCCATTATCTTCTCGGGCTATGAACCAGGCTTCCAACTCATCCATTCGTATGCAGTATCTGTTGCAGTCTGCTAAGGCCTTGTTGATTGCTATTTTGCAGATACCTAGAAGTCTACTGAAGATACCGGCTAGCCCGGCCTCACGATCCGGTACATACACTTCGTTGGTCAGTGTTGGAGCCTGTAAAAGTTAGGTATACTCTTCCAGAGTGGGAGTGATCTCATGTGGCCCAATGAAGAAAGCTACGGGCTCTATTTCCCATAGATGGAGTATGGCTCAAACCAAGGGTAAGTTCATCTCCATTTTCATCAGTGAGAGGATGGGCCCTATTTTCTACTGAATGAAGGCATGCTCCTCTGGGTTGCACAGAGTGAACCAGTGGTCCAGTACCAATTTCGGGTCCAAAGGTTTGCATACTCGGATTTCTTTGCGGAGGAGGCGGTCAATTGTGGAACTAGCCATCTATTACAACAAAAATTTCTAATTACAACAAGAACTATGTTACAATGATAATATTACAGGAAAATGTATCTGAACTCCATGAACAGAACAAAAATATTACATCCTCAATCGATTGTCAGCCCATGACGTCGTGTATGCAAATAGGTAGGTTCTAATAGGTCCCCAAGCTCTATGGCCTCCCACATTCTCGAGAAATGGATCTCAGGCCATATCAAAGCATTGAGTAGGGTAGCCTAATCAGTCCCGAATGGTGATCATATCACTTCGCCCAAACCTACACAATGGCCCCTCATCTTAGGGTCCTAAGACAGCTCAGGTTTGACCGATATCTACTCACACAGTTACATGCATGCAGACTCAACAGCAAAAGTAAATAACTGAATCCTAAATTTAGCTAAATCCCTGAAAGGTTAGCAATAGTATAACAATCCAAAAAGACATTTATGGAAAAAGTGATTTAAGGAGATTCAGGTGGCTAGCCTACTAGAGACATTTCGTCCCCAATGGAGTTGCCATCCTATCGAGTCCAATTTTTTTTTATTTTCCATTCCTAATCTGATCTATACTAGACCCTATGCTCATCTAATGTAGACCCTCGACTTGAGTTAAGAATTTCGTTTTGTTTTGGAGTTGCCACCTAACTGTGATTAGGAAAGATTGAATTAGGACTAATTGAGCAAATCAATCCTAATTTGGACTACTGGTCAGTGTAATTTCCTTTCTCATTTTTTGTGAAAAGAGGAAAGGGAAAATCAAAGTTTCTGGATTCGGAGGATAACCTATTAAAACCCTAAGGTTACCACCTTTAATCTCCTAAAATCTAAACCTTATCCAAAATGTCTTTTATTTATTTTTTTTTGTTATCTTTTTATTGTGTTTTTGAATAAGTTATTCTAAGAAAATGATTTTTTTTGTTCTTTTTAGAGTTGCCCTAAATGGGTGCCTACGTACTTGCTATTTAGGATCAAACGGGTCGTAGTTTGCTTTTCTTGAAAAAAACTTTAATGTGTTGGTGGTTTTTAATTATGAAATTTCTTTTAATTTATGTTCTTACTATTTTAGTATTTTTCTGAAAAATCTAAGCCTAAGCTTGATAATTTGATTTTTTTTTTGAAAAATAATAATTTTTAAGAAAAAACCAATTTTGGATTTATTTAAGAAAATGATTTTTCTAAGTGATAAAAGTTTCATTTTTCTTTTTTTCAACCCATTCTAATATTATAAATTTTTATTGATTTTTACTAATTTTTATTGATTTTTCTTAACTTTTATTAATTTTTATAGAAAAATTTTATTCTATATTATTTATCTATCCTAAACTACAATCTCAATTTTAGTATTTTTCTAATATATATATTTTTATATTTTATTATTTATTATTATAATTATTTATTCTTATTATTATTCATCCTAAATTAATTCCTAAAAAAAACTAATCTAAATTCTAACATTTTTTTATTTTTGAATTATCAATAACAAGTAAATAAATAAAGAAATTCGAAAAAAAAATAAAATAACTAAATAAATAAGTAAGAAATAAATAAAAAATAAAAAAAAATCCCGACTTACCTAGATCCGGGTCGGTGCACGGGTCAGGTCGAGTCGATTAATCACGGCGGCTAAGAGTGCTCGTTGACGGCGTTCCGGCAGCCTTTTGAAGCAATTGAGGTGTCGTTTCCTAGGTTCTCTAGGGTAGGGAACTCAACCGTGGCGGTGGATTTCTCCAAAAACACCTCCTGGTGGTAGTTCGGTGCTTGATTGGTGGTCACGGCTTGGAAACTCTAGCTAGGCTTCGATTCTCTCTCTTTTCTCTCTTTTCCTCACTTTTGATCAGTGATCCAGCTTCCTGCCTTCCTCCTCTATTTATAGCCGCTCAAAAGCCCCTCGGATAAGCTCAAATCCGCCGATTGGTTAAACCCATTTTTTTTTCTGTTTTAGATTCGGCCTTATCTCGGAGATTTGATATCAATCCATTGTTTTTCTATGATTTATTTGATGGATTTGGCTTAAAATCGACAGTAATCCAAAAGATTTGAGGAAAAACGAACGATTCCGCCTTCGTCGGACCTGCTCCAGCTTCCTCTCGCGTCTGTTCGAGCAAAGGAGATGATCACGTGCGAGGCGCGTGACTCTTCCTAACCAATCATACGCTGCCATGTGGCAGCTTGAGGCAAAAGCAAAAAAATTGCACAGAGTGCTCGCAGGGGGATTCGAACTCGGACCTCAGGCCTTCCGTGCGTTCTCGAGCGGACATGTGAACCAGCTGAGCCGGCTCAATTCTCGATTTCATTCATTACGCAAATTGTATATATGTCTTGTATTTTTTATTATTTTGAAATTCTAAAAATTTGTAAAAATTATTTAACTCATTTTCTTATTATTTCTACAATTATTTTCCAAAATTGATGTATTTTTCTTATTTATTTTATTTTTTGAATATTTTTCCTATTTTTGCTAAATTAGGAGAAAAATTGTAAAAATGGAAAAAATTGAAAATTGATTATTATTAATTATTAGGGACAAAAATGGGGTGTTTACAGCTTTTTGTGAAAGAGAGAAATGAAAAACTAAGTTTTTAGGATCGGAGGCTAACCTATTAAAACCTTAAGGTTACCACCTTATTCTCCTAAAATCTAAACCTTATCCCAATGTCTTTTATTTTATTTTTGTTGTCTTTTTATTGTGTTTTTGAGTAACTTATTCTAAGAAAATAATTTTTTATTCTTTTTAGAGTTGCCCCAACGAGTGCCTACGTACTTGCTACTCAGGATCAAACTGACCGTAGCTCGCTTTTCCTGAAAAACTTTAATGTGTTTGTGAATTTTAATTATGAAATTACTTTTGGTTTACGTTTTTATCATTTTAATATTTTCTTGAAAAAAAATCTAAGCCTAAGCTAGATCATTTGATTTTTTTGAAAAAATAATGATTTTAAGGAAAAAAACCAATTTTGGATTTATTATTAAAAACATTTTTCTAAGTGATAAAAATTTATTTCTCTATTTTTCAACTTACCTCTATTATTATAATTTTTTATAATTTTTTAAATTTTTATTAGTTTTTTATTAACTTTTATTAAAAAGTTTTTTCTTATATTATTTATCTATCATAAACTAAAAATCTGAATTTTATCATTTTTTCTAATATATCTTTATCATTTTATTATTATTTTTTTTTATAATTTTTTATTTTTACATTATTTTATTATTATTATTTTCTATTATTTGTCCTAAATTAAATCCTAAAAAAAATCTAAATTCTAATATTTTCTATTTTTTAATTATAAATAACAAATAGATAAATAAATAAATTAACAAATAGATAAAATAACTAAATAAATAATAAATTAAAAATTAAAAAATCGAAAAATCCGAATTACCTGATCCGGGTTGGTGCGCGGGTTAGGTCGGTTGGGTCGAGTCGATCGGTCACAGCGGCTAGAGGTGTTCGTTGACGGCGTTCCAGCGGTCCTTTTTGTCGAATGAGGAGTGTTTCTGAAGTTTTCGAGGATGAGGAACCTAAGGCCGGTGGTGGTTGTGGTCGAAAACCTCCCTAGGTGGCGTTTCAAGGCGGTGCTGATCGGCGGTTGTGCTCGAGAACTCCAGCGAAGCTCCAATCTCACTTATTTTCTCTCTTTTCTTACTTTTGATCCGTGCTTCTGCTTCCTCTCTTCGATTCCTATTTATAGACGCTTAAAAGCCCTTCCGGATAAGCTCAAATCTTTAATTCGAATTTATTCGAATTTTTCCGTTTTTTTAGATTTGATTTTATCCAATAAATTTGATGTCGATTTGTTGTAATCTTGTGATTTATCTAGATAATTCAGTTTTAGATTGATCGAAATCCAAAAAAATTTGAAGAAATCCCTCATTTTCGGCCTCGTCAGACTTCTGCCTGATTTTTCTCCGACTGGGCTTGAGGAAGAAGACGATCACATGTGAGGCACGTGCCTTCTCTCGACTAATCGCGTGCTGCCACGTGGCAGCTTCGGGGGAAAAGAAGGAAAAATTTTGCAAAGTGCACGCGAGGGGATTCGAACTCAGGACCTCAAGCTCTCTCGCACGTTCCATGGCAAACACACGAGCCAGCTGAGCTGGCCCAAATCTCGGTTTTATTTATTACACAAATTGTATATATGTATTGTATTTTTTATTATTTTGAAATTCTAAAAATTTGTAAAAATTATTTAACTCCTTTTCTTATTATTTCTACAATTATTTTCCAAAATTGATGTATTTTTTCCTATTTATTTATTTTTTAAATATTTTTCCCATTTTTTCTAAATTAGAAGAAAAATTGTAAAAATGGAAAATTTTGAAAATTGATTATTATTGATCATTAGGGCAAAAATGGAGTGTTTACAATGGACAAAGTGGGAGAATGTTTGAATTTCCTAGATCCGAAGTCACATTCAGATATTATGCGATTTTCCCGGGAAATCTATTCAAAATGTAGTCCATTGAAAATATGATTTGATATGTATTTACATATGCATATCTATGCGAGAAAATCTCGCATCTAAGCTCAAATCATATCAGTTAAGATCTATGATAATAAAAGATATATTTAGGATGTGATTGTTTTGGAGAGAGGCTCCTAATCCGACCCACTCACTTCAAAAAAATACATCATTGTTTTTAAGCGAGAGAGGACTAAGAAATACTAAACCAAAATAAAGAAAACTCGTGCGTTTATTTGCAATGGCTGGAAGTATGTATACGATTTAATTTTTTTCGTTTCCACTTCTGTTCTTATATGTTTATTGTGTTACCGAACATGATAGGAATATTTTATACACTTTAACATGGTTCTTAAGTACTATTTGATATGTTGGTCTAAGCTCATATAGGCAATTGTTTAAAAACAATTATATTTTTTTATTTAGATTAAACTTGAATTTGAATCAAATTCGATAAAACTTGATATATACTTAAACATGAGTTAAATCCAATTTGGCCTGTGAACTCATTTAAGTCAAAAAGGTTTAAGATGAAATCCCGACCATGATAGAGTAGTAGGAGAAAATATTAACCTGAGTTCGAATATCTTACATGTTAATTTAGTTTAATTTACATCCCAACCATCAATAATGACCAAATATTGTAATAGAGAATGACTAAATTAATTTTGATGATCGACGTACTTCTAGGATTTGTATATGAATTGAGTGAAGAAAATATAGTGTCGAGTTTGAGCTTTAGCTCGAATAAAAGTGTCATTTAATAAATTTAAGTTTAATCTGATTAAATTTATTTAAATATATATATTTATATAATAATAATAATATTAATATTTAAATTTAATTTAAACTTAATAAATATTTATATTCGATTTAAAATTAATTAGATTCATAAATTAATAGAGCTAAACATTATAAAATTTAAACTTAGTTTGATTAATTACTCAAATCAAACTCAAGTAATTTATAAATAATTTGACTCATCAGCACTTCTAATATTCCTATGTAGAAGAATCTCCAACGCAGAGTATTTCTCAATTCCAATAATTTTGTGTGTGTTTATTGCTGTCCACTACGAATGAAGTGAGTAGAAAAGCATCTTGGTGGATTAAAATTTTATAGTAAATATTCATTTCTCTGGTAAAAGTGAATGTTGAGTTAACATACCTATTTTTTCACCCTTTTCGTTACTTTACGTATCGTTATTTTCATTTTTACCAATCTACTATACATATTTCAACATTGTTTATCACTATAAGTTAGAAAAAAAAAACATGTACTCAATCTTTAACTGATCACTAATAATTAATTTAATAAATTATAATTATTAAATATATTTAATTAAATAATATAATATAAAGTTACAAAAAAGTTTAAATGGCAAGAAAAATTTCTCAAATATAAAATATTGAAAAAAATATAAATTTAGTTTATAATATTTAATTATTTTTCTATTTGAGCCATTTGTGTTTTCTGCATTTTTTTCAAAAGAGAATTTTTATCAAATCCATTAAAAAGTTCATCCACTTCACCCTATGTCAACTATCGGTATTCCATAATAATTAATAAAATAAAATACCATTATTGAATATATTAAATTAAATAAGTAATAAAAATTACAAAAAAGTTTTTTTTTTTTTAAGAAACCCTAGGACCATATAGTGAATTGTAACTTACTCATGGTGGTTGGTAGCACAACCCACCCTCAAAGAAAAAATTGACATGAAATTTAGTTGAGTTGTAATAAGATAATGTGATTCAAATATTCGATTTTTCTCTTCTTATAGTTTTTACTAGATTTTATTATTTTAATTAGTCAAAATTTAATAACTTTATTTTATTTAATTAATTATTATGAATTAATTAGCAACTAAGATGTGCCAGGAATAGATCGGATTTTTTATGAACTTGATAGAAGTCATGCATTGTAAATCATTGTAAACATAGAGAATTCAAATAGGAAAAAAAAAACATTTTTAGGATTAAATAAATACTTTTCTCTAAGTTCCTGAATCAATAAAAAAATTATAAAATGACAACAAATTAAATAGGCTCAAAGTCATGCTATGCCCTAATGGTCATATTTAAAACCAGCTATGCCACATTCTCATTGCTTAAAAAAGTTTAAAATTTGATCAATTTAAGAACTTATTTGACTTATTCATAAATTTCAATTTATGTAAGTTTTAATTTATTATAGGATGTATCTTTGTGTACCAAACAAAGGCATATATAATAAGAAAATCATTTTTTTTTCAATTCAGGTGTTGTTATGGATAATCATTTATTAAAATTATAATGAAAATGATGATATTATAATGATATCATATTCTAGTTTGAAAATCTAAAGAATTCCATATATGATTTAAAAATTCAAAAAAAGAAGAAGAAATTTTTAAATTGATTAGTCCTCTCAATATATACCTATTGAGTACTCAATTAATTTGAACGAATAAGATGACATCGACTCTTCATCATGGTAAATTATCACTTAGTTAAATGAAATTTTAACCAATAGATGGACAATAAACTCATAGTTATGATAAACGTGCGGTAATCTAATCGTTGCTATTTGTATTTAAAATCGATAAAGAAACTAACGGATAGTCAGGATGGCCGAGTGGTCTAAGGCGCCAGACTCAAGTTCTGGTCCTCGTGAGAGGGCGTGGGTTCAAATCCCACTTCTGACATCTTCTATATATTCCTTTTTTACCAGTATTTTGTATTTTGTTATTACTTGCATTCACGTTTCAAAAAGTTAACCCATGCCCATCTCTTTAAAATAACGGGCTAGACTTTTAATGGCCCATTCATTCATATCTTTGTTCGATATTTGCAAGTTTTTTTCTTTTCTTTTGTAAGCACTTGAGGCCCATTACTATCTATGAATTATGATGGGATTGGTTTATTGGTAAAGTTCATGCCCTGATTGGTCCAACAAAAGTTGAAGAAAGAAAGAAAAAAAAAAAAAGGGATCCTGAAAAACACAACAGTCTAATGTGATACTCTTCTACGAGCCACACCAAAATTTTCAGTTCATTACAAGACATAGACCGACCTTTATCAAGGATAAATGTAATGACACAAGTTAGCCCATTCTCATGCCTGAGAAATCATCACCTAATTAAATGAAATTTTAGTTCAATATAATAATAAGCTCATATTTACAATAGTTATGCCAATAATCGAGTCTACTACCTTATTAAGGAGTAAGATATTTTTGGTACCTTAAACTTTTATAAAAGTTAGTCTATTTTTTATTTTAGCAAATATTGATAAATATAATGACACAATTTAGCC
The DNA here is from genome assembly GCA_037954665.1 of Laguncularia racemosa. NCBI lineage: Eukaryota > Viridiplantae > Streptophyta > Magnoliopsida > Myrtales > Combretaceae > Laguncularia > Laguncularia racemosa. The sequence continues at coordinate 248,317 of JBBMOL010000129.1, forward strand.
CATTCTTGTGCCTGAGAAATCATCACTTAATTAAACAAAATTTCAGTTGAATTAAATAATAATTCCATACTTACAATAGCTATGCCAATAGTCCAATCCATTACCCATATTATTAAACAGTACTGTATTTTCGGTACCTTAAACTTTTATAAAAATTGGTCTATTTTTTTATTTTAGTGAATATTTCAAATAGGCGGTTATTAAAACAATTTCTCTAAATCTAAAACAACTCTATTAATCACACAGCACCCTACTTTTCTTTTAGATTTTGCTCATTACCTTTATATGCTAATGATTATGATAACCTTTAATCATATTAATTCATGAAATGGATTTATGTTCCAGCTTCAAACGCATTATAAGTACATGGTCCAGTTGGTAAATTACAAAAAAAGCATACGGTCGCTTTAGATAGTTTTGCTCACAAGAAGTTTGTGCTTTTATTTATTTTCTTGAGGTTGTGATTGGATGGAAAAAAGGGTTTAAAAAATAAAATTAAAATAAAAAAAAAAAAAGAAAGAAAGAAAGAGGAAAAACGTTTAGGACCTTTTTTTCATGGATAAATCGTCTTGGTCGTTAGATGTACAACGATTAAATTGTTAAATAGAATTTTATTCAACAAAATTAATGATTGAGTGGTCAGGATGGCCGAGTGGTCTAAGGCGCCAGACTCAAGTTCTGGTCTTCGAGAGAGGGCGTGGGTTCAAATCCCACTTCTGACATGCTTTTTATATGCTGGCCAAGCTGTTTTATCTTCTTAGCCCATCCTTTCAACACAAAGGCGACAGAGCTCGCTCTAGTGGGGCAATTCATCTCTTTCTTTGCAATTTGCAGATTTTCTTCTTTTTTCGAGCTAGCATTTTAAGCCTATAATAATAATATGAATTCACTCAGTGTCCATGAACCATATAACAAATAAGATAACCTCAGGATTTCTGGTCTTTTTACTAAAGTATATGGTTACTTGAATTTGAGTACCTTTCTTTTTCTTGTAAATAAAGAGCTACTACATAGGAACATTTACACGGTGGAAAAAAAGGTTAAAAGTGTAGTTACCACTTTTGCTTTTATTAATATAAAGTAAACAAATGAAAAAGAAACATTTCTATTTCCTTTTATTTGATTAGTATAAAAAAAGAAAGGGAAAGAAATGAAGTATGCAATCAGTGAACATATCCCTATTTTATTTTATTATAAATTATTAATTTTTTTTTGTAAATTAATTTTATTTTAACCAATTTATAGCAATTTCTCTATAATTTTAGGGGAAAGAAATGAAGTATGTAATCAGTAAAAGGTATTCCTATTTTATTTTAATATAAATTATTAAAAAATGTGTTTTTGTAAATTAATTTTATTTTAATCAATTTATAGCCATTTCTCTATAATTTTAGGGGAAACAATTGATTCTAGAGTAAATAAAATTAATTTATAAGCAAGTATATCAAGTAGCTGTTCATTAAACGCGTTGCAATTTTTGACCTTACCTAGCTTTTTCAAATGGATTAAATGGGCTAATTAATCAACTCTATCCATGTGTACAACTTTAAAAAGGTTACGTACTTAAATATTGTATGTAAAAAAACGTAAATATTCTATTTGAAATAATTATTTCTAAAATAAGTTTCGAAGATGCGGACGCCATTTGTAAAATTAACTGAAGGCACATACTTCATTCATGCCTTCAATACAATTGTACTGAAAGTGCGGACCAAGTCTGCACCTTTAATTTTGCAATAATTCCACCGTCCATTTTTTTTTCCTTTAACATCTATCGTCCATCTAAAAAGTAAATCACGTGATAACAGTGGATAAAAATAAAAAATATAAATATAGAAATGGAGTAAACTAATTTTCTACAAAAACAGAGTAAACTAATCGACATTCTTTTCTCTCATTTGCATGCAAGGAAGAAGAAAATGAAGAAGTGATTTTGCAAAGTAAATGAGGGATTTGAAGTAATTGACCTAGATCTAAGCATTTTCTGAACAAATAATCAATTGTAGTATGTTTTTCAAGAAAAATTGAAGTTTTTTTTTCTGTTTTTGATATTATTATTGAGGAAAATATTATTATAATGTTATATTTTGTAGAAAATATACTACTTATTATTGGTTTGTAGTTTGTTAGATATGACTTATATAAATGTTGTAATGTGTAACATGTGACATTAATTTTTGCATTAGTATAAGGATTTTTTGTTATGGTGAAAATTTTGATATTTTTTGTAAATATTAAATTAAAAATATCATCTAGGTTGTTATAAAAAAATATTGTGATGAAAATTTGTAATATCTGGAATGTGAAATAATTTTTACAATGTTGTAAAATGATACGGAAATTATTAAAATTTTTAGCAGCCAAAATATTATAAAAGAAGATATTTGACAAATTTCTAGAAAAAAATTGTTGGAAATAATGGGAAAAAATTAAAATTAAAAATGATACGAATTTTTTTTGTGTGCAAATTTTTACAATGTTGTTATTGGAAATTGCCATATTTTTGTAAAAGCTCATAACTTATATATATTGTAGATAGGGAAACAATGACTAACTACGTGAAATTGATAATCTAAGCGTTTGGAAATATTATGGCTAGTAATTGGGGGTCAGAATATGACAGAAATCTAGTAAAAAAAGTTGAAAATGAAAAAAAAAAGTCAATTATAACAAATTCTTGTATATATATCGTAGCACTAGAGTCAATCCAACCAAAGGGAGGTTGAGATAATTTACAAGCATCCTATATTTCATAAGGGCAATATATGTTATGCGTTGATAGCAATTAAAGATAACAAAGATGTTAAAAATTTTATTAAAACAGTTAAATTATATAGAGATTGTGGCATACAACATTGTACATTAAATTTTTTGGTGATTTTGGGGGCCCCTCAGTATAATAGACATTTGATACAAGCAATCAGCCATATTTGTCACATGACAGTGCAAAAATGTAGCTTGAGCTATCAACATTTCAACCCTCAATTCCAACCTCGATGGAAGTCAATGATGAAGATGAAATATAGAGTAGTTACTCCAGTATTACAACAACCAAACACATGGGATCCATACATGGTTCGTGTGGGAGTGGAGGCTGCAACTGACACCAACGTAGAAAAGGGTGTTGAGGAGAAAAGTACCAATAATTAAGAGAGTTTTAATGAGGAAAATGAGGAAAGTGAGAACGAGGAAGATGAAGTACTTGAAGAAGACTCTCCAACCATATATACTTTCTCAAGACTGCTAATATATCAATTCGAGTAGGCTGAACCACCAAGCATGGCAATTAGAGATCTTGCTTCGTACTACCAAGTTAAAGGTAGTGGTAGTTACATTTATTTCGAGTAGGAGCAAACTAATATTTGTAATAGTTTGAGCAACAATGGCGATTTCTACAGAGGTATAAGATTCAGTATGAAAGTAAGGCTTACCATGTGAAGAACCATTGTAACTTCACTGTTATAGAGTTTAGTCCAATGTTGTGGTCTATTTATTGTTTGAGAAGGGACAATAGTTGTAAATGGAGGCTTCGAGCTCGAAAGAAGAAGTTGGAGGGCATATTCGTAATGACAAGATTCGAGGGTCCACATATGTAATAACTTGTTGATTAGTTAGAATCATCCATAGTTGGATTGCAAACTCCTTGCTAGCTGATTTGTAAATCTTCTTAAGGATAATCCTGATATGAAGGTGGCTGAGCTAGCTTCTATTGTGGAATAGGAATTTGCCTATAAAATCAGCAGGAGAAGGGTTTAGGAGGGGAAGAAACGGGTTATTGAGCATGTGTATGGGAACTGGGAGAATTCTTACAATGAACTGCCTAAATTTCTCAATGTGATAGAAAATATAAATCCCGAAACACAAATTAATTAGGGGTGGAGCAAATCGACTACCCTCGATGTGTCTATTTTAAAGTGGGTATTCTAGGCATTTAGGTCGTGCATTGTAGCATGGAGATTCTTTTGATCAATTGTTACCATTGATGCCACTTTTTTGTATAGGAAGTACTATCGAGCCTAATTTTGGATTTTTCCTTTAATTAACCCTTGTTAAGTCTAGTCTACTTAATATAAGTTACTTGATAGTAAAATTAAGAAAAAAAACTATATTTTTAATTGTTTTAAGAAAAATTGGAGTTGCCACCTGTTGAGTCTAATTTTTGAATTTCCCATTCCTAATCCGATCTATACTAGACCCTGTGCTCATCTAATGTAGATCCTCGACTTGAGTTAGGAATTTCATTTATTTTGGAGTCGCCACCCAACTATTGTTGGGAAAGATTGAATTAAGACTAATGAAGCAGATTAGTCCTAATTTGGACCACTAGTCATCGTGATTTCCTCTTCTCATTTTTGTGAAAAGAGGAAAAGGGAAAACCAGAGATTCTAAGTTCGGAGGCTAACCTATTAAAACCTTACGGTTACCACCCAATCTCCTAAAATTTACTCCTATCTCGAAATGTCTTTTATTTTATTTTTGTTGTTTTTTATTGTGTTTTTGAGTAAATTATTCTAGGAAAATGATTTTTATTCCTTTTTAGGGTTGCCCCAAATGGGTGCCTACGTACTTGCTATTCAAGATCAAACAGGCCGTAGTTCGCTTTTCTTGAAAAAATTTAGTGTGTTTGTGAATTTTAATTGTGAAATCTCTTTTGATTTATTTTTTTACCATTTTAGGATTTTTTCTAAAAAAATCTAAGCCTAAGCTTTAATTTGATTTTTTTGAAAATAATAATTTTAAGGAAAAATACCAATTTTGGATTTATTTGAGAAAATGATTTTTCTAAGTGATAAAATTCATTTTTCTCTAATTTTCAACTCATTTCTACTATTATAATTTTTTATTGATTTTTATGATTTTTTATATATATTTTTTAATTTTTTATTAGTTTTTATTAGTTTTTTCATAATTTTTATAATTTTTATTTTTATTAAAAAATTTCTCCTAGATTTTTATCTATCCTATTTAAAGTCTAAATTATTATTATTATTTTTCTAATGTTTTTATTATTTTCTTTATGAATTTTCTACATTTTTTATTTATTATTATAATTATTATTTTTATTTTTTTATTTTATCATTAAATCCTAATCCTAAAAAGGAAAATCTAATTCCTAACATTTTTCTATTTATTGAAATATAAAAAACAAACAAATAAATAAATTCGAAATAAATAACATAACTAAATAAATAAAATAAAATAAAATAAAATAAAATAAATAAATCGAAAAATCCGACTTACTTGGATCCGGGTCGGCACGCGGGTTAGTGACAAAAGTCTTAGCCATAACAAAGTCTGATTAAATATACCAAATAAAGTAAATGGCACACTTGCTGCATCACATCATTTTGAATAAAATCGGGTCATGACCTACCAATGTCCACATACATCACTTCCTTTATTAATCTTTTAGAGGGGCTGCCAAATAGTCCACATAAAAATGATTAAAATAAACAATAAAGAGACTGTGTTAAAAAAAAGTTAATAAAAAATAGTTTATCATCCTCATATCATTAAGTGCCCAGCAGATGTATAAAAAAATCATCGAAATCAGCAGGTACCTGTAAATTAATCTTTTAATCATATTGAATGCCAAGCAAATGTAAGTTGATTTACGTACCAGGTGCTCTAACAATTCAAGCAAAATAGCAACATTTTGTGAATGCGTAAGGAATAATGAAGATGCTACTACTATATTAATTTTAAAAAAATTGAAAACAAATGTAAGAGTTAAGCACGTGCGAACAAAATCAATCTTGTATTGATCCCTACTTGCTTCATGCTAACTAATCTGACTCCATCTTAATCCTTATTTGGCTCTTATCAATTGAAGCAACCCTGTATCATTTATTTATTTATTTTCCCCTTTTGGCTCCATGCTGAAAAAATCAATCTCATGTATACCCTTATTCCACATATTTGAATACTCTCCCCAATAACTCTATATCAATAAAATCTGTATTATATAATCTATAAATAATTTAAACCATATATAATTAGATTTTTTTTTTTTTTTATAACCGTATGTAGCTTTGAAACACATTTTTCTGAGGTTTAATATAGGAATGTCTTTGAAAAGTAGTCGACATTTTTCTTGTACGAATCATAAATGAGAAATAGTGTACAGAGACACCAAATCTTCGCTTATAATTTAAGATTGCCGACCAAAACGCTAATTTTGCTATTTGCTTACAAGCTAACATGGAATGCTTCTTTTCCAGATATAAAGGCACATTCCCTTCTCTTCCCATCTGAAAATTTATCTATATGCTTCAAGCTTCCCAAATTATTCTCAATCTTTTATCTTTCCAAGTCGTCCTTGACACCATCGGTCGGTCCAATCTTTGCATGCATTGAAGGCAGAAGTTGCGAAGAGCAATGAAGAGCAAAACCATTGCAAGAATCAGAAATTTTCTGTCGAGATATGGTATGGCTGCTTTCTTTCTTTTTTTATTTTCGAGAACTTGGTAGGTATATTCTGTTACGCTCATTTTTAGATACAACTTCTATTAATCTTCCAATATATATAGAAAATTGAACTATATGTGAATCTTGTTTTTTCCTATATTTCTTGCTTCATTTGAGTTTTCTAGCACGATTTTAGTTGTAAGATTAGGTTGTGTTATATGCAATATTTTTCTTTTCTTTCAAATTGGACGGGATTTGAATGCGACAACATTGTAATGCTGTTTATAGTATCAATCCTTACTTAAATATATGTAATAATTTGATAAAGGCATTCGTTGCGTGGTTATAGGTAGTTTAATTGGATACTTTATAAAGTTATCCTCGAATGCCTTTATGGCAACGTTATGAAGCTCTAGCAAAGTTTTATAGTGCATAATAAAAAATTATAGAAAGATGTATAGTAAATTTAAAATGTTTAGAGTATCTAACCGTTTAATGGTTTTAGTTTATGGTATTAGGGATCTAGCAAAGTTTTGTCACATAGACACATGTTTTAGACATTAATAGAAATGCTATGTCCTAAAACCAAGGGATGTGCATAATTCATTACATACTCATACTATAATATAAGTATGCTAAGGGTCAAAACAGCTAAATATCCTCATATCACAAATATTCCATAATTATTTTCTCAACTCACGTGCCATCTTCTGAATTCAATATTAGTCAATTTTGCAACTATCAATTAATTACAAATTGAGCCAAAGTTAATTAAGTACAAACTACGACAACCTACTTTACGATTTGCACGTAAGTGTCAAACTCATCCTATGCTTTGAATGTCAACACTACAATTATCATCTTCTATACCTCAAAAAAAAAAAAAAAAAAATTCCCCAAAAGGGATGAGCTAAAGTCTAATAGTTAATTGCAAACACACACATGAATGCCACAAGTATGCATGCATACACATACCTACTCTAATGCAACGAGCACCGAGTTATTATCTTTAGCATTAGTCAGCAAGTAGCATAGTCTAAAGTCATGTGCATTTAACTCTAAACTTAGAGTATCTCATGACTCTACAATACACATTTTTTGTTAAATAGACAATCTACAAAATGTCAACAACATTCTTTAGTCACATCCTCCCATAGTCATCACTGTATTGATCCATTAGGAGATCAATCTACTCATAGGTGTCCACCATAAGATCACATAACTTTCATAGTGATTGGATCTGCAGTTTTCCTCTACAATCTCTTAATCCCTTTTCACAATGACACCATGATCAACAACCTATTGAGAACATCAGTACCTAAAACTACCAAATCATTTTAATGTACAACTCTATTTTGGATATCGTCACACATTGATCATTGGGTGCTGTGTCGACTCACCATTTAATGGGATTTATTATCATAGCCAAACACAAGCAACAAGAAATTATATTATCACTTTGATTATGGTTTATTTTGTAATATCAAATCAAGCACAAAACATCAACCAAGGTTATATACTTGCGTCCAGTAGCATTGAATGTCTTGCTTCATGAGTATCACTAGCGTTGATTCACATTATATAATACTATATCATAAATCCATGCTTAATTAAAAAATTATGATCATGACCTAATTCTAGGTCATTGATCAATTACTTAAAGGTTTGTACTTAACAAAATACTTAGCTAATTCTAATTCCACCTTATGATTTTATACTTTACATTTTTATAGCCACTTATAAATAAATATTAGATCTAAAAATAATTAACAAGCAACTTATTAAATAATGCTTTAATTTATTTATTTATCCTTTTACATATACACTTATATATACGCATGGGGATTGTTATTATATAATACACACACTATGTTCATATATATTATTATACACATACTATTATATAGACTTATATATGTTGCCATTATTTCTTATTTTACTATTTTTATTACTTCCTTCTTTTATATATAAATTATGTTTGTACATGCATACACTATTTATTTATTGACTTTTATTATCACATTGCAATTATTTATCTATTCCTTGTTATTAATATTTTATGATTGACTTGTAGATGTATTTATTACTGTTAGTGTTTATTATTAAAATTAGAGCATTACTACACCATATTAGTAATTTAGCTATTATAGACATCATACTAGTATCCTTAACCTATAACTTAATAATATTATCACTTTTATTATAATTATTGGATAAGTTATGACATTATTGTCAAAATTAATTAGTCATTTAATATATTGAAATCAATTTCAAAATTTTAAATTTTGATTAAGTAGTTTTTAAAGTAGTTTTAATAGTCATTATAGAGTGAATAGTCAGTGTCAACACTATTACTAAATAACATTATCTTTTATGCATTAATATGCATTTAATGCCAACTTTATTATCAATTTTGTAACTGTTCCATTAAATTTGCTTACCTTTTCCCCTAACATTCTATAAGTCAAATATAAAATAAGTTAAGGTTAGTTATAACATCTTATTTTTATCTAATATTTTTTTAAAAATAAGTTTTATCTAATTCTTCAATAGAATAAGTTAATTATTTTGGAGTCGCCACCCAACTATTGTTGGGAAAGATTGAATTAAGACTAATGAAGCAGATTAGTCCTAATTTGGACCACTAGTCATCGTGATTTCCTCTTCTCATTTTTGTGAAAAGAGGAAAAGGGAAAACCAGAGATTCTAAGTTCGGAGGCTAACCTATTAAAACCTTACGGTTACCACCCAATCTCCTAAAATTTACTCCTATCTCGAAATGTCTTTTATTTTATTTTTGTTGTTTTTTATTGTGTTTTTGAGTAAATTATTCTAGGAAAATGATTTTTATTCCTTTTTAGGGTTGCCCCAAATGGGTGCCTACGTACTTGCTATTCAAGATCAAACAGGCCGTAGTTCGCTTTTCTTGAAAAAATTTAGTGTGTTTGTGAATTTTAATTGTGAAATCTCTTTTGATTTATTTTTTTACCATTTTAGGATTTTTTCTAAAAAAATCTAAGCCTAAGCTTTAATTTGATTTTTTTGAAAATAATAATTTTAAGGAAAAATACCAATTTTGGATTTATTTGAGAAAATGATTTTTCTAAGTGATAAAATTCATTTTTCTCTAATTTTCAACTCATTTCTACTATTATAATTTTTTATTGATTTTTATGATTTTTTATATATATTTTTTAATTTTTTATTAGTTTTTATTAGTTTTTTCATAATTTTTATAATTTTTATTTTTATTAAAAAATTTCTCCTAGATTTTTATCTATCCTATTTAAAGTCTAAATTATTATTATTATTTTTCTAATGTTTTTATTATTTTCTTTATGAATTTTCTACATTTTTTATTTATTATTATAATTATTATTTTTATTTTTTTATTTTATCATTAAATCCTAATCCTAAAAAGGAAAATCTAATTCCTAACATTTTTCTATTTATTGAAATATAAAAAACAAACAAATAAATAAATTCGAAATAAATAACATAACTAAATAAATAAAATAAAATAAAATAAAATAAAATAAATAAATCGAAAAATCCGACTTACTTGGATCCGGGTCGGCACGCGGGTTGAGTCGGTCAGGTCGAAGTGGGTCATGTCGGGTCAATCGGATGCGGCGGTTGGGAGTGCTCATTGACGGCGTTCCGGCGACCTTTTGCAGTGGTTAAGGTGTTGATTCCTAGGTTTTCGGTGGTGAGGAATCCAACAATGGTGGTGGTTTGCTTCAGAAACGCCTCCTGGTGGTTGCCCAACTCTTGATTGGCGGTCGCGGCTTCAAACAACTCCGACGAGCTTCGATTCTCTCTTTTTTCTCTCTTTCTCTCCTTTTTGATCTGTGCTTTTGCTTCCTCACTTCATCCTCTATTTATAGGCTTTCGAAATCGAGCTGGATAAGCTCGAATTTCCACCGATCGAAGCAAATCGGATTTGCGGTTAAACGAACCAACTCCGATTTGTGTAAACCCATCGATTTGTTGAGATTTGATTCCAATTGGATGATGTTTATCTTAATTATGTTGAAGATCGGTTGGATTCGTGCAAAAAATCGAATCAAAACGGCCGAAATTCGGATTTTTCCCCCCGCTGACGATCTCGGGCAGAGGTTGAAGACGATCACTCACCTGGCACGTGCGTTCGCTCTAGCCAATAAGATGCTACCACGTGTCCCAAGTAAAGGAAAAATTTGCAAAACACGGATTCTGCTTCCCCGTGTTTCGAACCCCTGACCTTGCACCCGCGTGCGCCTGCCTGACCGTGGTTCGGACCAGCTGAGCTAGCCCATGTTCGTGATTTTCTTTATTTCGCAAATTGCATATATGCAATGCGATTTTTTTTATTTTTTTGTATTTTTTGAAATTTCAAAAATTTGTAAAAATTATTTATTCCTTAGTATTGCCATTTCTGAAATTATTTTTCAAAATTGATGTGTTTTCCTATTTATTTTTATTTTTTGAATATTTTTCCTATTTCTGCCAAATTAGAGAAAAATTGGGAAAAATTGGAAATTGATTATTATTGATTGTTATTGATTCTTAGGGAAAAAATGGGGTGTTTACACCACCAACCTAAGTTGGAAAACAAGATAAGTTAAGGTTAATTAGGTTGATTAACCGTAACTAGATATTAGTCTACGAATTTTAAAAAAAAATTAGAAAAATATTAACTAGAAAATCTAGATTTAGGGGTTATCCTATCAAAACCTAAATGGTTACCACTTATTATTTTTTCAAGCAAATGAATTAAAAGCTTCTTATAAATTCCTTTCATCCTTTCACCATCTCATTTATAAGACATAATATTCTTCATATGGATAAAGCATGAAATAAATCAAAACAACATGGAGAATTTTTAATCATTTTTTATTACAAATTTTTTTAGTCTTACTTAAAAATAAAATAAAAGAGAATAAAACTTTTGCATTTTTTCTTGAATTAAAATCAAACTAAAAAATAAGATAAAATATTTTTATTTTTTTATATTATAAATTGAAATTGAAAAATAATAAAATGTTTCTTTTTTCTTTATAATTTTATATGTGATTACCTCGTAGGTACCTACATACCCACTAATCAGGATCAAACTAACATAGTTTTGTTTTAATAAAACTTTAGTAGGTTAATTAATCTTAATTATGAAAACATGTTAGGTTTAAGTTTATCATCATTTTAATTTTTTTTAAAGAAAAATTCTAAACTTCAACTTTATTTCTCAATTTTGAAAGACTAAAACCCTTTAGTTTTGAAAACATCGATTAAAATTTTATTATTTTCCTAGGTGAGAAAACATTTTTCTTTTTTAAAATATTTTTCATAATAAAACCATATCTTAGATAATAAACCATTTTTAATTTTTAATCTTTATATTTATTGACTAAGTATTACTAATTATTTAAAAAAAACTAGTTGGAAATATAATTGTCCCTGAGCGATAGTTACACCGTAACATCTAAGGTCTATACAATGTTTTCCTCTTAATTATTTACTTTACTAAGTCATTAATTTTCCTAAATATATTATAAATTAGCTAAATTAAGTTAAGATCATTAAACTAATTATATTTATATTATTAATCTTAATCTAAAATTTACCTTAGATACTAATTTTATTAATCATACTTATTTTTAGCTAAACCTATTTTATTATTTAATGCTTATTTCAATAATCAATTAAGCATTAATTACTAAAAAAACTTAATTAATTAAAAAAAAACACTTATCGGGTTGCGGGTTAGATACGGTCTAGTGCGTCGGTTGGTTTGGGTTGGTTTCAGACCAAGCTCACATACACAGCGGTGGCAACAAATGGTTGTTGTGGCTAGCTCCAGTAGTTATCGAAGTTTGAGAAGTTGTCGGCCAAGTTAACTTGAGTTTGCTCGTCACATTAGCAATGGTGGTTCTCAGTCAAAATTGCATGGTGGCAGCAGTTCGAGACATATAGTGGCGATCGAGTCTTCCTTTTTCAATTCAAGCAATACATGAATGATTGAAGCAAAAGGTGGTTTTTTTTTTTTTTCTAAAACTAGGAATCCTCAAGAACTTGTCAATATCTAATTTGTGGTTCGATTTCGTATATAAAGTTCCTAATCCTAGAGAGAATGTAGAGGATGGTTATGGAGTTTCTAGAGAGAGAAAGTGGATGCTTGAAGTAGATGGAGATGATTTGAATGTTCTTCCTTAAGTTTACGAGGTCGAGTTCTATTTATAAATTCGCAAAAATCATCTTGATAAGCTCGAACTAACCTACGGTTGAGACTTGTTTTTATCCCCTTGAGATTTGAATTAATCTCAAAAAATTGATGCAAATTCTTTAGATTAAATTCATTTTGTGATTCATCTGGATTTTTTTTAGTTACGAATTGTTGATAATCTAAAGGGATTAAAAAAAATTATTTTGGTTCGCTTGGATTTGCTCACATCTTCCTCTCTTTTCTATTTGCATTTGCTGTCCTGCTAGAGACCCATATCTCCTTGATTTTGTTGAAAATATTCATATTTTGTTATTATTGTTTTTTTTATTATTTATATCTTATTATTTTTCATTTGATTTTTATTATCTCATAAACCAAGCTTTTATTTATTATTATTTTTTATTATTTATTCAAAAAAAAATCTAGAGAGGGGACAAAAATGGGATGTCTATAAATACACTCACAAGTTGCTAGTTACTTATGGTGTTGATGGCAATAATCGTATACTTCCGCTGGCATTTGCTCTGGTTAATCAAGAAATCGTTGAGACATGGGGCTGGTTTTTGAGAAAACTGAAGTAATATATTGTTGGTAATTGTGAAAGTCATGAAACCATTTGCCTCATATTAGATAGACACGCAAGCATTGGGTTAGCAATTGAAGAAGAAGCGAATGGATGATGGCCTTTATTTGTGATGTGGCGGTACTGTCTACAATACCTTGCAAACAACTTCAACTCGGCACATAAAAACATGCAATATAAGAGATTGGTCACATACATTGGGTTACAAGCACAATCTTGCTAGTTGAACTATATAATGGAGCATGTGAGGATTATTAAGTCGGGTGCATTGGACTGGTTTGAGGACGTGCCATTAGATATATGGACGTTAGCTTATGACAATTGCTATTAGTTTTGGTATATGACCTCCAATGTTGTTAAAAGTTATAATTTTGTATTGAAAGGGACTCAAGAGTTACCTATGACTGCTTTGGTGAAGAAAACGCTCTATAATTGTGTGAGGTACTTTATTTAGAAACATACGAAGGCATTGAAGAATATGACGAATGGTGGAATTTTCACTAAATATGCAACTTAAAACATTGACTAATAGATTTCACGAGCTAGCAACCATAGGATCATTGACTATAGCAGGCATGATAAAGTTTTTGAAGTTCTCACAGGTAGTCATTGCGTCACCAATGGGTTATGGGGAGGGGGTTGAATGCATATTATTTTACTCACGGCACATGCAGTTGCCAAAAGTGGCAAATATACAAAATTTCATGCTTCCACGCATATGCAGTAGCTGCCTCACTTAGGCTTGATATGACACACTCTATACTTGATTAGTATAGATGGACATATTGGGAGCACACATATAAGACGTACTTTATGCTTATAGGCAATGAGTTGGATTGGGAGCCAATACACTTTTCGTCACTCCACCCAAGGGGAGGCCTCGCACGAAAGAAGAGAAAATCGAAGTGGAAAAGATGCCACATGGAGATGGACATTATGGAGCGTTCATATCAAATCACATGTGGACTTTGTGGAACGAGGGGGAGGGGGGCATAATAAAAAAACGTGCTCACGTCAATGTGATAATGGTAAATGATTGATACAAATACATATTTTATCATGTTCGACATTGTATTTGTGATGCTAACATTAGCTTTTTCCCTTGTACAGCTTAGGTGAATCCTCTACCATTTCATCCAGTTTGTTTTGACATAGAAGAAAGGGGAAGATTAATATTCTATATATATATTTGCAATTTTGTAATTTATTGAGAAGTTATATTAAATGTTAATTTCTTTAGACATTTGTTATTTTTTTTTTCACATATTCGAAGTTGTAAATTTGTATATGTATATATTGCATGTGTAACAGGTAAGAGATAACGTTATCTGTCAGATGAAATGCATAGTAATTCATTACAAATTGTAAAAATACATCAACTTAATAGTTTCAATAGAACATATAAACATAAAATGAATAACAAATTATCGGTTTCCATCCCTATCCCATCCTATCTCGTTCTCCTAGTGAATTGTCTTGCTAATAGAGCGAATGTGTGGGTTAGCCTTAGATGTGGAGCTAGAGGAGCTTTAGACTCTTATGTTAGATGTTGCTGGGGAGTATTGTTGAATGCTCGTAGAGGCACGAGACTCCACTCTGTAGGTTGAGTTGATGATTCACCTTGGTACATAGGTTGTTTTCTAAAGTGTTTTTTTTTTTTTTTTTTTTCTGTGGAACCGAAGGTGTTAGAATATGACCACTTATAGAATGGTGATGTGGTGTCTCATATTAGCTAAAAATAGGCTCTAAGCTAGCATATATCGCATCAGAATCAATAGGTATATGTTGGTCCTATATAAGATTTTCTTGTGTCTCACTTTAGTTTTGAGGTTGTCGTCGTCTCACTATCTATCGCTACATAGGAATCAGTTGTGCCTCCACCTCTACCTCCTGGGTATGTTGTTGTTGTGGCTATGGGTACAGTGTTAACCCCCCCAATGCTACTACATAAAGTGAAGACCCTAAGCAGCAATTCTCACGGCCGTGTTTACATTCAGTGATAAGCAGATTTGTCATAAGGTTTCACCCTACAAGTATGAACAAAATATAAATTAAATAAAAAATGGTCATGCAATTATTCACTTATAGAGTGTTGATGTCAATCGTACTTACCAGAAATCCAAGCACAACCCCCATGCTTCCAATCTAGTGCCAGGTGATCAAGCTATACCACTATATGTAACTGTCATGCACACTACTAAGACCCTCCATATGAACCACTCGATGGAGCCATTCTTCCCACATATGTATATATACTACATGCTAGACCTTCCAATTAACATCAATCCTTCCCTACAGGTTGATTTGATGGAACTCCAGCTACGTGTTCACCGGGTGTAGGATATATTGGAACCTTCTAAATTGCTTGGCCACTCGATTTAAGAAAAATGCTACTCAATAATATGGAAACAAATTAGTGGCACCCAAGCCATCTAAATGTGCATGCTCCCTTTTCAGAAAATAGGCAGAAGATTAATTACATTCCCATTGTACGACTCTCATTCCACCTAGAAAATAGGAAATTATATTAACTGTAAATGATCAATATGATGAAATGCAAGTAAAAAAAAAAAGTGACTAAAATATTTATGACATGTTATGCCTGTTTAACGCATCCTGATATGCATTGACCACATGAGTAGGGTGTTACTGTGTGTCCCTCCTCATATTCCAACGTGCTATTAATAAACATTTAGATTCTATATAAAGTCCATATCGACTAAGGGGTACTATGTGAGGAAATTTATCTTAGGTCCACACTTGTAGGATAATGGTAGCTCCTCTAATCTCATGTGTTGGCAACGATAACGCGACATAAAGTTGGCGATATAACTACGATAAACATGTGAACCCTTAGTTGTGTGACCCCACATCATGTGGATAAGGGCACTAGATTTATCAGTAAAGATAAATCCCTTCAGCAACTACATTATGTAGGCATGCGTGTATCAATGGATTTGCTTAGCATCGGCATCAGGTGGGAGCATCTAAAACATATCATGGAGCCACATTATACTAATGTAGCCAACCAATTGCTAGGCCCCGGCTTTTCCCCAAGCAATTCTTCACAAATCACATCCCAATCTAAGTAACTACTCCTATAACTGCTTGACTATCAACGTTGAGTCCTAACTGGATCTTTACATCTTGCAGGGTAATAGTAAATCCCCCTATTGGTATGTGGAATGTGTGTTTCTTTAGGTGCCATCACTCTACCAATACTGTAATCATGTGCCAATCTAGTGGTATATATAGTGAGTGGCTTGCACTTTCGATTCCAGCCAGATGCAAGTATGGCTCCATTCGAGAATAGAGGGGGATGGTGCACTCATAGCGATAGAGTGACAACTTGTGTCATTGAACAACGAGGGTAGCTTAATCCTATATCGATAACAAGTGAAATGTTTTACTATTCCTAACGCAACATAAACTAATTAACATGTGAAAGGTCATTTACCTCTCTATCTCAGATAGCCTGTGATTGATGTCCCTCCTATTGTATCAAGATTGAAGGATCAAAGGGTCCAAGCTCTATCTATTATGCAAAATAAAATATATATTAAATAAAATTAGTATATGTTACCATTAATATCAATACATTAATTTACGACTTATAATAACAAACAAAGATATTACATGTACAATCAATACAAACTTTTTTTAGTAATTAATTTTATGACTATTAATTAATGATATATTAACGACTAATCACCTTTAATTAATAGATCATTAATAACTATTTAATTTTATAACTAATTGTACCAAAATACATAAATTTTTTACATTTACAATCAACATCGAATTTTCACTAATTAATTTCATAAGAATTAATTAATTACATATTAGCGATAAATCACCTTTAATAAATGAATCATTAATAACTATTTCATTTTATAACTAATTCTACGAAACCATACAAATATTTTACGTTTGTAACCAAAATAATGAAATATAGTGGAATTTGCAGAGAAAATTGAAAGATAGAAATATGGGCATATGAATTGAGAATTCGTATTTATATTAGAAATTGTTAGTGCAATTTTTTTTATGCATTACAGATCACATGTTATGATATTGTATAAATTTATTTTTTTATTACTTTTGTAATAATTTTATAGGTTTGTAGTATTTTTTTTATAACTTTTATAGGTTTGCAATATAGATATGCATGAGTAAAAAAAAAAAAATATTCTCAGTACAAATGCATTGAAGGTATAGACTGGGTCTGTGTCTTCAGTTTAATTTTTTTTTTTATCGCTAAAGTTACGTACAAACAACATTTGCGTTTTAGAGACCTATTTTAAGAATAATTATTTTAGATATAATATTTACGTAATTTTTTTAAAAAAATAATATTTAAGTGTGTAACCCTAATTTTAAACTACTTTGTTATTAATAAGAATGAATTTCATATTATATACTTATATTTTTATCTTTTTCTCTATTTACGTACATATGTTTTCGTTTTTAAACTTCGTAAAATTGTGTGTTATAACTTTTTATTATTATTAGTCAAAAGATATATTTAGCTTTTGACTAGTTTATAATAATTATTTAATAAAAAAATATTATTAAATATATAATTAAATTATGCGATAGAAGCTCAGAATATAGAAGAACTGTTTTAAACAATTGTTTTAGGTTAATTTCATGGCATAAAAATATAGAAAGAATCGCTTATGATGAAGACGATGACTTATGACCTCGAATTCAACCTGCAAATAGCATTTAATATTTAACCTATAAAACTAAAAGTTTCTTATCCCCACATTACAAGATTGGATTGTGATGTCCAGTGCGCGTACCGTCCGCGTAGATCTGAAGAAGCCCAACCAATGACAATGAGGAACATTCTCCAGCGCGGACAAGTCCGTCACTCTCACGTCGCTTCTCCTTTGGTTCCACGTGACACCCATTCCAGAAACTTTAACGCCAGCCGATTCCAAAATTCTAAAGCTAATCAAGCATTGACTAGTTGACTAGCCTAGTCGAGTGACTTCTAGAGATGGTTAGGTAATGTAACCCCAAAAAATAAAAAATAAAAAATAATATTAATAGTCACCTCCAGATTATGTATTTTGGTTTATCATTAGGAGTTTTAGGTAGTCTTTTTAATGATAAAATATTGTTATATGATTTTAAGATTTGTTATTGCGTATTTTAATAAAATAAGAATGTCTATAAAATTACAATTATATCCTCTTCAAAGTACATTCAAACAAAGTCGAAAATAGGATCTCATCCGGGATATATTCGGTATTACAAGGCATGACATTAGTGAGCATGGATATAGCTGCAAAATGTTGAAATCTTCACCAATACACATGCGTCCACACTACTACCAACATGTGCTTTGTCCTTGATGCTAATTGCTTAGCTTAGCCCCTAAGCTAAATTTAATTTCCTGTTGATACAACGGTTACACTTTCCTTTTTTTTTTTAAATTTCAACTTACCCCCTGCTATATCCTAAGTTATTTTCATTAAATGGAATGGAGGAAAAAACCCCATATATGAGTCTATGGCTAACCCGTAATTAAAGAAAAAAAAAATGGGGAAAGGAAAGGTTCAAGTAAGAGCAATTTCAATGGTTAATAATAATATTGTAATACCATTGCAATCACTTGTGGCTGTGGACAAGTAATTATAATACTTGAAAAGGACAATGCCGTTACTACTAGCAAATGCAACATGTATTTCTCAGGGCAACATTCAGAAAAAAAGAAAAGAAAAAAATCATAAGTTTTCATTCATTTATTATCTCTTATTAAATCTGTAGTTATACTATCATTAAATATCTAGGTGACGAATGTTTAAAAAAGCTATAAAATTTTGCTAAACAAATGTTGTAATTACATGTATTCTGATTTTAATATCCATACTTTATCTTAAAAAACATAACTAAAATGAATATATGATTTGCTAAAAAAAGTGTAAATATGAAAGATATAATTGTAAATAAACTCATAAAACTATTAGTTATACACAATCACTTTCTAAAGTCTTAAAATGTAATTTTAATAGATGCACATATTTTAAATAATCATTAAAACCTTAAAACTATAGTAAAAAATAATATAAGCGGTGAAAATTTAGAAATTAAATCATATTTTAAAAAAGCTTAAGGAATTTATTCATATATAGTCAAGAATATTTTATAGTGTATTTTCAATGATTTAAGTAAATAAGGATATTACATTTTAATAAAAATGAAGCCGGCAATTCAAGTTTTTCCATTTGGGCTTGGTATTAGTCGGACACAAGCAACCAAACATACTACCTAAAACACATCGTTTAAGTTTTTCTGGATGGATAAAGATTTATCATCTGTCTTATTCAAAGAGAGAGAGAGACTTTTGGGCTGTACACTCCCCTAGAAACAATCAGCCCAAATAATCTCCAACCTAAAAAAAACCTTTCTTTATCATAATTATCTAGAGTCATTGAGCTATCATTTTCAACTCATTTACATATGGCTTTTTATTTTTTATTTTACCATTGAATTGAATCAGTTCAATTTTCAAAACATTTTTGTTAAATCACGTAACATTTACTCAAGTATAAATTTTATTATAGAAGCATCCATATTTTTATTATGGTGCATCGTAATCAATATTATATTAGTGAAAAGTAATATTTCTTTTAATCTATAACATATCTCATATTTGTGTGTTGATAATGCAAACTAATGCTTCAGTATTAGGCATTAACACATTGACTAAGTAACCTAAATTAAGATGCCACCACGTTAGTATATTCCTTTCCAATGAAGCTGCCCAAGCTGCACTTTAATATTACAATTTAAAAAAAAAATTAAAGAAAAAGAAAAGTTAAAATTCAATTCCAAAACCACTCATCTTTTTCTCGTCCGCCCGCAATACCACTCCTTTCTCCGTCTTATAAATATCCTAAAGCATCTGAAGACACAAACACTGGTGTGTTCATACGAAGTAGCAAAACCACCAAAAAAAAAAAAAAGAAAAAGAAAAATCACCCCCTAAAACCCGTCCCCTCAAAGCGAAACCGTCCCTACATGGCCTCCCGTTACGAAGTGGAAGTCACTGTTTCATCAGCGAAGGACCTGAAAAACGTCAACTGGCGCTACGGCCCGATCAAGCCTTACGCCGTCGTCTGGGTCGACCCAGCCAACAAGTGCTCCACCAGAGTCGACGAGGAAAACGACACGTGTCCCGTCTGGGATGCGACACTTGTCATCCCCATACCACCTGGGACTGACGTCGAAGACGCCACCCTTTTCCTGGACATAGTCCATGCCGGCTCCGAAGAGGACACCAAGCCATTCATCGGCTCGGCTAAGCTCAAGCTTCGCGACGTAATCGATGACGTCGGCGTCGGAGAGACCTTCAAGAAGGCTCTCCAGCTGAAACGCTCCTCAGGGAGGCCCCACGGTAAGGTCGACGTTAAGGTCTGCGTGATGGACACGCGCTACAAAGCGCGTGATGCCTACCCGCAACCCTACGGGGTCCCGCAGGGATCGGGTTCTTACGGATCTAGGGAGTATGCTCCGCCACCTGCTTATGGTCATCCCTACGGCGCGCCACCTCATGACGCTTATTACGGTGGATACGGGTACAACGCGCCACCGCCTGGCGGGCACCCGTACAACGCGCCTCCGCCTGGTGGGTACCCGTACAATGCCCCTCCGCAGGCATACGCGCAGGGAGGTTACGGGGAGCATGGGTACGCGGCGCCGCCGCCGCAGGAGGAGAAGAAGAGCAAGTTTGGAGGGATGGCGACAGGACTGGCTATCGGGGCTGTGGCAGGGGCGGTGGGTGGAATCGCGCTGGTGGAAGGTGCTGATTACATCGAGGACAAGATTGCGGAAGAGGCAGCAGAGAAGGTGGAGGAAGATCTTGGGTACGATGACGATGCCGGTGATTTCTAGGCGGCTGCTGCTGCTGCTGTTAATGTGATGTGATGTTTTGTTCTAGTAAATTAAACTTCTAAACGGGGTTTATGCTTTATGTTTTCTTTTTCTCTTTTGTTATCCTCAAGTTTTAAGTCGGGACTTGATTGTTCACTTTGCTTGGCATGGGCATTTGCTGAACTCCCTATGAACTCTTTCCATTGGATGCATATATCAAGTACTTGTTATGCGTTTGAAATCCTCATTATCAAAGATCATATCAAGATTAGAGAAGATGATGGATTTGACGGTTTAGAGACGGAAACGAAGGAGATTAGAAGTCCCCCTCTTATGTACGTCATCAATAGCCTCCGTTACCGCCTTAATTAGATCGGCTTTGTGCCTTGTTTGCGTCACGATTTAATGAACTTCTCATGATAATAAACTACATCCACATCCGTAACCATAAGGGCAATTCTTAATTTTTTTTTAGCTGTCGTAACGTGGGCGTTCTTATTTTATTAATTACGCAACGCAGCAGCAATGATGCCATTAAACGTGGTCATTAATTAATTAATCTCAGTTATGTACAGAGGAAAGTAATAAAAATAAGTTAAAAAAGAAAGAAAGAGGAAATCAGAGTCGTCGCAAAGCAGGGCTAAGTAAGGACTTTAATTAAGGCGTTGAATATGCAAGCATTTTAGGAAACTAGAAAAAAAAATGGTTAGGAGAATCCGGTGGCTATCAATTAAAATTCACAGGTCCGGTTTTATAAGAAGGAAAAACCCTTCCCTTGCTCACTTGTGTTTTTTTTTTAGTCTTCAAGGCAAGGTGGGGTTGGCGTCGGACCATACTACGAGGCTGGATCGTGCCATTTTTGTGCCAGACTGGCCACCATATTTTCATGCCATATTTAGGCGATTCGTCCATCGTGCACATCCATGAGCCAATCGATCATGTATCCATTTGGATTTAGTCGAGAAATTTAGTGTTTTTTCTATATTTAGTATCGAATTCTATGAAACATATTGTCACTGTACGTATAAATTCAATGTGTTTGACAAAAAAATAAAAAAAAATTATAAGATTACATTGAAATTGTCTAGAACCATGCATAGCAGAAGTTCGGATCGATGTCATCATCGATATGGGGTTGTCTTCGTGTCGTACATGGAGATGGATTATTGTTTTAGGAGCTTAAAAGGAGGAGATAAGGGATGAAAATGGCTAAAGTACTGGCTGGCTGCTTGACTTAAAAGAGACGGGACCACAATTTCCAAAAGCGTCCAAAGAGCCATTGGCTCTGCTTTTTAGAAGCATTTGCAAGCTTGATATTGAAATGCATACATCCCATGCTGTCCAAATTATTGGATTGGATCAACTTGCTGGCAATCGCACTGCAGCCAAGCACATGTTAGCAGTAGACTATATCATATGTAGATACTGTTACTGAGTTGCAAAACTCGGACTATATCTTAATTTTTAATAAAAAGAGGGAAAATTATAATTTTAATACTTAACGTTTATTTATTTGATTTTTTATTTTTTATTTGAGTTTTTAGTGTTTTTGAAATTTTATAAAAAGAAAGAATTTTTGTTAAGTTTATTAAGTTTTTTATTAATCCATAATATATATCAACTTTAAATTAGTCTATATTAATTAAATTAAGAAAATGATGATATTAAATATATTTAGTGATATAATATAATAAAAAAAGTATAAAAATAATAATTAAAATTAAGAAAAGAGGCTAAAAAAAATTGTACATGTCCTTACCATTGTGGCTAGTTAGCTAAAGACTAATAAAAAGCTAACACATACTTAATATGAATAGAAAATTTAATGTATTTAATGAAAATCCTATTTTCGTAACATTATAAAAACGTTAAGAATTCACATAAAAAAAATTAAGTTAAGGATTCAAATAAAAAAGTAAATAAACGTTAATGACTAAAATTATATTTTACCCTAAAAGAAAAAAGATACCATCCTATTCCATCCAGTAAATTCCTCAGTGCCCATCTGTCTTCTGTTCTGTTCATCTAATATGAGCATTGATAACCAGATCCATGGCAACAACCTTAAAAATCGGCTATGGTGTAACAGACGAGAGGACTGTGTATTTATATGGACGATAGCGGACCGATAAAAATTTGATAGTTTAATGTGGAGAAACATTTAGTGTGCATGTATGTTTGGCCCAATGGATCGGTCTGTCGTGCTGGGCCCAACTGGGCTATTGTATGGGTCTATCAAAAAATATCTCTATTCCATGCTCCAATAGGCTCAGCCTAATGCCCACTTTTAGGCTGCAATGGTTCCTTCAGTGACTCCTGTTATATTAGCATTGATTTCAAAAGGAGGACATTAAAGTATAGTAGTAGTTAATCCCTTGTAATAAGTAGTATGAATATTGACCTCTTAACAGGATTGATTAAATTTTATTCTCCAAGTTCCAAGAGTTGTAATATTAGTAATTGGTTAAAAAATAAAAAAGAAAAAGTTGTAATGACAAATCTAACTATGTATATTAGAATTTGAAAGTAAGGTTTTGAAAAAAGAGAATATATTACGTCCCTAAAACCTTGGCTGCTTCACTCGTGGAAGTTGAATTATTGAGGATACTAAAGGGTGTAAAGCTTGCAATTGAGATGGGCATAGGAGAACTTTCAAAAGAGACTAATTTGATTGAGACTACTAATGTATTGAGTAATAGCAATTAGGGGTGGGCACATATCCATCTATATAGTCCACCCTCTAAATTGAATTGGATTTAATATTATTGTTTGTTTGTTTTTTAATTTGAACATAACCTTATTGTTTAGTTTTGTTGTGCTTGGATTTCTCGAAGGTAATAACCACATACAAAAGAGAACAAGTGAGGCTAAAGGGGGAGTTAGAGTGGTTTTGGTGTGGCTATTTTAATGCCTAAGTTAGCACAAGTTTGTATAGGAAATCAATAAGCTTGAAAGTACTATAAGGCTTAAAATTTTGAACCCGAATCCAAGTGATATCAACCCTTATTTATAGGCATTAGGGTTTAGACAATTTGGTAGGTACATTTATCATGTGCTTGTGCCTATTGAGCTTCCCCATGCAAATTGCGTTTTTGAAGCTTCCTTCATCTATCAGGCAAGTGCTATCAATGCGAGCTCAAGCTCGGGCTAGATTGTGCACTGGAGTTCATATTGACCTTTGGTTCCTAAATTGGGATGTCAGAGCTTAGACGTTGGTCCTTAGAGCTCGATCATGGGTCTAGGAAGGTTGGATTGGGCCTTAGGAGCCCAAGTCCAAAAACTAATATCAACAGGTTTATAACTTTTTTAAACCTAAAAATACAATCAAGTGTAATTGACCATTTAAACCACAAATGTCAAAATGTTTAAAGAAAATACTCATGTTATGATGCAAGTTTTCCTACCAATCAACTTAAAGAAAATATTTTCAACATAATTGTGAGACCAAGAACTTGAAGCTTTCCCCATAGGCAACATATTTCACATCTTGTACAATCCATTATGCATTGTACATTGGAAATAATTATTAAGTCCTACTATGATTTAGTTGGTACTTGAAAAGTAAATAGTATCCAAATCAATACAAGAAAAATGGAAAAGAATCATTCTTCACTCATTTTCAAAATCTAAAAAATATAAACAGAATATTTGGCTTAATGCCATTAATTTATATTCTTATTAAAAGGTGAAAACATAGAACGATGAAAAAAAAAGTTATATTATTTGCAGAAGAACACTATCATTAGATTTTTACTATCAACATAGTGATTACCATAGTTTTATTTCTTTATTTTTTATTTTAATGCTTTCATGGTTCTATTCAATATCTTTTTGAACTTAAAAAATAGTTCGAACCTAATTTACAATTTGATTTGATAAGATTTAAATTGCAATTTATTTTTATTTTGTTTTTTTTTTCTCAGCTTTAATAACAATGACAATTCTAAAATGCTTCTTAAGTCCTAACATGATTATACTGAGCAAGGATTGCATCAAGAGTACTAACAAGACCATCAATATAGAAATAAATGAGGTTATGAACTGATTAGAGTTGTGCAAGTAGGTTAAATGAGCTAACTTAGCCTGACATGCTTTGGCCTATGGATTAAACAGGCTAACCATTGCAATTCGTTTAATAAACAAGTCCAAATTTGTTAGTCCTAACTTAACTCATACAGGCCAATGGGTTAAATAAGCTAGCTTACCAACTTAACCCGTTTAACCCATTTATATGTTTTTGTAAGTTAGTCAAGCCAACTTAACCCATTTTAACCCATTTAAGCATTTTGATAGGTTATGTAGGTTAACCACTCACTAACAATATGTTTTATTTTTTATATTTAAAATTGTATAAAATGAAAAAGCGATAATCATTGTGTATTGTTTATAATTAAACACATTCATCATACTCCACTTTTTATAATGATCATCCACAAAGCTTACATTATGTAGCAACGTCTCAAATCATGTAGTCTCAAGCACATACTCTACTTTTCATAGAATAACATTCCATTTTCATTGTGATAATATTTGTCATATAATAAAATATGTAAGCTTAATAACACTCTTTTTGTGTAGGGATGCCATCAGAGTGGGTTCAAGACATACCTTGTAAGGTTTCCCAAAATCTATCCCAAAATCCTGTAGGATTTTTATCTTGTTCCCAAAATTTGCTCTTGCAGAGTTTTCTTGAACCTATTAACAACCTAATCCAACCTGCCATGCTACAAAATCATTTTTTTTAAAATTTTTTTAATTAGAGATATGAGTAGATGGTACAGATGAGAGAGTTGAATAGATAAGTGAGAATGAAATAGGGTTTGTTTTCAAGTTATGATATTTTATTGATTATTATTTTTATTTACTTATGTATAGAATATAGTATATAGTAATATATAGACTTTAAATATATATATATATATTATTTTTAATCAGGTTCAAGTTTCTTGTTAAGTTTTTTCTAAGCCATAAAACCCAATTGAGAACCCTATAGGGTTTTAAAACCATTCTTATAACCAGTCTCAAAACCCTATAGGATTGGGCTTTATAGGGCTTTTATCGAGTTAGGTAGTTTATAATGACCTAATTAGTAGCATCGCTATTCTTGTGTTAAGGAAAAATTTTGAAAACAAAATCAACTAAGTGATCTAAAAGCATAACACATCTATGGCGTTGTTGTCCTCTATTTATCTCTCAAAATGGATTAATATTTCATAAAGTTGGACAAATGAATCAAAAAAAAAAAAAAGAGTAAAGCAAAACACTGAAATTTTCAAGTTTAAATCAAGATGAGACATTTTTATAGTAATTGAGTATAGATATACTAGCACCAATTGATTTCAAGCATTTGCATTTTCATATTTTTTTTTTTTTGCATATGATATGTGCTTATTTTGGTTAGAGTTTTTGGTTTCCCATCTTTTGATTTGTTCTATAAATTTTATGTATATTGTTTCTCTTGAACTTTAATGAATAAATTTTATTTTCCTCTCTTAAAAAAGGTTAAAAGTATTTTCATAGTCCTTCGACCTATTTAACTAAAGAAAGAAAATAGCTTAGTAAAATTTGATTCTAATTATAAGTGACTCTGAGTCTTTAACTATAGTTGTCCCATTTATATATCTATATTGATAAAAATGTATGGGTATATATTCATGTTAGTATTTGAAGAACATATTGATGAATTGGGGGCGTTGTTAGTTGGTATTTTTTTTTGGTTTGCTTTTGCATTTGGCATGTCTTTTGATAGTTTTCCTTTTTTTTTTTTTTTTTCTTTCTTTCTTTCTTTCTTTTCTCTTTTCACTATTGGTTGGCATGCTAACTTGACCCATGGTAGGTTGGTTCATTTTAACTTGCAAGTTAAATGGAACAATTCAAATTGTCTAGCTTTTTTAATAAGTTAAAAAATTTAGCCTTAACTTTTTTTTTTATTGTGAGTTAAACGGGTTGACTTGCAGGCCTCAACTAATTTATACATCTTTAGAATTAGCTTCTTATAAAGCTCTTAGATATAAGGAAAAGCAAATTTTTAGAAAGGCCAACTAGTAGGTTTGAAATGGATATTGAATCGGATATTTTTAGGTTAGGATTTAGGCTATCTGATAAATCTTTTTTTTTTTTTTTTCATATTTCATGTGTCAGAAGCAAATTTCCTATTGAAATCGATTATAGAGTGCATTTCACCACTCCTACCTATGTAATTTTTTATTATGTTAGCACCAAGATTGATAATTCATGTTAACTAATTGTGTTTTATATTTAAGTTTGAATGAGCTTATGTATGAAAGTATCAACTTATAGTACAATTCATTTATTGATTATGTCTAAAAACCCAAGCCTATAACCCAATTCATCTAGTACACATATTTTATATGTAGGTTAAACTCGTATATTGATTAAAAAACTAAAATATATTTTGAAATAGTTTTAAGTTTACTTTAAAGAAAAAAAAATTCTCTATAAAATTAAAGCCTACAAAGCAAATTACTTAAATTTAACAAATTAAATATTGTCAAAAGTCTTACCATAACAAAGTCTAATTAAATATACCAAATAAAGTCAATGGCACACTTGCAACTTGCTGCATCGCATCATTTTGCATTAAATCGGGTCATGACCCACCAATGTCCACATACATCACTCTCTTTACTAATCTTTCAGTGGGGCTGCCAAATTCTACATAAAAATTATTAAAATAAACAATAAAGAAACTGTGTTGAAAATATTAATAAAAATAGTTTATCATCCTCATGTCATTAGTGCCCACGGGGTGTGTAAAAAAATCATCGAAATTAAAAGGTACATGCAAATCAGTCTTTTAATCATATTGTATGCTAAGCAAATGTAAGTTGATTTACATTCCACGTGCTCTAACAATTCAAGCAAGCAGCAATACTTTGTGAAGGCGTTAGGAATAATGAAGATACTACGTTGTGAACTTGCTAAAAGATATAGGCATTTTTAGGTATTAATCGAGGTTAGCAAATTTTGATCTAGTGGTTTTTGCATGATAATGAAGTACTACTACAATATTAATTTTAAAAAATTGAAAACAAATTACAAAAAATAAGGTACGTGCGAACAAATTAATCATGTGATGCCAACTAATTTGACTCCATATCAATTAAAGCAACCCTGCATCATTTTTTTTTTCCTTTTTGGTTCCATGATGAAAAAATCAATCTCATGTGTACCCTTATTCCGTATATTGGATACTCTTTCCAAGAACTTTATGCTAATAAAATCTTTATTATAATCTATAAATAATTTAAACCATATATAATTTCTATTGTTTAACTGTATGTAGCTTTGGAACACATTTTTCTGAGGTTTAATGTAGGAATGTGTTTGAAAAGTAGGCCACATTTTTCTTGTACGAATCATAAATGAGTACACAGGCACCAAATCTTCATTGTTAATTAAGATGGCCGACCAAAACGCTAATTTTGCTATTTGCTTGCAAGCTAAAATGGAATGCTTCTTTTCCAGATGTAAAGGCACATTCCCTCCTCTCCTCTTGCCGTCTGAAAAATTATCTATATGCTTCAAGCTTCCCAAATTATTCTCAATCTTTTATCTTTCCAAGTCATTCTTAACACCAGTTATGTTTGTATTTCTTGAAGGTGGTAATCACTTGTAAAAAAGAATACGTAGAGTCAAAGGGGATGTTAGGATTGGTTCCAACATGACTACACATATAAATGAATCGAGTCGGTTTACAAACTACACGAGCTCGGCTTGATATTTACTCAAGTTTGATTTGGTTATAGATGAGTCGAGCTCAAATTTTAGCTACTCGAATAATTAATTAAGTTAAGCTCAAACTCTAAAATATTGAAATTTTTAGGCTAATCGAGTTTGATGCAATTGTTAGTATATTTTTAATTTTTTTAAAATATAAGGTAAATGTAGAGGTATCCAATACAATCACCTAGGCTTTTGATTTACCTACCTACTGATATAACTAACAATAACTCACTTTTATTTCACTTATTTCTATTTGTACTCATTACTCATACATGGAACATTGCAACATCTAACTATCCAGACATGGACATTTTGCTCTCGTCTATTAACATTAGTAAAGGTGGATTTTGTTTTCATACTCTCTCTCTCTCTTTTTTATAGCTATACTAAGAAAATACTTCCTTTATTTAAGGGTAAGTTACTCTAAGGAGTTGCTCATCCTTGGTCGAAGGACGCAAGGTGCTTCAATGCATATTGTTTTATGTGGCAATATGCTCACTATTTACAGATGCAGTACTAGATTTGTTTATAATTTATCTATCTATCATGATTTCAATCTCATTATCATAAGATTATTTTCTATGAGCTCATCAAGTATATATTTATTGAAGGATATATTTCGCATTTTTATTTGGATGGATCCCTTTTAGTTAGAGTATTGAGTTTTTTGTTATAAGGACTTAAAGTGCTAACAATTATACCAACATTTAATCATAAATTTACATAATTGTAGGTCTTAGATAGTTCCCTGTTTATTTTATGTAAAAATATAGAGTTAGCAACTCCTACGAAATCAATATTGAAGCACTGCAAACACCAAGTAGTAATGAAGTCATAAAAAAAAAAAGTTATAAACTATTGAAAACAAACTTCTAAAGAAATTGGTGTAGAGTTGACAAATTGCATTCATATACTTATGCTGGCAACCCCTCTGAAAGCTATTGAAATGTAGATTCTTTAGTTTGAGGAAAAATACTACCCTATTGTCGAGTCTAATTTTTGAATTCCCATTCCTAATCCGATCTAAACTAGACCCTATGCTCATCTAATCTAGATCCTCGACTTGAGTTAGGAATTTCGTTTAATTTTTGGAGTCGCCACCCAACTGTTTGTTGGGAAAATTGAATTAAGACTAAAGGAGCGGATTAGTCTTAATTTGGACTACTAGTCGTCGTTATTTTCTCTTCTCGTTTTTGTGAGAAGAGAAAAAGGGAAAACCAGAGTTTCTAAGTTCGGGGGCTAACCTATTAAAACCTTTACGGTTACCACCTAATCTCCCAAAATTGTTTATCTTTAGAAATGTGTTTCATTTGTGTTTCTGTTACTTTTTATTATGTTTGAGAATTATTTTGAGAAAATGATTTTTCTTTATTTTAGGGGTTGACCCGGATGGGTGCCTACGTACCTGCTACTCAGGATCAAACAAGCCGTAGTTCGCTTTTCTGAAAAAACTTTAGGTTTGTTGGTAAATTTTAATTTTGAAATTTCTTATGATTTATGTTCTTAACATTTTTGGGATTTTTCTAAAACTTCTAAGCCTAAGCTTTGATTTTATTTTGAAAATGATTTTTTTTTTTTGGGAAAACATCAATTTTGGATTTATTTGAAGAAAAAGATTTTTCTAGATGCTAAAACTTAATTTTTCTTCTATTTTCATAATTTTTAAATTTTTATTAATTTTCATGATTTTTATGATTTTTGTGATTTTTTATAAGTTTTTGTGATTTTTTATAAATTTTTGTAATTTTTATGCTAGAACATTTTATCCTAAGTTATTATCTATCCTATTTTGAAATCTAAAGTTTTATTATTATTTTTCCTAATCTTTTTATTATTTTATTCTATTTTTTTTTATTTTTTTATTCTTTTATTATTTTTTTTACATTTTATTTATTTTATTATTTTTTTTACATTTTTCTTAATTCTAGAAAAATCTAATTTCTACATTTTTCCTATTTATTGAAAATATAAACAAATAAATAAATAAATGGCTAACAAAATAATAATAATAAATAAATTCGGAATAAATAAATAAACCAAATAAATTAATTAAATAAAAAAAAATCCGAAAAAATCCGATTTACTTGGATCCGGGTCGGTGCGCGGGTCGAATCTGTCGGGTCAAATCGGGTCGGATATGTCGGAGACGGCGGCGGGATTGGCTCGTTCACGACGTTCCGGCGGTCGTTTGCGGCGGGTGAAGTGTTGAATCCTAGCTTCTTGAGGGTGCTGAATCCGATGGTGGTGGCGGCTTACTCCCAGATCGCCTCCTAGCGGTTGCTCCAACTCCGATCGATGGTCTAGGCTTCAAGTTCCTCCGGCGTACTCCGATTCACTCATTTCTCTCTCTTTCTCTCACTTTTTCTTCGTGTTTTTTCGTGCTCTGGCTTCCTCCTGTTCTCCTCTATTTATAGGCACCTCGAACTCCTCTTGGATAAGCTCGAATCGGCCGATTTAGATAAACCCATATTTTTCCGTTTCTTAGATTCGATTTTATCCTGGCGATTTGATGTTAATCTCTTGTGCTCCTTTGGTTTATCTGATGGATTTGGCCTTATCTCGACTTTAATCTAGAAGATTAAAAAGAAAACGGCCGATTTCGCCTTCGTCGGACTTCTGTCGGATTTTTTCCTCCGGCTGGGCTCGCGAAGAAGACGATCACGCGCGACGCGCGTGACTTCCCTCGGCCAATCACATGCTGCCACGTGGTAGTTCCAGGGAAAAGAACGAAAAATTTTTGCCGAGCGCCTGCGGGGGGATTCGAACTCGCGACCTTCAGCCTTCACACGGTTCCCATGCGCACACACGAGCCAGCTGAGCTGGCCCAATTTCCTGATTTTATTTACATCGCAAATTGTACATATGCGATGCAATTTTTTTATTTTTTTGTATTTTTTGAAATTTCAAAAATTTGTAAAAATTATTTATTATTCATTATTGCCATTTCTAAAATCATTTTTCAAAATTGAAGTGTTTTCCTATTTATTTTCATTTTTTTGAATATTTTTATTATTTATGCTAAATTAAGGAAAAATTGGGAAAAATTAGGAAAAATTGAAAATTGAATATTATTGAAAATTATTGATTCCTAGGGCAAAAATGGGGTGTTTACAGCTGCCCCTCTTTGTAGTAAAGTTTGAAAAACTTAACTACAAAGACAAACAAAAGACGCCATTTTTGGCCTCCTAAATTAGGTTTTGGTAGGAAAATGCCACAAGAGCTGATAATCCTACGATTTGAATATGTTCCAAATGATTCAAGGTAATGTTCCTTCTCCAAAAAGTGCTTTATGAGCTAACTAATTGGCGACAGGACATATCTCAAGCTTTGAGTGGAAATGTATGAGAAATGATGATAGGAAGCGTCTTATCAGACTTGCAACCTTGGAAAGAAATATGACCGAAAAGTTCCCCGAGAGCTGACTAATCGGGAGGGTTTAGGAAAGTGCCCCTCATGGGCTGACTAACCTTTGATAAAATGCCTCGAAAAGTGCCCCCTATGGGCTAACCTTGAGGTAGAAAGTTTTAGGAAAGGGCCACTTATGGGCTGCCTAACCTAGAATGGAAATTTGCCTCAAAAAGTGCCCCCTATGGGCTGACCATGAGGACAAGGTTTTTAGGAAAGGGCCCCCTATGGGCTGCCTAACCTTGAATTAGACTTGTCTCAAAAAGTGCCCCCTATGGGCTGACCATGAGAACAAGGTTTTTAGGAAAGGGCCTCCTATGGGCTGCCTAACCTAGAATTGAAATTTGCCTCAAAAAGTGCCCCTTATGGGCTGACCATGAGGACAAGGTTTTTAGGAAAGGGCCCCCTATGGGCTGCCTAGCCTAGGATTGAGAATTTGCCTCAGAAAGTGTCCCCTATGGGCTGACCATGAGGACAAAGTTTTAGGAAAGGGCCCCCTATGGGCTGCCTAACCTGGATTGAGAATTTGCCTCAGAAAGTGCCCCTTATGGGCTGACCATGAGGAAAACGTTTTAGGAAAGGGCCCCCTATGGGCTGCCTAACCTGGATTGAGAATTTGCCTCAGAAAGTGCCCCCTATGGGCTGACCATGAGGACAAGGTTTTTAGGAAAGGGCCCCCTATGGGCTGCCTAACCTGGATTGAAGAATTTGCCTCAGAAAGTGCCCCCTATGGGCTGACCATGAGGAAAAGGTTTTTAGGAAAGGGCCCCCTATGGGCTGCCTAACCTAGGATTGAGAATTTGCCTCAGAAAGTGCCCCCTATGGGCTGACCATGAGGACAAGGTTTTTAGGAAAGGCCCCCCTATGGGCTGCCTAACCTGGATTGAAGAATTTGCCTCAGAAAGTGCCCCTATGGGCTGACCATGAGGACAAAGTTTTTAGGAAAGGGCCCCCTATGGGCTGCCTAACCTGGATTGAGAATTTGCCTCAAAAAGTGCCCCCTATGGGCTGCCTAACCTGGAATTGAAGATTTGCCTCAAAAGGTGCCCCCTATGGGCTGACCATGAGGATAAGGTTTTTTAGGAAAGGGCCCCCTATGGGCTGCCTAACCTAGAATTGAACTTGTCTCAAAAGGTGCCCCCTATGGGCTGACCATGAGAACAAGGTTTTTAGGAAAGGCCCCCCTATGGGCTGCCTAACCTTGAATTAGACTTGTCTCAAAAAGTGCCCCCTATGGGCTGACCCTGAGGACAAGGTTTTTTTAGGAAAGGGCCCCCTATGGGCTGCCTAACCTAGAATGGAACGTTTTAGGAAAGGGCCCCCTATGGGCTGCCTAACCTAGAATGGAAAGTTTTAGGAAAGGGCCCCCTATGGGCTGCCTAACCTAGAATGGAAATTTTTTAGGAAAGGGCCCCCTATGGGCTGCCTAACCTAGAATGGAAATTTTTAGGAAAGGGCCCCTATGGGCTGCCTAACCTTGAATTAGACTTGTCTCAAAAAGTGCCCCCTATGGGCTGACCATGAGAACAAGGTTTTTAGGAAAGGGCCCCCTATGGGCTGCCTAACCTAGAATGGAAATTTGCCTCAAAAAGTGCCCCCTATGGGCTGACCATGAGGACAAGGTTTTTAGGAAAGGGCCCCCTATGGGCTGCCTAACCTTGAATTAGACTTGTCTCAAAAGTGCCCCCTATGGGCTGACCATGAGAACAAGGTTTTTTTAGGAAAGGGCCCCCCATGGGCTGCCTAACCTAGAATTGAACTTGTCTCAAAAGGTGCCCCCTATGGGCTGACCATGAGAACAAGGTTTTTAGGAAAGGGCCCCCTATGGGCTGCCCAACCTTGAATTAGACTTGTCTCAAAAAGTGCCCCCTATGGGCTGACCATGAGAACAAGGTTTTTAGGAAAGGGCCCCCTATGGGCTGCCTAACCTAGATTTGACTTGTCTCAAAAAGTGCCCCCTATGGGCTGACCATGAGAACAAGGTTTTTAGGAAAGGGCCCCCTATGGGCTGCCTAACCTTGAATTAGACTTGTCTCAAAAAGTGCCCCCTATGGGCTGACCCTGAGAACAAGGTTTTTAGGAAAGGGCCCCCTATGGGCTGCCTAACATAGAATTGAAATTTGCCTCAAAAAGTGCCCCTTATGGGCTGACCATGAGGACAAGGTTTTTAGGAAAGGGCCCCCTATGGGCTGCTTAACCTTGAATTAGACTTGTCTCAAAAAGTGCCCCCTATGGGCTGACCATGAGAACAAGGTTTTTAGGAAAGGGCCCCCTATGGGCTGCCTAACCTAGATTTGACTTGTCTCAAAAAGTGCCCCCTATGGGCTGACCATGAGAACAAGGTTTTTAGGAAAGGCCCCCCTATGGGCTGCCTAACCTTGAATTAGACTTGTCTCAAAAAGTGCCCCCTATGGGCTGACCCTGAGAACAAGGTTTTTAGGAAAGGGCCCCCTATGGGCTGCCTAACCTAGAATTGAAATTTGCCTCAAAAAGTGCCCCTTATGGGCTGACCACGAGGACAAGGTTTTTAGGAAAGGGCCCCCTATGGGCTGCCTAACCTTGATTAGACTTGTCTCAAAAAGTGCCCCCTATGGGCTGACCCTGAGAACAAGGTTTTTACGAAAGGGCCCCCTATGGGCTGCCTAACCTAGAATGGAAATTTGCCTCAAAAAGTGCCCCTTATGGGCTGACCATGAGGACAAGGTTTTTAGGAAAGGGCCCCCTATGGGCTGCCTAACCTTGAATTAGACTTGTCTCAAAAAGTGCCCCCTATGGGCTGACCATGAGAACAAGGTTTTTAGGAAAGGGCCCCCTATGGGCTGCCTAACCTAGATTTGACTTGTCTCAAAAAGTGCCCCTTATGGGCTGACCATGAGAACAAGGTTTTTAGGAAAGGGCCCCCTATGGGCTGCCTAACCTTGAATTAGACTTGTCTCAAGAAGTGCCCCCTATGGGCTGACCATGAGAACAAGGTTTTTTTTTTTTTTTTTTCCGGGAAAGTGCCCATATTGGGCTGACTAACCCTTAGATTGATTTTTAGGAAAGTGCTCCAAGAGCTGACTGACCTAATTGAAAATGATGGCTCAAAAGGTGCCCCATGTGGGCTAACCTCGAGAGATCTAGGGGAGTGCCCCTCTTTGGGCTGACTACCCCATTAAAGGAAGAATATCCTAAGTGAGAATCTTATTCATTTTTTTTTCAATAACAATCAAATGCAAGATGACTTAAGACTTCTGAACAAGTGATAACTAAAATTTTTCTGCAAATTTTCAAAAAAATGGTCTTTTGAAACCTAAGGATAATGTGGAAAAATATTAAAGTGTTCCTTTTTTTTAGTGAGCATTTCTAACAAGTAAAGAATCTGACAAGGCTCCTAAAAATACAAATAAAGGGTAAGCATTCCCTACTGCTCAATAATCACTTACTCTTTTGCCTCATTTTTCTTAGAGGTTTTGGTTTAATCCTAGAAACAAAGTGTTGTCTTAGCTTAATCAATCATCTCTTGAGGGGTTTCTTGTAATCAAGACTCATATCTTCTTCTTGGGGAACATCAGTACTTAAGGTTTAAACAATGCCAATGAGTAAATTCCCTCATTCCGTTTATAACTGGATATCTTGTTTTTAATTGGTTTAATCTAAGAGGACTTCCTTACAATCTCTCGGCTTAGATGTCACTCTTGACTTCTACTCCAAAAATTATGGTCTTTCTTGTAAGTAATACTCTTTAATCCGTTAGGACTTTTTGATACTTTGTAATGCAATTTAGGCTCTTTTGGTTATTGGTTTCAGAAAAGTATGTTAATGGTTTTTTTTTTTGAAAGAATCGTCATTTCAACTTGGGTTTGTAAGTCAAGAAACTTTGAGAAAAAGAACTGGAATAGTACTTGCCCTAGCAATTTTTGCTTAAGATAAGTTATTTTCAATGATTTGGAGAAGTCTTCGAAAAGGGTAGTATATCTTTGAACTACTCTCGTATTTGGCCCTGGTATTTTTCAAGTGTTATTGGGCTTTTTATAGGTTTAGCTACATTCTTGGCTTTTCTCATTTCTCTTCTTTTCTTTTTCTTTTCCTTCTTTTTCTTTCATTTTCATTCGTCATTTTCATTTTTTTTTTTTCATTCATTCTCTTTTTTCCATTTTCTTTTCTTTTCTTTTCTTTTAGGCCCAATGGTGATCATTTCATGTGGTTCATGTGTATTTTCTAAGAATGTGGACTTCTCTTCATCTCAAATAAATTATCTACGGCTAAAATTTTGAATTGTTGCAACTAGGGCAAGCACTATTGATGTCTCTATCTTCCCAAGTATTCCATCGTGGGGTGGTTGATGGTGAGGTTCAATTTTGAAACTCTTGTTTATCAAAGGATGATTGTGTTTAGGGTAGCAAAGATGAATGCCTAACATTATCTTGATTTAACGTATCAAATTCAAGATAGACCTCCTTTAAGGAATGAGTCCAAAACCTCACATTAATAACACTCAACTCTCAAGTGTTTAAGGGTTAGTGTTTGAGACATGGTTTGCCTCTTGTCATCTTAAACCTTTTAAACCAAGATACCCTTCCATTTTATTAACTTTGCCTATGTTCTCCACTTCTCATGGTGTCCAAGCGATTTGGTCTTAAGACTCAAGGATTTGGAGTAGTCTTCTTTATACCCTCATTGATAATTGACCATAGCTACTTTGAAAGTGTACTAAAAAAAAAAAAATCTGTGTCTGGTTTAGATGACTTTTGATGGAAAGGAAACTTCAAGTGCAGCCTTTAAGGATTGGAGGGTGTTGGGACGTTTTACGTTTCGAGGCTAAATCAAGATATGAGGAGACCTTTTGAAGTGAATGGGGTCTTTTAAGTTGAGAGTAGGTTATAGAGGTCTTCAGCTTTACGTTTAGAGCAAGTGACTATGAGCTTTAGGTTACGCTGACCATTTAGAAGCAACTTTTAGGACCTTGAAAAGATCTCTTATTGTTAGTAACTCTTCAATTTTCTTTCTTTCTTTATTTTTATTGGTTGTTCTTATTTTTTAGTAAATATGTAAACAAGATGCTCATACGGATATAAATATGTAAACAAGATGCTCACACAAGATGCTCACACGGATGCTAAAAGTAGAAGGGCTGACAACTGATTGACAATGTAATATTGAAACTTCACTTTTATTAATATTGAAAATTTGGAGTTCGATAAAGATTACAAATAATGATCTATTTCCTAGCTCTTTTAGTCTTCTGTTGTGGAGGCTTAGTCTCCCCATTGATGACGGCTTCTAGTTCTTGGAC
The DNA here is from genome assembly GCA_037954665.1 of Laguncularia racemosa. Classification (NCBI taxonomy): domain Eukaryota; kingdom Viridiplantae; phylum Streptophyta; class Magnoliopsida; order Myrtales; family Combretaceae; genus Laguncularia; species Laguncularia racemosa. Next base: position 285,820 of record JBBMOL010000129.1, read on the forward strand.
TTTGGCTTGGCACTTCTCCAATTGTGCTTCTAAGGCTTTGTTTCTTTGGTCGGATTCCTTGAAGCGTCCCTTCCAGATGTCTTTCTTATAATCTGCAGCTTCGAAGTATACTTCCATCCGGGCCTTGACCTGCTCCAGGTAGACTTCGGTCTCTGGATTTATCTTGTCTGGCCTTGGTTGGGTGACGTGTGGAACCCGATATGCTCTCTTCCCTGTCTGGTAGAGCTGGTGGATTATAAACTCTCTGGTGGCTCGGTGTTTTCCCACTTCGCCATCTAGCTCTCCTAAGTCGACATTTGGGCTTTCGATTCTAGCTTTCCAAAGTGCTCTGACCTCTGCCAGCTTAGCAAACTTCGCGGCTACCAACAGGTTCGGATCTTGATACTCAAAGGTGATTGCTTCGAGCGAAGGCCGATAAACTATGTCTTGGACGGTGCCGAATTGGCGGGCCGCCGAGTTTGGGTGATATCCAATACATCCATTGATCCCGATTAACGGCACTGCTTGGAAATTATTGCAAGTCAAGATGATTTTGTCGCAGCAACTCCACCTGGCTGTCCATAGGATATCTTCAGCGCTAAGGCTTCTGAGTAGATCTACCCAACTGTGGCTGGTAATGTCGTCGGGTAGCTTTAACTTTTCTATACAGGAATCCACCAGATCCACCTGTTGGGCCAGGGTTTTCCTGACCATGTTCAGCCCGAAGCATTTGAGGTGGCTTACGAACCATATCAGCAGAAGGTTGATGCTGGAGCGGAGGATCCCATGACCCTTCTTCTTGAGGAAATTCAGATTTCGGATCTGTTCAGCCAGTAGAGCCGGGATGTAAGATTTTCCCTCCAGGAATTGGGTTACCAGCTCTGCAACCCGGTAGTGAATATAGAAAGTTCCGGTGGGGAACAGTATGGTGGCGAAGGCTGTCAAGATGAAAGCCTTCACCCTTCTTTGTCTGTAAGTCTGAGGGTCCCCACACAGGATGTCCTTTCTATCCCCATTGTCTTCTCGGGCAATAAACCAGGCTTCTAGATCATCCATGCGTATGCAATACCCGTTACAGTCTGCCAAGGCTTTGTTGACTACTGTTTTGCGGATGCCCAGTAGTCTGCTGAATGTACCAGCTGGCCCGGCCTCAAGGTCTGGCGCGTAAATCTGATCAGTCAGTGCTGGAGCCTGTAGCAACTGGTTATACTCCTCCAGGGTAGGGGTGATCTCATGCGGTCCGATGAAGAAAGCTGCGGGCTCGATCTCCCATAACTGGAGCATGGCCCGGACTATAGGCAAATTCGCCTCTGTCTTAGTCAGTGAGAGGACGGGGCCGATCTTTTGTTGGATAAAGGCTTGCTCCTCTGGGTTATACAAGGTAAACCAGTGGTCCAGTACCAATTTTGGGTCCAAAGGTTTGTACACCCGAATTTCTTTGCGGAGGAGGCGGTTGACTGCACTGCTAGCCATCTATTACAATAGGAAACAGCCTAGTTACAACAAGAACTATGAAAACGTTACAGGGAAATAGTCCTGAACTCCAAGGACAAAATAACAAACCATTACATTGTCATCCAATTGTCAACCCTTCTTACGATGTCATGTATGCAAGTAGGTGGGTTCTAACGGGTTCCCGAGCTCTATGGCCTCCCGCATTCTCGAAGAAATGGATCTCAGGCCATATCGAAGCATAGGGTGGGGTAGCCTAATCGGTCCCGAACGGTGAATCAACTCACTTCGCCCGAAACCTACACAATGGCTCCCCGACTTAGGTTGCTAGGACGGTCCGGGTTCGACCGCATCTACTCACACAAGCATATGTATGTATGCAAGAAACCCCCACAATAAAGAAAATACAAAATCTAACTAAACCCTGAAAAGTTAGCAACAGAATAATAATTAAAAAACACATTTCTTTAAGATAAAGATTTGAAGAGATTCAGGTGGCTAGCCTGCTGGTATGGAGTCCCCAGTGGAGTCGCCATCCTGTCGAGTCTAATTTTTGAATTTCCATTCCTAATCCGATCTAAACTAGACCCTATGCTCATCTAATCTAGATCCTCGACTTGAGTTAGGAATTTCGTTTAATTTTTGGAGTCGCCACCCAACTGTTTGTTGGGAAAATTGAATTAAGACTAAAGGAGCGGATTAGTCTTAATTTGGACTACTAGTCGTCGTTATTTTCTCTTCTCGTTTTTGTGAGAAGAGAAAAAGGGAAAACCAGAGTTTCTAAGTTCGGGGGCTAACCTATTAAAACCTTTACGGTTACCACCTAATCTCTCAAAATTGTTTATCTTTAGAAATGTGTTTCATTTGTGTTTCTGTTACTTTTTATTATGTTTGAGAATTATTTTGAGAAAATGATTTTTCTTTATTTTAGGGGTTGACCCGGATGGGTGCCTACGTACCTGCTACTCAGGATCAAACAAGCCGTAGTTCGCTTTTCTGAAAAAACTTTAGGTTTGTTGGTAAATTTTAATTTTGAAATTTCTTATGATTTATGTTCTTAACATTTTTGGGATTTTTCTAAAACTTCTAAGCCTAAGCTTTGATTTTATTTTGAAAATGATTTTTTTTTTTGGGAAAACATCAATTTGGATTTATTGAGAAAGATTTTTCTAGGTGCTAAACTTAAATTTTCTTTTATTTCATAATTTTAATTTTTATTAATTTTCATGATTTTTATGATTTTTTGATTTTTTTATAGTTTTTTATTTTTATAAATTTTTGTATTTTTATGTAGACATTTTATCTAAGTTATTATCTATTCCCATTTGAATTAAGTTTTTTATTATTTTTCTAATCTTTTATTATTTTATCTATTTTATTCTATTTTTTTATTCTTTTATTATTTTTTTTACATTTCTTAATTCTAGAAAAATCTAATTTCTACATTTTTCTATTATTGAAAATATAAACAAATAAATAAATAAATGGCTAACAAATAATAATAAAATAAATTCGGAATAATAATAACAAATAAATTAATAATAAAAAAAAATCCGAAAAAATCCGATTTACCTGGATCCGGTCGGTGCGCGGGTCGAATCTATCGGGTCAAATCGGGTCGGATCGGATCGGGTCGGATATGTCGGAGACGGCGGCGGGATTGGCTCGTTCACGACGTTCCGGCGGTCGTTTGCGGCGGGTGAAGTGTCGAATCCTAGCTTCTTGAGGGTGCTGAATCCGATGGTGGTGGCGGCTTACTCCCAGATCGCCTCCTAGCGGTTGCTCCAACTCCGATCGATGGTCTCGGCTTCAAGTTCCTCCGGCGTACTCCGATTCACTCCTTTCTCTCTCTTTCTCTCACTTTTTGTTCGTGTTTTTTCGTGCTCTGGCTTCCTCCTGTTCTCCTCTATTTATAGGCACCTCGAACTCCTCTTGGATAAGCTCGAATCGGCCGATTTAGATAAACCCATATTTTTCCGTTTCTTAGATTCGATTTTATCCCGGTGATTTGATGTTAATCTCTTGTGCTCCTTTGGTTTATCTGATGGATTTGGCCTTATCTCGACTTTAATCTAGAAGATTAAAAAGAAAACGGTCGATTTCGCCTTCGTCGGACTTCTGTCGGATTTTTTCCTCCGGCTGGGCTCGCGAAGAAGACGATCACGCGCGACGCGCGTGACTTCCCTCGGCCAATCACATGTTGCCACGTGGTAGCTCCAGGGAAAAGAACGAAAAATTTTTGCCGAGCGCCTGCGGGGGGATTCGAACTCGCGACCTTCAGCCTTCACACGGTTCCCATGCGCACACACGAGCCAGCTGAGCTGGCCCAATTTCCCGATTTTATTTACATCGCAAATTGTACATATGCGATGCAATTTTTTTATTTTTTTGTATTTTTTGAAATTTCAAAAATTTGTAAAAATTATTTATTATTCATTATTGCTATTTCTAAAATCATTTTTCAAAATTGAAGTGTTTTCCTATTTATTTTCATTTTTTTGAATATTTTTATTATTTATGCTAAATTAAGGAAAAATTGGGAAAAATTAGGAAAAATTGAAAATTGATTATTATTGAAAATTATTGATTCCTAGGGCAAAAATGGGGTGTTTACACCTATGATCTCGTTGCCATTAGGTTTTGACTTAGTCCTTTGGAAATATATTCATAATGCTCGCTAATTTTATATCTTCTATATTTTCATTCTAAGCCATTGGAATGTTTACTGCATTATATACACTTAAATTAAAGCAAATCAATTTTATTTTATTTTATTTTATTTTATTAAAGATTCTAATGATTTCAATACTTATTTTAGCTTTGCAGCATTCATTTAGTTTAAATTTTGTTCATTCCTTTTCATGAATTTAATTATTGACTTTATTGTTGTGTATTATGTTCAAAGAGAATATTTGGGTGTGAATTTATACTCCTTGGATTCGGTAGTCTTTCTTATGTAATTAAATATGATATTTCCATTAGCAACTTCAAAAACTTGAAGCACAATCCAAAAAGACCCATTGGGAAAAATGAATTATCAAATTTTCTAGTGATTGTATCTCTCTGCATTCTGTGCAGCTAAGGAAAGTTTTCTAGCCTTTGTGTGCGGATCTCGTTTGTGTTTGAGGATACAAAGAAATCAACAAAGGATATATTTCAGCAAAATAGATGTGATTTCTATATATTATGATATATTTTAGTTTTATTTTTAAAAAGAGCATTATGATTCAGTTATACTATATATATATATATATATACTATTTTTTAACACATTGTTTTTCTAATGTAAAATCTCTAACTTAATTATATTATATATTATTTTTTACAAGTATACTTTGCTTTTAAGTGGTTAGTAGCATGTTGCTATATTTAAGTTTGAGAGCATAAGGAAAAGTGACTCAAGGAGAATTTTGATCACCTCTTCTTTTCAAAGTTTATAATAGTGTTTTGAATTTTTTTTTTATGGTGTAATAGACTATAATTTCATGTTTTCTATGTTATTGGTGTATTTTGTATTTTGAATATTATGTTGTGTTTTCTTTCTTTCTTTCCTTTTTTTTTTCTTTTTCTTTTTCAATATTCATAGTCTTCTTGATTATCTATAGAATGTTCATATCATTATCTTTCAATATTTAGTTAAAATGTAAGAAAATTCTTCTCATTTGTTTCGTAATTTCAAATTTACTAGATTAAAATTTATATAATTTATTTTGAGCTTACAATCCAATCAAGTTTGAGATTAAACTTGAGCTTGCAAATGGTTGGGAAAAAAATGAATTTATAAAAAAATTGTGCCTAATTGAGTAATTTGAGCTAATCAAGTCAAACTCGAGCTTGCTAAATATATCTTCAAGCCAAGCTCAAGTTAAAAATTTAGAGCTTAATTGAATTCGAGTTGAGTTTAAGCTTTGAGTATTTTAATCGAGTTCAAGCTTGAGCTCAAGTTCAATAATGTATCGGTTTGACTTGACTCGATTACATCTTTAGGTGTGGCTACTCTAATGTTTAAGTCAGTACAAATTTATTTAGGAAATCAATAAGCTTGAGAGTAGTATAAGGCTTAAGATTTCAAATCTAGATCTAAGTGATGTCAACCCTTACTTATTAAGAGTTAGGGTTGGGATAATTTGTTAGGTGCATTAACTACTTGGTAACAATGCATTGGAGTTCAAACTAATCTCCGGTTCTTATATTGAGATTTGAGAGCTTGGATGTTAGGCCTTAGAGCTTGGTCATGGTCTAAGTCGGTTATATTAGGCCTCAAGGGCCCAAGTTCAAAAAGTGCTATTAATAAGTTTATAATTTTTTCAAACCTAAAAATAACAATTCATTCTAGTTTGTTTCACAATTCAAATCAAGAATCATAAAAATATTAGGGAAAACACTTACGTTATGAAACAAGTTTTCTTAACCATCAACTAAAAAAAAGATACTTTCAATACAATTGTGAGACCAAGAACTTGAAGCTTTCCCCAAAGGCAACATATTTCACATCTTACATAATCCACCAAGGCATTACACATTGGAAATAACTATTAAGTCCTATTATGATTTAGTTAGTACTTGAGAAGTTAAATGGCATTCAAATCAACACAAGAAAAATTGAAAAGAAACATTCTTCACTCATTTTCAAAATCTACAAAATATAAGTGGAATATTTGGCATAACACCATTCATTTATATTCTTATTTAAAGGTGAAACACATATAGATGAAAAAAAGAAATTCAAATTATTTGCAGAAGAACAGTATCATCGGATTTTTACTATTAACATAGTGATTACAATAGTTTTTTCTTTTTTCTTTTTCTTTTTTAAAATACTTTTCATGATTCTGTTAGATTTTTTTTAACCTAAAAAATAATTCAAATCTAATTTATGGTTTATTTGGCATAGCTTTAATAACAATGATAATTCTATAATGCTTCATAAGTCTTAACATGATTATGCCTGTAAGGGATGCCTCAAGAATATTCACAAGACCATCCATATAGAAATGAATGAGGTCATAGACTGGATAGAGTTGTACAATTGGGTTAAATGAGCCAACTTAGCCTGACATGCTTTGGCTTATGGGTTAAATGGGCTATCCATTGCAACTTGTTTAATAAACGAGTCAAAATTTGTTGGCCTTAACCTAACCTATATGGTTTAGTGGGTTAAATGAGTTTAGTTAACCTATCAATTAAACCCATTTAACCCATTTATACATTTTGGTAGGTTATGTAGGCTAACCCATTAACTTATTAATAATACATCTTATTCTTATCATTTATAATGGTATACATTGAAAAAGTGATAATCACCATGTATCATTTATAATAAACACATTCAACATACTTCACTTTTTTATAATGATTGCCCACAAAGCTTACATTATGTAGCAACATCTCAAATCATGTAGTCCCAAACATGTACTTTACTTTTCATATGACAGCGCTCCATTTTCATTATGATAGTATTTGTCATATAACAAAATTCATAAGCTTAATAACGCTCTTTTCGTGTAGGGATGCTACTAGGATAGGTTTGAGATGAGTTTTGCAAAAGTTGAACTCGGCCTAGTACCCAATAGGATTTCCTAAAACCCATCCCAAAACCCTATAGGGTCTTACCTTGTTTGCAAAACTCACTCTAATAGGGTTTTCTTGAACCTATTAATGACTTGACTCGATTCGCTATGTTATAAAATCATTTTGTTTTGTTTTTTTTTTTTTAAAATTAGAGATGAGAGTAGAGATAGGAGAATCAAAGAGAAAAGCGAGAGTGGGATAGGGTTTATTTTCAAAATATGATATTATATTGATTATTATTTTTATTTACTTATGTATATTATATAATATATAGTAATGTGTTGACTTTAAATATATATATTAATTATTTTTTAATTAGGTTAATGTTTCCTTTTGGATTTTTTTTCTAAGTCCCAAAAATCAACTTGAAACCTTATAAGGTTTTAAAACCACTTTCATAACCCATCTTAAAACCCTATAGCCCTATAAGGTTAGACTAAGTTTTTATCTAGTGGCATCCCTATTCTTGTGTTAAAGAAAAGTTTCCAAAACAAAATGAATCAAGTGATCTAAAAGCATAATACTTCTATGGTGTTGTTGTGCTCTATTTATCTCTCCATGTGGATCGATATTCTGTAAAGCTAGACAAATGAATTGGAGGGGAAAAAAATGAGTAAAGCAAAACATTGAAACTTTCAAGTCTAAATCAAGATGAAACATTTTTCATTTTTTTTTTATCATAATTGAGTTTAGATATGCTAACACCAATTGATTTCAAGCATTTGCATTTTTTTTTTCTACATATGATATGTGCTTGTTTTGGATAGAGTTTTTGGTTTTTGATCTTTTGATTTTTTTTTTTTTATAAATTTTATGTATTTTTGTTTTCTCTTAAATTGTAATGAATAAATTTTAATTTCCTCTCTTAGAAAAAAAAAAGGTTGAAGTGTTTTCATAATCTTTGGATCCATTTAACTAGAGAAAGAAAGTAACTTATTAAAATTTGATTCTAATTATAAACAACTCCGAACCTTCGACTATAGTCATCCCATTTATATATCTATATTAATAAAAATGTATAGGTACATATTCATGTTAGAAATGCTTGAAGAGCAAAGTATGCATGCATATCGATCGAAGGAGGTGCCATTAGTTGGTATTATTAGACATTGTTACGGTTCCAACCCAGTCCAAAAGTGGTCCGAAACCACTGGGTTATAGTTATAGGTCAAGAATTAAGGGAACTGGGCCAGGATCAATGTGGTTGATTCATGGGTCGGTTTTGGACCCATGTCCTTTTTTTTTTCCCTCCTGTTTTGATTAAATTTTTCTTTTTTTTTTAATTTTTAAAATTTTAATTTTCTTTTCTTTTTTTAGTTTTCCTTAATTCTTTCTCTAGTATACTTCATCATTTTAAAATTTATAAATTAAATTATTACACCATTTACTAATAACTATTTCTTATAATGTAATTACTTACCTAAAAAAATGTTAAAAATTTAGAAATATATGTTTTGTAACTATAGTTGGTGATATAAGTTAAGTATACCTATCAATTTAATAACATAGTGAATTAAATATGAATGTCGTCCTATAGAGACTATGGGTACTAATACTAACCTACACTTTATTATTTAACTAGTAAGCTTTAGAAATTGATTTAACTAAAAATCTAAAACTAATTACTAATTAATTAATTAAGAAACTCAATTAAAAAAATAGAAGAGTAAAAAAAATTAAAAATTAACTTCAAGAATGAAACACAAGTATCAAGACCTTACTTTCCCCAATATTTCTTGTGTGACCAAAAAAAAAAAAGTTATCTGACTCCTTCAATTTCATTAACTAGGAGAATTCCTAAATTAAATAAATAGTTTTCTTAAGCCTATTAAACTTAATTTCAAAAATACTTATTTGAATCTTCTCATAATTGCATATTTTCATATTGCATTAAAGAACAATGAATTCTCTAAAAACATGAATTTAATTTCAAAGGATCATGTAAGTTATTTCTAAGATTACATAAAATCTCTTTCAATCATGTTAGATCTAATTACATACTAGATCTCTTAATCGTAATGCATAATATCAAACAATTAGACTAATACTTTAGAAATATCAATCTAATCGAATCAAGCACAATCAATTGAACCCAAACATTGAAGACTTCATTGAATTTGAAATAAAACCCAATCATATGATAATCCTAGGATTTACAATTCTAGATACTAGAAAATTATGCTCTAAATATGATAAAAATAAAACCCTTCAATAATGTAAAAGAATATATTGTCAAAAAATTCAAAAACAAAACCCTAATGTTGAAGTGTAAAAGTTGTTCTCTTCTATCCTTCAAAGCCCTAAACTTTTCAAAAATCATGTTCAAAAGACATGAGGAGGATATAAAATCTTAACTTTATTTAGCTTTATTAAATAGTGACAAAAGTCTTAGCCATAACAAAGTCTGATTAAATATACCAAATAAAGTAAATGGCACACTTGCTGCATCACATCATTTTGAATAAAATCGGGTCATGACCTACCAATGTCCACATACATCACTTCCTTTATTAATCTTTTAGAGGGGCTGCCAAATAGTCCACATAAAAATGATTAAAATAAACAATAAAGAGACTGTGTTAAAAAAAAGTTAATAAAAAATAGTTTATCATCCTCATATCATTAAGTGCCCAGCAGATGTATAAAAAAATCATCGAAATCAGCAGGTACCTGTAAATTAATCTTTTAATCATATTGAATGCCAAGCAAATGTAAGTTGATTTACGTACCAGGTGCTCTAACAATTCAAGCAAAATAGCAACATTTTGTGAATGCGTAAGGAATAATGAAGATGCTACTACTATATTAATTTTAAAAAAATTGAAAACAAATGTAAGAGTTAAGCACGTGCGAACAAAATCAATCTTGTATTGATCCCTACTTGCTTCATGCTAACTAATCTGACTCCATCTTAATCCTTATTTGGCTCTTATCAATTGAAGCAACCCTGTATCATTTATTTATTTATTTTCCCCTTTTGGCTCCATGCTGAAAAAATCAATCTCATGTATACCCTTATTCCACATATTTGAATACTCTCCCCAATAACTCTATATCAATAAAATCTGTATTATATAATCTATAAATAATTTAAACCATATATAATTAGATTTTTTTTTTTTTTATAACCGTATGTAGCTTTGAAACACATTTTTCTGAGGTTTAATATAGGAATGTCTTTGAAAAGTAGTCGACATTTTTCTTGTACGAATCATAAATGAGAAATAGTGTACAGAGACACCAAATCTTCGCTTATAATTTAAGATTGCCGACCAAAACGCTAATTTTGCTATTTGCTTACAAGCTAACATGGAATGCTTCTTTTCCAGATATAAAGGCACATTCCCTTCTCTTCCCATCTGAAAATTTATCTATATGCTTCAAGCTTCCCAAATTATTCTCAATCTTTTATCTTTCCAAGTCGTCCTTGACACCATCGGTCGGTCCAATCTTTGCATGCATTGAAGGCAGAAGTTGCGAAGAGCAATGAAGAGCAAAACCGTTGCAAGAATCAGAAATTTTCTGTCGAGATATGGTATGGCTGCTTTCTTTCTTTTTTTATTTTCGAGAACTTGGTAGGTATATTCTGTTACACTCATTTTTAGATACAACTTCTATTAATCTTCCATTATATATAGAAAATTGAACTATATGTGAATCTTGTTTTTTCCTATATTTCTTGCTTCATTTGAGTTTTCTAGCATGATTTTAGTTGTAAGATTAGGTTGTGTTATATGCAATCTTTTTCTTTTCTTTCAAATTGGACGGGATTTGAATGCGACAACATTGTAATGCTGTTTATAGTATCAATCCTTACTTAAATATATGTAATAATTTGATAAAGGCATTCGTTGCGTGGTTATAGGTAGTTTAATTGGATACTTTTTAAAGTTATCCTCGAATGCCTTTATGGCAACGTTATGAAGCTCTAGTAAAGTTTTATAGTGCATAATAAAAAATTATAGAAAGATGTATAGTAAATTTAAAATGTTTAGAGTATCTAACCGTTTAATGGTTTTAGTTTATGGTATTAGGGATCTAGCAAAGTTTTGTCACATAGACACATGTTTTAGACATTAATAGAAATGCTATGTCCTAAAACCAAGGGATGTGCATAATTCATTACATACTCATACTATAATATAAGTATGCTAAGGGTCAAAACAGCTAAATATCCTCAGATCACAAATATTCCATAATTATTTTCTCAACTCACGTGCCATCTTCTGAATTCAATATTAGTCAATTTTGCAACTATCAATTAATTACAAATTGAGCCAAAGTTAATTAAGTACAAACTACGACAACCTACTTTACGATTTGCACGTAAGTGTCAAACTCATCCTATGCTTTGAATGTCAACACTACAATTATCATCTTCTATACCTCAAAAAAAAAAAAAAATTCCCCAAAAGGGATGAGCTAAAGTCTAATAGTTAATTGCAAACACACACATGAATGCCACAAGTATGCATGCATACACATACCTACTCTAATGCAACGAGCACCGAGTTATTATCTTTAGCATTAGTCAGCAAGTAGCATAGTCTAAAGTCATGTGCATTTAACTCTAAACTTAGAGTATCTCATGACTCTACAATACACATTTTTTGTTAAATAGACAATCTAAAAAATGTCAACAACATTCTTTAGTCACATCCTCCCATAGTCATCACTGTATTGATCCATTAGGAGATCAATCTACTCATAGGTGTCCACCATAAGATCACATAACTTTCATAGTGATTGGATCTGCAGTTTTCCTCTACAATCTCTTAATCCCTTTTCATAATGACACCATGATCAACAACCTATTGAGAACATCAGTACCTAAAACTACCAAATCATTTTAATGTACAACTCTATTTTGGATATCGTCACACATTGATCATTGGGTGCTGTGTCGACTCACCATTTAATGGGATTTATTATCATAGCCAAACACAAGCAACAAGAAATTATATTATCACTTTGATTATGGTTTATTTTGTAATATCAAATCAAGCACAAAACATCAACCAAGGTTATATACTTGCGTCCAGTAGCATTGAATGTCTTGCTTCATGAGTATCACTAGCGTTGATTCACATTATATAATACTATATCATAAATCCATGCTTAATTAAAAAATTATGATCATGACCTAATTCTAGGTCATTGATCAATTACTTAAAGGTTTGTACTTAACAAAATACTTAGCTAATTCTAATTCCACCTTATGATTTTATACTTTACATTTTTATAGCCACTTATAAATAAATATTAGATCTAAAAATAATTAACAAGCAACTTATTAAATAATGCTTTAATTTATTTATTTATCCTTTTACATATACACTTATATATATGCATGGGGATTGTTATTATATAATACACACACTATGTTCATATATATTATTATACACATACTATTATATAGACTTATATATGTTGCCATTATTTCTTATTTTACTATTTTTATTACTTCCTTCTTTTATATATAAATTATGTTTGTACATGCATACACTATTTATTTATTGACTTTTATTATCACATTGCAATTATTTATCTATTCCTTGTTATTAATATTTTATGATTGACTTGTAGATGTATTTATTACTGTTAGTGTTTATTATTAAAATTAGAGCATTACTACACTATATTAGTAATTTAGCTATTATAGACATCATACTAGTATCCTTAACCTATAACTTAATAATATTATCACTTTTATTATAATTATTGGATAAGTTATGACATTATTGTCAAAATTAATTAGTCATTTAATATATTGAAATCAATTTCAAAATTTTAAATTTTGATTAAGTAGTTTTTAAAGTAGTTTTAATATTCATTATAGAGTGAATAGTCAGTGTCAACACTATTACTAAATAACATTATCTTTTATGCATTAATATGCATTTAATGCCAACTTTATTATCAATTTTGTAACTGTTCCATTAAATTTGCTTACCTTTTCCCCTAACATTCTATAAGTCAAATATAAAATAAGTTAAGGTCAGTTATAACATCTTATTTTTATCTAATATTTTTTTAAAAATAAGTTTTATCTAATTCTTCAATAGAATAAGTTAATTATAACTTACTATAAGTTGGTTGTAAAAATAATTACTTTTCATTTATCACATTGTCTTTATCTAACATTAAACAACTTATAATATATTATACTAATTATAACTAGCATGGGCCTTGCATAAAAATCAGGGATGGAATGATTTTGAAATCTCAAAAATGACTTTTTTCAAAAACTTTATTTAGAAAACTGAATCAACTTATTCATCTTGAATCAACCTTAATTCTCCCGTTAAATCACAATATCCTTTTTCTATAAGAAACTTAGTTGCAAAAATAATTTACAATCACTTTCCATAATTTAATATCAATGGTTTTAGAATTCATAACTTTGAGATCACTAAAAGAAATTCCTAAAACATCTTTAACAAAATTTATCAATAACAATTATCAATACCTTAATTTCATTACATGAACAACTTGCTACAACATTAACCAAACAATTCCTTCTTTAATCAATCTTATAACAACACTTTCTTTTTTCTTATTTCATTACAAAATAATCTAATATGTTATGAATTAATGACAACTTTATTATTCCATAAAATTGATGATTTCAAATTCCATAGTTTCATGGATTGTTTACTAATCTCTCCATTCTCCATTTGCAAATCTCTTGACAAAATTTAACAATCCCTTCATTCCATCTTACAAATTATCCACTATGCCACCAATTGATAGCACTATTAATAACACTTAAAACTCTAGACTCCATATACTACTAAAATCCAAAATTGCAGAATAATTCATAAAATCCTAAATCACAATTTCTGTCTTCAATACTATGAATAATTCAACCTTATTATATTCAACATTTTTAAAGACTAAATTGCAACTTTATTTTAATTCGATAAAACAATTGAAATACATGTTAATTCCATTAATAAGGGATTTTTTTAAAAAAATTTAAGCATAACTAATTTGCCAAAACTCCTCAAATCCACATGAACATATAATCTATTCTCCCATAATCCATCACATATTCATATTAGATTAACCCTAAATCCCTAACAATACCTTTACAAAAATGAAATATATTTTATGATGCTAAATCCTCTAATCATCACCAACAACCGAATGAGGATAGAAAGATCTTACCTTTGGATAAGTCTTAACAAAACACTGATGGTAATACATGCACATCCTCCATCAATAAATACCAGAAATCACCAATCCTTCCAATATATAAAACATTTATTGGAGATCTTAATTAGACCTGGTAATCAAGAATGAGAAAAGTACTTGCCTACACTTATTCCTTCTTATAACAATAAGGAGACCCTTTTTAAATCGCTCTTATCGCTACTACTTGCCCTAAATCATATATATATATATATATATATATATTTGTATTTGATTATATTGCATAACAAATCTTAAAACAATGATGGTTTAAAGGAGAAGAAAAGTGAGATCTTATCGGGTGAAATTCTTTAATTGATGAAAATCATTATCAAAGGAAGAGGCTTTCGATATGAAAAAGGGGTAAAAGATAGAAATAAATTAGCAATTTATACTTTACATGATTGAATTTAAGTAACATCTCTTTTAAAATCAGTTAATTAGGTGTGATTAGGCTTTAGATATGATTTTACATTAAAAATAGAAGATATAGGTTAGGTTTTCACTTAAGAAGGCTATAAGAGAAATCTACCAACTTGTCTCAGCCTTTAGATTATTTTTCGGGACATTTCTAAAAAGATGTGAAGCCATTGTCTAATAGTTTTAATAAACCTATTTTAGATATGCATTTGTAATTATGCTGAAATTAATAAACCTCATACTAGTAAGAGCATTCTCTTCTAGAATAAAAACATATTGATTTTATTGATTGGAGCAACCTTAATCAACTTTAAAATATATTGATTCCTTGGGTTCCTCCTTATTTCGTTTGCGTATTATCGTATTCATTTTAATTTTTCTTATAGTTTTAGATACATGTTCATTTGATCATGAAATTAAATTAATTTGATATATACTTTAATGCAGCATCCGGACCCCGAACTCCGATTCATCAAGGAGATGTTGATTTACGAGAAGAATATGCTAACGCTTTTCGTACTGAATCCTACATTAAGTTTTGGGAGCGAGTTCTTGCCCTACATGAGGGTAATCATAGTTCTTCACCTTCAATGTATATCTTAGCCGGGTCCACCACCGCAACTCGGCTTCCATCTTACCGGCTCTTCACAGAACATCTATTGGACCCAGACCAATCCATGGTTATCCGGATCCTATCTTCGGCCAATATCCAACCCAGCCACAAAATAATCTTAACCAAGTATTTTAACGAAACTGCTAATGCTTCTTTTTTATGTAGCTCACTCTTAAAATATACAGATTATACACGTATCCATTTTAATGGTCTAAGATCTACTCTTCAATCATTAAATGCAACTAAATTAACATCACTAAATCAATTTCCAAAAATGATGGCCGAACTGAATAAGTTCTTGGATTCGACAAAACCATGGGTCGGATCCCCATCTTCCCCCACCCGAATTCATAGTACCCTATTTGGATGCTCTGAATTGCTAAATCAACTCGAGTCAAAACGTGTCAAGACGAAAGCCAACCTACGGCTCATTCGAGGGCTTAAAAACGGCTCAGCCACACTCTTAGTGGCATTTACAGCTTCTTTGACCATCATCATTATGGCTCACGGTCTTGCACTGTTGGTGGCTGCGCCAGGCCTTTTAGCAGCTTCTCTTGATGCCCCGTCGACTAGGAGGCTGACAAGGGAGTTAGCTCAGCTTGATGCAGCTGCAAAAGGAACTTATATATTGAAAAGGGATATGGATACAATCAGTTGGCTTATGGCTCGGCTCAACGATGAGCTCGAACACATACGCCAAATGGTTCGGTTTTGGCTTGAAAGGGGAGAGGACAGGATTCAAACCAGTGGGGAAGTGGCGCGCCAGCTGAATAAGAACGACTGTAAATTTATTGACCAGCTTGATGAGCTGGAAGAACATTTGTACTTATGTTTTATGACTATAAATAGGGCCAGAAGCCTCGTTGTCAAAGAAATCTGGGATCCAGATGATTCGATCCACCAAGAGTCCGAATTTGGCCATTAAAGAATAAGTCCATTTTTGCAATTTCAATTGCAAAAAATCATGGCACCATTACGATAATATTTGTTATTTCCTTGTTCGAGGAAGCTGAAGACATTAATTCCTTTATATTGATTAGTTAATTTATCTCGATTTCGATTTTTCCTTGTCATCAATTTATTGAAGCATTTTATGTTAAAATTGAAAAGAGGATATTTAAAGATAATAGAGTATCATACAATGTGATATGTGGTGTTAGGAAAGTTCCTTCCATTTACATTTTTAATACATCTTATATGTTGGTTGCTTATATATGCATATGCTTATATAATATCAAGAGAAAGTCTACTAATATATAATATGTCACACCTCACTTTAAGTACTTCATGTGACAACCCGCCACGATTATCTAATCCCTCGTTAAATAACCACGAAGCGTCTTATCTTAAGTATTGTGTCTGTTAATCACAATAATAACATTCCTTTCTCAATAGAAGTATTCAATAACTATATTATCACAAGACCTCTAATGGGTCCCATTACACAACTATAGGTACACTCAAGATTCTATTGGATCACTTACAGGCATTTACAACTATTACAAGATCAAGTTTAGCAATATCTACATTAATCTAGTCTTCGCATTCCTTCCCACGAACCTTGCCCTTAGTTATATGACAAGTACTTACTTTGGTTTGCCGCTTCATAAGGAAATTTTGGTAGTCACAACCTGCGAGGGAAAATTTATAAGAGGGTAAGCTAAAGCTTAGTGAGATAGGGTGCAATCTTTCAATGTTGCAATAAACACAAACAATTTCAAGCAAGTTATCAAAACAAATGCTATGCATAAACAATCATATGAATGTAGCATCTCACGTGGTCTTCTGGTAACCGACGTGAAGTCTAAGGTTTACGCCTCCCTTGACCTTGGGTTAGGGATTCCGAAGCCACTATCAAAGCCCGAGTCTTACACACCATTTAATTACTCTTATCACTTTATTATAACAGTGTCTTAGCTTTAGTGATCTAAGCTCAGGTGTCTTTTATACATCGAGCATTTACACACCTTCAAGAGATAGGCCAAACTCAGAACCGTCAAGGTGCGACAATCCCCTAGTCACTTAGTTCACACTTAGAGGAACAGTAACTCTCTGATTACTTTTAGCACGTCTTGTAACCATAATGGCCTTGAACAATGCAATGTTTGTGCAATGCATGTCGGGTTTTTAATCATGTCTAATAATTAGTTAAGGTTTTAGGGTGATTATTTAAGGTCAAGTGTATATACAAGCAACAACCATGTCAATATGCATTCCATTCATAATGCACTCAATTGTTTCATGAAACGAGGTACATTCACAACATCAACAAAGGAACAAGATTCATACAATCTAGCAAGCGAACATCAAGCAATGGATTTCTTATTCATGATTATAATTATGTCTTGTCCTTAGATATATACATATATGCCTATATGTTTATGGCTTATGCTCATTTCGATATCCTATTTATTTTATCTCACTTATACCTAGCGTATGTAGCTATGATGGTAAGGACTCAGACTATCGTAACTTAACTTCTCTTTCTTAACTTATGATGTATGCATATACTTATGGTTTAGATAAACTCCTTAGACTCTCTCTTTCTAGCTTCCGCTACCAATGACCTCCATGTCAACCTGTGTCTACAATCTTCTCATCAATTGCCACAATCGTCAACAATGAACATACCATGATGTCTCTCTTTACTCCTATTAGTAATACCATGAACACTCACCAAGGAAAAGATCCAACACCTATATGCCCATACATGTTTTCTTGCATCCTCATTCATGGATTTCCACCCTCCTTCCAATTCCTCAACACACAAGCTCACAAGAAAATTAACATCAGTATAATCTTAACTCCTACCTTCATTTCATCTTATAGCCCACATTCTCAGTTGAACTTCCATTTCCGCTTTCATCATACCACATATAAACATATATATATATATATATATATCTATTTATAACCCATACAAGACTTTGGGGCTTCCCTTCTTCCCATTTCTTAGCCAAGTCTCCAACATAGACATGTATATGGTTATCAACTGCATAACCATCAATAAAACCATTACACACTTATGCACATGGAAGGAAATGAAAAGAACCCAGCGGCCTACTATGTTCTATTTAGACATATATCTATGTGTACTGCAGTTAGCAAGGAAGGAAAGGAAACATGTTGCAACCATTATATACTTACATATATATCTATGTTCACTTTGTAGCAAAAGGAAGGAAGATTTTAATTTCGGCTAACAACCAAGGAAACTAAAAATACATATGCAATCATCCCCAGCAACCAGCGTGTAAGCATATATATATACATGTTGATGCAATAGCCAAATGTCATACACGCACACCATTTGAACAAAATGAAAGAAAAGGACACGTAGCCTTCCCACAACACAACACGTATTGAGGATGTATGTATATATATATGGCCATTTGCATTTAGTCAGCAAGGAAGTTCCATGCACACAACACACGCACGCCATTTGAACAAAAGGAAAGAAAAAGACGCCAAGCCTTCTAACGAACACAACATGTACTAAGGATGTATATATATATGTCCATTTGCTTTAGTCAGCAAGAAAGTTTCCATGCACACACGCACCAGGGGAGGAATTTCAACTCGCCCAGCTCAGTTGCAATGCCAAGACATATACATTTATATATATTTCCCTTCCGGCAAAATTTGGAGTCTGACCTCTTCACTCCTAGCATTCCACATATATATACATAAATATAATTTTGCTAGTCTGCGACGTACAGAGGTATACATAACACGACCCAAATTTAAAACTCTTAACGCAATTAGAACATAGAAAATAAGCATATATTTGTAACAAACACACGTAATATAACAATAATACACATAATACAACACGTTATGGAGTTCTACTTATCCGGGTCTTATTTTCCTCGATTTTAATCGAAGTAGTCTTTGGGTATTTCCGAATTGAAATCTTCTTTACCTAAAAATTAAGGAAAAATACATCATTACATACTATTTATGGTCTAGATTACCCTATCTAGTGTTTTTCTAGCTATTATAATAAATTTTAGGTTAAATACTAATTTTTACATCTATTTGATATTTATATATAACTTTTAGAAACTAATTCCGTTTTGTGAAAAAATTGGTATAGTTGAGTTGTACCCACCTCGAGAAACATGTTAGTAGTCTCGATTCGTCTATCGGAGGTCGTATGTGTGAGATATAAATTTTTTGTTTGTTTTTCGTTTTTTCTTTTCTCTCTGTTTTCTTCTTGTTAGCGTAGGACCTCTATTGTCTACTTCCTCGCTTCTATCTCCTCTCTTTTTCTCTTTTTCATTTCTTTTGCTTTTGTGGCCATGGGTCCTCCACAGCTCACCTATATTATTATTATTATTTATTATTATTATTAGAAATTCTTAGTATATCTTTGTACGCGTGATGGTATTTGTAAAATTTGAAATTTTAGTATTTTATTACAAAACTTTACGTTTAAACTAATTTAATTATTTCGAGTATAAATATTTACTTGAAATTTTCATTTGACAATCCTAAGTTTATGATTTTAATTTATTTTCTCATTTATTCAATAATTTTTCATGGTTTGCTTTTTGTGTGATTATTTCTTTTAATATAATTTATATGGGGTATGCTTAAAGTTTTTAGTATGATTTTTTAATCATTCCGATATTATATGCAACTAAATTTTTGCTGATTTTACTAAATATGTTTTATTGATGTAAAACATATCATTTCAAATAGTATTTACTTATTACATATGACATGAGACATGTTATGATAACAGAAAATTACAACCATATATAGTAGTATTTAAGGTTGACAAATTGTATTAGTGGATCGTATTTGCAACCTTAAATCATGTCCTATTCATGTTAGCACAAAAAATGCTTGAAATTGAGTAGAAATGATAAATTATCAATTTATAATATAATTGTGTTTATTTTGTGTCATAATTATATATCTTTATATCATGTTTTATATATTTTCTTTCTATAATCATATTTATAACCGTATTGTATATCGAATTATTATATCATATTAGTAATTTTTAGCCCTATTAACATTGTTTGATTTAAGTAAACTTTATCTGAATAGAAAGAACAAAATGTAAAAACAATTTCCCATCTCCTAATGCTTTAATTTTCTTTGCATAAATGCAATTCTTAACTTTGCTTATCACCAAAGGTCTCTTTCGCTTTTTCCTTCTTTTTAGTTTTTTCTTCCCTTCTGGCTAACGAGGGAGTCACATTCTCCAAGGTGCACTCAACCGTTGCCACAAGCTAATTAACATGAAAATCTCTTTTAACAATAATCCTTTCAGTTGTAAGATTCGTTTATTAAAACTATTTTCATCTTTTGTTCGGTTTGATCCGTACACATGAGTAAGATTTGAAGACATATGATATCATTTGTCTTTATCATATTGTTTCTATTTTCCTGATTTCTATATCATATAATTAAGTAAAATGTACATTATAAATAATCGTCAGTGTGTCTAGGATTTACAAAAAAATAACAGGTGATTGCTTGTTTATTTGTTCGACACTAATGTTCCGGCCATCTGTTGTGAAAATAGTAGTTTATGTTTCGTGTACTCTATATCTGATAGCTTATGGAAATATCATCATTAACATCAATTTACAAATAAAATCTCCCATGAACACGTATGGTGACAGGTATATTCCAGTATGGGACAGATTACTTGATCATGAAGATTTTTCCATCACAGTCCCCCCCAGTAGGTATATTCCAGTATGGGACAGATTACAGTGGTCCTTAGTCCTTTATCTATGTGAGCTGGCAACTGTTGACGATGGCTCCATTATTTTGACCAGTATTTTGTTTTTAGTTATTCTGCTGCCACTCGGACAAATCAGAAAAAATCGTATATGGATTACGATATGATAGGCTATAGTAAATAAAATTTTAATATTTAACAATTTTTTTAACCATCTGTTATTATAAATTTATAACATTACAAATAAAATACCAAACTTTTATTAGCCATTATCTTCCACTAATTATTATATATAATATCTCTTCTCTCATGAATATTTTTAGAGAGAAATACATTTTTATTTCTCAATGTTTATCTATTTTTTATTTAAGTCCTCAATCTTCTTTTTTTTTTTCCTCTTTTATTTAATTTTTCAACATATTTAAAATCTAATAAAAATAAGAATTTTATTAAATATGTTAATTTTTTTTTGCTATTTTAGGTATTTATTAGTTTTTAATTAGTCTTAAGCTAGTTGGTCAAGTTAGCTAGATTATGTATAATTTTTTCAATCCTATTTTTACTTTTAATTATTTTTTCATATTATTATTATTTTATTTTATTATATAAATAAATATATTCAATACTGCCATTTTGTTAATTTAATTAGTATTTAAACTAATTTAGAGTTTATACGTATTACAAATAGATGAAAAACTTAATAAATTTAATAAAAGTCTTTATTTGTAAAAATTTGAAAATAATAAGAATGTAAATAAAAAAGGGGTTAATTATTTAAATGGAAAAGTAAGTAAATAATAAAGTTTAAAAGTGTTTTTTTTTTTTTTTAAGTTTAGTGAATGTATGTGATTTATAAGAACTAAAGTTTGACTTTCCCCCCTATCTTAATGTCTAGCGTCCCCACTTGCCCTTGCATAAGATCATATGCACTTGTCTCTCTCTCTCTCTCCCTCACCATGTTCACTCCATCTCCTTAACTCATACTATTAACTTCATTCATGTTTCATCAATGGTTGCTCTCGGTTGTAATAAATGGTAGTCACAAAACTTATTCTTTTCAGGAAATATAGAAGGTTCATACACATGATCTCTGAACTCATAATCACGTCAGGTGAACTATAATGCTTCTTTCTTTTATTATTACTGTTTTCAATATGTCCTATGTGATGAGCATATGCTGGTGTTTTTTTCCTTTTTCTTTTTTTTTTTTTTTTATTTTGACGGTTGATTATAAAGTAAAGACCATTAGTGAACGGCTCAGTTAATGGAACCATAGGAGTTCCGAAACACGGATAAACAGTTCTTTTATTCAAAATGTTTTTAGCCACATAATAAGCTCGAATCAATTAACGTTTTCATGCTGTCCAAATGGGCAACATATGCTACTTTTTATTGGAGACAAAATAAATGCACATGCAACAATTGTTTTCTAATTCTAGTTGTCTCGATAGTGAGCGATTCACTGAATTCGGCTCAGTAGTTTATTTTTGTATCTGTGACTCGATATTGCTTATATGACTCGTTTTCCAGTAAAAAGATAATCTTTTGAATAGCCGCCTTTTTTTTATGAAAAGTTTTTCGTCGACGTCTTTGGTAGCAGGCACTATAAAGATCCATATAGACAGGGTTTATGTTAGAATTTCCCAGGAAACCGGATGGATAATATCAGTTCGTCTTGAGCTTGTCAGAACTTTCAATTATATCTATTAGTTCGTTTTTTCGTTCTTTTTTTCTTTTTGCGTATCGATGTAGGCGAAATTGATCCATCTCAGGAATCGACCTTCATACACTTTCGGATTTCCATGGTCTTGATCACTCGTTTTCAAAGCAGGTTATTTTAGGATTTCCAAAAAATGCAATGAGGAAGTGCTTTTTTGCTCATTCCGTACACTTTTTTGGAATCACATGCATAAGGTGAATGCACATCAGCCTCAGATTTTCCTACGAGAACCATAGTCCTAGCAAGGAGGATCTCATTAAAGCATTTGCTAACTACTGGCAATCAATATCTCCCAAAGAAGTTATTGACTGCATAGAGTTCTCGTCTAATTTTACTAGTGAAGATGGAAGCTTCAACCGAAAAAGTGGTCCGAGGATCCATTGCCTTTGCAGTCTTCTGGGTGCTTGCAGTTTTCCCATCCGTCCCATGCATGCCAGTCGGGAGAACGGCTGGATCTCTCCTTGGTGCAATGCTTATGGTGATTTTCCAAGTCAGGACACCCGATCAGGCTTATGACGCGATTGACCTTCCTATCCTAGGCCTTCTCTTTGGTACAATGGTTGTCAGTGCCTATCTTGAAAGAGCCGATATGTTCAAGCACTTAGGTAAATTGCTAGCATGGAAAAGCAGAGGTGCAAAGGATTTGCTCTGTAGGATTTGCCTAATCTCTGCTCTATCAAGTGCTCTTTTCACAAATGACACATCGTGTGTCGTCTTGACGGAATTTGTCCTGAAAATTGCCAAGCAGCATAATCTCCCTCCCCGGCCTTTCTTGCTTGCACTTGCGTCAAGTGCTAATATCGGCTCCGCAGCAACTCCAATCGGCAATCCTCAAAACCTTGTAATAGCTGTCCAAAGTAAGATCTCATTTGGGAGTTTCCTTGCTGGAATTTTTCCTGCCATGCTTGTGGGAATTCTTGTGAACGCGCTGATACTTCTATGTATGTATTGGAGATTGCTATCTACTCAAAAGGGTGAAGAGGTTGCAAGTGGAGGAGTAGTTGGGGAGGAGGCTGTGAATTCTCATCAATTTGCACCAGCAAAAATGTCGCACGTGCCATCCTTGAATTCTGAAGAATGGAACTCTAAGTTGGAGTCTACAAATGTGCAAGACTCTGTGATAAACGGAAATACAGCTGGCGTTGAGACTCTAGGAAACAGGTTGAGGGAGATTGAAATCCATAGGCTCTCAAATGACGCAGCTGACTCGGCTAGGAATTCAGTACAGGATGTTTCCAATCAGAAAATAGACGGAAATGATTCATCGAACGGAATAGCAGACGCATCTTTTATAGCAAATTCAGAGGGAAAGAAAACTTCGGCAACTAAATGGAAACGGATTTTGTGGAAACCCTGTGTTTATCTAGTCACTGTTGGCATGTTAATTGCGTTGTTGATGGGTTTGAATATGTCATGGACCGCGATTACTGCTGCACTTGCTCTTGTTGTCCTTGATTTCAAGGATGCAACGCCATCTCTAGAAAAGGTAAATTATTTAATCTTGGAGCAGATTATCCATCTTGTTTCTTCGGAGTTTGTTCAAATTCGAAAATCAAGTCTCCTAGAGAAAAATAGAATTGAAAACTTTCTATATGTTAACTCATGAATTATGTATGATGCCTGCATACCTGCTTGGCTCCTCTAATTCACAAGCTAACTCCTATTATTTTTCGTTTTTTGAAAAAAAATTTGACAATCACAATATGTTACCCTGATTCACAATCTCTGACGTGATTTTGCTAACACTTACCATTGCCCGTTATAGAATTTCTGATTTCCCTTTCCTTCTTTCACCAGGTCTCGTATTCTCTATTGATATTCTTTTGCGGAATGTTTATCACGGTTCAAGGATTTAACAGTACCGGAATTCCGAAGGCTCTATGGGACCTAATGGAACCTTATGCAAAAGTTGATCATGCCAGTGGCATAGCCGTTCTTGCCATAGTCATTTTACTACTGTCAAACGTTGCTTCGAATGTACCAACGGGTAAATAAGTTGTCCTGAATCTCGATGGCTGTCTGTTTTTCTTGTTGCTGAAACTATACTGAAATTTCACCTTAAGCAACCTAGATAAATCGTTATGAGTTAGCATTACATGTGTGGAAATTCATATTGGCTACATGACTTTCTAGATAGATTTTAGCTTTCTCACATACTATAATATCAAATTCCCATTTTTGCCGTGACCGGTTAGCACGATTTGTGCTTGTTACATAAGCCTTCTGTTTGGACCTTGCTGCTTCACAAGCTAGTTTTTAAAGTGAACTTCCCGACTTTTCATGTGGACCACCCTATGGGCCCAAGAGTGTTGGTTGGATGAAGCACAATCTAAAGTTCTCCTCCCAAATGGTGTCCCCATCCTTCTCCTCCCAATTACATGATATTATATATGAAGAATACATATAATATGTAAGATTCTTTTTGCTTTCTTCTTTTTGGTTGATTGGCCTTACACGAATTGGAGCACAAAGACAGTGAAACTTTATGCTTGATTGACTTTGTCTATTTCAACTTATTAATCACCTAGATATTATTTTAGCTTGCTCATTTTACATCATCTAAGCTCTACCATGTGGAATATTTTCTTAGTTCTTTTGCTTGGAGGGAAAGTAGCTGCATCTGCAGCTGCAATTTCTCCAGCTGATGTGAAGAAGTCATGGCTCATTTTAGCTTGGGTCAGCACCGTGGCCGGTAATCTATCTCTGTTGGGATCAGCAGCCAATTTGATCGTTTGTGAGCAGGCACGCCGGGCTCCGCATCTTGGGTACACTCTTTCCTTCTGGAACCATCTCAAATTTGGAGTTCCCTCCACCATAATTGTAACCGCTATCGGTTTGACACTTATAAGATGACAATGATGGTCTAAGTACCACAAATACAGCAGGTACAAAATTGTTTTTAGGAAAAATGTCAGAGACGGTTCATAGATTTTTGCCTTATCAGGGACAATCTTTCTCAGGATCCGGCTTTTCGAAGACTCTCGACACAAGGTGGCCGTATCATGCACAAGATGCAGTTACCCTGCACTCACACCCATATGGATCGGGCCGATGTTAGAGATTTCTTTAGAGATAGGAATTCACTTCTTTAAGCTTCAAAGAGAATACCATCGCGATTATTCGCCTCAAGGAAAATTTGGAAATCCTATTTTGGGCTCCTTGTGGCCTTCTGTTTCTAAATTGTAACTTGTTGACTTGTGATTGATTGTTGTAACATGTGATGCCTCAAAACCTGTAGCATCATAACTCGCCACGTGTCACTACTACTGAACAACACGCTAAGGCTTTAAGCTTCAACATACTTCAAAACCTGCTCAAATACATTATCCATCATACTATTATAATTATAATCAAATGAATGACTCACAAATAAGTCATTCCAAATTTTATTATTTAATAATTACAAAGTCTCAAGCTACCATCTATCTCCATAATTTCAATTGAACAATAAAACATTAATTTACAAAAATTTCATAATTCTTGTCACGCTTCCTTCACATTGTATTAGTGTTCTCTTCTCATCTCATCCATGTAATGTCCTACTAAGTTTCCATTTTCATTATACTCTAGTTGTTCATCATTTCCGCTTGCAGCTAAAAAAAATATAGGAAAAGGGGTGAGCATAAGCTCAGTACATGAATACTATACCTATATGTGCATGACACACTACATTAATCTTACTTGCATATATGCAACATTTTTCCACAACTCATTCACACATCAATACTAAAGGAATTATCACACATAGGAGTACTCATGACCCCAGAATATACACAACATTTGTCCTAGTGGGAACTACCTCTGCGGGTCCCGTCTAACCCTAATGGGAACTGCCATTGTGGGTCTCGTCTTACCCTAATCTACCTCAAATCATTTCGACGGCTCCACTAGGGACAACATGACTACCAATTATCGAGGTACCCCCTAGGGATCTGTCACTGTAGGCCCCTAGGCCGAGCCAAGCACAAGCAACATATCTCATTCCATTCACATAACACTGCATTACTTCATGGTGCCACATGATTCACATCATGTCTCAACATTTCATTATTTCACATACAATTTATATAACTTCTTACAATCACATATAACAAATAAAGTAAACACGTACTTGGAATCCTAACCTTATGCATTTTTTGTCCCAAACTTAAGCTGAGTCGAATATTTGTATAATCAACACATTAATCTTAGTACTAATCCAACATAATATAACTCTCTTAGTTCCTCTTATTCTATTAAGTCATCTAAGGTTTCACTAATTTTTTTTGGTTGTGTGGAACTTGGTTAATTAAGAAGATAAATTTAATATATATTGAAAATGTTCATCACTTAACACGGCCATGTTAGAGGTCGTGTTACTCAACACGGGCTAGTACACTATAGTGTTAGGGGTTGTGTATCTCTCGGTGAGATTTGGCTTCAACACAGTTGGAACATGGTTGTGTTGAGAGGTCATGTTTCTCTTAATTCAATACGATCAAAACACGATCATGTTGGGAGGTCGTATATCTCTCGGCATGACTTTTAGACTTAACACGGTCAAAATACAACCATGCTGGGAGGCTGTGTTCTTCTTATTTTAACATGGAGGCAACACGACCATGTTAGATGGTCGTGTATCTCTCGTGACACTTTGTAATTCAACATGGTCGTAATACGACCGTGTTGGGGACCATATATCTTTTGGTATACTATTACATTCAACATGGTCGTAATATGACCATGTTGGGAGGCCATGTATATCTCGGACAATCCCACAAACCCTAATCTTTCTACCCTTGATTCGTCTAATCTCTTAATTTTCTAATCCTAAGCTTAATTAAATCTAAAAAAAAAAAATTAGAATCTCTTACCTGATCGAAATTTCTCTTGAAACTCCCAATCTAATCACTCTCATATTTATTCAATCTGTCCTCGAGTTCGATGTCTATGAACCACCAAAAGGATTTCATGAATGAGTCTCATCTTAATAAAATACGTATTAAATGATAAAACCTTACCATTTTGCTTAACTGTGCTACCTCCTTGGATTGCTCTACGTTTTCTTGAAGAGGTTCTCTCTTCTTTTCTCTCTTTTTGTGTCTCTGGGCGGTTATTATGAATATGTGTAGAAAAGAAAGGAACCTTAGGTCATTTTCATATATATAGTCTTGTTAGGAAAAGACGAAATTGCCCGTTATCCTACACATCCATTTACAACTTTATCACTCATTATATTTTTCACATATCTATTTATTTATATAAATAAAAAAATGTTTATTACATTCTCCCCCCTTATTAAAACAATCGTCCTTGAAAGTTACTTGGAATTGGGAAAAGTTCTGGATGCTTTCTCTTCATTTCTTCTTTTAATTCCCATGTCGCCTCTTGCTCTATTTGATTTGTCCATTGTACTTTGACATAAGAAATACTCCTTCTTCTTAGAACTTGTTCGTTGGTATCCACTATCCTTACAGGTCTTTCTATAGAGGATAAGTCTAGCTGTACCTTTAAAGGTTCCAAGGCCATCACTTGATTTGAGTTTGGTATAAACTTTCTTAACATCGACACATGAAACACATCATGTACTCTGGCCAGACTTGGCGGTAGTGCCAACCTGTACATGACTGTTCTGATTTTCTCTAGAATTTCGAATAGACCCACATATCTTGGATTCGGCTTACCCCAGAAACCAAACTTGATTACCCCTTTAGTTGGAGATATCTTCAGTAAGAGTTTATCTCCCACTTGAAACTCTAGAGGCCATCATCACTTGTCTGCATAACTTTTCTGGCGACTCTGGGCTGATAGGATCTGTTGCCTTATGGCTTTAACCTTGTCTATTATTTACTGTACTATTTCTGGCCCTAATACCCGTCTTTCTCCCACTTTATCACAGTGTAAGGGAGATTTACACTTCCTTCCATATAATGCTTCATAAGGAGCCGTTTGTATAGTAGCTTGGTAACTGTTGTTATAAGAAAATTTCTACTAAAGGCAAATGATCACTTTAGTTACCCCTTTGATCTAATGTGCATGCCCTTAGTAAATCTTCCAGAATTTGAATAGTTTTTTCAAATTGCCTATCTTTCTGAGGATAAAATGCTTTACTAAACTGGAGTTTGGCTCCTAAAGCTTGATGCAGACTTTTTCAGAACTTGCTCACAAAACGAGTATCCCTGTCAGATGTAATCGTAGCTGGGATTTCATGTAACTGACAATCTCTTTAATATACATTAAAGCAAACTTTTCTAGTTTATAGTCCACTCTAATTGGCAAGAAATGTGCGGAATTGGTTAATTTGTCTATTATCACCTAAATTGCATCATATTTCTCCTTTATTCTTGGGAGTGCTGTGACAAAATCCATAGTTATATGTTCCCACTTCCATTCAGGCACGGGAAGGGGTTGTAACTCACCAGTTGGTCTTTGGTGTTTAATCCTTATTTGTTGATAGGTGAGACACCTAGACACATATTCGGCTATCTCCCGTTTCATATTTTTCCATCAGTAAGTGTTCTTGAGATCCTTGTACATCTTGGTGCTTCTTAGATGTACTATATACCCTGAGTAATGGGCTTCCTTCATAATCTTCCTCTTCAATTTTGTGTTATTTGGAACACACCATCTATTACCATACTTGACTACTCCTTCTGTGTTCAACACAAATTCCATGGCTTCCGCATGTTCTACTTTGTTCCTTATCTTCTGAATTTCAAGATCTTCCATTTGTGCAGTCTTCATATGATAGAAGATTGGGTTGGATACTAAGTGTAGCCAACCTATTTCCCACTTCTTGTGTCACCACTTCTAATTTCAGCTTATCCATGTCTTTTAATATCTTCTTCTGAGACATGATTAATCCTACAATATTTATGTGTTTCTTCCCGCTTAAGGCATCTGCAACCACATTTGCTTTTCCATGGTGATAATGAATTTCTATATCATAATCATTTATCAGTTCTACCTATCTTCTTTGCCTCATATTCAACTCCTTCTAAGTAAACAAATACTTCAAACTTTGATGGTCTGTGAAGATTTAGACTTCTCCCCATAAAGATAGTGTCTCCACAATTTCAGTGCCAAAATCAACAGCTATTTCCAAATTATAGGTAGGGTAATTCTTCTCATATTGTTTTAGCTAGTAGGAAGCATATGCAATGACTTTCCCATTTTGCATAAGCATACACCCCAAACTTTGATTTGATGCATCACTAAATACTTCAAATTCTTCTCCCGTCTTCGGTAAAGCCAAACACTGGAGCAATCATCAATTTATTTTTCAATGCTGTAAAGCCACTCTCACATTCCTTACTCCATACAAACTTGGCCTTTTTCTTTGTTAATTGAGTCAATGGAGTTGCTAACCAAGAGAATCCTTCTATGAAACGTCTGTAGTACCCAACTAATCTCAGAAAACTCCTTACTTCTATTATAGTTCTTGGTTTTGGCCAATCACTCATTGCCTTCACCTTCTTAGGGTCTACTAGTATTGTATTCTTATTCACCACTTGTCCTAAGAAGGATACCTGTTCCAACCAAAATTCGCATTTACTAAATTTTGCATAAAGTTTTTCTTCTCTGAGTCTTTCTAGTACTGTTCTAAGATGTGCTTCATGTTCTTGTCTACTTTTAGAATAGATGAGGATATCATCTATAAAAACCACTACAAACTGATCTAACCAGTCTTTGTGCACTCTATTCATGAGGTCTATGAAGGTTGCTGGAGCATTTGTCAAACCAAAAGGCATCACCTGAAACTCTTAATGCCATACCAAGTCTTAAAAGCAGTTTTCTGTATGTCTTCCTCCTTAATTCTTAACTAATGGTACCTCGATCTCAAGTTAATTTTGGAGAAGACTTGAGCTCCTTGTAATTGATTAAATAGATCATCAATCATAGGGAGAGGGTATTTGTTTTTAATTGTGACTCGATTTAGCTTCTTGTAATCTATACACAACCTCATACTCCCATCTTTCTTTTTGACAAATAGCACTAGAGCACCTCATGGTGAGACACTTGGTCTTATAAACCCATTATCTTGAAGCTCTTGTAGTTGAGTCTTTAGTTTAGATAGTTTAGTAGGTGCCATTCTATACAGTGCTTTGGATATAGGTGTCGTTCTTGGTACAAGATTAATATAAAACTCTATCTCTCTAGATGGTGGTAAACTTGGCAAGTTCTTGGGAAAAACATTTGTATACTCCTTCACTACTTGCACAGTTTTCGATTCTTTAACCGGTCTTGTATCTACTAATAAGGCTGACAATCTTCCTTTATTCCATAGCTCATATGTTAGAAGAGTCATAGGCCTCTATGGATCTAACTTATATATAATTTGCTCCTCATCAAGAAAATCAAACTTAACCATTAGATTGTGACAATCTATAGTGGCATGATACTTATACAACCAATTCACCCCTAAAATTAAATCAAGCTCTATCATCTCTAATACAAACAATTCAGCTGGCATTTTCTTGCCATGTATTACAATCTCTACATCTTTACACATTTGATCTAATTTCCCCTACTCCAAATGGAGTATTTACAATCATAGCATTCTCCAATACAATAGGTTTTAATCCACATACATTCATAAATACAGGTGATATACAAGAATGCATTAAACCCGTGTCAAACAGTTCATAGGCAGTGTTGGAGTTTATAAGCAGTGTACCTGCTATGGTATTTTGATCATAGGCATCCTATTGCTGCTGCTGTTGTTGTAATGCGAACACTCTACTATGTGCCCTCTATCTTGGTCTGACATTCTGATTTCTGCCTAGTGGTCCTCTGGGCGTAGTCCTTATAAGCTGTAGGGCTTGTCGAGGTGTAGTTGTCTAAGTGTGTTGAGTACCACACTTAAATGATTTGTGTCATCTCTGCTTACAAGTATAGCAAAAAGTCTAAGGGAGGGTCTTTTCAATATCGAACTTGCTGGTATGTCTTGTTTTGCCACATAAGAAGCATGCCCCTTCTGGCCAATTACACTATTGCAGATCATGTGGTCTTAAACATCTAGGACATCTTACACCTTGGCCTGCCTATGGTGGGGGAGGCAATGTTAGAGGTGTGGGCCTCATTTAAAGAGGTCAAGGTGTATAAGCCATAGGTTTGGCTGGATATACAGCTGGTCTCTTCCCTTTATCTACATAAGGTATGTTAGAAATAGGCCCTTTTCTTAGAACTAATCCTGTTTTGTGGGATACTTGTTCCTCTATTCTCTTTTTGCTCTATTTTAAGTATTTGTCTTTATCAACTACTCATACATAAGTAGTTAATTGAAAAGCCCCCACTTCATGTTGTAGAGTAGGCTCTAGTCCCCTCAAGAATCTTCTAGCTCGGGAGGCATCATCTCCTCTCATCATCTCTGGTAAAAATTTGCTTAAGCGATTCAGCTTCGCTTCATATACCTCAATAGATTTACTACCCTACTAGCAATTATAATAGTCCACCTCCATTTTGTCCCTAATGCCACTGGGGAAATAATTCTCATAAAAGTTCCTTAAATGTTTGCCTTTGGTCAGAAGCTCCTATTAATCTAGACATACTAGTCCACTAATCTGCAGCTATTCCCTTCAGCATATAGGCAGCATACCTCACTTTTCTATCTTTTGGGACCATGAAGGCTTCAAAGGTCCTCTTAGTCTCGATGATCTAATATTCAGCCTCTATTGGATCATCAACCTTTAGGTAGAACTCCTTAGCTAATCTTATAAATTTGTCTAGCCTACAAGGTTCCTCTATAGGCCTGACAAGACTCACAGCCTGCTATTGTTGTTGTGCCAACATTCCTACTAAAGCATTTGCAATCTCTAGCAGTTGAGTAGCGGTGACATTAGCTTGCTTTGGGGTTTCTTGTTGAGGTGGTCTTTGAGGGTTCCTATCCTCTAGGGCATCTCCACCTTGTCCAACACTAAATGAACCCTGCCTGATATTTCTTCTTGGAGGCATTCTATGTAAATTGAGACAACAGAATGATTCTAGTGTTAGGATTTATAAGAGGAATTAGTGACAGTATACATTTATGTATACTTAAGCTCAAACATATATATATTCCTATATAAAATTAAATAGGAATATTCAATAAAATACATCCGTATAGAATATTAGGATTAACACAACATAATAGTTATCCCCTAATTTACCCACTCTCTTCATTAGTCAACTCTAGAGGGCATCAACTAAATCTCTACTAGATCACATCTTAAATTCTAAAGAGCATCAAAACCTAATGTTTTGAAACTACTCACTTTTTTTCTTTTAATCAAAACCTAAGCTTTTAGAGATCATCAACCTATACTCTTATGGGTCATAAATCTGAAGATCTATAAATCAAAACTTAATTTATAAGGATCACGAACCTATCATCTATGTAAACATCCCATTTTTGTCCTCTAATTATAATTAATGTTTTCCTTTTTTTTTAGATTAATCATTTTTTTTCTATTTTTCAGAGATAAAGGAAAAAATAATCATAAAAATAAAATAAATAGGAATAATACACCAATAATAGAAAATAAAGGCAAAAATAACAATAAAAAGTATTTAAGGATTTTTATTAAATTTTAGAATTTCAAAATAATATAGAATTAATAAATATTGCTGAGTTTATATATAAATTGTGCATAATACAAAATTGAGATTTAGGCCAGCTCAGTTGGCTCGTGTGCATACCTAGACGCGTGTGGGAAGGGAGAGGTTGCAGGTTCGAGTCTCATGGAAGGTACTTTGTGCCATTTTGTTTTTTGTTTTTTTTGTTTTTTCTTCTGAGCTGCTACGTGTCAGCAGCTGATTGGGCGACACAAGGGCACGTGTTTGGTGCGTACTCATCTTCATCCTTTAATCGAAAACAATGGCGATGCAAGGAGAACGGAATCCGGCCATTTTGATTTAAATTTTAACGTAAATCCAATAAATCTTTAGCTAAAAGAGGATAAACATCATCAAATTAACACGAATCTTAACAGAAAACCAAGGATTAACACAAATCGAAAAAAAAGAAAAGGGATGGAGATGGGTCTCAATGGCGAGGAAGATCTGAGCTTATCAAGCTCAGTTTTGGGAGTCTATAAATAAGACTCGACCTTGTAGGGGAGGAAGAAGAAGAAAAAGTCAAAGAACATTTAGAAAAAAACCTTCGTTGGAGTTCTCTCTCTCTCTTAAAAACCCTCACCATAGCCACTCGAACCGCTGCTTAACATTGTTTTCGATGAAAACCGCCACCACCATCGGTTTCCTCACCTCCAGAAAGCTTGGAAGCACCTATTAATCATTGCCAATTGCCACTGGAAAGTCGCCGTTGAAGAGCTCTGATCGCCGCATGCATGTTCGACCCGACCGAAACCGCGACCCGCATCCATGTTAATCGGATCTCTCCATTTTTTATTTTATTTTATTCATTTATTTATTATTAGTAAGAATATATATAAAAAATACAAAAATGATAATAATAGAATAGAAAATAAAAAAAGTATATAAAGATGTATGTTTTTTTTAGGAATGTATTAATAGGACCGGGTTTAGAGTTTTCTAAAAAAATAAATATATATGCCTATTATAATTAATAGATAATTAATAAAAATTAATAAAAAAATAATAAATATTTTTATCACTTGGAAAACTTCTTTTCATGAAATAAATGAATGAAAATAATTGATGTTTTTCAAAATTAGAAGTATTATTTTTTTCAAAAATTAAGAAATAAAGCCTAGGCTTAGAAATTTCTTTAAATAAATTTAAATGGTAATAAACTTAAACTTGACATATTTTCGTAATTAAAATTAACTAATTTGCTAAATTTTTATAAAAAGCGAACTATGGTTTGTTTGATCTCGAATAGCAAGTATGTAGGCACCCCTATGGGGCAACTTAAAAAAAAATAAAAAACAAATTTTTAATCATTATTAGTATAATCCTTATATCATTTTTTTTCTAATATTTTCTTTTTATGCTAAAAATGATATCATAACATAATTCAAATCTCAAAAGGATAAGGTGGTAACTTTAAGGTTTTAATAGGATAGCTCCCGATTCGAGAATCTTTAGGTTTTTCTTTCTTCTTTTTTTTTTTCTTTTCTAAAAAAAAAAAGAAGATTGCATTGACTAGTTGTTCAAATTAGAATTAATCTGCTCAATTAATTCTAATTCAATAATTTTTCCTAACTCCAGTTAGGTGGTGACTCCAAATAAATAAAAACTCCATAGTTTAAGTCGATGATTTATATTGGATGAGCATATGATCTAATATGAATCAGATTAGGGAGATAATATAAATTTTTAAATTAGACTCAACAATTTATAGATTCAAACTTAAGTCTATAAAGATCATAAAATCTAGAGCTCTGATACCACTTAAGCTATAATGTCCCAGAACTTAAAGCATCACAACTCGCTACGTGTCACCACTACCGAGCAACATGCTAAGGCTCTAAACTTCAATATACTTCAAAACTTGCTTAAATACATTATCTATCATACTACTATAACTATAATCAAATGAATGACTCACAGTGAGTCATTCCAAATTTCATTATTTAATAACCATAAAGTCTCAAGCTACCATCTATCTCCATAATTTTAATTGAATAATAAAACATCAATTTACAAAAATTTTATAATTCTTGTCACTCTTCCTCCACATAGTAATAGTGTTCTCTTCCCATCTCATCCATGTAGTGTCTCACCAAGTTTCCATTCTCATCATACTCTAGTTGTTCATCATTTTTGCTTGTAGCTAAAAAAAAAATATAAGAGGGGGGTGAGCTTAAGCTCAGTATGTGAATACCACACCCACATGTGCATGACACATCGCATTAATATCACATGCATATATGCAACATTTTTCCACAACTCATTCACAATTCCATTCATACATCAATACTAAAGAAATTATCACACATAAGGGTACTCATGACCTTAGTATATACAACATTTGTCTTAGTGGGAATTGCCTTTGTAGGCCTTGTCTAACCTGATGGGAACTGCTACTGCGGGCCCCATTTAACCCTAATCTACTTCAGATCATTTTGATACATGACTCCACTAGGGACAATGCGACATACCGATCATCGAGGTGCCCCCCTAGGGATTTGCCACTATTGGCCCCTAGGCCGAGCCAAGCACAAGCAACATATCTCATTCCATTCACATAACTGCATTACTTCATAATGCCACATTCATATTATGTCTCAGCATTTCATTATTTCACATACAACTCATTATATAACTTCCTAACAATCACATACAACAAACAAAGTAAACATGTACTTGGAATCCTAGCCTTATGCACTTCTTGTCCCAAACTTACGCTAAGTTGATATCTGTATAATCAACACATTAATCTTAGTACTAATCCAACATAATATAACTCTCCTAATTCCTCTTATTCTATTAAGTCATCTAAGGTTTCACTAATTTGTTTTGGTTGTGTGGAACTTGGTTAATTAAGAAGATAAATTTGATATATATTGAAAATGTTCATCACTTAACACGACTATGTTGGAGGTCGTGTTGCTCAACATGGGCTAGTACACTACAGTGTTAGGGGTCGTGTATCTCTCGGTGAGATTTGGCTTCAATACGGTTGGAACATGGTTGTGTTGAGAGGTCATGTTTCTCTTAATTCAACATGGTCAAAACACGATCATGTTGGGAGGTCGTATATCTCTCGGCATGACTTTTAGACTTAACATGGTTGAAATACGACCATGTTAGGAGGCCGTGTTCTTCTTATTTTAACACAGGGGCAACACAACTGTATTGGATGGTCGTGTATCTCTAGGGACACTTTGTAATTCAACAAGGTCGTGGGGACTGTGTATCTCTCAGTATACTATTACATTCAACATGGTCGTAATGTGGCTATGTTAGGAGGCCGTATATATCTCGGCCAATCCTATAAACCCTAATCTTTCTACCTTTGATTCGTCCAATCTCCTAATTTTCTAATCGTAAGCTTAATTAAATCTCAAAAACACAAATTAGAATCTCTTACCTGATTCGAATTTCTCTTGAAACTCCCAATCCAATCACTCTCATGTTTATTCAATCTATCCTCAAGTTTGATGTTTATGAACCACCAAAAGGATTTTGCAAATGAGTCTCCTCTTAATAAAATACTTATTGAATGATAGAAACCATACCTTTTTGTTTAGCTGTGCTACCTCCTCGGATTGCTCTATGTTTTCTTGAAGAGGTTCTCTCTCCCTTTCTCTCTTTTTATGTCTCTAGGAGGCTATTGTGAACATGTGCAGAAAAGAAAGGAACCTTAGGTCATTTTCATATATATAGTCCCGCTAAGAAAAGACAAAATTGACCCTTATCCCATATGTCCATTTATGACTTTGTCCCTCATTATATTTTTCACATAGCTATTTATTTATATAAATAAAAAAAATATGTGTATTACATAGCATGGTTTGCAAGCAAATCATCCTTTTCCTTCCATTGATGAAGATAATTTTGTCGAAGGCATCTAATATCCTACAATGATGTGAGTGCTCATATCCATTTTGAGCACTCAAATAAGCCACCTACAACTACAACAAATAACCCAATTGACTACATGTTTATGACGATTCCATTCCCTCATTCAAAGAAAGTTAATATTACAAGTTAAGTTAAATTTTAGATATGAATAGTCATTTTCAATTAATTATTTATTACTTAAAATATTGAATAACAATTTATAATTCTAACTCACAAATTACTATTTAGTGATCTAATTATTATCTTTACTATAAATATCCTACCCTTATAAATTATACCATTTTAATCCTATTAACTATACTAAGGGTATAACTAATATTTTGGTTTTAGTTTAATATAATTTCTTATATTATTTTACATCAATTTAATAATATAATAGACATATAATAATTATTACATCTTTATTCAATTTTTATTAAATTATAATTCTATTCTTACTTCATTTCATACGATGAAATAAATAAGCCATGAGGATTAGCAACATAAATAAAAATGTGTTCCTCTTATGATATGACATGTTTAATATATCACACATAAAGGTATGTTTCCAAGATTGTTTTCGATGATTCTCGGGCACTTTTTCATCAATTTGAAGGTATCTATGGCACGTGTCTTAAGGTTAATAAAATTTTAATAAAAGCTTATCTTGTGACATTTAGTATCTCAATAAATCATGCAAAGTCTTATAGATTTTAAGATATGACATATTCGGGTACTTAACCTTACAATGCTCTTATGCCGCTATTGTATAAATCCCTACAAAATAAGACATGTTTTTTATATTTCTTTGGGCAAAGTTACCTGCCAATATGTGGACCATACCGCAGAATTTGGTTTTGAACAAAAACTCAAAATAAAAAGCAGGTTGTGGTTAAATTTAGTGTGGTACTTAAAATTTTCATCTTAGAAAATATCAAACCAAATTGAAAACATCAAAACTCAAATAAACGAAAATAAAATTTTCAATTCCTATTGTGTGACTTCTGTTTAAACTAAATAAAAAACAGAAAATACAACAGTATTAAATATTATATAAGATGCTTTGGTTTTGAAATTTTACAAGTTAAACCATATTGAAAAAAATCAATAAACCAAAAGTTCTTTGTGGATCTTCAATTTGAAGTACTCAGTCCACACAACAAAACTAATAAACTCGATATATTTGACTCAAAGTATTGCATTAGATATCACTTAATATAATTAAAAAAATAAGATTTTTTCTCAAACAAATAAGTTTTTTTGACAAAAAAAACATATAAATTGTTTATTTATAGGGTTTTTGGTTTTATTAAATTCTTAGCTATCAATATATGAGAAGAGATAACGGTCCATCAAAAATTGCCCATTTCGCTAAGTTTGAAGATCCATAAGGTCCATGCTATGTATAATAAAATAGTGGACTTTAGACTCTTTGGATTGCTTATTCAATACCTCCTTAGGGCCCAATTTTTTGGGGCTCATTGAAGCCATTCATTTTCACAAAAAAAAAAAAGAAAGAAAAAAGAAAAAGTAGCAAGGTTGGCAATTGTTGATGCCATATCATAACATAGACACGTATACAATAAAATTAAAAACATGATATAAAGAGAAAATATGAGACTCAAATGATAAATTGCACAAAAAAAAATTATGACTTGAAATTTTTATATTGGTACAATTTCAATATAAAATAAGATACACAGATGACCTGTTAACATGACTTGTTACCTTAAGCATGGTAATTGAATTGATCTATCCTTAACTAAACTAACATTGAAAAAAGTTCCAATGGTAATAATATGCTATGTGTTTAGATAAGTGACATTTAAGTATTAATGATATTTAAACATGTGATAGTGATAGTAAATATTTTTTTAAATAATTATTAATTATATTTTAACATGTTAGAATTTTATTAGTACTATAACATAATATTATCATTAAAGCTTTTCTTAAGAGCATCAACTAAATTAAAGTTGAAAAAGCTTTAATATTGCAAAATCCTCTTAAACGATCTATTTGTACAAGCTCGAAATATACTCAACAAACTCAAATTTATATTATTAATATTGTTTAAATATATTAAAAATTATATTCTATCTAGTCAAATTTATTGAAAAATTAACTCAATTTAAGGTCAATTAAGTAGGAAAGTTAGATTACTTGCATAACAATTTACATTAGTCATTTTTTTAATAACCAATTTATATTATATTTACAATAGCAAAATATAATAAAAAGGCACTACATTTGCCTAAGAGATAGAGGAGCATTCCTTGTCCTTAAACCACTAGTTTTAGTATTTTGCTTCCTAGTTTTTGATAGCGGTAGTTTAACATCATCTAAAACAAAGCTTTTCACAATGATAGGTAACACACAAAATCTACTTTATCATGCCCCATTGTAGCTAGCCTATCTGCAATTCTATTTAGCTCTCTTTGCTACACTTTAATCTTATGCTCCTATAGCATTAAGATCTTTCCCCTATGTGTAAAAAAAATATTAGCATATTTATTTTGACAGTTATTCATTACATGTAATAAGTTAAAAGTGACTTTTGGTTAAGCCCATAACTTAGCTATAGCATGCACTCTACCAATTCTTTTTCATTTACCATTGTCATCTTGAATTACCCTTCTAGTTGAAGCTAAGCAATTTGAACACACTGATCCATCTGACTTCAGTTTTACCCTTTTAGTGGTGACCAAGTTGGGGACTATAGCTCAAAATTAAAAAGGTCCCCTTTCCTTTTTGTGTGCACCAAAAACTCATGGGTTATGCATTGAATTCACTATTTCCATGAAAAATATCAACAACATTACTAAATAAACATTTATTTTTATTTATCTATGCAAGCGAGAAATGAAATGAAAAAAAAAATGCATTTGGAGGGTTTTTCAACCCTAACTCTACTTTGTGCATTTGGCAATTTTTTTTCAATTCATTGCATGAAGTTTAAGTAAGTTCCCTCTTTATCACACATGTATGTTTCTCCTATATAGGTTATATCACAATGGCATCTAGGACTAGAAGTTTAAGGGTTTATTTTCTTTTCTCTAAGGTTCATAGCAATTGGGAGGCTATTATTCATGATTCTCTAAAGGAAAAGCTTAAGTTTTGGTAGAAATAGTGAACTTTAAATCCATCTTCATTTAATTTTGTCCGGTTTATGTTCCAACACTATTTGTTTATAAATTTCCCTAGTATCCATTAGGTCCCTACCATTTGCCACTCAACCCTTCTTATCGTTTACTCCTTCCATCAATACCACATATCCAATTGAATCAACAAATAAGAAAGAAATAAGCAAAACCCATCTTTTCTTCATTCCATTTTATCCCTGATAGCTAATAGCCTTTAATAATGAGAATTAATGCAATTTTATAAATGGGACATTCAATTATCTCTCTCATTATTTGGCCATCTAGCTAATTGTCATTCTAGAAACTGGTATTTTGCCCATCCCTTGGCATAGAAAATCCAAACAATCTCAACCAATCTCCTCTTTTGATCAAATCTTTAAGAATAGGAGATACCTTACTTGATGCATTAATTTGATCTCCCATAATGTTCTTTTTATATTTACTTTTTTATGAAATCTATCAACAACACTTTTTTTGAAATGAATTGTAAATAATTTTTGATAGGAAAAGCTTGATTCCTTGCCTCTAAATTACATAAATTTAAACCCCTGTTCTCTTTTGGCTTGACTAGTTTTTTCCTATTAATCCAATATGTTCTTTACTAGTTTTCATTACCATTCCAAATAAAATTCATTATAATTTTATCCATGTGATCTATGATACCCATAGGAAGTTTAGTTATTTGCATATAGTATGTTGGTATGACATTTAACATTGATCTTGCAAGCATTACTCTCCTAACCATACTTAGCTGCTTTTCCTTTTAGCTACTTAATTTCTTTTGCATTTTTCTCCACAAAAATGTCAAACTGATTTTTTTTCTGAGGTTGATCCTTTAAATAATGAATATCTAAGATATTTATCGAAATATAAATAACCCCTTCCTTTATTCTAGGGAAATATTTTTCAAAAACATGATGGTTGACTTTTCTTTATTCATTGCTAATCTAAATAGAGTAAAGTACTCAGACAATCCATCTATGTTCTTGGCTACCATTTTTTAGGCATGTCCCATCAATACTATATCATTCACAAAGAAGACATTAAACAACTTAACATCTAAACCTCTTAAGTCTGATAGGTTCCCATTTTCTATTCTAGGTATTGTATAAAAGTAGTCGACATTTTTCTTGTACGAATCATAAATGAGAAATAGTGTACGGAGACACCAAATCTTCGCTTATAATTTAAGATTGCCGACCAAAACGCTAATTTTGCTATTTGCTTACAAGCTAACATGGAATGCTTCTTTTCCAGATATAAAGGCACATTCCCTTCTCTTCCCATCCGAAAATTTATCTATATGCTTCAAGCTTCCCAAATTATTCTCAATCTTTTATCTTTCCAAGTCGTCCTTGACACCATCGGTCGGTCCAATCTTTGCATGCATTGAAGGCAGAAGTTGCGAAGAGCAATGAAGAGCAAAACCATTGCAAGAATCAGAAATTTTCTGTCGAGATATGGTATGGCTGCTTTCTTTCTTTTTTTATTTTCGAGAACTTGGTAGGTATATTCTGTTACGCTCATTTTTAGATACAACTTCTATTAATCTTCCAATATATATAGAAAATTGAACTATATGTGAATCTTGTTTTTTCCTATATTTCTTGCTTCATTTGAGTTTTCTAGCATGATTTTAGTTGTAAGATTAGGTTGTGTTATATGCAATCTTTTTCTTTTCTTTCAAATTGGATGGGATTTGAATGCGACAACATTGTAATGCTGTTTATAGTATCAATCCTTACTTAAATATATGTAATAATTTGATAAAGGCATTCGTTGTGTGGTTATAGGTAGTTTAATTGGATACTTTTTAAAGTTATCCTCGAATGCCTTTATGGCAACGTTAAGAAGCTCTAGCAAAGTTTTATAGTGTATAATAAAAAATTATAGAAAGATGTATAGTAAATTTAAAATGTTTAGAGTATCTAACCGTTTAATGGTTTTAGTTTATGGTATTAGGGATCTAGCAAAGTTTTGTCACATAGACACATGTTTTAGACATTAATAGAAATGCTATGTCCTAAAACCAAGGGATGTGCATAATTCATTACATACTCATACTATAATATAAGTATGCTAAGGGTCAAAACAGCTAAATATCCTCAAATCATAGATATTCCATAATTATTTTCTCAACTCACGCACTATCTTCTGAATTCAATATTAGTCAATTTTGCAACTATCAACTAATTACAAATTGAGCCAAAGTTAATTAAGTACAAACTACTGACAACCTACTTTACGATTTGCATGTAATAGTGTCAAACTCATCCCATGCTTTGAATGTCAACACTACAATTATCATCTTCTATACCTCGAAAAAAAAAATTCCCCAAAAAGGATGAGCCAAAGTCTAATAGTTAACTGTAAACACACACATGAATGCCACAAGTATGCATGCATACACATACCTACTCTAATGCAACAAGCACCAAGTTACTATCTTTAGCATTAGTCATCAAGTAGCATAGTTCAAAGTCATTTGAATTTAACTCTATACTTAGAGTATCTTACGACTCCGCATTACACATTTTTTTTTGTTAAATAGACAATCTAAAAAATATCAACAACACTCTTTAGTCATATCCTCCCATAGTTAGCATTGTATCAATCCATTAGGAGATTAGTCTATTCACACATGTCCACCATAGGATCCCATAACTTTTATAGTGACTGGATCCACAATTTTCATTTACTATCTCCTAATCTGTTTTCACTATGATACCATGATCAAGAACCTATTGAGAACATCAATGCCTAAAACTACCAAATCATTTCAATGTATCACTCCATTACGGACACCGTCACAAATTGATCATTGGGTACTGCATTGACTTACCATTTAGTGGGATTTTTTATCACAGCCAAACACAAGCAATAAGCAATTATATTATCACTTTCATTATGATTTATTTGTTACTATCATAAAAAGCACAAAACATCAACCAAGGTTATGTACTTGCGTCCGATGGTACTGAATGTCTTGCTTCATTTGTATCACTTAACCTTGATTCACATTATATAATACTATATCGTAAATCCATACTTAATTAAAAAATTATGATCATGAGCTAATTCTAGGTCATTGATCAATTACTTAAAGGTTTGTACTTAATAAAATACTTAGCTAATTCTAATTACACCTTATGATTTTTATAATTTACATTATTATAGCCACTTATAAACAAATATTAAATCTAAAAATAATTAACAAACAACTTATTAAATAAAAGCTTTAATTAATTTATTTATTCTTTTATATACATATATATATATGCATAGGTATTGTTATTATATAATACACACACACAAACACACACTATGCTCATATATATTATTATATACAATACTATTATATAGACTATATATATGCTGCTATTATTTCTTATTTTGCTATTTATATTACTTCTTTTATATATAAATTATGTTTATACATGCATACACTATTTATTTACTTACTTTTATCATCATAATGCAATTATTTATCTATTCCTTTATTATTAATATTTTATGATTCACTTGTAGCTAGATTTATTACTATTAGTGTTTATTATTAATATTAGAGTGTTACTATACCATATTAGTAATTTAGCTTTTATAGACATCATACTAGTATCCTTAACCTACAACTTAATAATATTATCATTTTCATTATAATTACTGGATAAGTTATGACATTATTGTAAAAATTAATTAGTCATTTAATATATTGAAATCAATTTCAAAATTTTAAATTTGAAGAAGTATTAATTTAAAGTTTTTAATATTCATTATAGAGTGAATAGTCAATATCAACATTATTATTAATTAACATTATCTTTTATGCATTAAATACCAACTTTATTATCAATTTTGTAACTATTCCATTACATATACTTACCTTTTCCCCAACATTATAATATTTTATAAAATAAGTTTAAAGGCTGATTATAGCATCTCATTTTTATCTAATATTTTATTAAAATAAGTATTATAACTTATTATAAGTTGGTTGTAAAAATAATTATTTTTCATCTATCCCATCATTTTTATCTAACATCAAACAACTTATAATGTATTATACTAATTATAACTAGCATTGACCTTACATAAAAATCAAGGGTGGAATTATTCTAAAATCTCAAAAAATGACTTTTTCCAATAACTTTGTTTAGAAAACTGAATCAACTCATTCATCTTGAATCAACTTTTATTCTCCCAT
Organism: Laguncularia racemosa; assembly: GCA_037954665.1. Taxonomy (NCBI): domain Eukaryota; kingdom Viridiplantae; phylum Streptophyta; class Magnoliopsida; order Myrtales; family Combretaceae; genus Laguncularia; species Laguncularia racemosa. The sequence continues at coordinate 330,265 of JBBMOL010000129.1, forward strand.
TAAATCATAATATTAGTTTCTATAGGAAACTTAGTTGCAAAAATAATTTATAATCACTTTCCATAATTCAATATCAATGGTTTTAGAATTTGTAACTTTGAGATCACAAAAAGAAATTCCTAAAACATATTTAACAAAATGTAACAATAATACTTATCAATACCTTAATTTCATTACATAAACAACTTGCTACAACATTAACCCAACAATTCCTTCTTTAACCAATCTTGTAACAACACCTTCTTTTTTCTTATTCCATTAAAAAAAATTTAATATGTTATGAATTAATGGCAACTTTATTATTCCATAAAATTGATGCTTTCAAATTCCATAGTTTCATGGATTGCTTACAAATCTCTCCATTCCCCCTTCTCAAATCTCTTATCAAAATTTATCAAATCCTTTCTTACATCTTACAAATTATCCACTATGCCACCAATTAATAGCACTATTAATAACACTTAAAACTCTAGACTCCATATACTACTAAAATAAAAAATTATTTGAAACTTAATAACCACATATGCAAAAATTGTAGAATAATTCATAAAATCCTAAGTTGCAATTTCTATCTTTAGTACTATGAATAATTCAACCTTATTACATTCAACATTCTGAAAGACTAAAATTGCAACTTTATTTTAATTCCATAAAACAATTGAAATACTTGTTAATTCATTAATAAGGGATTTTTTTTAAAGAGAAAAATAAGCATAACTAATTTGCTAAAACTCCTCAAATCCACATGAACATATAATCTATTCTTCTATAATCCATCACATATTCATATTAGATTAACCCTATATCCCTAATAATACCTTTACAAAAATGAAATATATTTTGTGATGCTAAATCCTTTAATTCTCACTAGCAACTAGATAAAGATCGAAAGATCTTACCTTTAGATAAGTTTTAGCAAAACACCAATGGTAATATATACATACCCTCCATCAATTAACACCACAAATTACCAATCCTTTCAATAGATCAAAAAATTATTAGAGATCTTAATTAGACATAACAATGAGGAATGAGGAAAGTACTTGCCTATACTTATCGCTTCTTATAACCATAACAAGACCTTGCCTTAAATCACTCTTATCGCTACTACTTGCCCTAAGTTGTAAATTCTTGATATTTGATTATATTGCTTAACAAATCTTAAAACAACGATGATTTAAAGGGGAAGAAAAGTGAGATCTCACCAAGTGAAATTCTTTAATTGATGAAAATCATTATCAAAAGAAGAAGCTTTTGATATGAAAAGGGGTAAAAGGTAAGAATACGTTTGCAGTTTATAGTTTACATTATTGCACTTAAGTAGCGTCTCTTTTAAAATTGGTTGATTGGGTCTAGTTAGTCTTTATAACTGATTTTACATAAAAAAAAAAAAAAATTGAAGATATAGTTTAGGCTTTCACATAAAAAGGTTATAAGAGAAATTTACCAACTTGTTTCAGCCTTTAGATTATTTTTCGGGTTATTTCAAAAAAAATGTGAAGCCAATGTCTAATAGTTTTAATTTAGAGATGCATTTGTAATTATGCTGAAATTAAAAAATCTCGTACTTTATAGCAAGAGCAATCTCTTCTAGAATAAAAACATATTGATTTTCTTGATTGGAGCAACCTTAATCAACTTTAAAATATATTAATTCCTTGGGTTCCTCCTTATTTCGTTTGCATATTACCGTATTCATTTTAATTTTGCTTATAGTTTTAAATATATGTTCATTTGATCAAGGAATTAAATTAATTTGATATATACTTTAATGCAGCATCCGGACCCCGAACTCCGATTCATCAAGGAGATGTTGATTTACGAGAAGAATATGCTAACGCTTTTCGTACTGAATCCTACATTGAGTTTTGGGAACGAATTCTTGCCCTACATGAGGGTAATCATAGTTCTTCACCATCAATGGATACCTTAGCCGGGTCCACCACCGCAACTTGGCTTCCATCTTATCGACTCTTCACAGAACATCTATTGGACCCGGATCAACCCACGGTTATCCGAATCCTATCTTTGGCCAATATCCAACCCAACCATAAAATAATCTTAACTAAGTATTTTAACAAAACTGTTAATGCTTCTTTTCTATATAGCTCGCTTTTAAATTATACAGGCCATACACGTATCCATTTTAATGGTGTAAGATCCACTTTTCGATCATTAAATACAACTAAATTAACATCATTAAATCAATTTCCAAAAATGATGGCCCAACTGAAATAAGTTCTTGGATTCGACAAATCCATGGGTCGGATCCCCATCTTCCCCCCACCCGAATTCATAGTAATTGCTAAATCAACTTGAGTTAAAACGTGTCAAGACGAAAGCCAACCTGTGGCTCATTCGCGGGCTTAAATGCGGCTCAGCTATACTCTTAGTGGCATTTACAGCTTCTTTGACTATCATCATTATGGCTCACGGTCTTGCACTGTTGGTGGCTGCGCCAGGCCTTTTAGCAGCTTCTCTTGATGCCCCGTCGACTAGGAGGCTGACAAGGGTGTTAGCTCAGCTTGATGCAGCTGCAAAAGGAACTGATATAATGAAAAGGGATATGGATACAATAAGTCGGCTTATGGCTCGGCTCAAATGGTTCGATTTTGGTTTGAAAGGGGAGAGGACAGGATTCAAACCAGTGGGGAAGTGGCGCGCCAGCTGAATAGGAACGACTGTAACTTTATTGACCAGCTGGAAGAACATTTGTACTTATGTTTTATGACTATAAATAGCGCCGGAAACCTTGTTGTCAACGAAATCTCGGATCCAGATGATTCGATCCACCAAGATTCCGAATTTGGCCATTAAAGAATAAGTCCATTTTTGCAATTTCTATTGCAAAAAATCATGGCACCATTACGATAATATTTGTTATTTCCTTGTTCGAGGAAGCTGAAGACATTAATTCCTTTATATCGATTAGTTATTTTATCTAGATTTCGAGTTTTCCTTGTCATCAATGTATTGAAGCATCTTAAGTTAAAATTGAAAAGAGAATATTTAAAGATAATAGAGTATTACAATACGATATGTGGTGTTGGGAAAGTTCCTTCCATTTACATTGTTAATACATCTTATATGTTGTTTGCTTATACATACACATACTTACATAATATCAAGAGAAAGCCCACTAATACAGAATATGTTTTACACACATCATTTTAAATAGTATTTATTTATTGCATATGACATGAGACATGTTATGGTAATAGAAAATTATAACCATATATAATAGTATTTAAGGTTGACGAATCGTATTGATGGATCATATTTACATCCTTAAATCATGTCCTGATTGTGTTAGCATAAAAAAATGTATGAAATTGAATAGAAATGACAAATTATCAATTTATAATATAATTGTATTTATTTTGTGTCGTAATTGTATATCTTTATATCATATTTTTATATATATATATATTGTGTAAACATGTTTATAATCGTATTGTATATCGAATTATTATATCATATTAGTAATTTTTAGCTCTATTAACATTGTTTGATTTAAGTAAACTTTATCGGAATAGAAACAAATTGTAAAAACAATTTCCCATCTCCTAATGCTTTATTTTTCTTTGAATAAATGCAATTCTTAACTTTGCTTAACACCAAATGTCTCTTTCGCTTTTTCCTTCTTTTTAGTTTTTACTCCTCTTTTGGCTAACGAGGCAGTCGCATTCTTCAAGGTGCACTCGACCCTTGTCACAAGCTAATTAACATGAAAATCTCTTTTAACGATAATCCTTTCAATTATAAGATTCGCTTATTGAAACTTTTTCCATCTTCTATTTTGTTTGATCTGTCCATATGAGTAAGATTTGGAGGCTTGTGATGTCATGTGTCCTTGTTATATTGTTTCCATTTCCTAATTTCTAGATCATATAATAATTAATACGTGCATTTAAGTAATCGTTAGCACGTCTAGAATTTACAATTTTATTTTCTGTTCTGTTTGATTTGTCCATATAGATAAAATTTGAAGACATATGATATCATGTATCCCTATTATATAGTTCTCATTTTATTGGTTTTTAGATCGTATAGTTACTAAGATATGCATTTTGAATAATCGTTAGCGTGTTTAGGATTTACAATTCCATTTTCCATTCTGTTCCATCCATCCGTCCATATAGATAAGATTTGGAGACATGATGTCATGTGTCCCTCTCATACTATTTTCATTTTCTTGGTTTCTAGATCATATGATAATCCAAATGTGTATTTTGAATAGTTGTTTGCGTGTCTAGAATTTACATTTCTTCTGTTTCATCATCTGTTCATGTGAGTAAAATTTGAAGGCATATGATATCATGTGTTTCTATCATATTGTTCTCATTTTCTTTGATTTCTAGAACATATAATAATTAAGATGTGCATCTTAAATCATCGTTAGTATGTCTAGGATTTACAAAAATAACGTGTGATTGCTTGTTTATTTATCAAACTAATGTTTCGGCCCTCCGTTGTCAAAATAGTAGTTTATGCTTCGTGTACTCTATATTGATGCTTATGGAAATATCATCAAAGACGCGTAGAGCATACAATCATATATACTTGTCTCTCTCCCTTGCATACAATCATATATACTTCTCTCTCTCTCTCTCTTTCTCTATTGAACCATGTGGCAACATAAGCTTCACTCCATCTCCTTAATTCATACTATTAACTTCATTCATGTTTCATCAATAGCTGCTCTCGGTTCTAACAAATGGTAGTCACAAAACTTATTTTCTCAGGAAATATAGAAGGTTAATACACGTGATCTCTGAACTCATGTTCACGTCGGGTGAACTATAATGTTTCTTTCCTTTGTCATTACTGTTTTCACTATGTTCAATGTGAAGAGCATATGCTCTACTCTAATTTTACTAGTGAAGAAGGAAGCAACCGAAAAAGTGGTCCTAGGATTCATTGCCTTTGCAGTCTTCTGGGTGCTTGCAGTTTTCCCATCCGTCCCATGCATGCCAATCGGGAGAACGGCTGGATCCCTCCTTGGTGCAATGCTTATGGTGATTTTCCGAGTCATGACACCCGATCAGGCTTATGACGCGATTGACCTTCCTATCCTAGGCCTTCTCTTTGGTACAATGGTTGTCAGTGCCTATCTTGAAAGAGCCGATATGTTCAAGTACTTAGGTAAATTACTAGCATGGAAAAGCAGAGGTGCAAAGGATTTACTCTGTAGGATTTGCCTAATCTCCGCTCTATCAAGTGCTCTTTTCACAAATGACACATCGTGTGTCGTATTGACTGAATTTGTCTTGAAAATTACCAGGCAGCATAATCTCCCTCCCGAGCCTTTCTTGCTTGCACTTGCGTCAAGTGCTAATATCGGCTCTGCAGTAACTCCAATTGGCAATCCTCAAAACCTTGTAATAGCTGTCCAAAGTAAGATCTCATTTGGGAGTTTCCTTGCTGGAATTCTTCCTGCCATGCTTGTGGGAATTCTTGTGAACGCACTGATACTTCTATGTATGTATTGGAGATTGCTATCTATTCAAAAGTATGAAGAGGTTGCAATTGGGAAAGTAGTTGGGGAGGAGGTTTGGAATTCTCATCAAGTTGCACCAGCAAAAATGTCGCACGTGCCATCCTGGAATTCTGAAGAATGGAACTCTAAGTTGGAGTCCGCAAATGTGCAAAACTCTCCACTGATAAACGGAAATACAGCTGGCGATGAGACTCCACGAAACAGGTTGACGTTGAGGGAGATTGAAATCCATAGGCTCTCAAATGACGCGGCTGACTCGGCTAGGAATTCAGTGCAGGATGTTTCCAATCAGAAAATAGACGGAAATTATTCATCGAACGGAATAGCAGATGCATCTTTTATAGAAAATTCAGAGGGAAAGAAAACTTCGGCAACTAAATGGAAACGGATTTTGTGGAAACCCTGTGTTTATCTAGTCACTGTTGGCATGCTAATTGCGATGTTGATGGGTTTGAATATGTCATGGACCGCGATTACTGCAGCACTTGCTCTTGTTGTCCTTGATTTCAAGGATGCAACGCCATCTCTAGAAAAGGTAAATTATTTAATCTGGCAGCAGATTATCCATTTTGTTTTTTCCGAATTTAATCAAATTGGAAAATCAAGTCTCCCAGAGAAAAATAGAATTGAAAACTTTCTATATGTTAACTCCTCATGAATTATGTATGATGCCTGCTTGGCTCCTCTAATTCACAAGCTAACTCCTATCATTTTTCTTTCTTTGAAAAAATATTTTACAATCACAATATGTTACCCTGATTCATAATCTCTGACGTGATTTTGCTAACACTTACCATTCCCCATTATAGAATTTCTGATTTCCCTTTCCTTCTTTCACCAGGTCTCGTATTCTCTATTGATATTCTTTTGCGGAATGTTTATCGCGGTTAAAGGATTTAACAGTACCGGAATTCCGAAGGCTCTATGGGACCTAATGGAGCCTTATGCAAAAGTTGATCATGCCAGTGGCATAGCCGTTCTTGCCATAGTCATTTTAATACTGTCAAACGTTGCTTCGAACGTACCAACGGGTAAATAAGTTGTCCTGAATCTCGATGGCTGTCCGTTTTTCTTGTTGCTGAAACTATACTGAAATTTCACCTTAAGCAACCTAGATAAATCTTTATGAGTTAGCATTACATGTGTGGAAATTCATCTTGGCTATATGACTTTCGAGATAGATTTTAGCTTTCTCACATACTATAATATCAAAGCCCCATTTTTGCCGTGACCGGTTGGCACGATTTGTGCTTGTTACATAAGCCTTCTGTTTGGACCTTGCTGCTTCATAAGCTAGTTTTTGAAGTGAACTTCCCGACATTTCATGTGGACCACCCTATGGACCCATGAGTGTTGGGTGGATGAAGCACAATCTAAAGTTCTGCACCGTAGGACTAAGTTTTTCTCCTGCTTCCAAATGGTGTCCCCATCCGTCTCCTCCCAATTACATGATATTATATATGAAGAATATATATAATATGTACGATTCTTTTTGCTTTCTTCTTTTTGGTTGATTGGCCATACACGAATTGCAACACGAAGACAGTGAAACTTTATTCTTGATTGACTATGTCTATTTCAACATATAAATCACCTAGATATTATTTTAGCTTGCTCATTTTACGTCATCTAATGTCTACCATGTGGAATATTTTCTTAGTTCTTTTGCTTGGAGGGCAAGTAGCTGCCTCTGCAGCTGCAATTTCTTTAGCTGATGAGAAGAAGTCATGGCTCATTTTAGCTTGGGTCAGCTCTGTGGCCGGTAATCTATCTCTATTGGGATCAGCAGCCAATTTGATCGTTTGTGAGCAGGCACGCCGGGCTCCGCATCTTGGGTACACTCTTTCCTTCTGGAACCATCTCAAATTTGGAGTTCCCTCCACCATAATTGTAACTGCTATTGGTTTGACAATTATGGAAAAGTTTGTATAATGGAGTTCCCTCCACCATAATTGTAATTGTAATTGCTATTGGTTTGAAAATTATGGAAAAGTTTGTATATTGTATTCTTACTGAGTTAGATGTAGATAGGTCCAAGTCATATTCCATGTGATATACTTTTATTGGCTAGTGAGTTAGTTAGTTGGTTAAAGAACTTTACTTTGTAGTTTATATATATAGCATTCCTTATACGTTAAATCGGTTTAGCTACATTGAATAATACATGAGTTCTTGTTATTTTTTTTGTGATATATTTTTCATAGCTTCAATCATAGGATTAGTTCCATGAAATTTGTCATGGTATCAAAGCAGGTTGTAGAAGCATTTCTTGGAGTCAAACGGATTTGGTAGTTCGATAATTTTACTATGTTTAGTTGCTTGTTTTTCAACTTGAAGATGAGCAACCTTGATTCATCCATCACTGATCTATTTTATTTGTCTGGATCAAATAGTTTAGGTATGTTGATAGGAAATTTGATTTTCAATGGAAGCAATCACCTTTCATGGAGTAAGTCGGTCAAGTTAGGGCTTGGAGCAAAAATGAAAATAGGTTTTATTGATGGTCCAATTTAGTGACCTATAGATACTTCACCAGATTCAGTCAAATGGAATTGGTGTGATTACATGGTTAGATGCTAGTTATTAAATTCTATGATCTACATATAAACTTTGTAAAGAAGTAAAAGAACATTACAGTGTTGCGAATGGTCCTTTGATTTTTTAGATATAATTCGAGATTGCAAATTGAAGATAGAATAAAAAAATTGTTAGTGTATTTCAACAAATTAAAGCATTGTTGGGATACTTTACATGAATTACATTGTTTTCCTAGTTGTAAGTGTGGAAGACTTGAATTCTATATTTGTGCTTTCAAGGACATAATTTTGGAATATGAGTCTCATAATAGATTGGTTCAATTTTTAATGGGACTCAATGAGGCTTATTAAGGGATTAGAAATCAAATTCTATCTACAGAGCCACTTCCATCTGTGAATCGAGCATATTATTTAGTGAAACGAGTGGAAAAACAAAGGCAAGTGATTGGATCTTTTAGTTTTGATGTGGAGCTTTCTACTTTTGCGTCGAAGAAAATTGTTGTTCCTACTAGTGGTAGTACTAATCATTTTACATAGAAGAAAGATGAAAAAGGATTTGTTTTGCAAATATTGTAAAGGGGAAGGTCATATGGTTGATTCCTGCTTTCAACTAGTAGGATATCCTAATTGGTATAAGGGAAAAGAGTTTTCCTTGAAAAGTAAACAAAGAGCATTTGTAAACTATTGTCAAAATGCACTCGAAACTCCATTTGATGATCAAAATTCTATGAGCTCAAGCACAGATCTAATGAACAAATAAGTAAATAAACAACTTATTCAAAGTATTTGTCAAGAGGTGTATAAGATGATGAAAGACAAAGGGGAAGGAACAACAATGGTAAATGTGGCTCACACAAGTAACCATAACTTTGATTCTTCTTCTTTATGCCTTAACACTATTAGTAATAATTTGGCTCTTTGAATAATTGACACAGGGGCTTCTAATCATATGACCCCTTGTTATGAACTACTTCATGACATTAAAAAATTACTAGTTCCTATAACAATTAAGTTACCTAATGGAAGTTCTTTAAAAACTAATTGATGGAAATCAGCTTGCATCAACTCTCTCCTATGACCCACTGGAAGGAATTGGAGGACCGATGACAAGGTTAAGGGCAAAACGCATAGAGCAAGCCTTGAATGGACTTATTCAAGAACACTTGGACCATGCTTTGCGGATACTTGCGCCAACAAAGGAGAAGATCATTTTCAATTTATCAAGCATCTCCACTATTAATATTGAAGATTGCTTGGAAGCGGAAGAAGGCCACCGGCTTTGTGATGCTGACCTAGCACTTTAGGTCGCCGGCTTTGTCCTTGTAAGCCATCGATTTACTAGAGTCGGCCTATATATCGACTGCTAGCCTTAATATTGTAAGCTGTCGGCTTACTTAGTTGGCATAGGACTTAGGTCATCGGCTTTTAATTGTCCTTCTTGTGATTTCTTATCATTTTTCTCTTTTAATTGTAAAGACTATAAATAGTCTTCTAGGTTTTCGAATGGGACACTTTTGGATGTACTTTTCTCCTAAGGAAAACCTCTCTATTGTTCTTCATCGAGAACTCATTCCAATCCAATCAAGGTAACTTGTTTCAATCGTAATTTCTTTATAACTTTGGTTTTAATTCATTATTTGAGTTAGGGTCAAGTTATTGCTTGGTTCCAAGGACGATTCTAGGGCTACTTTTTTCCATCTGATCGAGTTCTAGGACAATCTCAACCTAAGATTCGCATCATTTAGTATTAGAGCTTTAGCTCTTAGAAATCAGGTGTTATCTATCCTTTAACATTATCGCAATTGTTGTGCTTGTGTTAATTTAGTCTTTTGAATTCGGTTGTTCAATATTGTTCTTGAAAAAAAAAAAAAATCAATGTTCCATTGAATCCGTTCTACAAGTTTTAGGAATTGTTTGATTAATTTGGTAGATTGTTGGTGTTTGTTCTTTGGTATTGTGTTCAAAAGTTAAAAAGAGAGGGGGGGGGGGGGGGGGGGGGGGGGGGGGGGATGCTTTGAAGAAGAAGGAGAAAAGAAAATTCGTATAAAAAAGAAGAAGAAGGAGAAGAAAAGAAATTAAAATCGCATAAATAAAAAGGGGTTGTTACGAAATTTTCCTCTTAGATAGATTAGATTGAATTAATTCCTTAGTTCTTAGCAATTACATGTTGTTATTTACAGCCTAGTAGGGTCGTTGATAGGGTTCTTGTTAAAGAACTTATGGGGAGATGTTTATCGAATACCAACTTATACACATATTCTTAAGTGATACACGAGTGAATTGAATCCATATCTCTTAGTGTAAACACGTTAGAGAGAGTTGAGAGGAAAACAAAATTATTCTTTCTTGTGTTATTAACAAATTTTATTGCAGGCTGTGGAAACATGAGTAGTGGAGGAGAACATGTGGATTCTGATATGAGGTCATTTATGAAGTCACTCCAAGATCAATTTAAACTTCTAAATAGAATGTTAGATGATCTTGAATCTCCTTTTAAGCATAGGTCTTTCAGAAGGACTATGGATGAGGAGGGGGAAGATGAGTATTCTGATATTGATATGAATAGTTCTAGGAGAGGTAAAAGAGCTTTTTAAAGGCAGGATAATAATTTAGGGAGCATTAAGATGGCAATTCCTACTTTTCGAGGGAAGAATAACCCTGAGCTGTATTTGGAGTGGGAGAAAAAAGTAGAGCATGTATTTGATTGTCACAATTATACTAAGGAAAAGAAGGTTAAATTAGCAGCAATTGAGTTCACTAATCATGCCAGTATTTGGTGGGATCAACTTGTGGTTAGTAGGCGAAGGACAAGAGAGAGACTAATTAAGTCATGGGAGGAGATGAAGGTAGTAATGAGAAAAAAGTTTGTACCTAGTCATTACTACAGGGATTTGTATAGAAAGTTGTAGGGGTTGACTCAAGGTCCTATGAGTGTTGAGGATTATTATAAAGAGATGGAGGTCGCTATAATTCGAGCTAACATAAAAGCTGATCGTGAAGCTACAATGGCTAGATTTATTAAGGGCCTGAATAGAGAGATAGCTGACATTGTGAAGCTACATCATTATGTGGAGATGGAGGAACTACTACATAAAGCTATTAAGGTGGAGAGGCAGTTAAAGTCCAAGGGTACCTTTAGGTATGGCTCTACTTCTGGCTCTTCAGGGAAGACAAACTGGAGGAATCATAAGGATGTCTCTAAACAAAAGGAAGATGCAAAGTTTAAAGAACCAACTGCCTATCCCAAAGGTAAAACTAAACTTGAACCCTCTGCTAGATCACGTGATATAAAATGTTTTAGGTGTCAAGGGTTAAGGCACATTGCCTCTCAGTGTCCAAACAAGAGGGTTATGGTAGTTCTAGATAATGGTGATGTAGAAAGTATCGGCTCAGATGAGGGAGAGATGCTACCATTGGAGGAATGCAGCGATGTTAATGTAAAGGGTCCTGTGAAAGGAGAAATTTTGGTTACTAGGCGTGCTCTAAACATACAACCTAAGGAAGATGATGATGAGGAACAGCGTGAGCATATCTTCCATACTAGGTGCCATGTAAGTGGTAAGGTATGTAGCATGAGCGTTGATAGTGGTAGTTGCACAAATGTTGCAAGTTCTTTTATGGTTGACAAATTGCATCTACCTATAATGAAGCATCCTAGGCCATATAAGCTGCAATGGTTGAATGAGTGTGGAGAAGTTAAAGTAACAAAACAGGTTGTAGTTGCATTTTCCATTGGTAACTATAAGGATGAGGTACTTTGTGATGTTGCACCTATGCATGCCAGACATCTCCTTTTGGGGCGTCCATGGCAGTTTAATAGGAAGGTCATTCATGATGGGTACAAAAATGTGTACAAACTTGTAATGAATAGTAGAATCATTATGCTAACACCTCTCAAACCTTTAAAGGTATATGAGGATTAAGTTAGAATAGTGAAAGAGTGCAAAGTGAGAGAAAACAAAGTGAGTACATCAAAAAAAGGAAGGAGTGACAAAAAGATTGGGGAAAGCAGTGAAGAGAGCAGTAAAAGAATGAGTGCTTTTGCTACAAAAGGAGAGATTAAGAAAGCTATGTTTGCGAGGCAACCATTACTTGTACTTCTGTATAAGGATGTTTATTTTACAACTAACAATCTTAACTCATCTTTGCCCAGTGTGGTTGTGTCTTTACTGTAGGAGTTTGAAGAGTTATTTCCCAAGGACATTCTAGATAGATTACCTCCTCTAAGAGGTATTGAGCACCGGATCAATTTTATTCCAGGGTCATCTATTCCTAGCAGACCCGCGTATAGAGCTATTCCGGAAGAGACCAATGAGATACAAAGGCAGGTGGAAGAACTTGTATAAAAGGGATTCGTGTGAGAGACTTTCAGTCTATGTTCAGTTCCCATACTGTTGGTTCCCAAGAAAGATGGAACATAGCACATGTGTGTAGATTGCTGAGCCATCAACAAGATCACCATTAATTTTAGATATCTTATTCCTAGGTTGGATAACATGCTTGATGAGTTGTATGGTTCATGTTTATTCTCAAAGATTGATTTAAAAAGTGGTTATCATCAAATTCGCATAAAGGAAGGCAATGAATGAAAAACTGTTTTTAAGATAAAATATGGGTTATATGAGTGGTTAGTCATGCCATTTGGCTTAACTAATGCACCTAGCACCTTCCTGAGTCTAATGAATCATGTGTTGTGTTCTTTCATTGGAAATTTTTTTGTAGTTTACTTTGATGATATCTTAGTGTACAGCAAAAATTTAGATGATCATGTTAAACATTTGTAGGCTATTTTAAGTGTTTTGAAAGAAAATAAATTATATGCTAACCTGCAAAAGTGTGGTTTTGTATGGAATGTATTGTTTTTCTTGGATTTTTCGTAAGCTCACAGGGAATAAAAGTGGATGAAGATAAGGTGGAGGCGATTAGGGAATGGCCTACCCTAAAGAATGCAAGTGAGGTAAGAAGTTTTCATGATTTAGCAAGTTCCTGTAGGAGGTTTGTAAAGGATTTTAGTTTTATTACAGCACCTTTAAATAAGCTTGTTAGAAAGAATGTGGTGTTTAGGTGGGAAGAGGTACATGATGAGGCTTTCAATACTTTGAAAGAAAAATTGACTAATGCACCTTTATTGTGTCTGCCTAATTTTGACAAAGCTTTTGAGGTTAAATATGATGCACTAGGGATTGGAATAGGGGCTGTTTTGATGCAAGATTCCAAATCAATTGCCTACTTTAGTGAAAAGCTTAGTAGGGCAGCATTAAATTACCCTACCTATGACAAGGAGCTGTATGCCTTAGTACGAACTCTTCAGACATGGCAGCGCTATTTGTGGCTTAAGGAGTTTGTCATTCATTCTGATCATGAGAGCTTAAGGTTTTTTAAATCCCAAGGTAAGCTTAATAAAAGATATGCTAAGTGGTTATAATTCATAGAAACGTTTCCTTATGTAATTAAATACAAGAATGGGAAAGAAAATGTTGTTGTTGATGCATTATCTAGAAGGTATGTATTAATAACATCATTGCAATCTAAATTACTTGGTTTTGAATTCATTAAAGAATTATATAGTAATGATGTTGATTCTACCAAGCATGGAATGCCTATTTAAAATGTGCTCATGGGGAGTATTATAGGCATAAAAGATTATTGTTTAAAAAGACTAGGTTATGTGTACGTAAGTGTTCTTTGTGAGAACTGCTAGTTACAGAGTCCTACGAAGGAGGTCTAATGGGACATTTTGGTGTGCAAAAGACTTTAGATATATTGCATGAACATTTTTATTAGCCTAACATGAAACATGATGTGCAATCTATTTGTGATAAATGTCTAACTTGTAAACAAGCAAAGTCTAAAGTAAAACCACATAGGTTTTATACACCACTGGATTAATATTTCCATGGACTTTGTAATCGGGTTACCTAGGACTCAAAGTTTTAAGGATAGCATATTTGTTGTTATTGACAGGTTCAGTAAGATGGCACATTTTATTACATGTTCTAAAACCAATGATGCAACACATATTGCTGATTTGTTCTTCAAGGAAGTAGTACGTTTGCATGGATTGCCTAAAACAATAGTAAGTGATTGAGATGTTAAGCTCCTAAGTCATTTTTGGCATACTTTATGGAATAAATTAGGGACTAAACTCCTGTTTTCAATTGTTGCACATCCCCAAACGGATGGGCAAACTAAAGTAGTTAATAAGACACGTACTACATTGTTGTGTGCTATCATTCAAAAGAACTTAAAACAATGGGAATCTTAGCTGCCTCATATTGAGTTTGCATACAATAGAACTGTTCATTCTACTACATCATATTCACCATTAGAGATTGTGTATGGTTTTAATCCTTTAACTCCTTTAGATTTATTACCTTTGCCTTCTAATGAAATTGTTAATCTTGATGGAAAACAGAAGGCCAATTTTGTAAAGGATTTACATGCCAAAGCTCATACCAACATAGACAAGAAGAATGAACACTATGCTAGACAAGCCAATAAAGGGAACACTAAGGTTGTTTTTTAGCTTGGAGATTAGGTTTAGGTACATTTTTGCAAGGAAAGGTTTCTCGAATAAAGGAAATCTAAATTACAACCCCGAGGAGATAGGTCGTTCCAAGTGATAGAAAGGATAAATGACAATGCCTATAAGATTGATTTGCCCAGCAACTATGGAAATGTAAGTGCTACTTTTAATGTTGTTGATTTATCCTTATATGATGCAGGTGATTCAAGGACAAATCCTTTCGAAAAAGGAGGGAATGATGAAAATCAGCTTGCATCAACTCTCTCTTATGACCAACTAGAAGGAATTGGAGGACCAATGACAAGGTTAAAGGCAAAACGCATGGAGCAAGCCTTAAATGGACTTATTCAAGAACACCTGGACCACGCTTTGTGGATACTTGCACCAACAAAAGAGAAGATCATTTTCAATTTATCAAGCATCTCCACTATTAATATTGAAGATTACTTAGAAGCAAAAGAAGGCCACTGGCTTTGTGATGTCGACCTAGCACTTTAGGCCGCCAACTTTGTCCTTGTAAGCCGCTAGCTTACTAGAGTCGGCCTATATATAGGCCGCCGGCTTACTTAGTCGACATAGGACTTAGGCTGCCGACTTTGAGAGTTGGCTTTTAATTGTCTGTCTTATGATTTCTTATCATTTTGCTCCTTTAATTGTAAAGACTATAAATAGTCTTCTAGGTTTTCTAATGGGGCACTTTTGGATGTACTTTTCTCCTAAGGAAAACCTCTCTATTGTTCTTCATCAAGAACTCATTCCGATCTAATCAAGGTAACTTGTTTCGATGGTAATTTCTTTATAACTTTAGTTTTAATTCATTATTCGAGTTAGGGTTAAGTTGTTGCTTGGTTCCAAAGATGATTCTAAGGCTACTTTTTCCATCCAATTGGGTTCTAGGACAATCTCAACCTAAGGTTCGCATCACTAATGTAGTCAGAAGAGTAAAACTTTCTCAAAATCTCACAATTTCACATGTTCTCTTCATTCCCCAATTCTCATATAGCCTCTTTTCAGTTCAAAGATTAGTTTGTGATCAATCATTACAAGTAATTTTTTGTTCCTTTACTTGTAAATTCCAGGACCTAAGACCTAAAAAAGTCGTAGCTTCAGCAAAGGCAACCAATGGACTTTATGTACTTACTTTTAGGTTCAATGTTGATTATGATGTTCTAGTCCTGCAAACATGTATTCAATTCTAATATGAACACTTCAAACGATAGGTCAATTCATTTGATACATAATTGCTTGGGACATACTTTTGTATCCAAGTTGCAACACTTGGAAATCTGTAAACATTTGGATTTTGATAAATTTCTTTGTAATACTTTTCAAGAAGCAAAATTTCATAGATTACCATTTCTAAATAATTCAAGTTCAACTTCTTTTGCCTTTGAATGACTTCATATTGATATTTGAGGCTTTTATTGTATTACTTCATTAGATGGTGCAAGATCCTTTTTTTTTTTTACCATTGTTGATGATTATACTAGAGTAACATAGACTTATTTGCTACATCATAAACATCAGACTTCTTCTATTCTTGATCAATTTTTCCAATATATCATCAACTAGTTTTCTATTACTCCAAAGGTTGTAAAAATTGACAATGGAGGAGAATTCATGTCTAAAACTTATCAAGATCTATTTTGTAACCTTGGAATAATACACCAACACACCATTCCTTATACCCCACAGTAGAATGGGAGAGTTGAGAGGAAACATCATCACTTATTAGACACTTCAAGAGCTCTTCAACTTCATGCCAATCTACCAAAAACTTTTTGAGGTAAATGTATACTCACTATTACTTTCCTAATAAATAAAATGCCCATGTCCAATCTTGGATGGAAATCACCTTATGAAATGCTTTTTAAGAAACCACCAAATTATGAAAATCTTCAAGTGATAGGTTGCTTACGCTATGTTGCACAACTTTCACCAAAACTTGATAAATTTGATCCTAAAGGTGTTAGATGCATATTCCTTGGTTATGTTAGTGGAAAAAAAGGCTATAAAGTTTACAATCTTTCTTCTAAACAAATAATGGTGAGCAAAGACGTTGTTTTCTTTGAGGATATTCTTCCTTTTCAAGATCATTTTTTCCCTCTAAATTCCTCTTCTGATACATCTTCATTGGCTTTAAAAAATCCGATTTTGATTAAACCACTTATACATATCTCTGCTTCTCCTGAATTTGATATACATATCTTATCTAAATCCATTGTTTCTTTTGAACCTCTACCTATAGTTATTGATCAGTTTCTTGCTAATCTACCCAGTGATGTAACTACTTTTGAAATTTGAAGGTCTTTTAGAACAAGGAAGTCTCCTTCTTAGCTTCAGGACTTTATGCATATAGCTTAGTCTAATAAGGCTGCTGACATGACTTTACACAACTAATTAACTTCCCAAACTTCAAATAAAACTAACTATCCTTTATTTGATATTTAATCATTTGCTAACTATCCTTCAAGTTTATTGTTTCATTAACAAATGTGTTGACTATAAAAGAGCCATCTCATTACTCTCAAGCAATTAAGTAAAAAGAGTGGGTTCAAGCTATGGAACAAAAGCTCCATGCTCTTGAATGAAACTTAGGAGATTACTTCATTACCTAAGGGTAGAAAAGCTATCGATTGTAAATGGATTTATAAAGTGAAATATCGACCTGATGGAAGTGTAGAGAGATATAAGGCAGGGCTGGTGGCTAAAGAATATACACAAGTAGTAGGTGGAGATTTTCATGATACTATTTCTCCAATGGCAAAGTTAAATACTGTTCACATTGTCATTGCTATTGTTGTTGCCTCTTCCTAGCCTTCACATCATATCAATGTTAACAATGCTTTTTTACATAGTCATCTTGATGAAGAAATCTATATAGTGCCACCTGAAGATTACAATAAAGCCCAAAGAAATCAAGTTTGTCATTTGAAGAAGTCTTTATACAGACTCAAGCAAGCTTCTTGACAATGGAATGTGGAAATATCTAGTTTTTTTTTTATCACCTCTAGTTTCAATCAATCAAAGCATAATCATTCTCTATTCGTTCAATAGACATCTACGGGTTTCATAGTAATTATCTTGTACGTAGATAATATTTTGATCACTTGTAGTGCCCCAAAACCTAGGACATCATAGTTTGTCATATGTCACTATTACATAGTGATATGCTAAAACTCTAAATCTTCATACAATTTTGAACCTATTTATCTTCACTATATATTCAAGCGTATGCCACATAGCAACAATATCACATACATATATGTAACAGTAATACTCAATACATCAAATCATCAAATTATTATTTTTCAATTACTTAATATACAACATAGGGATACTCATAACCTTGATACACATATAGTATTTATATATATATATATATAATCCTAATGAGAATTGCTACTACAAGCCTTGTTTAACCCTAATCTGCCATAGATCATTTCGATACATGGTTCCATTAGGGACAATACGGCATGCCAATCATCGGAGTACCCCCTAAGGGTCTGTTACTATAGCTCTTAGACCAAGCCAAACACAAGTAACATTCACAATTAAGTTCATATAACATTTAAGGTCATTAAAAAAACTACACTAACAATCACAAGTAACAGAACAAGGTAAACACATACCTGAAAGAGTGTTTTCACTATAATCTCTTACATCTCTAAGAAAAGGATGTAGACCTGTTCAAGTATAAATTACTAAACTTAATTCCATTCTACAATTAATTTAGGTTTACTAATTGATTAGGTATATTCTAATTGTATAATTCCCTTCCCCGAGGTTTTATCATGCCTCTATCTTAATTTAAAATCATGGAATTACAAAATAGAATTAAAGTATGAGTGTTCCAAGACAATACAGTTATGTGAGAGGCCATGCAGAGGAACATGGCTAAAGCACGATCGTGCTAGTGATTGTGTATCTTACTGTATAAAATTGTCATTTCAGTACGCTTAGGTATACGGTCGTGTATTTGGCCGTGTACTTTTCTATGGATTTTGTAATTTTGACACGCCTAAGTATACAGGCATGTCCGTCGTTTGTGTACCTTTCTATACATACTCATGTTTCTACACGGGTAGGTACACAAGTGTGTATCTGACCGTGTGCAACATTATTCATCACGAACCATTATTCCCTTTCCTCCAATTCATTCATAAGCCTAAGTTTTATGATTTTAAGCTTAATTGATTAATGTATCTACTAATTTTAATACATAATTTAAGTCTTGTACATTTACTTGATTTGGATTGTGATCAGAATCCATAATCTACTTGATTCCACATCCTCATTGTCTTGTTCCTTATTTCAAATTTTGACTATAAGTATTATCAGTTACTTAAATCTATAATTTTAATCATTAGAATGAACGTCATGTTTACCAAAATCCTTACCTGATAATTTGAGGTTGATCTTGTAGGTGTTCGCTAAATCTCCTTGTGAATTTCTTATAGGGTCTCTTAGGTTGTAACTACATAAATGAGGAAAAAGGAGAAACCTTAGGTTAGTGCAACTTATATACCTTAGCCAGGAAAAGACCAAATTCCCCCATAACTTTTAAGCATTTATTTCATTAACGTTAGACTAAAGTATAATAGATAAATATACATTTACATATATATATGTACATTCTCACCCCCCCCCCCCCTCCTTCCCTTATAAAAAAAATTTCATACTTGAAAGTTACTTAGAATTAGAAAGAGTTCTAGATGCTTTCTTCGCATGTCTACTTCTAATTCCCATGTCGCTTCTTGTTCTGTTTGATTCACCCACTGCACCTTGACATAAGGAATTACTTTCCTTCTTAATACTTTCTCCTTAGTATCAATTATTCTTATAGGTTTTTCAATGGATGATAGATTTAGTTGTACCTTCAAGGTTCAAAAGCCACTACTTAGTTTGGGTTTGGTAAAATTTTTCTCAGCATAGATACATAAAACATATCATGTACCCTAGCTAAACTTAGTGGTAAAGCCAACATGTAAGGAACAGTACCCACTCTTTCTAGAATCTCAAATGAACCCACATATCTTGGATTCAACTTCCCTCTAAGACAAATCTAATTACTCCTTTAGTTGGAAATATCTTCAACAAAACCTTATCCCCCAATTGAAATTCTAAGGGGTGTCGTAATTTATTTGCATAACTCTTCAAGTGACTTTAGGTTGACAGTGTCCACTGCCTTATCACTCTAACCTTGTCTATTGCTTTTTACACTATTGTCGAGTCTAATTTTTTGAATTCCCATTCCTAATCCGATCTAGACTAGACCCTATGTTCATCTAATGTAGATCCTAGACGTGAGTTAGGAATTTCGTTTAATTTTTGGAGTCGCCACCCAACTGTTGTTGGGAAATATTAAATTAAGACTAAAGGAGCGGATTAGTCTTAATTTGGACCACTAGTCGTCGTTATTTCCCCTTCTCATTTTCGAAAAGAGGAAAAGGGAAAACCAGAGTTTCTAAGTCCGGAGGCTAACCTATTAAAACCTTACGGTTACCACCTAATCTCCTAAAATTGTTCCTATTTAGAAATGTGTTTTATTGTGTTTTTGTCACTTTTTATTATGTTTTTGAATTATTTCAAGAAAATGATTTTTTATTTCATTTTATGGGTTAACCCGAATGGGTGCCTACGTACCTGCTATCCAGGATCAAACAAGCCGTAGTTCGCTTTTTTTTTTTTTAACTTTAAGTGTGTTTGTGAATTTTAATTTTGAAATCTCTTTTGCTTTATGTTTTTAACATTTTTTGGATTTTTCAAAAAAATCTAAACCTGAGCTTAATAATTTGATCTTTGAAAATAATTTTTGGGAAAAACATCAATTTTGGATTTATTTGAGAAAATAATTTTTCTAAGTGATAAAACTCATTTTTATAATTTTTATTAATTTTTTTATTATTTTTGTAATTTTTATGATTTTTTATGATTTTTTATCATTTTTCGATTTTTCCTTATTTTTCTCCAATTGTTATAATTTTTATGAGTTTTCATGATTTTTTTATAATTTTGTTATTTATTTATTTTTATTTTTTTTATATTATAATTTTTCATAATTCTTGTTAAAACTTTTATCCTAAATTATTATCTATCCTATTTTAAAACCTAAAGTTTTATTATTATTTTTCTAATATTTATATTGTTTTTCTACATTTTTATTATTTTTATATTATTTTTTATTATTTTTCTACATTATTAAATCCTAAAGAAATCTAATTTCTAACATTTTCCTATTTATTGAAATATAAATAAAACATAAATAAATAAACAAATAAATAACAAATAACAAAATAATAAATCAAATCGGATTAAAAACAAATAAAGTAAATAAATAAATAAATAAAATCGGGAAAATCGACTCACCTGGATCCGGGTCGGTGCGCGGGTCGGGTCGGTCGAGTCGGTCGAGTCGAATCAGGTCAGGTCGGATCGGTCGGACACGGTGCCGGAGGATGCTTGTTCACGGCGTTCCGGCAGTCTTTTGTCACGGGTGAGGTGTTGAATCCTAGCTTCTCGAGGGTGCTGAATCCAATGGTGGCGGTGGTTCGCTCTCAGAACGTCTCCTGGTGGTGGCTCAGCTCCGATCGGCGGTTCGCGGTTTTAGGTTTCCTCCGATGCTCTCCGATTTGCTCTCTTTTCTCACTTTCTCTCAATTGTGATTCGTGTTCAAGCTTCCTCTCCTCCTCCTCTATTTATAGGCGTTTGAAATCGAGCTAGATAAGCTCGGATTTCCACCGATCAAAGCAAATCGGATCGACGGTTAAATAAACCAACTCCGATTCGTGTAAATCCTTTGATTTGTTGAGATTTGATTCTAATTGGATGATGTTTATCTCAATTCTGTTGAAGATATGTTGGATTTGTGCAAAAAATCGAATCGAAACGGCCGAAATTCGAATTTTTCCTTCATCGGCGATCTCGGACCCGGGGTAGAAGACGATCACGCGCCCGGCGCGTGCGTTTCCTCCAGCCAATCGGATGCTGCCACGTGTCTTGGGTAAATGAAAAAAACGCAAAACGCGGAAACTGCTTCCCCTGCGTTTTGAACCTGTGACCTCGCACCCGTATGCACCCACTTAGCCACGGCTCGGACCAGCTGAGCTAGCCCATTTTCCTGATTTTGTTTATTTCGCAAATTACATATATGCAATGCGATTTTTTTATTTTTTTTGTATTTTTTGAAATTTCAAAATTTTGTAAAAATTATTTATTCCTTATTATTACCATTTCTAAAATCATTTTTCAAAATTGATGTGTTTTCCTATTTATTTTTATATATTTTATTATTATTTTTATTATTTTTGCTAAATTAGAGAAAAATTGGAAAAAATTGAAAATTGATTATTATCAATTATTATTTATTCTTAAGGCAAAAATGGGGTGTTTACAGCTACCCCTCTTTGTAGTAAAGTTTGAAAAACTTAACTACAAAGACAAGAAAGACGCCATTTTTGGCCTCTTAAATAGATAACGCCTTGGTTTGGTTGGTTATTTGTTTTGGTAGGAAAATGCTCCAAGAGCTAATAATCCCATGATTTAAGATGGTCCTAACAATTTAGAGTAATGTTCCCTCCCCAAACAGTGCTTTATGGGCTAACTAATTGGCGATAGGAAACACCTCACGCATTGTGTAGAAGAAATGATGATAAGAAGCGTCTTATCAGACTAGCAACCTTAGAAAGAAAATTTACTTAGGAAGCGCCCTTATGAGCTGGCTACCTGTTAACAGAAGCGTCTTGTTAGACTAGCAACTATTTGGAAGAATATTTCCGAAAAGTGCCCTAAGAGCTGACTAATCGGGAGAATCTAGGAAAGTCCCCCTCATGGGCTGACTAACCTTAAGATAGATTTTTAGGAAAGTGCTCATCTTGGGCTGACTAACCTATGGTAGAGTGTCTCAAAAAGTGCCCTTATGAGCTGACATTGAGAACGGATTTTTAGAAAAGTGCCCATCTTGGGTTGACTAACCTATGATAGAGTGTCTCAAAAAGTGCCCTTATGAGCTGACCTTGAGAACGGATTTTTAGGAAAGTGCCTGTCTTGGGCTGACTAACCTATGATAAAATTGACTGAACTGTCTCAAAAAGTGCCCTTATGAGCTGACCTTGAGAACAGATTTTTAGGAAAGTGCCCATCTTGGGCTGACTAACCTAGGATAGAGTTGTCTCAAAAAGTGCCCTTAGGAGCTGACCTTAAGAACAACTTTTTAGGAAAGTGCCCATCTTGGGCTGACTAACCTAGGATAGAGTTGTCTCAAAAAGTGCCCTTATGAGCTGACCTTGAGAACAACTTTTTAGGAAAGTGCCCATCTTGGGCTGACTGACCTAAGATAAAAATGATATCTCAAAAAGGTGCCCCCTATGAGCTAACCTTAGAGAAGATGTTTAGGAAAGCGCTCATCTTGGACTGACTAACCTAAGATAAAAATGATATCTCAAAAAGGTGCCTTTATAGGCTGACCTTAGAAAAGACCTAGGGAAGTGCCCTTTTTTGGGCTGACTACCCTATTAAAAGGAATGTTTAGACAAGTGCCCAACTATGGGCTGACTTATCTTATGCTTCTGAATATGCTTTCTACTGACTAAGCTAAATGATGTGATGCCTTTCATGATACGATGATAGTTATTTATTTTAATATGCTTGTCAGTTTATCGTGGATAGCCACTAAACAACCGAACCTTCGGGCTAGTTTGTTTCTACTTCTCTTCTTCTTTTCTTGACACGGGGTTGAAAATCTTGACGTGCTTCCTTTCTTTATGCACATGGCTCTTTTGACGATAATGTTACTCTACCAATGCACTATGTTCTAATGCTCAAAAGTAGATAGAATTATATCACAAACTATATTAAGATTCATTATCATTTTAGTGTTTATCTTTCATTGGTGAAGTGGTGGGTAATGTGTTTAGGAATATTTATTGTGATGAGAACTGATTGGGATTGTTGATCATTCAGGGATATTAACTTTGCTTGCAAAAAGTGAAAACTCGACTCAACGAAATTTATATCGAACACTGGCTTTCATAAACATTGGC
The DNA here is from genome assembly GCA_037954665.1 of Laguncularia racemosa. NCBI lineage: Eukaryota > Viridiplantae > Streptophyta > Magnoliopsida > Myrtales > Combretaceae > Laguncularia > Laguncularia racemosa. The sequence continues at coordinate 353,869 of JBBMOL010000129.1, forward strand.
AAAATTTCAATTCCCTTGCCTAAGGATAGTACATCTTTACAGCATCTATGTTAATGGGGTCTCTCAATTCCGGACCATCCATCTGAGTTAATATCAAAGCACCTCCTGACAGAACCTTTTTCACTACATAAGGGCCTTCGTAGTTTGGGGTAAATTTCCCTCTGGAGTCTTGGGCACTCGGGAGAACCTTCCTTAGTACCAGATCCCCCTCTTTGAAGTATCGAAGTCTCATCTTCTTGTATAATGCTCGGGCCCTTCTTTGTCGGTAACACTGGCCATGACATAGTGCGGTAAGCCTTCTTTCACCAATCAGATTCAGTTGATCAAGCCTCTTCCTTACCCAACCTGATTCAGTTAGCTGCGTTTCCGACAGGATTCTGAATGATGGTATTTCAACTTCAATTGGTAGCACTGCTTCCGTACCGTATACCAATGAGTAAGGGGTAGCTCCCGTAGATGTTCTTATTGAAGTCCTATAAGCCATGAGAGCAAACGGTAACATTTCATGCCAATCTTTGTAAGTTGTTGTCATTTTCTCGATGATCTTCTTGATATTTTTATTAGCTGCTTCTACTGCCCCGTTCATTGGAGGTCGGTAGGGAGTTGAATTTCTATAGTTTATGTGGAATTGTTGACATAAACCTGTCATCGATTTGTTGTTGAGATTGGTACCATTGTCGGTGATGATGGACTCAGGAACTCCATATCGGGCTATTATGTCCCTTTTTAAGAAGCGGATTATTACCCCTTTTGTGTCATTGGTATATGATGAAGCTTCTACCCATTTGGTGAAGTAATCAATCGCTACCAGTATGAACCTGTGGCCATTAGATGCTGTCAGAGTGATTGGGCCTATTATGTCGATTCCCTACATAAAGAAAGGCCATGGTGCTGATAACAAGTGTAGCTCGTTGGGCGAAGCATTTATCCGGTTTGCGTAGACTTGACACAAATGACAGTGCTTGACGTATTTTATGCAATCTGATTCCATGGTTAACCAATAATATCCTAACCTCATGATTTTTCGGGCTAACATGTAGCCATTCATATGAGGTCCACATACTCCCTCATGTACTTCCTTCATCGGTTCGCATGCTTCATTTTTGTCCACACATCTCAATAAGGTGGTATCAGATGATCTTTTGTAGAGTACAGACCCACTTAGTAAGAAATGGCTTGCTAACCTTCTGATTGTTCTTTGGTCATTCCTGCTAGCCATTTCAAGGTATTTACTTTCTTGGAGGAAAGTCTTGATGTCGTGATAACAGGGCTTGTCATCTTGTATTTTTTCAATGGTTAAACAGTAGGCGAGCCGACTTTCGATGTCTATTTTCATCGGTTGGACTTTGGCTCCCCCTGTTATCTGGATCATAGATGCTAGTGTGGCTAGTGCATCTGCAAACTGATTCTGAGTTCTCGGGATGTATGTGAAAGAGATTGCCTTGAATTCTTCGATTAGCTCTGTCAAGTGTTGATGATACGGTACCAGTTTGGGGTCTTTAGTCTTGTATTCCCCTCTTGTCTGTAGTATGATGAGCGATGAGTCCCCGTATACTTCTAATTCGCGGATTTCCATTTGATAGGCCATTTTGAGGCCAAGAATACATGCTTCATATTCGGCGATATTATTGGTATAGGGAAATGTAAGTCTCGTCGTTGCAGGGAATTGAGTGCCATCTGGGGATATCAATACTGCCCCAACCCCACAACCGAATACGTTGGCGGCTCCATCGAAAAACAGTTTCCATTTAGCATTCTGCTCTATCCCAAAGTCTTCTACTGGCATATCTTCCACTGTCAATATATTCTCATCTGGAAATTGGGCCTGTAGTTCTTGGGAATCTATCTCGACAGGGTATTTCGCTAATTGGTCGGCTAAGGCTTGCCCTTTCATCGAGTTCTGATTTATGTATGTGATGTCGAACTCAGATAGGAGCATTTGCCATTTAGAGATTCTCCCTATCAAAGCTGGTTTCTCTGCTAAGTATTTCAAGGGATCATGCTTTGTCAGCAGCTCAATATGGTAGTAAAGGGTGTATTGCCTTAGTCGATGCATGAACCAAATTAAAGCACAACACGTCTTCTCCACCTCTGAGTACCTCTGTTCCCCATCTGTGAACTTCTTGCTCAGATAATATATGGAACGCTCTCTTCCCTCGTCATCTTTCTGCCCCAGCACACATCCCATGGATTCAGGGAGTATAGTGAGGTATAAGAATAAGGGCTTTCCTTGCTTCGGGACTATCAAGACCGAAGGTTTTATAAGATAGTCTTTGATTGTCTTGAATGCCTCTTCGCATTCGTCGTCCCATTCTATTGTGGCATTCTTCTTCAACAGACGGAATAATGGCCGGCATTTGTCGGTGAGCTGTGAGATAAAACGAGCTATATAATTTAATCTTCCCAGCAAGCTTCTCACTTCTTTAACAGAGCGTGGGGAAGGTAACTCTAATATAGACTTTACCTTATCAGGGTCGATTTTAATCCCTTCCTGGCTTATGACAAACCCTAATAATTTCCCCATTGTGACCCCGAAAGTGCATTTCTCTAGGTTTAACTTGAGCTGAAATTTTCTCAATTGTTTAAACAATTTCCTCAGGATATCCATAGGGCTTTCTCCTTCTTTGGATTTGGCTATCATGTCGTCGACATATATTTCAACCTCTCGATGCATCATGTTGTGAAGTATTGCGACCATGGCTCTCTGATACGTTGCCCCGGCATTTTTCAAACCGAAGGGCATGACTTTGTAACAGAAAGTTCCCCACGTTGTGATGAAGGTTGTTTTGGTTCTATCTTCTTCAGCCATTTTTATTTGATTATTTCCTGAGAAACCGTCCATGAATGAGAAAAGATGGTTTCCCGCAGTGTTGTCTACCAGAACATCAATGTGAGGTAGGGGGAAGTTATCATTTCGCGTAGCTTGGTTTAAGTCCCGGAAGTCTACGCATACGCGTACTTTTCCATTCTTTTTCATAACGAGGACTATATTTGCTACCCATTCTGGGTAGTCGAATACTTCAATGAACCCTACTTCTAGCAGTTTCTTGACTTCTTCCTTAATCTTTAGCAAGATGTCAGGCTTAAATCTTCTCAGTTTTTGTTTTTTAGGTTTGACATCTTCCCTTGTGGGAAGCCTATGAACCACTATCGACTGGTCTAGCCCTGGCATGTCACCATATGACCAGGCAAACACATCCGCATATTCCGTTAATAGCTCGGTTATCTCACATTTTTGCTCGGCACTCAAACTGGTCCCGATTTTGAGGTTCTTAGGGTTTTCCATACTTCCTAGATTTACTGTCTCCACAGGCTCGTCGATCGAAATTCCGCTTTGTTCATGTTTTTGCCAATTTTCTTGTATTATTTCGTGGTCTAGGATATCGCCTTCAACAACTGACCCAGCAGCATTGGAAACGATATCAGTGTTTTTACTTTCTACCTGCGCGAAATATCCCTGATGTTCGATGGTAGGAGATCTGAATAACATAAAAGTGAAAGCATATATATAAGAAGAAAACAAACTGTAATTGAATTTGATAAAGAGTCTCAATAGAATTTGCTTAATAATTTTTCTCTACTTTCGAGCTAACCTAGCGCTACTGATAGGATAACAAAACCAATTGTTCAGAGCCAGATGCTGGTTGGACGTGCGGGGGATTGACTTCCCTTTGCTGCCGTCCTCTTCGTTTACCCGAAGCTCTTGAATGATGTTTGCCTTTCGGAAAGATTGTTGGAGAGGTGGGATGCACATCTGGGTGTCGATCGGCTTTCCCTTCTTTCTGCCTTTGACACCTCTTGCTTGTGCTTCTTCTACGGCCGTAGGAATGTACCCCAGTCCAAACGTCCCGTGCTGCCCCTCTTTAAACTGATGGCCCTCCTTAGTGGTCACCATGTTCACTTCATTGAAAATCTGTAGCCCCAAGTCTTCTGAACCTTCTTCCCCAATATAAGGTATGGTAGTCTCTTTGTATATGGCGTAATCCTGTTCGCCCAATACTGTGACTATCTGCCTACTCGCAATGAACTTGACCCTTTGGTGGAGACTAGAGGGGATGGCTCCAACAGCATGTATCCAAGGTCGTCCCAAAAGCAAGTTGAAAGAACTTGGGATGTCAAGGACCTGGAAAGCGATGTGGAATACTTGTGGACCAATTTCTACTAGTAGGTTCACTTCCCCCACTATGTCTCTTTTTGATCCGTCGAAAGCTCTGACCACCGTGGAGCTAGGTTTTATGTTGCTTGGATCGACCCCCAACAAATCAAGCGTTGCCAATCGGCAAACGTTGAGGGATGATCCGTTATCGATGAGTACCTGAAAGACAATGGTGTCATTGCACCTGACCACTATGAATAATGGTTTGGTGTGTTGGTCTCCCTCCTCTCCTAGTTCTTCCGGAGAGAAAGATATCTGGTCCATTGTAAAGATGGAGTCCGCCACGTGACCTATTTTGTCTGTAGCGATGCCCTCTGGGACCTGAATCTGTTTTAGCACTTTAAAGAGTGCTTCCCTATGGGGCTCGGATGTTGTGAGAAGGCCCATGAGTGATATCTATGCTACAACTTTATTTAATTGTTCCATGATCTTGTATTCACTCGCCTTGACCATCTTTGTAAATGCAGCGAGTCCCCCTTCCTCTTCTTCTCCTTTCTCCACATTGGGTTCTTCAGTCGGGCCTTTATACTTTGGATCGTATAACCTCCCAGAGCGGGTGATGCCTCCCACCATAGGAGGCCGCTCTTGTTCGAGGGCCCGATAGTCGAACGGTGCAGCCTTGTAATTCTCTGCCGCTATCGAGACATTGAATACATATCTTTTTCTTGGGATTTGTAACTCAGCTGATTGTCCCTCGTAGCACTGTATAACCCTGGGCTTCTGATGAGAGTTGATCATGTTGATAGTCTTCCCCTCTTCCTTTGACGGGTTGTCTTCTTTCTCAAATTCTAGTCCCCACCCACTAGGCGGCCCCTGCTCAATCGGGGTATAAGAATAGTTTACCAAATACTAAAATCTCCCGTGTGATTCCCCTAAAGTGCCGATCGTTGGGTCTCCAGCTAACCACCTATTTTTAATGTGTGCCTTTGATGCTTCTTTTGGAGCTTGATGGGATTGCTTCTTCCGTTGCTCCGTCGTATTCTGCTTAAGGGCTTCTTTGGGGATCGACTCCTCAGATGTGATCATATTAATGGTGGGCTTGTGATTAAGCAGTGGATTGGTGTTAACATTGGGTGCTGGGGCGTTCACGAAATCCAGCTGTATGATTCCTGCATCAATTAAGTCTTGGATTTTGTGCCGGAGCCTCCAGCACCTATCTATAGAATGCCCCTCTTGTCCCATATGGTAGTCACACTTGAGGCTTGAGTCGAAATTCTTGGGCCTGTACCGGTCATTGGGGAGCTCGAAACTAATCAAGTTGTCTACCCTCAACCGGGCGAAGACCTGACTGAGCGGTATGAGGATTGGAGTGAACTGCCTTGAGGCCCTAGCGGCCTGGGCGTGACCTGTCATGGGTTGTTGGGCTAGGGTACTCGTGGTCTGGAATGTCACACGAGTCCCAAATTTTTCTGCCTTATCGGAGTGGATCGTGCTGACAGTGGACTCTTTAGCTCTGTTTCCTCCTAAAGGCCTTTGTGTCGGTGTGACCCTAAGAGGCTCCATTGTTTGGAGTCTGCCGGTGGTGATGGTATTCTCAATCATGCATCCCGCAGCCACTACCTCTGCAAAACTGGATGAGGTCTGGCCTACCAGGTGTGAAAAGTAGGTCTTGTCCAGGGTATTGACAAATATGGATGTCAATTCCTTCTCAGATATCGGGATTGCTACCCTGGCGGCCTGGGCTCTCCAGCGCTGAGCATACTCCTTGAATGGCTCAGCATGCCTTTTCCGGAGACTCCCCAGGTCGATTACAGATGGGGCGACTTCGATATTGAACTTATATTGGTCATAAAACGCCCGGGCTAGCTTCTCCCAGGTGTTGACAATGTTGAAGTCCAGGTGGGCATACCAGACCAGTGTAGGGCCTGTGAGGCTGTCTTGGAATGTCTGGAGCATGAGCCGGTCGTATTGAGCATACTTGCTCATTTTCCGGGCGTATAGCCTGGTATGCATTTTGGGGCAACCGGTCCCATCATACTTTTCGAACTCTGGGGTCTTGAACTTCTCAGGGTATACCTCTTCCCTGTATGCTAGCAGATTGGTGATTCCAGCTTGTTCAAAACCATTAGGGCCCTCAATCGTTTTCATCTTGTCATGGAGCTGCTGGAAGAGTCTCTTCTCCATTTCGTTCTGTCTCTCTTCCATCTCTCTCTTCAGGTCGTCAGAGGTTGGCCCCTAGTTGATCTTCGGCTCATATTCAAAAGCCGGGTTGAGGTGGGAATTGATTTCTTCATACTCTGGAGGCTGTCCCTCCACTGCTTTCCCTTTCCTGGCCCCTGAATGTTCTTTCTGGGTTGGCTGAGTGGTGCGAAGGAGGCCGATGCTTTCAGTTAGGAGGTGGACCTGGGCAGCCAATTGTTAGACCGTTTGTTCTAGAGATACGATCCCGGAGTCTGAGGCAGCTTCAGCATTGGTGTTGTTGCGGTTGTCGCTACTGTTGCCCATTTTTGTTCTTGAACATGTGAGAATTGGACTTCTAGGAGGGTTCGGTTGCTTGGGAGCTATCTTGATACCTGGGCGTGCATTTTTTTTATTTTAGTGTGATGTATGTAAAACGATATGCATGTGTCACGCGGATGCTAAAAATAAAAGGGTTGACAATTGATTGACAATGTAATATTGAAACTTTATTTTTATTAATATTGAAAATTTTGGATTTCGATAATCAAAATAACATATTACAAATAATGATCTATTTCCTAGCTCTTTTAGTCTTCTGTTGTGGAGGCTCAGACTTCCCATTGATGATAGCTTCTAATTCTTTGACTTTGGCTTGGGTCTTCTCCAATTGTGCTTCCAAGGCCTTGTTCCTTTGGTCGGATTCTTTGAAACGTCCCTTCCAGATGTCTTTCTTATGATCTGCAGCTTCAAAGTATACCTCCATTCGGGCTTTGACCTGTTCTAGGTATACTTCTGTCTCTGGATTGATCTTGTCTGGTCTTGGTTGGGTGACGTCTGGAACCCGGTATGCTCTTTCCCCTGTCTGGTATAGCTAGCGGATTACAAACTCTCTGGTGGCTTGGTGTTTTCCCACTTCGCCATCTAATTCCTCGAGGTCCACATTCGGGCTTTCAATTCTGGCTTCCCAAAGTGCTTTGACCTCTGCCAGCTTAGCAAACTTCTCGGCTACCAACAGGTTCGGATCTTGGTACTCAAAGGTGACTGCTTCCAGCGAGGGCCAATAAACTATATCTTGGATGGTACCAAACTGGCGAACCACTGAGTTGGGGTGATATCCAATACATCCGCTGATTCTGATTAACGGTACTGCTTGGAAGTTTCTACAGGTCAAGATGATTTTGTCACAGCAGCTCCACCTAGCTGTCCACAGAATATCCTCAGCACTGAAACTTCTAAGTACCTCTACCCAACTGTGGCTGATAAGGTTGTCGGGTAGCTTCACCTTTTCTATACATGAGTCTACGAGATCCACCTGCTGGGCTAAGGTTTTTCGGACCATGTTCAGCCCGAAGCACTTAAGGTGGGTTACAAACCATATCAGTAGAAGGTTGAGGCTTGAGCGAAGGATCCCATGGCCTTTCTTCTTGAAGAAATTCAAGTTTCGGATCTGTTCAGCCAGTAGAGCCGGGATGTAAGATCTTCCCTCTAGAAATTGGGTCACCAGCTCTGCAACCCGGTAGTGAATATAGAAGGTCTTGGTGGGGAACAGTATGGTGGCGAAGGCTGTCAAGATGAAAGCGTTCACCCTTCTCTGTTTGTAAGTTTTGGGGTCCCCACACAGTATGTCCTTCCTATCCCCATTGTCCTCTCGGGCGATGAACCAGGCTTCTAAATCATCCATACGTATGCAATATCCATTATAGTCCGCCAGGGCTTTATTGACTGCTGTCTTACGGATGCCTAATAATCTGCTGAAGGTACCGGTTGGCTCGGCCTCAAGATCTGGTGCGTAGATTTGATCAGTCAGTGCTGGAGCCTGTAGCAACTGGGTGTACTCCTCCAGGGTAGGGGTGATCTCATGCGGCCCGATAAAGAAAGCAGCAGGTTCGATTTCCCATAATTGGAGCATGGTCCGGACTAAAGGCAAATTCACCTCTATCTTTGTCAGTGAGAGGATGGAGCCGATCTTTTGCTGGATGAAGGCTTGCTCCTCTAGGTTGTACAAGGTAAACCAATGGTCCAGTACCAACTTTGGGTCCAAAGGTTTGTACACCCGAATTTCTTTGCGGAGGAGGCGGTCGACTGCGGTGCTAGCCATCTATTACAATAAGAAATTGCCTAATTACAAACAGAACTATGAAAACATTACAGGGAAATAGCTTTGAACTCCAAAATAAAACAACAAACCATTACATTGTTATCAATTGTCAACCCTTATGATGCTATGTATGCAAGTAGGTTGGTTCTAATTGGTCCCCAAGCTCTATGGCCTCCCGCATTCTCGGAGAAATGGATCTCAGGCTATATCGAAGCATTGGGTGGGGTAGCCTAATCGGTCCCGAATGGTGAATCAACTCACTTCGCCCGAAACCTGCACAATGGCTCCCCAACTTAGGTTTCTAGGACGGTCCAGGTTCGACCGCATCTACTCACACAAACTTATGCATGCAAACCCCACAGTAAAGAAAACTAAAATCTGACTAATCCCTGAAAAGTTAGTAACAGAATAATAATTGAAACTTAAAAAGGAACAACTTGAGGAGATTCAAGTGGTTAGCCTATTGGAATGGGTCCCCAGTGGAGTCGCCATCCTATCGAGTCTAATTTTTTGAATTCCCATTCCTAATCCAATCTAGACTAGACCCTATGCTCATCTAATGTAGATCCTCGACTTGAGTTAGGAATTTCGTTTGATTTTTGGAGTCGCCACCCAACTGTTGTTGGGAAATATTGAATTAAGACTAAAGGAGCGGATTAGTCTTAATTTGGACCACTAGTCGTCGTTATTTCCCCTTCTCGTTTTTGAAAAGAGGAAAAGGGAAAACCAGAGTTTCTAAGTCTGGAGGCTAACCTATTAAAACCTTACGGTTACCACCTAATCTCCTAAAATTGTTCCTATTTAGAAATGTGTTTTATTGTGTTTTTGTTACTTTTTATTATATTTTTGAATTATTTTAAGAAAATGATTTTTTATTTCATTTTATGGGTTGACCCGAATGGGTGCCTACGTACCTACTATCTAGGATCAAACAAGCCGTAGTTCGCTTTTTAAAAAAAAAACTTTAAGTGTGTTTGTGAATTTTAATTTTGAAATCTCTTTTGCTTTATGTTTTTAACATTTTTGGGATTTTTCAAAAAAATCTAAACCTAAGCTTAATAATTTGATCTTTGAAAATAATTTTTGGGAAAAACATCAATTTTGGATTTATTTGAGAAAATGATTTTTCTAAGTGATAAAACTCATTTTTATAATTTTTATTAATTTTTTTATTATTTTTGTAATTTTTATGATTTTTCGATTTTTCCTTATTTTTCTCCAATTTTTATAATTTTTATGAGTTTTCATGATTTTTTTATAATTTTGTTATTTATTTATTTTTATTTTTTTTATATTATAATTTTTATTAATTCTTGTTAAAACTTTTATCCTAAATTATTATCTATCCTATTTTAAAACCTAAAGTTTTATTATTATTTTTCTAATATTTATATTGTTTTTCTACATTTTTATTATTTTTATATTATTTTTTATTATTTTTCTACATTATTAAATCTTTAAAAAATCTAATTTCTAACATTTTCCTATTTATTGAAATATAAATAAAACATAAATAAATAAACAAATAAGAAAATAATAAATCAAATCGGAATAAAAACAAATAAAGTAAATAAATAAATAAAAGAAATCGGGAAAATCCGACTCACCTGGATCCGGGTCGGTACGTGGGTCGGGTCGGATCGGTCGGACACGGCGGTGGAGGATGCTCGTTCACGGCGTTCCGGCAGTCTTTTTTCACGGGTGAGGTGTCAAATCCTAACTTTTCGAGGGTGCTGAATCCAATGGTGGCGGTGGTTCGCTCTCAGAACGTCTCCTAGTGGTGGCTCAGCTCCGATCGGCAGTTCGCGGTTTTGGGTTTCCTCCGATGCTCTCCGATTTGCTCTCTTTTCTCACTTTCTCTCAATTGTGATTCGTGTTCAAGCTTCCTCTCCTCCTCCTCTATTTATAGGCGTTCGAAATCGAGCTAGATAAGCTCGGATTTCCACCGATCGAAGCAAATCGGATCGACGGTTAAATAAACCAACTCCGATTCGTGTAAATCCTTTGATTTGTTGAGATTTGATTCCAATTGGATGATGTTTATCTCAATTCTGTTGAAGATCTGTTGGATTTGTGCAAAAAATCGAATCGAAACGGCCGAAATTTGAATTTTTCCTTCATCGGCGATCTCGGACCCGAGGTAGAAGACGATCACGCGCCCGGCGCGTGCGTTTCCTCCAGCCAATCGGATGCTGCCACGCGTCCTAGGTAAATGAAAAAAACGCAAAATGCAGAAACTGCTTTCCCCGCGTTTCGAACCCGCGACCTCGCACCCGTACGCACCCACTTAGCCACGGCTCGGACCAGCTGAGCTAGCCCATTTTCCTGATTTTGTTTATTTCGCAAATTGCATATATGCAATGCGATATTTTTTATTTTTTTGTATTTTTTGAAATTTCAAAAATTTGTAAAAATTATTTATTCCTTATTATTGCCATTTCTAAAATCATTTTTCAAAATTGATGTGTTTTCCTATTTATTTTTATATTTTTTTTATTATTTTTGCTAAATTAGAGAAAAATTGAAAAAAATCGGAAAAAATTGAAAATTGACTATTATCAATTATTATTTATTCTTAGGGCAAAAATGGGGTGTTTACAACTATCTCTAGCCCTATTATCCGTCTTTCTCCTGCTTTATCCCAGTGTAAGGGAGATTTACACTTTATACCATGTAGTGCTTCATATGTAGCCATCTGAATAGTAGCTTGATAATTGTTGTTATATGTGAATTCCACCAAGGGTAGATGATCACTCCAATTATCTCCATGGTCTAAAGCACAAGCTCGCAATAAGTCTTCCAGAATTTAGATTGTTCTTTCAGATTGTCCATTTGTCTAATGGTAAAATGCAGTCCTAAATTGTAATTTAGTACCCAAAGCTTAATGTAAACTTTTACAAAACCTACTCATAAACTGAGCATCTCTATCAATGTAATAGTGGTTGATACACCATGTAATCTGGTAATCTTCTTGATGTACAGTTAAGTGAGCTTCTCTAATCTGTAGTCTACCTTAATTAGTAAGAAATGGGTGCACTTAGTCAATCTGTCTACAATTATCCAAATTATATCATATTTCTCCTTAGTCCTAGAGATAGCTATCACAAAATCCATAGTTACATGTTCCCACTTCCATTTAGCTACAAGAAGTGGTTATAACCCACTAGCTAGTCTTAGGTGTTTGATTCTTATTCATTGATAGACTAAGCATCTAGATATAAATTTAGCTTTCTTCTGCTTCATATTTCTCCATCAATAATGACTCTTTAGGTGTTTGTACATCTTAGTAATTCTGGGATCTACTGTATATCCTAAGTACTGGGCTTCTTTTAGAATCTTTTTCTTTAATTGCATGTCATCCGGAACACACCATTCCATGCCATATTTAACTACCCCTTCAACATCTACATTGAATTCAGTAGCTTCACCCTATTCTATTTCACTTTTGATCTTTGGGATTCTAAGATCTCCAATTTGTGCAGTCTTAATTCAATTGATTATACTTAGTTGATTACTAAGTGTAGGTAACCCGTTTCCCAGTTCTTGTGTCATCATCTCTAATTTTAACTTGCACATATCTTCTAATATCTGTCTTTGAGATGTGACTAGAGTTGCTATATTGATTTTTTTCTTCCAACTCAAAGCATCTGCTACAACATTTGTTTTCCAAGGTAGTAATTAATCTCCACATCACAATCATTTATCAATTATAGCTACCTTCTTTGCCTCATGTTCAAGTCTTTTATGTGAATAAATGCTTCAAGCTCTTATGATTTGTGAAAATTCTGTACTTCTCACCATACAAATAATGTCTCCACAATTTTAGTGCTTAGATCACAGCCACTAACTTTAGGTCTTATGTGGGGTAATCTTTTCATAAGGTTTCAACTAGTAAGAGGCATATGTAATGACTCTCCCATTTTACATGAGCACGCATCTAAGTCTTGAGTTATGGCATCACTAAAGATTTCAAATTCTTCTCCTGTCTTTGGTAGGGCTAATACTAGAGTTGTTACCAACTTCTCTTTCCATGTTATAAAACTCTTTTCACAATCTTCATTCCACACAAATTTGACCTTCCTCTTTGTCAATTGGGTTAAGGGAGTTATTAGTCAAGTGAACCCTTCCACAAAACATTTGTAATACCTTGCTAGTCTTAAAAAGCCTCTAACCTCTATCACAGTTCTTGGTCTTGGTCGGTCAATCACTACCTTTACTGTCTCAAGATCTACTGATTTGTCATCTTTGTTCACTACATGTCTTAAGAAGGATACCTATTCCAGCTAAAACTCACACTTACTGAACTTGGAATATAACTTCTCTTCCTATAGTCTTTCCAGTATTATTCTCGGATGTGCTACATGTCCTTCCTTACTCTTGGAATAGATGAGTATATCATCTATGAATACTACTACAAACTAATCTAGCAAGTCCTTAAACACTCTGTTCATCAGATCCAGAAAAGTTGTTGGAGCATTTGTCAATCTGAAAGGCATTACTACGAAATTCATATTGCCCATATCGAGTTCTAAAAGCCATCTTTTGTATATCTTCTTCCTTAATTCTTAACTAATGACATCCTCATCTCGAGTCAATTTTAGAGAAGACTTGAGTTCCTTGTAATTAGACAAATAGGTCATCAATTATAGGGAAGAGGTACTTATTCTTGATCGTTACTCAATTTAACTCCCTATAATCTATACATAGTCTCATGCTCCTATCCTTCTTCTTAACAAACAATACTAGAGCACCCCATTTTAAGACACTTAGCTTGATAAACCCATTGTCTTGCAACTTTTGAAGTTGAGTTTTCAATTTAAACAATTCAATTGGTATTATTTTGTAAGTTGCCTTAGATATTAGTGTCATTCTTAGTACCAAATCAATGTAGAACTCTGCCTTTCTTATTGGCGGTAAGCCTGGTAAATTTTCTGAAAGGACATCTACATAATCTTTAACTACATACACATCTTCTAACCTCATAATTTCTCTAGTTTCCACTAACAATGCTAATATCCTACCCTTGTCCCCTCATATGTAGGAAGATTTGCAAGTCTCTATGCATCTAACTTGAATACAATTGGATCTTCATTGGGAAAGTTAAAACAAACCATTAGATTGTAACAATCTATAGTAGCACAGTGCTTAGATAGCCAATTTAACTCTAAGATCATGTTAAATTCTATCATCCCCAAAACAAATAATTCTACTAGCATTTTCTTTCTTTGTGTTATAATTTCTACATCCTCACATATCTAATCTAATTTCCTCCCACTTTAAAAGGAGTATTTACAATCATAGCATCACTCAATAGTGCAGGTTTCAACCCACATAGATGCATGAATATAGGTGATATGCATGAATGCGTTACACTCATACCAAATAACACATCAGCGGTATTTAAATCAATGAGTAGTGTACCTACAATGGTATCCTGATCTAGAGCATCCTACCGTTGCTATTGTTATAATGTAAATATGCAACCAGGTGCTTTCTATCTCGGTCCTAAGTATCAATATCTAGCTATTAGTTTTTTAAGTGTAGTTCTTACTGGCTATTATGTTGGGAACCATTAAGGTGCAACCGTCTGATTATGGGAGGCACCACATTTAAAGGATTTGTGCCCCCTCTACTACAAGTGTAGTAGAAAGTTTGAGGGATGAACTTCTCTATACTGTTTCTACTAAGGTGTCCTATCTTACCATAAGAGAAACAGACCCCTTCAAGCCAACTATATTGCTGTAACTCATGTGGTTTCAAACACTTGGGACATCTCCTTCCTGGTCTTACTTGTGGTGGTGGAGGTAATGTTAGAGGTGCTAGCTTAATCTAAACAAGTCTAGGCGTAAAAACCACAAGTCTAACTTCATACATTGTAAGCCTCTTTCCCTTATCATCATATGGCACACTAAAGGTAGGTCTCTTTCTAAAGGTGATCCCTACCTTATGGCACAGCTGATCCTCAGTTCTCTTTCTACTTTGCTCAAAGAACTTTGCCTTATCAACTATCTCTACATAAGTAGTTAATTGAAAGGCCCCTACTTCATGTTGGAGGTTTAGCTCTAAGCCTCTCACAAATCTTCTTATCTTAGAAGCATCATTGATTCTAATTGGTTCAGGTAAGAACTTGATCAATCAATTTAGCTCTACTTCATATGTCTCTATGGTCTAGTTACCTTACTAGCAATTATAGTATTCAACCTCCATCCTGTCCTTGATACTATTGGGAAAATATTTCTTATAAAACAACTCCTTGAACCTTTGCCATTCAATAGGAGCTCTTATTAACTTGGATGTACTAGTCCATCAGTCAGCAATTAATCCCTTCAACATAAATGCTACAAATTTCACCTTCCTATTGTGAAGCACCATGAAAGCCTTAAAGGTCTTCTTAATTTTAGTGATCTAATGCTTAGCTGCTATTAGATCATCAACCTATGCATAAAACCGCTTTGCTAGCTAGACAAATTTGTCCAATCCACATGGTTCTTTTGCAAGCCTAATAAGTCTCAAGGCTCATTGTTGTTGCTATGCCAACATCCCCACTAGAGCGTTGATAATCTCTAATAGTTAAGCAATCATGACATTTTGATCCGGGGTTCTCTGTTGAGGTGATCCTTGAGGATACCTTTCCTCTAGAGCATCTCCACCTTGTCTAACACTAGATTAGCCTTGTTCGATGTTTCTTCTAGGATGCATTCTGTTTGAAATGAGGCAACAGAATGGTTCCAAAAGTTAGAGTCGATATGAGGAGTTAGTAATAGTATATATCTATGTGTACTTATGTCTACACATATATACATGTATATAGGTAAATAAAATAGGAATTTTAAGGAAAGTACAATTATATAAAATAATTGAAATAAAATAAAATAAAATAATCATCCCATAATTTAGCCACTCTCTTTATTTCTTATTACTCATTTAGATTAAGTGCTTAATCCTTCTAATGATCTCAACTTACTTTTTATTTATTAAAACCTATACTTATTGATGTAAATGCCACATTTTTGCCCCATTTTTTTTAAATAATAAATAAATAAATAACAAGTAATAATAATAATAATAATAATAATGATGATAAAATAAATTTGGGTTTCTAAATTAAATTTGTAAATCTCAAAATAACAAAAAAAATAGCAAAAATATTAGGTTAATGTATAATTTGCGTGTAATAATAAACTGAGAAATGAGTCGGCTTAGTTGGTTCGCATGCTTGCCTGGAACACACGAAGGAGTCATCAATCCTAGGTTCGAATCTGTGAGGAGGCACTTCATGCCATTTTTTTTTCTTCTTTTTCTCGAGCTTCCACATGGCAGCATGCGATTGGCCAACCCAGTCCTACGCGAAGCATGTGACTGTCTTCACCAGCATCCCAATGGTAGTGAAACGGAGGGGAGAGGAAATCGGAGAAAATCCAAACGAGATAAAATGATTCTTGCTCAAATCTTTTCAGGATAAATCTAAAACAACTTCAAAACAAAGGATTTACATCAATCTCTTTTAAATCGAGAAGAAAAAGAAAAGAAAAAAAAAATGAAACCCTGATCACGATTTGGATCTGTGCTCATCCGCATCCGTCCCGCAATGTTTATAAATAAGGGTCGATGTTTGGAGGGGCTGAAGGAAATGAGAAAGAGAGAAGAATAAAAAAAAAAAAAGGAGAGACAAGCACACGAAAAAAATAAAAAATAAAAACACACGCGCACCTGCTGGAGTTTCTTCTCTCTCTCTAGGTCCTCGTCATTCGACACCGCCAACCACCACTTAAGGCGGTTTCTAAGAAGAAATAGTTTCACCAAACAATTCCCTACCCTTAGAAGGTTCGAAACCCCCCATCAGCCGATGCAAATGGCCGTCGAAAAGTCGCCAATGAGAATCTTCCAACTACTGCGATCTAATCCGCATCGACCTGACCTGACCCGATTTGACCCGACCTAAATCAATTCGCGTCTAGGTCAGCACCCCCTCCATTTTATTAATTTTATATTTTTTAATAATAATAAACAAAATAATAAAGAACATATAACAAAAAAATAAAAAAATAAATATAAATTTTTTTATAGTAAATAAAAAAATAGAAAAATAACAAAAGTAAATATACATATGTAAAAATGTTTTATCATTTAGAAAAAAAAAAGGTTTTATATAAAAAATAAAAATAACAATAAAAAATAATCAATTTAAAAAAAAAAAACAGAAGTTTTTTTTAGGTTTAGAAACTTCTTTTAAAAAAAATGCAAACGGTAATAAACGTAAATTTGACACATTTTCATAATTAAAATTAAATGACTCACTAAAGTTTTATCAAAGCGAACTATGACCTATTTGATCTCGAATAGCAAGTACGTAGGCACCTTTATGAGGTAACTCTAAGAAAATAAAAAAAAAATTCAAATTATTATTAGTATAATCATCCTTTTATATTTTCTTTTTATGCTAAAAAAAGATATCATAACATAAATATATAATTCAAATTTTAGAAGGATAAGGTGGTAACTTTAAGGTTTTAATAGGATTGCCCCCAAATCAAGAATCTCTAGCTTTTCTTCTTCTTCGTTTTTTCAAAAAAAGGGATCTCATCGACTAGTGTTTATATTAGAATTAATCCACTCAATTAATTCTAATTCAATAACCTTTCCCAACTCTAGTTGGGAGGCGACTTTAAATAAATAATAAAAATTTCTAGTTTAAGTCGAGGATTTATATTAGATGAGCATAGGATCTAATATGAATCAAATTAGGAAAATAATGTGAAATTTCTAAATTATACTCGACAATTGATCATTACTTAATTGTAAGGATTATCAAACATAAGCTCTATCAATCATAACCTAAGCTCTAAAGATCATCAAACCTAAGTTTTGATACCACCTAAGTTGTAACGCCCTAGAACATGAGACATCACAACCCACTATGTGTCATAGTGATGCGCTAAGACTCTAAATCTCCATACAATTTTGAACCTATTTATCTTCACCATACAGTCATTCATATATAATTTCAATCATAGAAATGAATGACTCTCAAATGAGTCATTCCAATCTTCTTTACTATAAATAAATATATTAAACTCTAATCTCAAAACTAGAATAAATGTTTATCATTATATAATGGTCAATATAAATAAAAACTTAAAAACTATCTTCCACATTCTCACATCACTAACTTAAAATTATATCAAGAATTTCTGCATTGGTTTTCTATCATTCCTCATCCACATAATAATAATGCTCTCTTCCATATTCATCCATGTAATGACACATTAAGTTCCTATGCTCATCATGATCAGTGTGTTCATTATTCTCTCCTACAACTGAATAATAAAAAGGAATGAGCCTAACCTCAATATGTAAGTATCGCACAGACATACATGTGCCACATAGCAACAATATCACATACATATATGCAACAATAATACTTAATACATCAAATTATTATTTTTCAATTAATCAACATATAATATAGGCATACTTATGATCCTGATACACATATAGTATTTACATATATATAACCCTAATGGGAACTTCCACTACGGGCCCCATTTAACCTAAATCTATCTTAAGTCATTTCGATACATGGCTCCACTAAAGACAACGTGGTATACCGATCATCGAGGTGCCCCTTAAGGATCTGCTACTGAGAGCCCCTAGATTGAGCCAAGCACAAGCTACATTCACAATTAAGTTCATATAACATTTAAGGTCATTAAACAAATCACAACAACAATCACAAGCAACAAAATAAGGTAGATATGCACTTGAAATAGTGTTCTTACTATAATATCTTACATCTCTAAGAAAAGAATGTAAACCTATTCAAGTATAAAGAACTAAACTTAGTTCTATTCTACAATTAATCTAGGTTTACTAATTGATCAGGTATATTCTAATTGTATAATTCCCTTCCCAAGGTCTTATTGTGCATCTATCTTAGTTTAGAATCATGAAATTACAAAATAGAATTAAAGTATGAGTATTCCAAGACAATATGGTCAAGTGAGAGGCCATGTAGAGGAACGCAACTAGAGCACAATTGTGCTAGTGATCATGTATCTTACTGTGTAAAATTGCCATTTTAGCATGCCCAAGCACACGGTCGTGTATTTAACCATGTACCTTTCTATGGATTTTGTAATTTTGACACACTCAAGTATACAAGCGTGTCCTTTGTCCATGTACCTTTTTGTACACACTCATATTTCTACATGGGTAGGTATAAAGGTCTGTATCTGACCGTATGCAACATTGTTCATCACAAACCCTTATTCTCTTTTCTCTAATTTGTTCATAAGCCTAAATTTTATAATTCTAAGCTTAATTGATTAATGTATCTACTAATCCTAGTACATAATTGTTTCTTATACATTTACTTGATTTGGATTGTGATCGAAATCCACAATTTGCTTGATTCCACGCCTTTGTTGTCTTGTTCCTTATTTCGAATTTTGACCATAAGTATTATCAATTACCTAAATTCACAATTTCAATCATTAGAATGAACATCATGTTTACCAGAATCCTTACCTGATAATTTGTGGTTGATCTTGTGGGTATTCACTAAATCTCCTTGTGAATTTCTAATAAGGTCTCTTAAGTTGTAATTGCGTAAATGAGGGAAAAGAAGAAACCTTAGGTTTATGCGACTTATATACCTTAACCAGGAAAAGATCAAATTGCCCCCACAACATTTAAGTATTTATTTATTTACCCTTAGGCTAAAGTATAAGAGATAAATATGTGTGTGTGTGTATTTACATCATTGGTTCCGATGAGAATCTAATTAGTACCTTGAAGAAGCAATTGGATGTTACATTCACCATAAAAGATTTGGGATTGGCTAGATATTTTCTTGGTATAGAAATCTTTAGAACTAATGGTAGGTGTTTGATTAATCAAAGGAAGTTTCTACTGGATATGCTTGAAGAAGTCGGCCTTACTATTGCAAAGCCAATAAAAACTTCTCTACCTACTGGACTTAAGCTTAATATGATGATGGTGATTTGCTTGATAATCCCACTCACTTTTGATGGCTAGTTAGTAGGTTATTCTACATTAATTTTACCAAATCGGACATTAGTTTTGCTATTCATCATCCGAGTACATTTATGTCCAAGCCTCGTATCCCACATATGCAAGCTACTTTACATGTCCTAAAGTATCTTAAAGGGACTCTATCATTAGGCATATTTTATCCTACCGCAAATGATCTATCTTTTCATGTGTTTTCTAATTCTGATTGGTTGGCTGACATTTTGGATAGAAAGTCCATTAGTGGATATTGCATCATGTTGGGGTCAGCCTTAGCTTCATGGAAGACAAAGAAACAAACCACCGTGTCCACTTCCTCCACAATACTCATTGCTACCAATCCTTGCTATCATGCCCAAACAAAGCACATTGACATCAACATACACTTTGTCCGAGATCATAATGCCTCTGGTCTAGTTTCTATAGTTTTTGTTCCATCCAAATCTTAACTTGCTGATTTATGTACCAAACCAATTTTTTAGTAGCAACTTCATTTTTTAAGATCCAAGTTAGGGCTTTAAGAAGCACCAACTTAAAAGGGGGGGGGGGGGGTGTTGAAGAGTTTGTATATTGTATTGTACACATGTCAGATGTAGATAGGTCCAAGTCATATTCCATGTGTCATATTTTTATTGCTTAGTGAGTTAGTTAAAGAACTTTACTTTGTAATTCATATATATAGCAGACCTTATACATTAAATCAATTTAGGTACATTAAATAATACATGAGTTCTTGATATTCTTTTTGTAATATATTTTTCATAGCTTCAATCACATGATTAGTTCCATGGAATTTATCACTTGTAAGATGACAATCATGGTCTAAGTACCACAAATACAACAAGTACAAAATTGTTTTTAGGAAAAATGTTAGAAACTGTGGATTTTTGCCTTATCAGGGAAATTTTTTTCTCAAGATCCAGTTTTTCAAAGACTCTTGACATAAGGTGGTTGTATCATGTACAAGATGCAATTACCCTGCACTCACATCCATATGAGGGGCAATGTTAGAGTTTTCCTTAGATATTAGAATTCACTTCATTAAGCTTTAAAGAGAATACCATCAGGATTGTTTACCTCAAGGAAAATTTGAAAATCCTATTTTGGGCTCCTTGTGGCCTTCTATGTTTATATGTAACTTGTTGGCTTATAATTGATTGTTGTAACATGGTTTGCAAGCAAATCCTCCTTTTCCTTCCATTGATGAAGATAATTTTTGTCAACGGCTTCTAATATCTTATAATAATGTGAGTGCCCATATCCATTTTGCATGCTCAAATAAGCTACCTTTCAAAACTCAAATAAAAAAAAAATTCAACTCCTATAGTGTGACTTTTGTTTAAACCAAATAAAAAATAGAAAACACAATAGTATTAAATATTAGATAAGATGTTTTGTTCCAAAATTTTACAAGTTAGAACCATATTAAAAAAAAATCAATAAACCAAAAGTTGTTTTTAGATCTTCAATTTGAAGTACTTGGTCCACACAACTGAATTAATAAACTCGATATATTCGGCTCAAAGTATTACATTGGATATCACTCAATATAATCAAAAAATAATTTTTTTTCCCCCTAAACAAATAAGTTTTTCGGCCAAAAAACAAATAGATTGTTTATTTATAGGGTTTTTTGGTTTTATTAAATTCTTAGTTGTCTAAATATGAGATGAGATAAACGGTTCATCAAAAATTGCCCTTGTAGCTAAGTTTAAAGATCCACAAGGCCCATACTGTGTATTATAAAACACATGATAATGATAGTAAGTATTTTTTTTTTTTAATAATTAATATAGATGAGGGGGTCCGGTGGGAGTAGTCATGTGAGTATTATATGAGTACCACACTGCGCATGACTTCAGAGAAGTGATGTGAAGTTGACACATGATAGGATAACTAGGGGGAGAGTGGCAAGGAGGAGGAATAGGCTATCTCAAGAGTCTCAAATGCACAAGTGACAGACAAGGAAGCTAAGGGGATCTCAAGCATCAACCTTGTAGTTCTTAGGCAATGGAGATCGTTCTTCACTTGAACTCTTGCTTAATCTTTGAGAATAGAGAATTGTCAATAAAACACTGCTCCTTTGATCTCTAGAATCTGGAAAAAGCCCCCTTAATGAGGAGGAATTGTTGAGTCTTTATAGACTCTTAGGCCTAATGACATCCATCAAATCATCTTAGCAATCAATGGATGAGGTGGAGTCTACTCATTTTAAGGTTATCTTAATAAGCTTGCTATGGGCCCAAGGTTAGTAGCTTTCGTCATGAGATGCCTGAAAAAGGTTAGATGTAGATAGACTGATTCAATAATCTCTATTCCAAGCCCACCAAGCTAATTCTCTCTTAATCGTCCCAATAATTAAACCAAACTCATTAAGCCCCGTCACCTAACCTAATGAGTTAAGCTAAATAATCAATGGGCTTATCCCAATATTTTTATGCAATATTTTCAATCCTCTACATTTTGCCTCCTAACTAAAGTCCTTAGAACAAAGTCGAAGGGGTTTGGGCATCATATAAGCCTTTCTAATGGTTACGAAATTGCTTGGCACATGCACGCTTGTGAAATAGTTGCACTACTATCGTATATACACTCGCGCAATTCACATTACAAGAGCCCAGCGCTAATGCTGTATATAATTTAGATTTTTTTTTCTTATTGCACAAGCTTGCAGCACCATTTAATTGTGCATGTCATCTTTAAGCTCATCGAAGTGACATTGCCTCTTATATATATATATATATATATATATATATATATTTCATCCTTGTGAAGTATTCGGCTTGTCAAGTTGTCTCCAATGTATTAATTCCCTATTAATAACTTGACTTCAATTGACTTGCTGATTCCAATTCATGGAAATAAACTAATAAATCCATATATTATGTGCATATTCATTTCAACATAAACAAAATTCTAGATAATAGCAATGGCCTTACATTTGACACCATCTTAACATGCCATATATCTTTGATATATCACCAATAGATCCTCAAAATATCATACTATATATCTTCAATATCATACCAAATATACTTTGGAGTAAATATCTAAATAAAATCTATTCAATAGAATATCTTCACAATACTTAATGAGTGCTCCATATATCATTCTTGTACTCAATATGACGCAGCAAGTTAGCATAGAAAGCTTAGAGAATCACTCAACGAATGAAACTCTCAAACAACAATGGTTGCGCACAACCACTAAAGGCGAGAAGTCTCTCACAAAATGTATTTCAAGAATAAAATAAGACGTAACCCTAACATCACTACAAAAAGGTTTATATACTCTCCTAAAATTATAAAAAGGAAAAGACGAATCTGCGCGTACACGGTCTAAGGCACGGCCGTGCTTCGACCCATGTTGGACTCTGTGACTATTTGTTATTCGATGCCCCTGGTTGAGACACGGCCGTGCTTCAGGCCGTGTTATACTCTGTAGGGATTAGCTGTTCAATACCCCTGCTCGAGACACGACCGTGCTTCAGGCCGTGTTAGACACTGTGAGATCTTGCGGTTTGATACCCTTGCTCGAGACACGGCCGTGCTTCAGGCCGTGTTAGACACTGTGAGATCTTGCGGTTTGATACCCTTGCTCGAGACACGGCCGTGTTTCCGGCCGTGCGTAGAACCCGTGCTCCCAACCGTATGATCGCTTCTTGTATCCCCTCCATCATTCTCTCCCACCAGAGAAGAACTCGACCCCGAGTTCTCTGTAGGATATAATGCCACATCGTTAGGGAAAAAGGGAAAGATATCAGCGACATTGAATGTCTTTGAAATGCCCATGGTGTTTGGTAAACCGACCACATAAGCATTATCATTGATTGCCTGCACGATCTTATACGGACCATACTTTTTAGGTTGAAGCTTGCTGTATTTGCCAACAGGAAACCGTTCCTTGCATAAGAATACCATAACCTGATCACCTACTGAAAATACTTGTCGTCGGCGATGCTTGTCAGCTGCAGCTTTGTACTTAGCATTAGATTGTTCAATTTTCGCCCGGACCTCAAATGTAACCTGTTGCCAACTATCCGCTAGGTTCTTAGCTGCTGCGTGAGACGTCATATCCCTTGGAAGCTTGATCAAATCCACAGCATGGTTAGGAGTATTGGTATAGACAATAGAGAATGGAGACTTGCCTGTTGTCCTATGAACGGCACTATTATAAGCAAACTCTGCCTGAGCTAATGCCACATCCCATTGCTTGGGCTTCTCACCGCAAATACTTCTAATTAGATTGCCCAAAGTGCGATTTGTAGCTTCTGTCTGGCCATCTGTCTGTGGATGAGCCGTGCTGCTATAGTTCAGTGAGGAATCAAACAGCATCTACAAGGTTCGCCAAAAATGACTCAGGAATTTGCTATCTCGATCTGAAGTAATAGACTTAGGCACCCCATGGAGGCGTACCACTTTTTTGAAGAACAACTTGGCAATGACCTGAGCATCAGCAACCTTCCGACATGGGATAAAATGTGCCATCTTAGAGAACCTGTCAACCACAACAAAAACGGAATCAACACCCCGTTGGGTACGGGGCAATCCCAGGACAAAGTCCATGGACAAATCCTCCCATATGTTCTCAGGAACGAGGAGTGGGGTGTAGAGGCCCGTGTTTTGGGCCTGACCCTTAGAGGTCTGGCATATATAACACCGTTGCACAATCCTCCCAACGTCATGCCTCAAGTGTGGCTAGTAGTATCTAGTGCTGACTGCTGCAATGGTCTTGTCTCTGCCCAGATGACCTACCAATCTACCACCATGCAAATCACGGATCAGCTTCTCCCTCAGAGAAGACTCTGGAATACAAAGCTGATTTCCTTTCATGAGGAACCCATCATAAATATGGAAATCACTGCTAGGTTGTTTGTCCCGACACAACGCCCACGCATCCTTAAAATCGTTATCACTTACGTATAGATCTTTCATATGCTCAAATCCCACCACTTCAGTGTGAAGTGTCACCAACAAACTGGCTCGCCTACTCAAAGCATCTGCGACTTTGTTGTAGACTCCCGATTTATGTTTAAGTTTAAACGGGAACTTCTGTAAGAATTGAATCCACCGTGCATGCATGTCCTTACTAATCCTGGTCTGATTATTCAAGTGCTTAAGAGCATCACAGTCAGAGTATAGCATGAATTCCTTGCCCACTAGGTAATGTTCCCAGGTCCTCAAAGCACGCACCACTGAATAAAATTCTTTGTCATAAGTGGACCAATTCCGCCTAGACTCGCATAACTTCTCACTGAAAAAGGCAATGGGCTTCCTTTCCTGAGATAGCACCGCTCCTATTCCCACCCCACTTGCATCACAATCGACTTCAAACAATTTATCAAAGTCAGGTAATGCAAGGACTGGAGCATTGCACAACTTTTCTTTTAACAGCCCGAAACTACTTTCAGCTTCATCACTCCACTAGAACTTCCCTTTCTTCAGGCACTCGGTCATAGGTGCAGCAAGGGTGCTGAAGTGACGAATAAACCTTCTATAGAAGCTCGCTAGTCCCAGAAAACTCCTCAAAGCACTTACGGTGTTGGGAATGGGCCATTCCCTAATAGCTTTTACTTTCTCATCATCCACGGTAATTCCATCACCACTAACGACAAAACCCAAAAACAACAATCTCCTAGAGAGGAATACACACTTCTTGAGATTCACAAAGGGCTTGTTCTCCCTCAGAACATTTAACACTTCCCTCACATGATCGATGTGTTCCTTCTCAGTTTTGCTATAGATCAGGATATCGTCAAAGTAAACTACGACAAACCGAGAAGAAAAGGGTCTAAGTACCTGATTCATAATACGCATGAAGGTGCTTGGGGCGTTACTGAGGCCAAAAGGCATGACCATCCATTCATATAGGCCTTCCTTAGTTTTAAAGGTCGTCTTCCACTCATCTCCTGGTCGGATCTGAATCTGATGGTAACCACTTCTCATATCGATCTTGGAAAAGAATTTGGCCCCACTCAAGCAATCTAGGATGTCTTCCAGCCTTGGTATCGGGAATTTATAGCCAATGGTAATTTTTTTTTATTGCTCTGCTGTCGACACACATGCGCCAACTACCATCTTTCTTTAGGGTCAGCAAAGCAGGCACTGCGCAAGGGCTCATGCTCTCCCTGATGAATCCCTTCTGGAGTAGTTCTTGCACCTTTCCCTGCAATATTTCCGTCTCCTTTGGGCTCATCCTATAATGTGGAAGATTAGGTAGGCTAGCTCCTGGAATCAAATCAATATGATGTTGGATATCCCTCATGGGAGGTAATCCATCGGGTAGCTCCTCAGATGTTATTTCCCTAAACTCCTCCAGTAGCGCCTTCACACTATCTGGAAACTCTTGGTCACTACTCTGATCTTCCTCCACGAACATCACCTGTCGGACAACTAATGCATGGATTGTATGCGTCTCCTTAATTGCTTCCCCCATCTCCCTCTCAGATTGGGTGATGGTGAGGAAAGAATGCCCCTCCGTTTTAGAAGTTTTAAGGCGATGAGATGTTTTGAGAGGTAGGAGAGTGAACTTTACCCCATCCTTCTCTAACCGGTAAACATTTTCCCTTCCTTCGTGTTTGGCATCAACATCAAATTGCCAAGGTCTCCCAAACAGAAGGTGGCATGCGTCCATGTCCACGACATCACAATAGACCTCATCTCTATACTTCCCTATAGAGAAAGGTACTCTGCATCGCTCGGTGACTTCTATTTTCTCAGCCGCTTTAATCCACCCAATGGTATATGGATTCGGGTGTTTTTCAATCGTCAAATTCAATACTCTCACCGTTTCCCTACCAATGATATTCTCGCAACTCCCGCTATCCACTATCAAGTCAAACACCCTACCATCAACAGTACATCTAGTACGGAACAACTGATGTCTTTGGGATTTCTCATCACACTTCGGTGCCAACATCAACTTCCTAATGACATACGTTTCCTCATCATCTCCATAACCATCATCACTATAAAGCTCATCCCCTCCATCTGGTTCACAGCACACCTCATCATCCTCCTCTCTATTAATAACATTAATTGGTCTCCTACTGGGGCACTCATTGGAACGATGACCCGGTTGGTTGCACCTATAGCACTTTCCCATAACTGGTTTAGCATAGGGATTGTTTTGCTTAGGTGCTTCCCTATTTTCCATTGGTCTTCTACTTGTTCCCCTTTCCTCTCTCTTCTCATTACTTCCGCCTAGAGCTTCCAGGACAGCCTTCCCTCTATCCGTACCTACGGTACTGAATCCTTCGTTCTTAAACCTTCGGTTACCTCCATCAAACCTACTAGTCTTTTCTTGTAGCATCATCTCTGCCCGAAGGGCCATGTTTTTCGCCTCATTGACGTTGCGTAAAACATGAACCCCTATCTTCTCCTAATTTGCAGCCTCAGTCCATCCAGGTATCTTGCCACCTGCTGTCCTTCGCTTTCCCTAAGGTCGTTTCTCTCAGCCAACCTCATGAACTCCGCCGTATATTCATACACTGTTCTCAGGCCTTGTCTACACTTCTGGTATTGTTGGAACAATATTTTTTCGTAGTCAGGAGGCAGGAAATCCCTTTGGATCAATTGTTTCATTCTATACCACGTCTGCACCGGTTGCTTTCCTTCTCTATATCGCCTATTCTGCAATCTCTCCCACCAGGCCGAAGCCCCTCCTTTCAATCTACATGCCACTAACCTCACCCTACGATTCTCCGGCACTTCCATATAATCAAAGAAACGATCCACTTCTGCCAGCCAATCTATTAAATCCTCGATGTTCAAATTACCGTTAAAAGAAGGTATATCTACCTTTAATTTGAATTCGCTGGTGTCGCCCTGATTGTAGCCCTGGCGATTCTAGCCATAACCACCTCCACCGTATCCTCTCCGCTGTGGTTGCGGGTTTCCGGCCAACCAATCATCTTCCTCCTCAGAATCCACATCATACTCTTGGACTCTTCGATTCACAGCGATAGATCTGTTGATCGGAACGCCAAGAGCAGGGTTTGCCCCAGGTCGTACTCCCCTAACGTCTCTATCCCTTTTTGTATTGGTTCCCATTGCGTCAAAACGCTCCACCAGATCATCAAAACGCTGTTCAAAGCGTTGGAGTCTCTGATCCATGGTATCCAACACTACCCTTTGAGCCTGCACTTCAGTTCGCAGAGTTTCCACATCCCGAGCAACGTCCGGAACGTAACCGCTTCCTAAACTTCCGTCACCTGACATCTCCACAGGAAATTTTCCTTGCTCTGATACCAACTGACGCAGCGAGTTAGCGTAGAAAGCTTAGAGAATCACTCAACGAATGAATCTCTCAAACAACAATGGTTGCGTACAACCACTAAAGGCGAGAAGTCTCTCACGAAATGTATTTCAAGAATAAAATAAGACGTAACCCTAACATCACTACAAAAAAGTTTATATACTCTCCTAAAATTATAAAAAGGAAAAGACGAATCTGCGCGTACACGATCTAAGGCACGGCCGTGCTTCGACCCGTGTTGGACTCTGTGACTATTTGTTATTCGATGCCCCTGGTTGAGACACGGCCGTGCTTCAGGCCGTGTTATACTCTGTGGGGATTAGTTGTTCAATACCCCTGCTCGAGACACGACCGTGCTTCAGGCCGTGTTAGACACTGTGAGATCTTGCGGTTTGATACCCTTGCTCGAGACACGGCCGTGCTTCAGGCCGTGTTAGACACTGTGAGATCTTGCGGTTTGATACCCTTGCTCGAGACACGACCGTGTTTCCGGCCGTGCGTAGAACCCGTGCTCCCAACCGTATGATCGCTTCTTGTATCCCCTCCATCACAATACAAAATCAATTAGAGATGCACACTTCCCCTCCCCCACTTAATTTTTTGTGTGAGTTGAAATCACGCCACACAATGAAGCTCCTTCATCAATCTCCTCTATAGCAACAAATTCATCATGCAAATCTTTCTTATATATATATTTCTTATATATTTCCGAAGCAGCAAATTTTTCTTATATATTTCTAAAGCGACAAATCTTTTTTATATATATTTTCGAAGCAACAAATCTTTTTTATATATTTCTGAAACAAATTTTTCTTATATACCTTCAAAGCAGCAAATCTTACCATGCTGTTACTCCGTATTTTTATCTAAATCTTTTTCTTGAGATCCAAAGTCTATTTCAAGAAACATCATGTAAATCCACCAAAATCCTGAATTCAAATCATAAATCTCCGTTTTTATTTCTTCTCATTGACTATAAATAGCTTCATGCTGTGGGCTTTTTCTTTTTTCTTTTTTTTTTTCTTCAGTTCATCGATGAGTTCTTCTATTCATTCATTTCTTTATTTATTTTTCTACTTCTTCATAGGGAATCACCAATTTGTTGCACGAAGAGGCTGACTTTGCTTGTGTTGCAAAGTCCAGTTTTTTTTTTTTTTTCATTGCTGTCCGAAACCAGTTGGATCCATTCCGATGGTTCATTGCTTGCTCGCGATGTTCGATGCGATGACAAAGCTTGCTCTGAAGTATGATTGGAAGTTGGTCAGCATTGGAGACAACGCGCTGGTGTCTCTCTCTTTAGTGCCGTAACCTCTAGTGCCGAATCCACGAGGTCCTCTTGAACTTTCCTAGAGGCACAACAATATTCAAGGAAATCATCCAAAACACCGATGACGCCGATGCCATTATTGTTCATCTCTGCCTCAGATTGATCGGACGGTGACTGATTGTTGTTGAGGTGATGGTTTCTACGTATGTTCGTTTGCAATCACTATGGCAAAAACGCTAATATCGAGACTGGATTTCCCGAGAACCTTTTCTGAGAGACTTGGTGAAATGGATCAGGGGCAGAGTTGTGCTCATGGCAATGCATATTTGTCGCATCCTAAACAGGTTTGTTGTGAATCTCGACTATGAGTTACAGGTTTGTTGTTACAGAAAGTCCATCAATGGACCAGGACGTAGAGAGAATTTCCAACACTACTTCCTCTCAGTATTTTAGTACAGAGAGAATTCTCAAGAACGAGAGTTATGATGTTTTTCTGGTTAATTTGGCTGCCCAAATTCGACCAACTTATATCAAACTAGCTCTCAAGGAGTCGATGTATATTTCCCTCATTGCTAGGCATTATTAGTGGAACTTAGCTAACTCGTTTAACATTGCAGATTATGTTGAGAATGAAGACGTCTTGAGCCAATTTATGGTCACTATCAATCCTAAGTTTAGCAAATTTAAGATGGTCCCACTCACCTTCAACACAATTGGTCGTCCAGCCTGATTATTCGACTGGAGACTTAGAAACTGTTACACATGGTTCCCCAAGAAAAGAGGAAAATGTAATCAACAGAAGTGGCAGCGACGTGTCCGTTGGAGGAGCATGAAATGGCCGCGATGGAATGGGGAAGCTCAAAGACCTGGCAGAAAGGGAGTCGATGGAGGATTGATCCTTGGAGAGAGGAGAACCTTTGAGGATATTTTATGAATCCTTGTTGAAGCAAATTCCATCAAGTGAAATGGTAGAATTCTAGTAAGCTTTTAAAAATGCCGAATCATAATAATCATCTCTTATGGTACTTAAAATTAAGTATGTGTAGGGGTGGGGTTATTCTCTACTTGTGTCCATTCTTCTTTATAGAGTTTTGTTTGATTCCACTGACTGTGCTAACTGCTTAGCCATGTGGCGATTTTGCATCTTGTGTTGTCAATATCTATGCATTGACATAATTTATAGTTGGAAATGTGGAGAATCTTATGATTCTCTTATTTTAGATAGTGTATTACTTTAGAATAGCTCATTTTGGTCTAAACTTCACCATTTTGTTTGAAGAATAAGCACTAATTCTTATTGATGAGCCTATTCGGACTGCATCAAATGGGGGAGGCAAAAGGGCGAATATATCCACGATATGTAGGAGCAACGTGCCAACATTGGTGAAGGCCATCGATTGCCTCACTGACTAAAGTGCACTCAACAAGATTAGTGCGACCATTATCACTCAGTAGCTCATCATATCTAATATGGCGGCACAAACTTGAGATGCCAAACACCACTCTAGAGTGCCATGACCTTAACATTCTTATGCTAGGATTCCAGAGAGAGAATGCCAAACTGTGGAAGACTTATTAGACATCCTCAAGTGAATTTACTTTTTTTTTTTTTAGTATTATCTTGGTAACTATATTATGCCTCACTGCTTGGATATGAAACTCTTGTACATGGGCTACCTCTCAATTATTTTCGATGAGAAGTCTTATTCCTTCATTGCGATGGATCTTGGTAGAGACTTTATGGTGCCAACATCGTTCACAACTCTCTTTCTTTCGTATCTAGTATTGCCCAAATCTTCAACTTTGAAAGCCTTTGATATTTATTATTATTTTCGTTTCCTTTGTAGGAAATAAGAATTTCACCTTTTGGATTTCAACTCGGATGATCGATTGCTTCAAGATTAGCACTTTCATTACTTATAATAAAAGCTCTAAATACATCTCTAATAAAAAGAATATGCAATGCAATCCATGCACACGCATTTGTCTTGTATGATTTACTCCTTGGTATGATAACATAGCTTCTTATGTCCATTATCTAGCCAATCTTCTTATGTAATGCAAGTAAAATTAGAGTACTAATATTTTCCACTTGCTTCTTGTTGTTTTTTCATACCTACCATCTTGTTCTTGTCTTCTCCTTTGGCCATTTTATTGCTTCATTCCATTCATGGCTCCATGTCTATTATCTATCTACAACTCAAGAACTTGATTTAATCTCCATTAATGAACATGCTTGATTAAAATGTTATTTTTCCCTTTCAATTTTATGTGATATATATAAGGGCTTGATTTGTTGACAACTCGACATAAGAACGAAGTGTGTTCGAGTTTAATGACATGGGACATTTTTATTGCAACCTTGATCACAAGTTTTCTTAGACAGCAAATAGGAACTCTGTTCCTTCAAGTTTGCTCTAATTGTAATCAGCAACTTTACCAAGAGAGTAAATAGGAACTTTGTCCCTCTTCTTCCTTTGATCATGAGTGTGATAGGAACTTCGTTTCTTTCCTTGGTAGAAAGTTCTTAATAGGAGCATTTTTATCTACCACAAGGTTAGATAATATTGCTCTCTTGAAGAAGACTAAGATCCTTCATGCCATTACTAATTCCACTCAACTGCAGTTCCTGCACAAGAGTGAGATGGAAGTGTGGTTATGACTTAGGAACCTTTATACCATTACTACATCCACTTAACTATAGCCCCCACTAGTGAGCACGATGGGAGTGTGGTTCCCATGTTTCTTTGAAGATCTTATGGGAGATATCCCTAAGTTCTATGTCCACGCCATAGTTAAGAGTAAGTATTCTCATTTTGTATACTTACATATTCATATGAATAAATCTTATGTTTTTAGCTCATGTATTTCCTTCTATCATTGTAAGTGATAGAAGTTGGTTTGTCAATCCTATTGGAGCAAGGATGTCACAAGGTCAAGTATACTGGGCTTTCAATAGAGAGAGCCTTACATGTAGCAAACCCTAGTAGGTCTCAAGCATAGCAAGCCCTAATCATGGCATGCGTTACACATAGAAGGACTTGAGCATAGTAGGCTTGGTATGTAGTAGGGCTTAGTAGGTCTCAAGTATAGCCAACCTCAAGTGGATCAAGTCTTGAGCATAATGAGCCTCAAGCAGACTAGAGGGTCACCATCATAGGTGATTTGGTGTTGCACTTTAAGAATGAAAGAAGAGAGCTGCCTTTGTTTGTCACCTAGACTGCACTCTCAATTAGTCACCCTCTAGGTGAAAGTCTTAGGTAGAACATGTCAACTTAAAGTTAGAGTACATGGCTCTTTCGAAGAAGACTGAGACATTTATGTGTCAACTAAGGATTGCATCCCTTAATTGGTTGTTATATTGGTCAAGCATCCTAAAAGCTTTTTAGGTTAACGATGGTGATAGCACTAAAGATTTAAATGATCCGATAAAGCTGCTCTGATACTGAGGTACTAGTCAAGAAGTGAGATTGACGCTCATGTTGATGTGCTACTTCTTTATATGCTACACCTGAAATATCTCTCCTCCCCTAGTTGCTAACACGTCTCATCGAGACCGGGTAACAACTCTAGATTTCAAGCAAAACTTTTCCTCTCACGATTTTGTTGTGCCATCCCATCTAATAACACAACCAGAGAGCCTCTTGGTAGCTTGCATTATTTAAATATGTGTAAATCATTTCACGCTTAAGAGGCGATGCCTTCACTTAGTAGCAGTGATGCAAAGACCCACTTAGAGGGGCATCATAGATATGAGACTGCTTTAACTCTCAAGATCTAAGAAGCCTCTAAAGTCATCTCGTGCATTAAAGCAAAGTTCTCTCTTGCCAATGATGATGTGTAAGAGATTTATTTTGAAAAAAAAATATTCAATCGCACTTAAGTGGCGATAATGACATTCATTGCCTAAAGTCGTGAGCTCTCTTTTGCTAGTCAAGAGGGTATTTCCCACTACTTGACTATTTAGTATGAGTTACTAGGAGACTAAAAATACTCCATGATAGAAATTTTATGATTGAGCATAAGTAGGTTGATTTTCTTACTTAGTTATAATGGTTTATGATGTGCTTGGGAGACAACGCTCTTACCAATCTACACTGTACATTCTCGACTTTCCATTGTGTACCTAGGAGTTAAAGCTCATACCAATCTACATTATTCATGCCCAACTTTCCATAGTACGTCTAGGAGTTAAAGTTCTTACCGGTCTGCACTATATATGCTTGACTTTCCATTGTACGCTTGGGAGTCAAAGCTCTTACTAGTCAACATCAACATTTACACTACCCTTTATATACTTTGTTTCAATGAATCTTGAATATTGTGTAAATTCTAACATGATGATTCATTGGAGTATAGGAGTAAATCTGGTAAATGCAGCTCAAGCTGAGAAGCAGCTTCATGACCAGCTTTAAAGGAATAAGCAAGTTTTGCTCACAATTGGAAGCATTAGCATGAGAATCGGGTGTCAGGGCATTGCCTAGGCTTAAGGTTTGAGAATTGTGATGCTAGGGTATTGCCTAGCCTTAAGGCATAGGAGCCATGATGCTAAGGCTTTCCCTGGGCTTAAGGCATGGGAGCCGTGATGCTAAGGCATTACTTTAGTTTAAAGCGTAAGTATATAAGACTATAATGCAAAGGTTAAGCAAAAAAATGAAACTTTTATTATTTGTGACAAAATATGCTCTTTATTTTCAAAAGTAATGTCAAGTTTTAATCTTAACTTTAGTGCTTAATAAATCACTAACCACTATTAAATGAAGCCTCTCATAGAATATCCTTCTTAAGCCTTGACAATCTATCTTCTTCGAATCTTATATATTATCATAAGTAATATACCATTTACCCATCTTCGCTAATGAAACTTTTTATTCCCCTATTTCTTTTTTGCTTTTTTTTGCCCCCGCGGGAGCCTCACATTCTCTTCTTCTTCTTGTGCTTCTCTTGAGTCTTTTCTCAAGTGGGTAGTGGTGTGCCAAAGGGTCTTGCAATAGCAATCTCTCCCTCTTCGGTGTACTCATCAAGGAATGCAGCTTAAGTGAGGTATGACTCATTATGCTCAAATGGATTGTTTATAGCAAGAATGAATATGTATTTCTCTTTTCTATGGCCCTTAATGCATTGATGCCATGTTGAGGGTATAAGATTGTGATCATGTAACCACTTCCTTCCAATGAGCAGATGGTAAGATACAAGTGCATCAATCATGTGGAATCGTATAGAGCCCTGTATAAGGTCAACTTTAAAGTCCACATTAACATACCCTACTATGTCTATCAATGCATTAGTAAAGCTATTTACAGTAATAGGTTGTCTCTTCAGGCACTGGTTGTTTATCCCTATAGCCTTGAATATAGACATTGGCATTATGTTAATAAATGAGCCATTGTCTATGAATGTCCTCTTGATGGGATGCCCATTGAGCATGCTTCCTACATAAAGAGGATGGTTATGATTGAGATTCTTAGTGTACATGTTTACGTCTGTAAAAGGTATCATATTCTCACATGCATTAGCCATTCTTCATACAAGTTGTACTAGATTGTACTCCTTGTACTGTTTTTTAGCGATTTAAGTAAGTGCAATTGCTATTGTAAGTCGTGCATCCTCATTAAACCCCAGTAAATTAAAAAATTTTCTAAAGTTAGTCGTCTCATTAAGGCAATGAATTCTAATGTACATGCGCCCTCATTATTCCCAGCTATAGCCTCTTGTTCGTTATGCACCTCATCACGTGACATATCTCTTTCTTCAGTGCTAGGATTGTGGCTAAGAGCATTTGCAGTACCCTGCTGATTGTTGTGTACGAGAAGTGGATTATTACAAACATCATTGTTTTCTATGATAAGTTCCCCATTATAGACACTGCCATTGAAAATCTTTTTCAAAGTCCAACACTCTTTTGTAAGGTAACCTATGAATCTGTGATACTTACAAAACTTAAGATCGTTTTTCTCATTTTGTGTCAGTAAACAATCCACCCTTGAGAGCTTGATATTCCTATCTCATAACCATTGGTCAAACAGAGAATTTATCTTTCCCATTAGGCATGACAAAGAAAGAGCTAATGTAAAGCCTCATGATGTATTGTTCTTTACCTTTTTATTGTCTCTAAGAGTCTCAACTTGGGCCGAGCTAGTAGATGCTATTTGTTCCCAAACCTTCCATTTTCTCCTCATTGCCTTGCAACAGAGTTGTTAGTTCTTTTTGCGTTCTCGACAAATGCGAAAAAGGAACTTAAGTTAAGATTTTCTAAGTAGACCGTGTGCTTAGTGAATATCCCTTGGATATAGATTTTCACTAACTCCCTCTCATTACATATGTCTTAGATGTCCAAGGTACACTCCCTGAAGGGCTCTATATAATCCATCAAGTCTTCCTTGGGATATTGTCATGTTTTTCCTATGTCCATTATCATAACTTGCTCTTAGGTGGAGAAGAATTTCTCTAGGAATAGTTTGCACATAGACTCTTATGAATCAATTGACCCTACAAGAAGATTGACATACTAGGTGTATGCCTTTTCAGTCAGTGACTTGGAGAATTCTTTGAGCTTCGGGTCATCATCTAACCTCTATACTTCTAAGGTCTCGATAAACTTAAGTAAATGCTCTTTGGCACTCCCTTTCTTACCATTGAACAAGATGCATTTAGGACTAGCATAGTCCTTAGGATAGGGTTTTTTAGCGATGTGCCAATGATAAAGGAGTCTTAACTCTAACACTCCCATAATCGACTTTGCTTGTATTTCTTTTAAATATATGTCCAAGTCTTCCTTCATTACAAAGGAGGTCCTTAGAGTAGATACCATGGAAGCAAGTATGCGAGTAGGTTGACGACTAAATCCACCTAGAGCATTAGGAGGGGGAACATCTGGTGGAGGGGTTTGTTCTTGAGAAATGTTCTCCTCATCAATGGGAGGATTAGTAGGAGGAACTACATGTGATGGAGTTGCATAGGCAACACCTTATTGCACAAAAATGCTGATGTTTGGTGGAGCCACACCTTGTTATATGGCAGTAGTGGTAGCTAACCCTATGATAAGCAAAGCAAGTATGGTCATAAGTTGATTCAGAGCCCTTGTGTTCTCCTGCATAGTTTGCATCAATTATTCAGGGTATATGGGAGCCTCAAGCTTTGAATTGCCCTAACTGGTATTCTACAATATTTTGGACAGGTTCTATTCCATCAATTCAATGTTAGGATCTTGTTCTTAAGAGATATTGTTATATGATCCTTTCTTCTTAGCAAGTGCCATTACTCTTTTGTCATTTAACTTTGTCATTAGTAGAGTTGCCAAAATGTAGATGAGAGGCTCTAATAGGAGTAGTCACATGAGTATTACGTAGGTATTGCATTGCATGTGACTTTATAGAAGTGATGTACAGATGACGCGTGATGGGATAACTAAGGAGAGAGTAACAGGGAGGAAAAACAAGCTATCCCAAGTGTCTCAAATGCACAAGTGACAAACAAAGGAGCTAAGGGAATCTCAAGCATTAACCTTGCAATTCTTAGGCAATGGAGATCGTTATTTGCCTAAACTCTTATTTGATCTTTGAGAGTAGAGAATTGTTAGTGGAACACTACTTCTCTGATCTCTAGAATCTAGAAAAAGCCCCCTCAATGACGAAGAATGACTGAATATTTATAGACTCTTAGGTCTAATGACATCCATTAGATCATCTTAGCAATCAATGGATGAGGTGAAGTCTGCTCATTTTAGGGTTATCTTAATAAGCTTGCTATAGACTCAAGGTCAGTAGCCTTTCTCATAAGTGCATGAGTCCACCTGAAAAATGTTAGATGCAAACAGACCAGTCTAACAATCCATATTCTAAGCCCACCAAGCCAATTCTCTCTTAGTCATTCCAACAATTGGACCAAAAGTCATTAAGCCCTATCACCAAACCCAATGAGTCAAGCCAAATAATCAATAGGCTTAGCCCAATATTTTTATGTAATATTTTTAGTCCTCTACAATTACCAATTATATTTTCATATGTTATAATTTTATTAGTACTATGGCATAGTATTATCATTAAATCTTTTCTCACTAGCATCAACTAAATTAAAGTTGAAAAAGATTTAATACTGCAAAACTCTCTCAAATGATTTATTTATACATGCTCAAAATATACTCAACAAGCTTAAATTTAGATTTATTAATATTGTTTAAATATATTAAAATTTTATATTCAATTTAATCAAATTATATCAAAACATTAACACAATTTAAGGTTAATTAAGTAGGACAGTTGGAATTACTTACATAACAAATTTACATTAGCAATGTTTTTTTTTTTTTGAATAACCAATTTATATTATATTTACAATAGAAAAATATAATTAAAAGGCACTGCATTTTCCTAAGAGATAAAGGAGCATTATTTGTCCTTAAACTACTAGCTTTTGTCTTTACTTCCTAGTTTTTTAGAGCAGTAGTTTAACATCATCTAAAACAATGCTTTTCACAAATGATAGGTGGAACAAAACACACAAAATCTACTTTATCATGCCCCATTGCAACTAGCCTATTTGCAATTCTATTTAGCTTTTTTCGCTACGCTTTAATCATATGCTCCTACAACATTATGATCTTTCCCCTACATGCAAACAAAATATTAACATATTTATTTTGACAATTATTCATTGCATGTAATAAGTTAAAAGTGACTTTTAGTTAGGCCCAATTATAAAGCCCATAACTTAGCTATAACAGCCACTTTACCAATTGTTTTTCTATAATGCAAAATCCATCTACCATGGTCATCACAAATTACCCTTCTAATCGAAGCCAAGCCATTTAAACACACTGATCCAACTAAGTTCAATTTTGCCTTTCTAGTGTTGACCAAGTTAAGGACTACAACTCAATATAAAAAAGGTCCCCTTCCCTCCTTGCGTGCACTAAAAACTCATGGGTCATACATTGAATATGCTATTTCCATGAAAAATATCAACAACATTACTAAATAAACATTTATTTTTATTTATCTATGCAAGTTGTAAATGAAATGAAAAAAATAATGCATTTAGAGGGTTTTGCAACCTTAACTCTACTTGTGCATTTGGTAATTTTTTTCAATTCATTACATGAAGTCTAAGTGAGTTCCCTCTTTATCACACATGTATATTTCTCCCATATAAGTTATATCAGCAATGGTAAGATAGTATTTAAACAGATGCCACAAGTCTTCCAGCACAATGGCATCTAGGAGAAGAAGCTTAAGGGTTTATTTTCTTTTCTCTAAGGTTCATAACAATTAGGAGGCTATTATTCATGATTCTCTAAAGGAAAAGCTTCAGTTTTGGTGGAAATAATGAACTTTAAATCCATCTTCATTCAATTTTGTCAAGCTTATGTTCCAACACTATTTGTTTATAAATTTCCCTAGTAGTCATTAGGTCCCTACCATTTACCACTCTACCCTTCCTATCCATTACTCCTTCCATCAATACCATAGGTCCAACTAAATTAACAAATAAGGAAGAAATAAGCAAAACTCATCTTTTCTTCATTCCATTTTACCTTTGACAGCTAACAACCTCTAATAATGAGATTTAAAGCAATTTTATAAATAAGACATTCAATTATCTCTCTTATTATTTGGCCATCTAGCTAACTATCATTCTAGAAACTAGTATTTTACCCATCTCCTAGCATAGAAAATCCAAACAATCTCAACCATTCTCCTCCTTTGATCAAATCATTAAGAATAGGAGATACATTACTTGATGTAGTAATTTAATCTCCCATGATGTTCTTTTTATATTTACTTTTTATGGAATCTATCCACAACACTTTTTTTAAAATGAATTGCAGATAAATTTTGACAGGAGATGCTTGATTCCTTGCCTCCAAATTACATAAATTTAAATCCCCATTCTCCTTCATCATAGCTAGTTTTTCCCTATTGATCTTTACTAGTTTTCACTACCATTCCAAATAAAATTCATTATAATTTTATCCATGTGATCTAGGTACCCATTGGAAGTCTAGTTGCTTGCATATAATATGTTGATATGACATTCAACACAGATCTAACAAGCACTACTCTCCTAGCCATAGTTGCTTTTCCTTTTAGCTACTCAATTTCTTTTGTGTTTTCTCCACAACAATATCAAACTAATTTTTCCTTAGGGTTGATCCTTTAAATAATCAATATCTAAGCTATTTATTGAAATCTAAACAATCCTCTTCCTCTATTCTAGGGAAATATTTTTCAAAAACATAATGGTTGACTTTTCTTTATTGATTGCTAATTTAATAGAGCACTAAAGTACTCTAATAACCCATCTATGTTCCTAGCTACCTTTTTTTAGGCATGTCCCATCAATACTATATCATGCACAAAGAAGACATGAAACAACTCAACATCTAACCCTCTAAAGTCTAATAGGTTCCCATTTTCTATTGTCTACACTATGCTTAATCACTTTACTTAACATTTCAAAGGCAATATTAAACAAATATGGTAATAGTGGATCATCTTGTCATATCTCGTAGCTTGGTTCAAAAGCTTTTAAGGAGAATACTTCAATATAATTAGTAGAAAGATATAAATCAATCAACCGTATCCACCAATTTGGAAATTTTAGACACTCTAAAGCCCAATGAATGAAACTCCACTCAATACAATCAAAAGCTTTGTGAATATTAAGCTTCATTATCACCCATTCCTTCTTTCCTTTCTTATACTTACAATTATGTAAAACTTTATTTATTGTTATTATGCTGCCTTATGATTAGGAATAAAGCTCTATTAGCTTGGATGCATTAAGTTTTCCAAAAAAAAGGCCGAAGTCTATTTGCCATGATCTTTATTATAATATTGTAAAACATGGTACATAGACCAATGGGCTTGAACTGTGTTAGCTTATTTGCCCTTATCTACTTTGGTGTCAAAACCAGCAAGGTGTTGTCAATAAAGAATGGGATTTCTCTTTTCCTATATACACTTCTCACAAACTCTATCATCGATTGCCTAATGATATACCAAGAAGCATA
This sequence comes from Laguncularia racemosa, assembly GCA_037954665.1. NCBI lineage: Eukaryota > Viridiplantae > Streptophyta > Magnoliopsida > Myrtales > Combretaceae > Laguncularia > Laguncularia racemosa. The sequence goes on from JBBMOL010000129.1 coordinate 393,809, forward strand.
ATAGAAACTAACATTAATTCTATCCTTAATTGGGGAATTTTAAAGTTTAATAGACTTCATTGCTTAAAAATGTTTTGTTCACACTTATCTCCTTACTTAGGATGTTTTGCTGATCTTAAGTTAAACTAAACCAAAAGCACTCCCCAATTGGATTTCTTAAGGGTATATTGACTATTAGGGTTGAAAATAGTTTTATAAACTGAGTTAACACCAAGGTTTGCAATTGCCTTATATTTGTGATCCATTCTCTAACTTCATTTCGAAGAGCAGTGATCATTTTCTTTGACCTTCTAACCATAATTATAGCATGATAGAACTTTTTATTTCTCTCCTCATCCCTAATCCATTTAGTCATAAACTTACATTTATACAATACCTCCTCTTTTTTGAGAATTTGATTTGAATCTTCTTTTAAATCTTTTTTCCAGTCTGATTAGTGATTCAAAGTGCTTTTATACTAAGAATTTTTCTATCCCTACAAGCCTAGCTAGCACCCTTATTTTTTGTATGTTGATGACATCAAATACCTTATGATTCCATTTCCTAGCTTTGTCTAAAAATATGTAGTAGGATCTTACAAATTCTTGATGGTTTTCTTCCCATGTTTCCCCTACTAGGTACAAAAAGCTTGAATAACCTAACCATATTTCTTGAAATTTAAAAGGCCTCTTTGATCTTAAGTTAAGGGAAGTGTAATTTGTTTTTAGAAACAAAGCACAGTGATCTAAAGTTTTCTTCTATAGATATAAAATGTGTGCCTTAGGATATAAGTTTTTCTATAACACATTACATCATTCCCTATTAATCTTCATTTGAATTGATTGTGTTAAATTTTATTGGTCCGATCAAATAAATTGTGGCCCAATATATCCTAAATCCATTAACCCACAATCATTAATGCATTCATTATATAATCCTACCTTTTACTTGTTAAAACCCACACTTCTCCATTTTTTTAAAAAAGAATCCAAAATCTCATTAAAATTACTTATTAGACATCTTGGTTGTGAGTTTACATAATTGGCAATCTTTCTAAATTTTTCCCATAATAAAATACATTTTTCAAGACATAAGGAAGCATAAATTGTGGGAACAAAAAAACCATAAAATAGGAGAGAAACAAACCTTTACTATAGTATGAATCTTTTTATCATCTCAATTGATGATATCTATATCAAGCACATAGGAATCAAACAAGATTATGATTCCACCACTCTATCCATGAGCTTCTATGCACATAAAGCCATCAAAAGGTAAAGAATAATAGAATTATGAGTTTTAATAATGCTCATGAGTCTCCAATAACACTACTACAATAAGTTGGTGCTCATTAATGACATTACAGATTTTATTTTGTCTTTGACTTGAGTTAGTTCCTCTTATACTCCATGACAATATCATCAAAGGGCACATAGAATTAGGGATTTTGACATCATCCATTAAGGTTGTTGACTTTATACCAAACTATATCCCCTTTAAAATCTCTAATGGTATTCACACATCGTGCTATAGAATATAGAGGCAATTCAATTATGAATATCCCCATCAACTCTTCTTGATTCTGTAGCAAAATAGGTTTTTCCATTTCCTTTGCAAAATGAAGGTTGTTGGTAGAGACTCTATTAGAACCTTCATACTCTCTATTTGTATTATGGCTTTCACCACTTATTTCAGTGTTTCCTTCCATTTGTCTAGAAATGTTGATGGTTGATACTATGTCTTCTCCTTAGCTACTAGAAAGATTACCATGAACTTCTTGCAAGTTCTTAAGCAAATTCCTATCCTTGTGATAGTTGTTGTTCCATTCTCACAGTCACAATCACTCAAATGCATATAATCTCATTTTCACGCATCAATTCGTCCTTCATCAAGCAAATGTCCTCAACTCTAAAGATCGCCTTCATTCAACTGTTGTGTGCGAGTAGATAGGGCTCCATTGCTACACTCTTCTCCAATTGCTTTCTTATTTTTATTCTCATCCATCAAATCTATGATTTTATTCAAATCTTTTGCATTACTCTTGAATTGTAATAAAAATGATGACTTTGGGACATTATTACCCGTAAGCAAACTAGTGACTCTCTCACCTCTTTGCTTTATTTGATTAATATAGCCTCTCTTATCTCTATAGACTAATATCCATTCCTCATAACTACTTTTCTCTTTTGATACTACCATTACATCTCTTTCTTTTGGTACTGCCATCACATCACAACAAACTTTATTTTCTATATCCTTTTTTAAATCTATGATAGAATGTGTTTTATCCAATCTTCCTATATTTACTCTCTAAGGATAGTTTTGAAAAAGTAGCCAATATATTCACAATGGAAACATAAGATCTTAAATCCTTCATATTGAATGTAGTATGACTATTTCTATATAATGACTCTATGGACTAAAAACTTATCAAAATTTACCTATACATATAACCTAGCAAATCAACTTCTCTCAATGTTGAAAGTATATGTATTAAACCTAAGAACAAACCTAAATGGCTCCCTAATTTTTCACAAGGTATGTGGGCTATAATATTCTAAAGGTCACTCATTAATGCGAACCCATACAACCACTAAGCTAAAAAGTTGCTCTAGAAGCCTTAAGATATGGTTCCCATTTATGAATTGTTAAAAATGACAAAGTGATGAACTAGGGATAATCCTTAATTGGCCATTCAAAATCCTCTTTACAAGTGAAGGAAATTTCATATAATCCATAACTTAAACTTATCATTGAGAAGTTACTACATAAATTCCATAAATTTCTTAACTTTTGCAATAAGACCTTATATCCTAAGGAAGAGCTATAAATTTTAATGATAATCGCCCATTTCCAAAAGTCACTTATTGTGATTTTTTTCATTTTAAAAAAATTAATAGCATGAATGTCTAGATTTAAGATCTCTACAGGCTGTAATAGCCTTTCCTCATGTCTTGCTGATGTCAAGAGATTCTTGAAATAAACAATTCTCATATGCATTTAAGATATTTAATATTACTAAATCCCTATAAAACAATAATTCTTTATCCCTCTCTTTGTTCATTTTTGAATTCATCCAATTTTCCTTTGTAAGATCCACTTCCCCTTCTTGAATTGAACCTTGATGGCTAAAATCCCCAATTCATTTAGCATTTTGCAAGAAATTGCTTTGATTAGGTGTAGATCTATCATCTAGCAGGGATAAAGATACGTCTATATCTAAATTTAGGTCAATTTTGTGATGCTTTTTCTTGCATATAGTAGGCAGATTTGGTACTATAGACAACAATCATGAGAGGTGTTCAGTAATTGACATTGTTTTTCTCATATTAGACCTTCAATTGTACATTATTTTTTTACCAATCAAATTAGAGAGTCTTATGCTATCTTCCTTTTGTCACCAGCCATGTATTTTTACTCACTTTTTCTTCACCAAATGCTTGCATGGATTTATTTTATGCTTGTCTTTCTTTTTCTTTTAATTCTTTTCCTAAATATAGATTAATATATTATATAATTAGAGATACCATCCCATCTAAAAAAGAAAAAAAATTAAAAGAATAAATTACAAATACACTATTATGTCTGTTTCATATACACTTAGATATCTTTTTTTTTTCCCTTTAAATTACATGCTTAAACCCTAAATCTTTTAAAAAGTGTTTTTTTTTTTTCCATTTTATCCCTTAAACAATAATTAAAATTTTAATTTTAATATTTTAAAATTATTTTATCCAATGGTAAAATAGTTTCTAAAACATATTTTAAAAAGATTTAGGAATTGAAGTAGTTCAATTTTAAAGATAAAAGATCTAAAACTCGTGGGCTACTAAACATAAAAGTTATATTTGCAATTTACCTAAAACAAAGATGGATAAATAAAATTGGAAAATTGCATAAAAACTTATAGCGCAATATTATATATCCAATATCTTGTTAAGATACTAAAAGAAAAAAAGAAAAGAAAAAAGAGTTTATCTTTTCACATACTTATTTTTCTTTGTGAAATATATCATTTATTCCCCCAATTAGATTTTCATATGTATATAGTTATATGTTTATACGAGAAATTTATGAAAGTGGAATGCGAAATTAATGTGATATTTACTTCATGAAATATAGACGTAGCATCATCATTCCTTAAGAATCTAGAATTTATTAAATTATTTTACTAGTATTGTAACTAAGACACAATCAGTTCAATAGAACCTGTTGGTGGATATAATTAAAAGGACGAGAATTTTTCCGTCATTAATTGGGTTCTACCAACCCCAGTGTGATTTCACTTCTCTTTGAGTACTGAATACACCGTGCTAAATTTCTATCATTTAATAAATAAACCTTTTTTGAATTTATAATGTACATATTTAAATTTTATTAAATATCAAATATTTTATTTTTAAGTGGTGTCTAAATTCAATATCAAAAATTTCAATAAAAGTATAAAATATCAAATTATAAACACGTAAAAATATAATTTTATACTATTTTAAAGTAAAAGCCACTTATAGTATAAATTATTTTCAAACTTTTATATATGGATAAAATCAAGAAGAACATTATTAAGTTTTAATAAGAATTCAATCTATGTGATATAGACATTATTATTAGGTCAATAAAGTATCTATTTCGCTAACTCTATCGTTTAATTTTTTTTTTCTTTTTTTTTTTAATATATGAGATAGTAGAAGATATGAAATGATACCATTTTTCACTACCGAAACGTAATCAAATTTTCTAATATATAATCAAATGTATGATTGGAATCTTTTTTTTATTAATAATAATTAAATAAAGCAAACGAAGAATAAAAAAAAAGTGAAAAGAATTATTGTCAAAATGTAAAATCAACGCTAGGACAACTTATGTTTATGTCTTAACTAAGACAACAACACATTACAGACACACTCGCTCACTCTCTCTCCTCTTTCTCTCTCTTCGCCTCTCTCTCTCTCAATATCCTCTACGCGATCTCACCCTGCAGGACTCTTCAATTCCCAAAAAAAATCATATCTTCAAAGACCTAATGACACACTTCATATTCACTAAACACACACATTTTGCTTCACAATTTCTAGGGTTTGGTCTTCCACTACCGAAATTTGAGTTCACGAATTGAACTTACTGGTTCGTGTTATTACTCACTGTATCACTCAATTCCTGAGCTCTAAGTGATTAAAGTAAGCTCTTTTGTTCTGTATATTTCAAATTTCGACTCTAATTTTGTGTTAATTTTGGTTATTAGTTATCATATGTGTTAGTTTGGGGTTTCTGGTTCCAGTATAGATCTGTATCATATAAACATTGTTGTTATGCTATTTGGATCATGGTTCATTGGTAATCCTGTCTAAAAATTGAATCTTCATGAATCAAGTATGGGGATTATAGAGTTGTGCTTGTGTTTTCTGTTGTTAGAGGAAGCTTTGATTGGTTCTTGTAGTGACTTGGGTTTCGTGGTCGTGTTTTGTAGTGAAATGATTTGATCTCGGGCCTTTATGTATGATCAAGAGGGTAAATTGGGAAATTAGACTAACAGTGAGGTATGCATTAGGGTGTGGGGAGTCACTAAAGACACTAAATTTTCCGCTGTGTTGGAGAGAAGAAAATTGGTTAACTTATGACTGATAATGGAATCAGATATCAATTACACGTATTCCAAATGCAGTAAAGGGTTGTGGAGAGAACTTTTTATGATTGAGAACATTTCTTTGGAGGAGGTTTTGAGGTGAAAGATAGGTCTTGTATTAACACCGATGGATGTAACATTTCATGCATAGTTGCATACTTGGTAGTATTGGCATGATTGTATCAGCTACCAGTTAATCTCACTTGGTCCTGTGTATCTCCTAAATTTAGAGCAATTGTTTACTTCCTTCCATCCCTCAATCATGTTTGAGGAAGATGTACCCTATCATAGAGTTTGAGATTTCATGAGCAGGATATGGATTAGGAACATACTGGCATTTAATGCAAATGGCAAAGCACTGGTATAAGAGGGTCTTCTTTCATTGTGGGATAAGCTAGGAGAACCCATAATTTCCTCTATGTTAAATTTGCACACCTTCATATCATGTCATATAGCTCACCAGTGATAACAACATTCTTTTTTCTTTGATTGTATAAAGGGCAGTGCCCATCCCGTATTTTCATGAATTGACAAAATCTTATACATGCTTGGCTGGAAAAGCTAAGAAATCAGTTAACTGCAGGTTTTACTTGTGTGCATAGTTTACAATCACTCAGTTCTGCTGGCATTATCTTTTGGCGCTTTTCATCTTACCTAATCTTTTCAAGAAGCGACAACAGAAGATTGGACTGTATAATAAACTCAGAACTTCAATGGTTTCAATTTCTTGTGGGTGATTTTGTAAGGACTTCCTGTCTGAGAATTTTGCTCTAGTGTAAATGGGGGATGTAATCTAGATAAAGTTGGTTCCCAGTGTTATCAAATTTTGTAAGTGAAATATGCGTTCATGGTGGGGGAAATCACCATCTAAAAATGCCAAGAAGAAGCCAAGTAATGGAAGTATTATTGACACCTTACATCGCAAATTTAAAATCCAATCTGAAGGAAAAGCAAATAGTAGATCAGGAGGATCACGGAGGCATTGCAACGATACAGCCTCAGAAAAGGGGTCTCAATCTCGAGCTGAATCAAGGTCACCTTCTCCATCTAAGCAAGTAGCCCGATGTCAAAGTTTTATTGAGGGGTCCCATGCACAACCACTTCCATTACCTCTAGACCCGGGAAGAGTTGGACGTACAGATTCTGGAATTGGTGTAACCACAAAGCCACAGTCACAGAAAAGTTCAAAATCATTTCTGCCTGTTCCTAGACCTTCATGTATTGGTAGCAAAGGGAATCCAGCTGAGTTAGATGGAGATCTCATCCCTGCTTCAGTTTCTACTGGGAGTTCCGTTGATGGTGATGACCCAGCTGACTCTCGACAGCGTAGTCCACAGGCAACTGACTATGAAAAAGGAGGCAAAACTACCGCAAGCAGTCCTTCAAGGTGCGTGTGAGCAACTTAATTCCTGTGTAATCAATTCTTCATGGCTTCCCTTCCCCAACACCCACTCCCCACTCCCCACTTTTTAATAGGAAGTATGATCACATAGTGATATCTGTTGACAAATTTACCTTTTTTATTTGAAGTGCGATGCCCAGGGATAAAAAACCATCTCTCTCCCAAATCAACCCCAGGGAGAGCAGAAAGCCAACTCATCTCACATTGAGTAATCATATTTCTCCAACATCACCTCAGCAGAGACCTTTCAGTGGTCATGTACCCAGTCTACAAGTTCCTTATCATAGTGCTTTCTATAGTGCCCCAGACAGCTCTATGTCAAGTCCTTCTAGAAGTCCAATTAGGGCGTTTGGAGGGGAGCAAGTTGTGAATTCTACTTTCTGGATTGGAAAGCATTATACCGATGTGACATTGCTTGGAAATTGCCAGTGCTCCAGTCCAGGTTCGGGCCATAATTCTGGACACAACTCAATGGGAGGGGATATGGCTGGACAACTATTTTGGCAGCAAAGCAGGGGAAGTCCAGAGTACTCACCAATACCTAGTCCACGAATCAGTCCTGGCCCCAGCTCAAGAATCCAAAGTGGTGCTGTCACACCTATTCATCCTAGATCTAGTGGAACATCCCTCGAGCCACAAACAAGCTGGCCTGAAGATGGGAAACAACAAAGTCATCGTTTGCCTCTTCCTCCAGTGACCATTTCTAATTCATCTCCTTTCTCTCATTCAAATTCACCTGCAACTTCTCCTTCAGTGCCTCGAAGCCCAGGTAGGTCAGAGACACCAGCAAATCCGACCTCAAGATGGAAGAAGGGAAAACTTATTGGTAGAGGCACCTTTGGACATGTATATGTTGGATTTAATAGGTATTGGTCCATATTATGTGACTTATTTGTTTCTTCCCATTTTTCCTTCAGAGCATTCAGACAAGCAACTTACATTGAATATACAAATGGAAAGTTTTCTAATGATAGTTTCCTTCCCTTCCTATGCTCCCCCCAACAAATAAATCCACCCACCCACCCCATAATACTCCCTGTTTCAGCATGGTATACGCGATGCATCTTATTTCTAATGTTTGCATAACTCTAAACCTTGTGTTGAATTCTTCTAGTGAAAATGGTGAAATGTGTGCAATGAAGGAAGTCACATTATTTTCAGATGATGCAAAATCCAAAGAAAGTGCAAAGCAGTTGATGCAGGTAATGATGGCTTGATTGGTGATTTTAGTTTTCAGTGGAGAAGATTTTGAATTTGAAGTTTTATCATAGCATCATCTCCTGCCCAAAAATAATTTCCAGCATATTTTCACGGAAAACATGGTTTTTTCCCCATTCCCGTGCTTTATTTTTTAGCCATTGGTTTTCTCAAGCTAGCTGTTTCTACAGGAAATTACTCTCTTGAGTCGTTTGCAGCACTCAAACATTGTTCAGTATTATGGTTCGGAAACAGTAAGTTTCTCCCTGCTATTAGATAATTATCTCTTGTATGAGTCATTGGAGAAGCAAAAGGAATTATCATCTTGTATTGCTAACCTAGATATCATTCCTTTGACTGAACACACAGCTTTCAGTATTTATTTTTCTTTGTTGGTCATGTTAGGCACTGTAGAACTTCAGTGCATTTAACTTCTCACATGGCATTTTCAACAGGTAGATGACAAACTTTATATCTACTTAGAGTATGTATCTGGTGGATCTATTTATAAACTTCTTCAAGAGTATGGTCCATTTGGTGAACTGGCAATTCGTAGCTATACTCAACAAATCTTGTCTGGTCTGGCCTACTTGCATGCTAAGAATACCATCCATAGGTGAGTTAGTTTCTGTTCAGCACTTATTTAATTCATGAAAATATGTCCTTGGGAGTGTTCAATTAGTGTCTTTCTGATAAATTAAGAGAATGCAAATCACAGAAGGTAGAGCTAGGCTGATATTCAGATCATGTAAACTGCCAGTCGATCTATTCGTTTCTTTACATCAGATATTCCAACCAAATTTTTTCTGCAGGGATATCAAAGGAGCTAATATATTGGTTGATCCAAGTGGCCGTGTTAAGTTGGCAGATTTTGGGATGGCAAAACATGTAAGTAATCCAGTTTCATTTTCTTTTCATTTCTTTTTGCTCTTTTTTTTTAAAAAATTCATATTTGGAGCAACTAGGTACTAATCCTTGTGCAAACATTTTTTGTTTTTTTGGGTAAAGAATCCTTGAAGAAGCATGTTAAATAGAAAGTGTAAAATACTGTATTCAATCTGGTTATACTGGTCTATGGGTGCTTGTTCGTTTAAAAATTTCTTTATCACATAAAAGGCATAAAAGGAGTTGCACTTAACTATAACATTTTGCATATAACTGCATGGCTGACTGCATCTGCTTCCTCTGTTTGCATCATTCAGATTACTGGACAATCATGTCCTCTCTCCTTCAAGGGAAGTCCATACTGGATGGCACCTGAGGTCATTGCTTTCTATTATTCCATTTATATTTCATTTCCATGTTTGTCATTGTCCCAATTTAACAGGTTGAGTTGTTGGATTTTGCCCCAGGTTATAAGGAATAACAATGGTTGTAATATTGCTGTTGATATATGGAGTCTTGGATGCACAGTATTGGAAATGGTCACGACAAAACCGCCTTGGAGCCAGTTTGAGGGTGTAAGTCAAATATGTACTTTTTTTTCTCAGAATATCTCAATAGAAGTCCTCTGGTAGAGTTCATCTTTTATTTTGTTGTTGGTTGGCTTCTTGTTGAAAGTTATTGCTTTATGACGATTTACTGCTTGCAGGTTGCCGCAATGTTTAAGATTGGGAACAGCAAAGAACTCCCAGCAATCCCTGACCACCTCTCAGAGGAGGGAAAGGATTTTGTAAAGCTGTGTTTGCAACGGAATCCTCAAAATCGCCCTTCAGCAGCTCAGCTTCTAGAGCATCCATTTGTGAAATTAGCTACACCTTTGGAAAGACCAATCTGGGGCCCCGAGCTTACTGATCCCTCAAGTACAATTAAATCTATGGTACTTTTCAACAAGCATCTTTAATTAGTTTGAACCCTTGTCCTAGTTTGTTTTAGACTTTATTTATATATGCAAATATGAGAAGAGTATCAACATAAGTCAACTAACTATTTTTCAATTTTATCATTAAGAAACAATTTGCAGAATGAAAGTCATTCGCATTCAGTTGAAAGTTATATACTTTAGTTTCTTCCAGATGGTGATTATTTCATAATTTCACATAATCAACCCCACCTAATTTGGGCTTGTGTCTTCCTCTTTTTTTTTTTTTTTCCGGGGGTGGGCGCATTTGTTGGGGTGCATGACTTCTAATTCATATTTTGTTTTGCAATTACCTCTACTTCATATTGCACACCGAATAGCTCATATAAGACAGTATCTACTAAAGATACTTCTGGTATGAGAGAATATCAAGTAGGATTTGCCCTAGGGTTGTTTTCGTTTGCTATTTTGTCACCTAGAACTTGTAGATTTGAAGTAGAAGACATCTTTTTGCTAAAGTAAAGGTGCACTGTGCACACTACACACTAACATGAACAGTTTTAAGATACTCTGCAGTGACTAGTTCCTAAATCAATAGTTAATTACACAATCAGAACTGCGGTAAAGTGATATATATATGTAAGCACTATTAGTCATTGTAGAAGCACTCTAAAAAGTAAAAACTTAATTGAACTTGGGAAGAAATGAATAACTAAATTCAAATTATGTTCACAAACTTTACTACAAGTTATGGATTATGATATTTAGCACAACACTAATCGTACAGCAAACTTTCAAAATTAGACCTTTTATTGTGAACTTATCTCACCATCAGAGTTATGTGGTCACATGATCATGTAGCTGTTTCTGGTGGTAATATGGTAATACCTTGATGTAGCTGCTCTAGGTTCCTTCTAGTGTTTGTTCTTTTCTTTCCCAGTGATCTGTCACCTGCTGGCTGCCACCCTTGCCGACCTCTCCTTCATGGTTGCCTCCATTGCCTGCATTAGGTGCTCACTGGTCCTTCTCTGGTCGTGTGTGGTTCCCTGGTCAGCTTTTAGGGTTCTGCTCTTCTCCCATGAGGTCTGCCTCTTGTTGAGCACTACCTTAGCCAGTCTCTCCCTCATTAGTTGCCTCAGACACCAGCGTTTAGGTGTGTCCCTCTCTGGGAATATTCCTTACTGGTGTTTTCCATCCTCTCTTCTTTCACAGTCCTCTCTCAGCTAGATTTTCCTCTGGTCTTCTTGTTCCAACACAGGTACATTCCTGTAGGTCCTTTGACAAAGGGTCTCCATCCTCCTTACCAGGAAAAAAATAAAAAAGGCCTCCTCCTCTAGGATGAGATGCCTTCCAGTGAGTCTGCCCTCTTCAGCATTCTGGAGGGGGATGTCTTAGGTCCTATAAGTTCAAGCGCCCTTGAAGAACATGGCATCTTCTGGTGGTGTTGGATTGTTACTGAGGCCATCAGTGTGGCAGCAGCCCAGCGTGTGCCTTGTTCTTCCTTTGGCCGTCCCTTGTCTTACAAAGAGGCCTGTTCATCGTTCTCCTCAAAAAACCATCCCTTTCCCCTTTGTTCCCTCCCCACTCAACCTTCTCTTGCCCTTAGTAGCAAAAACTAGTCTGCCTCTCTCTAGCTTCCTTTTCCCACCCCCCTTGCCCTTCCCATTCCTCTCCTAATGGAGGAAGTTGAACCTGACCCATCCCCAATCCAGAAAATGATTGCTCCATCTCTTTCTATCCCCTTTGTCTTTAGATGGGGATGAGTTGGTGGTGGTGCCAATTCTAGAAGTAGTTGAGTATGGAGCTTGTGTATGGAGACAATCTCTGGTATGACGCTTCCTTGGTAAGGGCCTTCCTTCCCTATTGTTAAAAAGATTGCTCATGCAGTGTGGAACTGTCATGGTCTAGCTAAGGTATTGAGCAATGAGAAGTGTATGTTTCTCTTAAGTTTGGAAATAATAGTTGAATTATGAGTCCTTTAAATTCCTTGGTAGTTTGCTGGTAATTTCCATATTCTTTGATGATGGGATGTTCGTCCCAAGTGAAGGCTTTCACCTCTCTACCTATTTAGGTCAAGTTTTTGAATGTGCCTATGAAACTTTCAGAGTTATTAGCTACATAGCAAGTTGACTAGGAAAAACTTTGGTTGTTGATTCCATTATAGCGTGGGGTAGGATTTGTCCATACTTTCTGTTGATATCAATGCCGATAGCAATGTCACTAACATGATTTAAGTCAGATGAGTTCATATTAGAAAGACCCTGTGGAGGCTGAAAACCAGTGGAAACCCCCGGGCTGTTCTAAGTGTGGGGTCTTTGGACATATTTCTGTTGCTTGTTCAGCGAAGAAGAGCCTCTGCCTGCTACCCATATACTTGCTACAGTGCATCTAGCTCCCTAGTTAAGACACTGGCTAATGCTTTAGAGATGGATACTCTGGGGCTCCTCCTCAGATTGATGCTACTTTAGCTGTTGCTTCTCATGTTTTGATCAAAGCAAGTGCTGCTGAGCTTGCTTCTGAAACCTAAGCACAAGCAAATGTGCCTATGCTTGCCATTGCTTTGGCTTTGAATGGGCTCCAGAGTTGGGTGGGTTGTCTAGTGCTAATGAGCTTTCAGAACTAGGCCCCTCTTTTGACTTGACACTTGCAAAATTTCCTTGTTACTATTGGAGTCTCCAATCGTGCCTCACAAGCTGACCTCTGGAGTATCACATGCCAAGAAGAAGAAAAAGAATAGACATCGGTTTAGGCCCTACCGTGTAGGCTATTGGCGTTATTTTAAGTTTCTTGTATAGCCCTATCACCTAGGAATCCTTTTCCTTTGATTTTGTTTTGGTGTTGGTTGTCACCCTTTAAGGGGATTTTGTATCTTTGTCCTTTGTATTTTTCCCATTTCTTGTAATAATTTTTGTTTAATGAAAATCAAAAAAAGGAAAAAATCTGAAATTACCAAAAAAAAAAACTTTAAAAAATCTAAGATGATGATAAAATGGAATAAGGTAACCTGTGCCTAATCTGAAATTACAGCCTTACTACAATGCGGAATGTCTCAAGAACTCAATTGCAGTCATCTTTTTGAATTTAGGTTCCCCAACAAATAAGTAGCCATGTCAGTGTCAGGAGCTTTTGAGGTGATATTCTAATAGAAGTTGGGGGGTATAAACTGATGATTATTCATAAAAAGGCAACTTAAAAAATGTGTTTATGAATGAGGTAACTTTTAACTTATAACTTCATAAATTGAGAAATTTTATCATTTGTTTTGGGCTGCATTGGTATTACATGGGTTCAGCATTTTCAAAATCTTTAGCAATGAATTACCCAAACTTCTTGTAAATGATATTGAATGCAATTGTGATTTAAGAACTGAACTATTATGTTTACTTGTACTTTATTTATTAGCTTTGCTTACCCCTTTCCCATCCTTTGCCATGTCATTCTCCTTTCTTCTATAGCAGTAGGCTGCAATATGGAAACTTAAATATAATTCTACCTATTTTTCGTATGTTTTGAATTTTTGTACTTAAAGAGTGGAATGCTAGTAACATGATCTGCATACCTATCAAAGCTATACTTGGAAGAGCCTACTCATCCCTGAGACTTTTATGTAGTTTCTACTTGTAGATCGAATGATCTTGCTTTATGTTTGAGCATGCTGTCATCTTCTTGTACATATAGGGCATTGGTCAACCAAAAACTCCACCTTTTGATCCTGAGAGACTTGCAGTTCATTCTTCTAGAATAATCAAACCTGCAAGGTTTGTCTTCTTTCTCTCTCCCACTCACATGGAAATAAGATGCATGTGCATACTCACATGCACACACACGCACACATCCAAAAAGTAACTAAATGTTGTCTGATACACTTGTTTATTTGCAGTGATGCCCATATGTCAAGGAACATATCTTGTCCTGTATCTCCCATTGGAAGTCCTCTTCTACATTCAAGGTCACCACAACATTTTAATGGAAGAATGTCTCCTTCGCCTATTTCTAGTCCCCGCACTGCATCAGGTTCATGCACACCTTTAACAGGGGGAACTGGTGCAATCCCATTTCATCATATTAAGCAGCCATTCTACTCGCATGAGGGATTTGTGAACATGCCGAAGTCCTCAAATAATCCATACATCAATGGCACCCCCTATCATGATATGAATTCAGAAATCTCCCGAGGGGTGCAGCCTGGTCTTCACATGTTGCCTGAACCAGCTTCCTGCGAGAGTGAAGTCCAAGGAATGCAGTTAGTGAGGCCAACTTATGTGGAGGTGCGTGATGGGCAGTCTGTGTTGGCTGATTGTGTGTCTCGACAGCTTAGGGATCATGTGAAGGTGACCCCTTCACTGGATCTATGTCCAAGCACTGCATTGCCCAGCCGTAGTAATGGGTTCATAAGCTGATATGTTTTCCTGGTCCCATGTAGTTGGAGCAGCTCAAAAGTTTGCCTCTGTTGTCCGTCATGATTGATTTGGCTAGCTGGTGAAGTTCTATTGAGCACTATTTGTCAAATAAGATGGAACTGGCAGTTGATTGAGCTTTTGGCCTTTGGGAAGTGAAGCAGCTCTTGACAGGGATCCTTGGTGTGTTGCCAAGGCTCATGGCGTGCTAGATCCTAAAGCTAATTACACTCCAAGAACAAGATTTTCCCGGGGAGGCAGTCCATGGTTCCTCAGGACCAACTTAGGCAAAATTGAGCTTAAGCTGTTGTATATTGTTGAACTAATCCAAATCACATAAAATTTGTTACAATGATGAGAAGAGGCTTTTGACAAAAAGATATGAAGAATATGGAGTAAGGGGAAGTGTACACCCTGTAGATCGGCATCTTTAGGAGCAATTTTAATTTGCACAGGAATCGGCATATGGACATTTTTTTTTCCGTTTGGTATCCAGATATGTGTACAGATGTTGCAATTCAAACTGAGATTGGTAATGTTTGCCAAGCCAGCACGGTTGCTTTTCTAGCCCTGGGTTAATACCAACTCACTTGTATGTTTCAACTCCTGTATGATTTGTTGTACCACAATATAACCCAAGGAAATTTACAAGATTCAATTTCATTCCAGCACATTTGTGTCTTGTTCAAGCCAGCACGGTAATTGAATATTTCTTTATACCAGGGCATTCTTACAGCTTCCTGCAAAGCGGTTCCCAGAAATGACCTTGTGAAAATAAAATTTAGAGTTTGCTCAATTTTCATGTTGCCGTCTGCCAGCACGGTAATTGAATATTTCATTATACAGGGCATTCTTACAGCTTCCTGCAAAGCGGCTCCCAGAAATGACCTTGTGAAAATAAAATTTAGAGTTTGCACAATTTTCATGTTGACGTCTAGGTTTTGGAGACCTATTCTTAACTCCTTTTCACATTAAATTAGATCACTCCACTGTCGGTCAAACTAACTACTCTCGGTTCTATTGATTCAGATACATGTTGATATAATGCCTACTGAGAGCTTGCAAGATCTCTTGCCCTTTCTTGTACGCTCTATGCTTGTCTACTTCACACATCTAGTTGTTGCGAAGCAGAAGCAAAGTAATAGATTGAATCTTGCTTAGAATGTTAAAGTAATGCTCCAATCGGTCATAGAACGTAGAAGCTTATGGTTAAGCTGACTCTGTCGCGACTGAACCAAACCCACATAAAAACAATAATATCTCTTGGTATTTGGATTGGTTTTCCAGAGCTGGATTTTCAGGTTAACTTTCTTAGTTAAACCACAAGGATCATTCATCCATATTCCAGGACCACAAATCTTCCTAAATGTAACGATCTAAAATCGGGCCACCATTAAAATAACGTAAATACTTGGAGCAAACAGAAAGGATGTATGTATTCCTTGATCTTGGTGGATCCTTGGATATAAGGAGGCACTGTTGGTTTTTTTTTTCTTAATTTATTTTTCTTTTTTTTTTTTTTTCTGTGAACTATATTAATTTACAAGGATGCAGTGAGGAAAATTAGACATGTTTCACCCTTTCAAAAGAACAATTTCCATGCTAACTGGCCTTCAAGGCCAAGGAAAGTACTGCTAGCTGCAAATGCTTATGAAGCAGGGTATGATCCCTGTATCAGATGCATGCTTAACTCCCACAGTTTCTTTGCCTACTCAACATTCCTAGCATGGGGGCTTGTTTCAACTATGTTGCAGTCTGCAAAATACTTACCACTCACTCCTTGAACCTGGGGATGCAATGCCACATAACATGTAGTTGCTGCTCCCTGTAATGATGTGGACTGGAAATGTTTAGAGCAAGATCGCAACAGCGGTGCAAGAGATATCAGCATACAAGAGAGCCATGCTACTAAATGACATACATTAAATGGCATGAGTCTACCTGTTGAAAATTTTTCAATACGTACTTTCCCAGGTTACGGACAAGACCTGCATCAAAACCAAAAAAGAATGATATTTTAAAACAAAGAAGAATCAGTTATATTACTTGATAAATTAACTTAAAACTCAATCTTATGTCTCCGTAAGAGGAAAAGAATGATATTTGATGTACTAAAAGAGAGGACTTGAATACACTATAAATGTCACAAAAGCTAGTTCGTTGCCTGAAGACAAGTAAAATATTGAATCATTTTACACACAACCCATTGGTCATCAATGATATAGTAAATTGCTTTTTTATCTCATATTGTAATGTTATCAGTAGAAGCTTTTCTAATTTTGACCTGTGTTTTTATCCATTTTCTGTAGCTGAGCACTTCAAATAAAAATTCCTACAACTTACTATTCTTTCAATGAAGTGAACAGCAGAGTATTGATTGCATGTTTTATATGTTGCTTACAAAACATATAATTACCATGCTTCACAACAATCTAGGATATATGTAATACAGAACTAAATATATGCCCAGCCACCTTCTTGAGTATACATTTGAGCTTCTTTTTTTCTTCCCCACATCCCCCCCACCCCCACCAACCCCCACTGAAAGAAAAATTAAAATACATCATTTACCAACATTGCACAGCTCAACGTAAAGTTGTATGAAAATTTTTTGGGCAAATTGCAAATATAAACTCAAAATTATCAATTGGATGCAAGTAGACCCTCTTTGACTCTAAGTACCTCCTCATAACTTTTGAAAATATGTATGCAACTATCATTAAAAAATTCAAACCATCACTATTTATGGGGCTTTTAGCACAGTTTTGGGAGCTTTACCAGTGGTTGAAAGGTAAGTGTATATAAAAGTTATGGGGAGTTGAAGATACATTTTGGAAATTTAAAAGGCCTACTCATACTTGACTAATAGTTTTGGGGAGTATTTGTAATTATCCCAAAAAAATTTCATTCTAAATACGCACTTGATTTCTGTCTGTTAATGATAGTTACTGAAAGTCCTAAACATCCCTATTTCACATATCTAACTGCAGGATCTGGAGCTATAATAGCTATTTATTCAAAATTTCAGCTGAAAAAGGCATCACAGAAGTTAGAACGCTACCACTGACAAAGTTATGATGATGAAAAAGATTGGTGGTTATTGCTCCTGGATGAAGGGAATTTGCAGTAATCTCTACCTTCTCATCCTGTCCAGAATAGCATCAGCCGTCAGGGAAATTCTATAATCTGGACCTCTAGCATACTAATTGGATGATGTGTATGATTTACAGCATTATGCTTACTCCTAAATTTTAGTGGAAATTTGGAGGACCGCCTAGAAGATGATGAGTATCCAAATTTTTAGCTCTCAATATTTCACTAGCTTCATGATTTTATCCTTTCATTATATCACATAACTTTTAGATTTAGTACTATAATCAGCTGATCTAAAAGTTGAAACTTGAAAATATGGTGTGTGTTCTTATCTATATTACTTAACAATCTCACTTACTTATGGACTGGAACTTTTGATTGTTTAAAAGGGATGAAATAGCAGTGTAAAGATTTAAACTCTAAACCACCTACTCTGATACCATGTAAGATTTAGTACCACAATCAGCTGATTTAAAGTTTAAACTTATTGATATGGTATATGTTTTTATTATTTTGACTTTAGTAATAACCAGTTTGTGTAAAGGCAAAATTTCACTAGAACATGAGAATATCCGAACTTTTAGCTCTCAAAATATCCAAACTTTTGGCTCTCAATATTTCAACAGCTTCATGATTTTATCCTTTCATTATATAACATAACTTCTAGAATTAGTACCACAACTATAGCTTACCTAAAAGCTAAAGCTTGAAAATATGGTGCATGCTTTAACATATATTACTGAAGTATCCCCCTTACTTATGAACCGTGGACAACTTAATTAAAAGGGATGAAATAGTGGCATAGAGATTTGAACCCCTGACCACCTACTACAATACCATGCAAGATTTAGTACCATAATCGGCTAATCTTAAAGTTTAAGCTTGTTGATATGGTGAACGCTTTTATATTCATTACATAATAATAGCCAATATGTAAAGGCAAAAGTTGTAGGCATAGACAAAGAAGTATCTATTTCCACTAGTGGTTTAGGAGACTTGTAGCCCAAATATTGTGCTCTTGAATGAGAAAGTTTGCAGATGTTCAATTATGTTATCAAATCAATTCTTAAGCAAAGAACCGAATGCTAGGCATAAACCTAGACCAAATATTAAGGGTATTATAGTTCATAAACACCTTCAGACACCTTGCAAGTTCAGTGGCATGTAGGACATTAGCAAGCTTTGATTGACCATATGCACTTAGGCTGTTGTACCTGCAAATAGTCCACAAAACTGGTCAGCTAAATATGTGAGATTTTGCTATAATGGAGTCTCATCATTCATTCATGTGATCAGAACCTTTAAGAACCATTACCCTGATTTATCATTGATACTGTCCAAACGAATTCCTTCTGAATAAGAAAACTTATGACGACAAGAGGAGACATTTACAATCCTTCCTTCTTTGTGGCTTTCCCTTGCTGTCTTCTTCATAGTTTCCAATGAAAGATTAGTCAAAAGAAAATGACCTGCAACAAGTGACATCCTTAATAGAAGTAAATGTACCTTGTTTTCCTTCATATTAGAGTGTATTAAATCACAAAAAAGGTCCCAATTCACCTTGACAATTAAAACAAGATTAAAAACTACAAGTACTAAGCATAACAAGAAGCTATGAAAAAGTGCTTTTCTTGCAACAGTAACAAAAATGAAAGTTCCATTGTTTCATGACATTGTAAGTGATCTCCTGTGACTGTGATTTTAATATTTTCATATTGAAAGTAAATCTTTACCTAAGTGATTTGTTGCAAATTGTAGTTCTATGTTGTCTTTAGAGAGCATAAATGGTGTAGCCATGATTCCTGCGTTGTTGCTTTAAAACATGAAATAAGGGGAAAAAAAAAAAAAGCACTGCATAAGTAATTTGCCTTGCATGAAGTCCAAAATAACCAGGAGATCAATATCTTCGATGTGTCTAAGGAAGAGATGATTGCAAATAAACCCTCAAACTTAGTCAAGCATTGGTATGCCCCAAAACTCTGAAAATGTGTCTTTGTTTCATATTAACTTTTTAAAGTATGCATTTACATCCTCAATTGCCCCAAAAGGTTCTAACCCATTGCTAAAAGGCCCATTAAGTAGGAGTTCTAGTTACAGTTGGAGAGGTAAGTGCATATCTTCAAAAGTTACGGGGATGTGAAGTAACGTTTTGAAAGGTTATGAAATATCTGCATCAGACAAAAGTCTTGGAGATTTTTTGTAAATTTGCCTATATAGAAAAACTCGTGTGAGCAATTGCACTTGTAGAATGCTTCATAATTGTGAAATGGGCAGAGAATACATGCATTATTGGCACTATTAAGTGCTTGATGCTCATCCCCGACCATGCTTAATAAAATGCCTGTCCTCTCACAATAGAGGTAGCCCTTTTCACATGGCAATCTCTGTATAATTAGCCCCCCTCTGGCAATAAATGAAAAAGAAAAATCCTACAAAGAGCCAATAACTCACATAAGGATGTTCAGTGCAAGACCGGAGGCATTGAACTCTGATGCAAAATTCCTTACTGATGCCATTGAACTTAAATCCAATTCCATGGCAGTTTATTTTTGCTGCAGGATTTTCCTTTCTAATTGCTTCTTGGACCTCTCTGCCAGCAGCCATATTCCTCACCCTATAACCACATTCACACCATGCAAAGCAAGAACGCGTGCAGTTTCTGTGCCAATACCACTTGATGCACCTGATGCAGCAACCATAAAACACAATAAAATTGCTAATTGCAATCATAAAGTTTTTATAGAGTAGAAGCACCAGATGTGCTGACGCCTATGGATACGCACAAATTTTTAGTAAGCAAGACTTCTAATAACTGTCTGACCTCGAATGAGAGGTCCTATATCAGTGAACAGATATATACTGACTTTTGCAAAACATCATTCATATAGGATGGATTTGTTTCACAGAATATGTTTTCAGACCTTAAAAATAAAAATTGAACTCCGATATTTCTGAAAAAGCATGCTGAAAAACACTCCACAACATGTTTAGCACTATAGTTGAAGCACATTTTGTTGCTTATGTGTTATCAACACCAGTCTATTGGTGTGGTTCAACTTACAACTCAGTCCAAATAATTATTCGGACAATTCCTTTGGCTTGTTTATCAACTTTTGAAAGGAAAACAACTCTGCCACCCATTCCAAAAAGGCAAGATGAACATACATTTTAAATATAGATAAAAAGAAACTTTCAAGATTCACATATACTTGCATTTTTGTGATATGTGTAATCAATTTTAGAAAAAATGAAAAGAAAGATTTATTTTTTGGACCTCTTAACAAGTGCCCATTGGAACCTTTTTGATAATATATTACTTAATCAACAACTTTCAGCCATTGAAAAAGGTATTACTCATAATGAGGATGATGATTTCTTTCTTGAAAAAAATTACTGTTTTCTTCTTCTTTTTTTTTTTTTTTTAATCCTTCGATTCTCTCGCTAGTGGCCAACCATGACCATCCCCTCCAATCTCCATAATGTTTTGCCATTATGAATAGGAAAAATGTCAACAGAACTAGAAGAAGAAACCTTTAATCAATTTTTGATATATTTACTTTTTCGTGAACCATATAACCAATGTAAGAAAAATGTGAAGTTTCTTTTTATGCACTTCTAAACTAGTGCTCTTTAGACACTCATTAATGAATCTCACATAAATAACCCGTAACAAAATGTAGAAAATAGTTTATGAAAAGATTTCTATGAAACAATCACATCCAATGGGTTTTTAACCTGATATTGTTATTGTACAAGTAAACGACAATTCTGGCCTTTCTGGGTGAGAAAGCTTGACCAGTATTAACATCTGCCATCAAAGATATCCTCTTATAACTAAAAATAAATAATATATGAATAGTTTCGCAGACTCGCATATACACCACTTGAAAATTTTGCCCTACATATTCAACATCAGCATTCTCTCAGGCAAAAAAAAAAGAAGGGCTAAAGTGAATTGACATAAGTAACTCCCCATAAATTTTGATGTGTCCTAGGCACTATTATTAATCCGTGTCCAGCTACAAATACTAAATGTAACAATTCAAATACAATAAGTGTAGTTAGGAAGATCAAGAAATAAGAAGAGATAAAAATGCAGAAGCTAAAGTTTACATAAAATTGAACAAAGAGATGAAGTACCTGCAACAATGGCGGTTAGACCAGTGCCATCGATGCCCTCAGTTACTTCTTCGGCTGTTGCAGTAGCTGAGAACCCTGAAGGACCTTTCCTGTTAAACATCCACATCCTCTCTCTCTCTTCGTTATTACAGGGAGACAGTTAGCCAATGGTTATTATTATTATTACTATTATTCCCATAAAAAATATTAATAGACAGATAAGTCTCCACCCTATCTATTAAGATATCAAATAAATGAAATTTTTACCTCCCAAATTTATGTAGTTATTCGCTCAAAAATTTGTAATTAATATCTATTATATAATATATATAAATTTGAGATGTTGGAGAAGTAATTTTCAGGTAAAAAACAGCATCTTTGTCCAATAATTAACTTAACAGCAATAATAATATAATAATAATAATAATAATAATAATACTTGAACCGATAGTTTTCGTTAAAAGTTTGGAATTCATCGAAATGGATCAAGCAAAGTTCAACTACTACTTGTAATTGGTACCACTTTAAAATTTGGATGCAAAATTTGCTGTCATTTTAATTTTTTTTTTTTTTAAAATGATTTCTCAAGAAATTGTTCAGGTTATCAATATCGCAATTCAGATTATTCCGAAAATGACCTCCATTCTCTTTGTAATTTTACTTCATTGAGAAAGGTCTCCAATCTTCTCAATTTTTCTCCAATCATCAATTTTTTATTTTTTTTTGGAATGATTTCTCAAGAAATTGTTCAAGTTATCAATATCGCAACTCAGATTATTCCAAAAATGACCTCCATTCTCTTTGTAATTTTACTTCATTGAGAATGGGCTTCAATCTTCTCAATTTTCCTACTATTTCTAGCTTTTTTCACCATATCAAAAAAACCCTAAGGAGGCTTTTCGTTAAGGTCTGTTATTATTGCCAACAAAATTAAGTAATCTGGCTCCTTCAAAACATTTAAAAACAATTTGGGATGTCAGAAGCATCATGGTCTAGTATCCTGATCAATATCATCGTTGTGATACAACATGCTCGATTCTCCCACTTTAAAATGTATAGTACATGTAATTAGCCCATAAAAACGTAATCAATGGTTAGACACCACATTCAACGTTGGTGCTGTTAACCATTAAATTTACTTTTTCTTATTGTGTATACACACATACACAAATACATGTATGCCCTTATAGTGTCGTTTGCTCCCACCATCCTCAAACGTGAAGAATTTCAGGTCATGACTTTTTTTTGATAACATAACATACCACCTTAACATAATGGGACAAAATCACAGATACATCATTTGACCAAATTCATGCTAAAATCCCACAGCTGCTTTGCCAATCCCATATCCTGGCCCTGTGAACTTGCCTTTCCCAGGTTACTGTCAACAAAATATTCACCACTTACCCCCTTCACTTGAGGATGTAGTGCCACGTAGCATGTAGTGGCGGCACCCTGACATAAAAAAATATCAAGAAGTTCATAGAGTTTCAGCTAAGCCACATCAGTATCAACTATCAACTATTGGGATAATTTGACGACCACTACATAAACTTTACATGTTTCTTCGATTTTACACCAGACTATAGCATTAATAAATGTCATATTGAATCAAACTTAAAATTTGACATCAACTAGATATCATACTCAATTCTACTTTGTCATTACTAAATATTGTGCTCAATTGGACTTCTACATCATTTCCTTTTTCATTACTATTGGCTAGTAAAAATTCAGTTGAATATAATATTCAGCCATGTGTTAAAGGTCAGATACCAAATTTAAAAAACACCTAAAGTTCATGTAGTGATCATGATATTATCCCATCAAAATTTTGATTATAACAGCATTTTTATGTGCGATGCACATTGATAGGACAACTTGAGATTCGTATACATGTGCTCCAACAATATCTAGTTATAAAGCTTACCAAGTAATAAGCTACTCTGACAGCACTTACCTGCTGAACATTTTTAAACACAACTTTTGCAAGCATATTTAGCACACCTACATCGACCAAGAAATAGAGATAAATGTCAACATTGTGACACATTCAAACAAATATGTTAGAAAACTGGCAACACTAGAGTGTGCAACATGTAAGCATTTACTAATAGGGATTCCTAGCATCAAGGAATTTCTACAACTTGGGGTTGATAATTTAAAAAGAAAAAGAAAATTATCCTTGTGTAATAAAGAAATGGGATTCCAAGCTTATTAAGTTCCTTATTACACATAAGCAAGTAAAGTTGTTTTGAATAAGTAGACTAGTAAAACATAAGATTCAAGATATTTAAATGGATACTTTTTCTGTTCACAGATTTATAAAATCCAATCATACTGCTCAACATGGACAATATTGCTGCACAAACTGATAAATAATCACCATTAGTGCCCATATGCCGAAAAAGATTTGTGGCAATCGTCCCTGGATGAAGAGAATTGACAGTTATATTCACCCTCTCTTCCTGCAATAGCTTAAGTAATATTCAGTAGAACTCTTGCAATTTTGAGAGTACAAGTTTAGATGGTTAAGTTGCTGCATCTACTCATTTGCATGGATGTGCAAATTCATGTACATAAAGCTGATTGACTTGTTTTTTGAAGCAACAATTTCATAGGCATGTTAGTTTAGCAGTGGTAGTTTACAATCGTGGAAAAACCAATGGATAACAAGGAAAATGATTCACACTTTTCAATAACAGAAATTATCTTCCTCGATTTCCATAGACATTTTCCTTGATGGCTAACTATCATTACCGGTTATTGGTTATGACTTCATCTCACGCCATCACCTATAACATATAGCAATTGTGAAGCTTTAATGAGTGTTCAATGGAGTCTGGAAAATATTTTCCTTAAAACAAACATGCCCTAAGACAAAGTGACAATGCTCCATAACAATTGCATAACTAGTTTTCCTGAGCTACTTGTTATAACAATGATCAAAAGTAAGAAACATAAAAAACATCAAACAGCAAGAACTTTTGACATGCCTTTATTTCTATCAACTCAAAGCGCTGAATACTGCTACATGAAACCTCAACATGTCACACCAAATTGAGTAAGCACTTGAAATTGACTTGCCTAAGATTCTAGTTTATACAGTTAGTGAAGAGGTTCCTGAAAAGAATATGACCAGATCAAGCTCAAATTCCATCCCTTGGATGGCATAATTAAGCATCAAGGTTCATAAGAGACTAATGCAAGGCATCTGGTGATGAGACTTGAAGATAGATAGCAATCAAAGTTGTTAAGTTTAGTGCCATAACTGTCTAATCTAAAAGATTAAGCTTGTAGTTATAGTATGAGCATGTGGGTTGGGATTTCAACTAAAGCCCATCAAATGGACAGTTTAATTGAAAAGGGGTTTAATGGTGATGCAACAGGTTGGATCCCCATACCTTCTACTTTGGTACCATGTTAATTTTAGCTCCATAACCGGTACATCTAAAAGCTTAAGCATTTATATTAGTTGATTTTGAAGCTAATCTCATCGTGCTTGAAGAGTGTACGAGCAATTTCAGAACAACAATATACAAATGCTACTCTAACAGTCTTTGATGTCCCCAATTAGAGTAGTTGCAAGCCACAAAAACTCAAAGAATGTCCCTTGACTCCATTATGGTAAAAATTTTAGTAATTGACTCCGCTGTGTTTGATTAATACTCTAGTTCTTCATCCACTAGAATAGTACCTTTAATTGTCTTGCAAGCTCATTGGCATGTAGCACATTGGAAAGCTTGGATTGGCCATATGCAGCATATCTGTTGTACCTGCAAAAAGGAATCTAGGCACAATTATGGCCAATTACATGATTTTTATTATTTTTGTTGATGGGAGAGAAATTGATAGATGCAACCCCAAAACCTCTGTTACTCTTGTTAAAGATCTAATGCTTCACTAGCTGACTGTCCTACTGGGAAATTACTAATAAACGAGAAAAGAGTTCCATTCCAACTTTTATTGGATGTCTCTGAAGAGAATAGGTGCAAAGGGTAGTTTCAACAAAATTCAAAAATCAGATAAGTGCATAAAAATGTTTTGATTTCAATGGTCTTTTGTTTAGCTGTCATATAATGCTCTAGTGCAAGAAAAACACGAGCTGATGAACCTTGATGATGCTTCTCATTTTGGAACTTAGATACTCCCTGATGAAACTACATAATTAATATATTCTTCAATATCCTGAATGCAAAAACACAATTATATTGGGATTCAATGTCCTCCAGCTGCTTGTGTATTACCCTGCTTCATCATTGAGTTTAGAAAATCGAATTCCCTCACGATATGTAAAGCAGTGAGCCATTGATGAGACATTCACAATCCTTCCTTCTTTACTATTTTTACGTGCTGTCTTCTTCATGGTATCCAACAAAAGATTTGTCAAAAGAAAATGACCTGCAAAGAAATTCCAAAAGAAGAGGCATCAATCCACAAATGCACAAAATCAATGGGCTTTCGTTGGAACTTTTAGATGATAAAAACAACAGTTGATGATAATGATGCATTGTAAACTTCATTCATAAAAGGTGACACAACTTAAACATGCACATTCCTAGACACAGGCATTGGAACTAGGGACGTAAAGCGAACCGGATCGACTTTAGTAGTATTGAGCTCAAGCTCGGCTCCTCAGGCTCCATTAAGCTTAAATTTTTTGAGCCCTCGAGCTCCGCTTGTTTAGGCTGGAATATTCAGAAAATTTTATATTCCTTTTAATTAAATTCATATTAGAGTTCGAATTTAACTCGAGTTTGATGAAACTTGATATATACTTAAACACAATTCAAGCTCAATCAGGCTTGTGAGCATATTGAGCTAAATAGATTCAAGCTTACGCTCAGCTCAACTATAACTGAATCAAAATTGAGCAAAGGCAGAGCTGAGCTTGAGTACCTTGCAAGCCGGCTTGGTTCATTATACCCCTAATTAGAATTACCAAGTTCCTTGTTACAAAACTATACCTATCGATAGTCAAAGCTCCTCAACATCTACATGTTTTAAACCTTTGCTTTGAACTTCTATTTTCTATTCATGGATTAACATCTTCCAAAACTTCCAAATTCAGTACAAAACCTTCTAAAAGGTGCAATATATAGAAAACACACTTTGTAGACGTGCATAATTAAGAAACAAGGATAGTCTTGAACTGTAAAGTTCCTCATAAAGAATTTTTGCCATATTTAATATCAAGCAGGAGACATAGGCCATTTACCTAGGTGGTTCGTAGCAAACTGTAGTTCAATCCTGTCTTTCGACAGCATGAAAGGCACAGCCATGATTCCAGCGTTGTTGCTTCCAGAGAAAGAGATACAATACAAACATTTATTTCAAGATATTCAATCACATATTAATAAGCTATTCCATCCATTTTGATTATCTTTAGTATAGAGGGACTGGGAGAAAAAAGAACATTAGTGAGTACACGTTTCTTACATAAGGAGATTCAGTGACCGACCCGATGAGTTGTAACTTGACGCAAATTTCCGGACAGAGTCCGATGAACTGAGATCCAATTCCATGGCTTCTACTTTTGCAGAAGGAATTTCTTTGACAATAGCCTCCTTCACATCTCTGCCTGCAGCCATATTTCTGACCCCCATAATTACATGTACACCTCGTAATGCAAGAACACGCACAGTTTCTGTACCAATGCCACTTGATGCTCCTTTATAAAAAGGAACCTATAAGTTAGAACTTAAAAAAAAAAAAACACTTACAATAATCAGTGAATGTCATAGAAAGATTCCAGGACAATTGCAACGTTCTACAAAGATGTCTCAATATGCAAGAAAAATAATTACCATCAAAGTTAGCACCAAAACCATTTTATCTAAAAGCTTAAGCTCCTAAATATAGCATGGTCTTTTATATTTATTTATTAACACATCCCCTACACTAGTGCATTGCAACTTTGACTAAAGCCCAAAGTGCACAACTTGACTAAATGGCTCTGAAATGATTGTGTAGAAACTTAACTCGGGACCTTCTAGCTCTCATGTCATATTAGGGCTAACACTGCAACCATCTTATCTAAAAATTTAATTTGTAAATATGAGGTGAGCTTTTATATTTATTCCTCAACAATTACAAGCTGTGCTTGATCATTACCATCTCAACTAAGACTACTAGACAGACTCAGCCACAAATAATTCTACACAATTGCACTCCCTTTCACACAGGTGGAATTGGTAGTATGTATGCTATTAGAAAATGAATAAAGCAGAATCAATGAAGTAGTTTTCTTTGATACTTCACACTAGTGCATTGTGAAAAAAAGCAAAACACATGCTACTGTCAATCAGGCTAGTGGATTGCTATATTTACCAGAATTATTAATACCCCCTATGAACTGAGTATAACAACAGCTATAGCAAACATATGGTAGCATCTTGAAAAAGAGTAGATAAGATAACATAAAAATGAAGATAAAGAGTGATGCGCTAATGCTTCTCGGGTCATTTGTCAGATAAAATCTGGAAGGGACCTACACATGCATAACTCATACACTGAAATTAGCCAAGGGGCAATACATGCTCCATTTTAATGTTAAACGAATCTGGATAGCTATGCCACAGAAAGAAAAAAGAAAATATCCAATCCAAAAATACTAACAATGAAATAAAGATATACAGCGTATTTATTATGTGTAATCGAGTCAAGTTGTGTGAGATTTTACTAAATTAAAGCTTCAAGTTGAGCTCCCAACTTAATTTGGTTTGCATAGGTAAATTTTTATTGACAGATAGAACAAACTGAGACATAAAATTATTATCTCTGTTGATCAGTTGTCCGATCATTACTGTTATGCTTAGGCTTTTTTCTCATAAAAGAAAAATGTTATTTCGAATGGAAACTGACATTGGACTCGAACTTGTAATACTCGATATTATACTAAAGTTTTAGCTTTTAGACAAAGCGAGTCATATGAGAAGCTCAAGGTCAACCTGACAAGATATTTTCATAATTTTAATTCGAGATCACTTGTTGCAATCAAGTATATTTGAATGAATATCGGCTGAACTTAGCTTGTCTTACTTGCATTACTAGTATTCACTACACTCCAAAAACCGAAAAAGGACTCATCGGTCGTGATGAACCGCAGTAGGTATGAACTAATAAAAGTGCAGACAAGCGAAACCTGTTTCGAAAAAATTACCATGAATCGGGGATGTTTCTTACACACCGCTTATCCTCCTAAATGGCGTGTCTCTTCTGTTGAGTTATTTCTCAGACTAACTGGTACACTTAAACTCAAGTTAAAAGCAAACATCTCTAAGTAAAATTCTTCCCTTCACCACCACAACTAAGAATACCCAGGAAATGAAATTGTCCATTTATGTTACTAAATCATGTCGACCCAATATTAAAGTAAACATAATAAATAAGAGTGAAGAGACCTGTGACAATGGCAGTGAGACCAGAACCATCAATTCCTTGTGTAACATCCTCAGCCGTGGAGGAAGGTGAGAACCCAGATGCACCTTTTCCTCTGAAGAACCACATCATGCATTAACATGCACTTGCTCCAATCTTTTTTTCTATTCGTTTCCGGGTTCGTAGGAACAAAGAGTTGAGATTTTAGTGTTCGGATAGAGGAAGTGATATGGTTAGCACCACATTGACCTTTTTAAAAATTGTATACTACCTAACATGCTACTTTTATTTGTAGGGCTTTTTGTAAAGCTATTAAATGAATGATTTAATTAAATATTAAAGTTATGAAGCGGATAATATAGTTAAATAAGGTGAAAAAATCGTGCATCAAATAAATAATTTAATCAATTAGAAATAAAAATATTAGGATTTGAATTTAAATTTTTTTATTCTAATATACCATATTATATCTAATACTATGTAAAGATTAGAACCTAAATTCTTTTACTCTAATATATCATGTTATGCCTAATACTATAAGCTTAAACTTATAAATTTATAAATATAGAGTTTATTATGTAATAGGGAGGAAGTAGAAATAAAAAAAAAATACTTAGGTCAATTAAGTGAATATGAAAATAAGTAGAGAAAAGAGGAAATGATAGGAAATATGTATGTATGTATAGAAACAGATGGAGAAGAATATTTACTTTTTGGATGGACAGGAGTTAATATATAATGATAATTATATTATTCCATTAAAAGTATGGTTGTAATCGAAGGGAACAAATACGAAACTCGGAGTAGTAAATATCAATTAAATATTTATCCCAAATTCAAATAAAATAATAATTACAAAATTATCATGTTTATCAAAATAAAACGACCATAACTTCATCGAATATTCCCAGATACAAAGAACAGATGCATGCATGTCTCTTCCATTCCACGAGATTCCATCCAATCACCAAAATTGTCAAACACAGTGAAGTGATTCGGTTGCGGTGGAGAGCATTTAGCCAAGTAATCTGCACGTATGGACCGTGCGCATTTATTAGCCGGACTTTGGTGAAGCGTTTATACAGTACACTACACTGTGTTGATGGCTAACGCTGGACGGGACAGACAGGGGCGACATGGTGCACGACATGATTTTACGTGGCGTGCGCAAGGGATATTACGATATTATCCACGTGCTTTGAATTTGATAAAAAACGAATCATTTGTTTTCCAAGACATGGACAACATATCCACTGTACTTAGCGTGTTGATATTTTAATTCGTACTGAATTTGTATCAATATGAAACAAATATATATATAATTAATTTTGTATAGTGAGAAATTAATTTGTTTTATAACCTTCAAAAATTCTTGTAATATTGAGTTGCTATTTATATCCTGCCTTTTTTAAAAAAAAAAAAATCGTGTTATGATTGTGTGTATAATAAATTATTATAGTTTTCATAGTTTTAATACTGAATAGACCTACCTAATAGAACTAGATTGAATGAAATAATAAACATATAATATGATATTAGCTAAGATCTAAACTTACATCATTTAAAGTTGGAATATTTATAGCACTAGATACTAAGTTATATCTTACGGTTTTTTTTTCTTTTTTTTTTTTTTTGTTCTTTTAGAGGCCTTCAACAAAATTGTCAGGTTCAATTTATAATTTTTTATTAAAAGGAAATGACTCAATTTTACTTGATTCATGATTTAAAACAAAATTGCTTATTAAATTTTATGTTTGAATTTTTTAAGCTTTTAAAGAGGGGTTAAAAATGATACAAAATAAATAAAAATCTAAGTGAACATTTAATATATGTAGGAGGTTAAAAATCGTAGACCAATAAAAGTTAGAAATTTATATATTGGCACATAGGCTCATGGTAATGTTTGGTTCAGACTTTGACTCATTTATATTTTAGAATAGAAAATTATTCATTGAAACATATATATAAATAACATTGTAAAAACATTTGTACTTCGATTGATTTACTTTGTTTACTTGCTATTGATTACTCCAATTGCCTCCGGTTGGTGAATTCCAACCTATGAAATAAACAAACATGAACTATTGAAGCGTCAAAGGATGTCCAAGTCAAAGAAATAGCATGAGGGTATGAAAATAAAAGTTTGTTGGAGGCATTAAATGTCTTACCTGGTTGGAAAGACCTCTTATTTATAGTATTGGTGTGATATTATATTTTCGGCAAGTAAATCTTCAGTGAATTTTATATTTATTTTTAAAAAAAATTCAGTAAAACGTATTCTTTAAAGAAATTAGATTATTTTTCCTAATTTATACCAACTAGTTTAAAAACTTTCCTATTATACGATTTTACTCATATAAGATAGGCTAGGCCTGATTTAAGCCTATAACATTTGTCCTCCACTCTCATTAATGATGAGACACTGATGAGATTAGAAGTTATAGTGAATTTCTTTCTCAAAACTATGCCTAGGTGTGTTAGACAAGTTGTACTTTGGTCGAAAGGCATTAATCCGAACTCAAGGGTCCTTTGGCCAACCCTAACACTGAAAGGCATCGACAGAGGAGGCTTGACGTTCCACCGCTGGAGGGAGAGAGGAACGAGGCCCATGACCCTCGGATGACCCTTGCTAAAGATTGCGTGAGAAATGCCCAAAATATAGAGCGCATTCCCCCTTTCAATTTCACATACCAAACCAAATAAAGCGTGGATTTCTAATCCATCCCAAACATTGGAAAACATCAATTCCACATACGAAGTTGATGGGGGCAACGGTTAATAAGGATGTCTTAGAGTCAATCAAGACTCAAGAAATAAAGCTTGTGTGACCTGCCTGGCATGGAATTTGAAGAACAAGGTGCTATGGATAAAACTATTGAAATGCAAGTATAAGCTTGAAATAACTGTGTCACCAGGATGTTATTTTAAGGCATTTCACGTCATCTGGAAATATTTTCAATCTTCTGACAAGAAGTACAGGCAACAATAAGGGTCTACAGTCCCTAAATAGGATGGGCAAATAGAATCCATACTAAAGCAATAGCTAATAAGTAGGACTTAATGAAAAAATTGGTAATCATCGCTTTATTGAGCTGAAGCTTCCTCTCAAACGCCCCAGCAAAGCTCATGATAGTCACAGAATCTATAGAATAAACGGATTCAGACAGCCGGCCTGTGAAAAGATCCATTTGCTGATTAGTTCATGCTGTAGGCCAGTGCAAGCAGACTCTGATATCTGCTCATGTATTCTTCCATTGGCCCGGTTTACCAAGGGCGATGAGTTCTCTGAGGGGATTGCTCCGCGTTGGCGATCTAAATTGAAGATTGGCATGATTCTTTGAAACGCTCCCATGATAAGTTCTGTTTCTTTTGAGATAAATTAATTAACCAAAGTTGGGACGTATCTCTGGCCATATGAAATTAAGTAAGTCCAACGCTGTCTCCCCCAGTTGTTAGCTGGCTGTAAAAGAACGGGTCCGACCTGCATTCTAGTGTCTTTTCCATCATAGGAAGGTAAATACTATCAACTTTCAATTGACTCTAGAATACCTAAACAATAATATGATGTTTTCGCTTGAATTAACTACCATTATACTATATACTATCGTCTTACAATGATAAAGTGAAGTTCTTGCTTAGGTTTAAAAGCATGCTTGATGAGTGGATCTGCCACATTCCCATTAGTGGGAATACGGATTATATTCATATCCCTTCTATCTATAGATTCTTTATTCAAGTGATAGCACTTGAGATTTCTTGGAGGTTTGATGAGATCATGCTTTCTCTGCTTCCATTGTGGCTCCATTGTTATCGAGTTGGGAACCATTTTGAGTTCAGTGATGAGCTTCCTGATGCATACCGCATCCTTGGACGAGCCCCAAGACGAAACCTGAAGTTGACGGACTCACAGGTGTTCCAGACGGTTGTTGGAACGATTCAAGCCCAGTCAGAAGGGCAAAAATATAGAAACTTTAGCAGGTCTAGAGGCTGCAATACATTCGACTTTAGTTGCTTGTCATGGACTTTCCCAACTAGCGGCATCACTATTGACAATGAAGTCTAATACTAGACCTAGACTTATCTCCATGTCTGATTGGAATGGTATCACATAACCTAACGCGTTGATTTTAGATATTCCTTCATACATCGAAAATTTAATTGCTTCGGAGTACTTAAGGTTGCTCTTGACTCATCTTAATGTTAATGCTCCTGGCCAACATTTGCCCAAGATTTGGATGTAACAACGCTTAAAAGCATATAGACATTATTTAAGACTCAGCCTAGTAAACTGGAGATGTAACGGAAACATAACTTTTGGAAGAAGAGAGCCCCTATAAAAAATTGAAATAATTGGAACACAACAGCATAAAAGAGAAACAAACATAAGATTTTGTGACAACTTCAAAATGGCAAGCAACATTGCATAGAACAAGAAGTATATATCTTATCTTATCCTTATTGAAACTGGAAGTACTCAAGTAATTACAAATTTACATCCTCAGTCTTTCACCTTATAGCCCGAGTAGTATCTTTTGAAAGCTCTAGGAAGATAAACGGGCAATAAGAAGCCAAACAGATTGAAGCACCAAAAGACCATGTTTGCCAAAGCTAGAACTCTCCCAACATAAAGTCTCCTTGCGGATCCACCATACTCCTCATGCTCCTTTGTAAATTCATTCCTCAGCCACTCCACAAGTGTAAATATCCTCCTGGAATTGTAAAACACGGGCACAAAAACCCGAATCGGAGTCGAAAACCCACCCGAAAAGGCCACACCCTCCATGAAAACCTGACTAGCCAAGAGGAAAACATGAGGAGAAGCTGCTTTGATTCCTTCCTTATCGCCTTCATATATTCCTTCAAACATGTAGGCGATTGGGAGGAAGAGACCAATGATCGCACCGACAGTTACATAGAGGCGCAGAATTTTGTTTTTGGGGTCGAAAACCGTTGGCTCCTTGGAGGGAGCAAGGGTTGGGAAGGCTACTTTGGATATGAAGTACATGTAAAGTAAAGAGAAGACAACGAAACCAAAATCCTCGAAGCTTACCATGCCGCTCGCTGAAAGCACGATTCCCACGGCAAGGGCATTGAGCTGGCGAAAGCTGAGGAAGCCTCTTTTCGAACCCGGAGGAGGAGGGACTTGATCCGTTGGTGCATGTTTTAAAGGATCACGTTGTTCAAGCTCATCCTTTGGGAGACTAATATCGCTACATGGACCAACACCACCAGACATTTTGCTGATCAGCCTACTCTAGCTGGATGTGAAATTGGAGTGAGAGCTTCTAGCTTATCGATCGATCAAAAGTGAAAATCACAATCATCAAAGGTGAAAGTGGGTCGAAGAAGAATATCGAGTTTGAAAGAGGTGGAGAGACTGAAGAGGCAAAAGAGAGAAGCGAGATAACGTTGGCCTGCGGTGAAAAAAACAGACAAGTGGCAATATGTCAGAAAACAAAGGTGTGGAATAAGAGGACGTGGCATGCAGATGGAGATAATAGTGTCCCTTGGTCGTATTGCTGATTCCCGAGTCGTGAGTCCGAGTATCAGTGCTACTTTCAAGCCATGGGAATCGGGTTCCCCATAGAACCAGAAACTCGACCATTGAAAGGGCCCAAAAACCTGAAAATAGCAAATGCAAGTACCAAGCGAAGCCAAGCCAAGTTTTCGAGACATTCAAATGCACTATCTTTGACTTCACTACAAAACGTGAAAATTTTACCGCAGTGCGTATTTATTTAGATTAGACAATCCAATTACCAAAAAAAAAAGGAGAGAGAAAAGAAAAAAGAAACTCTCTTAGTCTGATAATTTTATTGTGGATGCTGAAACTCTTTTTCACTTCTTGCCGATCCAATCTTGACTACACTGGAAACTGTCTTCTGTTACATATGTTACTAAGGTAAAACGGGAATGGAGAAGGGAAAACCAATGCCCAACAAAATCTTTTGAAGGCCCTTTAAAAAAGCGCAAAATTTATTACAACATAACATTGGAAAAGAAAAATTATGCAAAAACCTCAATTTTCCACCCTGCTATACCATGAGAAAGGACGGAACCATAAAAGATATTTCCGGCCAGACCAACCTCGAAATTTTGAGAGAGGTAAAAACTGGAACCTCAACTAGAAGTATAGGCTATGCAAATATCTATAACAAATATATCCCACTTATCCCCCTAAACTACGTATTGACTCTTTGTTTTGGAATATACTTTTTCTTAAAACCCTTTTCTTGCTTTGTTTTCAACTTGAACTTAGCAGTTCCAGTGGCCAAAGCATTTATATTCCCATTAACCACTCTGTTCTCGTCATTGTCACTGAAACCCAGACTTGCTTTGCAATCATTTTCGGTCTCCTCAGATGCTGGAACTTCAGAATCTGGATATAGGACCAATTTTACGTGCTCTCCTGAAATAGCTTCCTTCCATCCTACAAAATATGCAAAGATGGATATCATTATTAAGGGCCTGACAAGCCAAGGCAAACATAAATAAAGAATTTTGAACAAATGAACAAATGTGCATTAGGATTTAGTTAAACCCACTCTCTGCAAGAAATTCCTTCGCAGCACAGCTTGAGAGCTGTGTCGCTCCTTGATTTTCAGCTTCTGTAAGCAGCGCTCTGCATTCCATCCAGCTATCATCACGGTCAACGGTAGTTGCACCATCGTCATTTGCAATTTGAACCGAGTCAACTTCAGGTTCTCTGTAGGCAGTTTGAACATGTATGGAATCTTCATTTTCATGTCGGCTTACTGGCCTCCAAAGTTTTTGTCTTGGCTGGTTTGCTCCGGATGGAAGAGCATCTACATTTTTAGGTTTCTCATGATTGCTGTCTCCCTGTACCCCAAATTCTACTGGAGAATCCTCATGTAGATCACCAAAGTAATAAATCTTGTGTTGGTTATCACAGCTTCCAAGCATGCAAGCAATGGATCCAATCAAAACCTCATGTTTTATATCTTGATCTGCTCTGCTAAATTCCTCCTGCACTCTAAATTTTAAATCCAACTCCTCATTCTCAGGTTTTGGTTTTCGACTCCACACTTTCTTGCCACTAACTGTATATGCAGGTCTCAATCCCCGGTTGCCATGCTTATGCTTCAACATATTCTGATGTTCATTAGAGCCATTAGATACAACCCATGCTTTTCGTGAGGCATGCCAACTCCCAGTACCATAATGTTGATGGCTGTTTTCTGCATGCCTCACTGATGGTTCAACATTTTGATATGCATCTGTGGAGCCAAGCCCTGACCAAGATGCAGAATCTGCCTCTTGCTGATCGTCTGAAAGCTCAGGTTTTTCATGCAACGAAAGGACATCATCTAAAGGTGCATCTAGATTGTCAGCATCCAAATCAGAAGCATCTGGGGAAACATGCGTTTCTGTTAAAAGCTCAGCTTCTACCGTATCAAAACCATCAGTGTTATTTGCTTTGTTGTCATTCCTGTGCTTTGCTTTCAGCTCTTTCTGCCTAAGCTTCTTCTGCCTTTTCCTTTCTAGAATATGGGCTTGCCTACACATTTCAGTATAAAGATAATAAAAACCAGATTAGACTGTCAAAAGAGCATAAGTCAAGCCATCTCACAGATTAGTTCATCAGCGACATGATAAATGTAGACAAAATTGTATTTAACTATCACTTCAAGTAAGCAAAGTTTCATAATACTAACCAAAAAAGACATAACTATACATTGATAACTTTTGGATTATTTTGAGAGGAGGAATAACTAAGCCCCAAACTGACTACTTGGCAAAGCATAAGACCTAGTTCACCATAGCATATCTAAGAACAACCTACCTTTTCTGAGCAGCTTCCTCCTCTTCTACCAACAACTCCTGGCACCTCAAGGCTTCAGCATCTTTGTTAGCAAGCCATACTTTGACCTAATCAAAATAGCAATAAATGAAAAACTATCCACCTCAATATTCTACTCTCCAACAAGACATGTCACAACTGGAAAGTGAGGGGAGAGGAATAAACCATGACAAATCCAATGTTATTGAACATACCAATTTCTGTTCCAAGGAGAAACATGTGAAAGCAACTAAGTTTTTTGTCTCCAGACCAATCTTCCCCGCTTCTCCATCAAAGATGTACTTTTGCATTGAATTTGCTGGACCACTTAAGAAAGTTTTTTCACTTGCATCATCAAGGATACCGAACAATTCTTCTGAAGAGAGGGGAAATCTTGAAGGTCTTGCTTGGATAATATCCTGAAAGGAATTAAATTTTTTTGGCACAATAGGATAAGATGCAAAATTCTCAAAGTTACACTACCTTGATGATAAAAAGCACCGGTTATGAAGGATAAGGTCCACTCACCAACAGAGCTGAACCAGCTCTCAGACAAATTTGTGGCAATGAAGGGAATCCAGGTTTTCGAATCAGTGATGCCAAAGCCTTTATCACTGTAGCCCCAGGTACATCCTACCAATATTTTGGCCAGTTGATGAATACCAACATGAAAGGTCTCATAAACATATACAAGCACAAGAGAAACTATATGTGAGCTGAACAGAAATATAACAGAATATTCTATTTTCCTTTCCCAGGACAGTCTTTGCAAATTACATAGGTCCTATTATTTTTCTTTTCCTCCTTTTCTGCACATGCATGAGGGGACAAGGATAGCCTAACAGCATGGGCTGCACTTAAACTCAAGATATATAGGTATTATATACCATATAGTGAAAAAAGAGGCAAGCGGATTTACGTAAAGGAAAAGAGGGGGGAGCAGGGAAAAAAATGCACCAGCTATTATCCTTTATCGGCTTTACCTCAAGCATAGAGTTTTTCAATGATACGGTTTCCTTTGCTTCATCCAAGGAGAGCTGCATTGAAATGAAAAATTAGCTAGAAACACAAAAAGTTTACAATTTTCAACAAGTAAGAGGAAGAAGAACTCTTACCTTGTCCCAAAAAGCTGCCAACAAATCTCTATTTTTAGCAGTGTCCTGTGGAGAGTAAAATAGGGGACAGAAATGAGTAATCAAAATTCAAAGGAAACTCTAATAAAATAAGGAGAAGAATCTGAAGAATGCATATAACTAGCAGAAACCCTCAGTGAAAGAAAGCAATATAAGTATGAAGCATTATTATAGCATATATAAGTAAAACCAGTGAGTTAAAAAGTCACCTTATCAAGCTTTTTTACACGATGGTGAACTCGCACATGACGTCTATAATTGATTGTTGAAAAGAATTCTCGGCAGCACTTGTCACACTTCTGCATTGGCAGCTTGATGGGAGAAAGTAAAGGCCAACCTGGCAAATCTGCTGAAACGGTTAAGGGCAATAAATAAGAGAATTTCATTTTGCCCACAAGCAACTACACTTTCTGCCAAATTGTATCTCTTCCCAAAATCCTTCTTTTATTTTTTGGTATAATACTTTTGCATTTGGTTCACTGGAATGGAAAAAAAAGCTAGAATAGAGTAGTATTTCCTCTAGTGTTATTTTGTTTTATGATTGGGGATATTTTTGAAATAAAAGTTAAATATTCCACGGGAATAGCAACTCATCTGATAAACAAAATGAATATAGTCCTTACTTATTTCATATTATATGAATAGATATTACTTATGAAATAACATTTTATAAACCAAATAAGAGAATAGTTATTCCACAAGTAATAAGGACAAAATGGCTATTGCATTCCATCCAACAAAATGCAATTCTTCATAAAAGGTGATCCAATCAAATAAAAGACAGGTGATAATGATCTTTCTCCTGTTGATAAACAAAATTAAATTAATGACTAAAGCTCATAGTGTGTATCATTGGTAAGTGAAAACCTGCAATCTGGATTTTTGTTTCGCTTCTAGATAATCCCTTAGATAAATAATGACAGATTTCCTCCATGAAATTTAGCTCACATGTAAACAGGAACGGAAATTTCTAACAGAAAACCCTTCAATTCTATAGAAGAAGATTGTCCCACCTTGGTTATCCAAGGAGTTAAGAAACTGGAACCATTGGATTGAGCTGTCTGCTGATCTGGGGAAGGAAAGAAATGGCTCTGTTCCTATAGCTTGCCTGACTAATGTGTTTAAAGAATCATTTCCCTCCTCCAATTTCATTCCATTGAGTATGCCAGAGTTCTTGGCTTTTGCAATTGACATTTATCCGTGCAGAACCTTATAACAACTGATCACAAGATGCCACAACAAAGAACCAAATATTTATCTGCAAATATGAGGACCAACAAACACCAAAACTAACTCATTGTGCAAAAAAGCAAATCAGTGCAAAAGCCAAAACAATAGCCCCAAAAAATCACATGAAATACATTTCACGTCCAATACTTTGAAGGTTACTGCATTCCATTTAATTTTACAACTAAATGGTGAAAAAGCATTTATGGGTTTCAGCTGGCTCAAATCATCCACTAGCAATGCAAGTGGCTAACTCAGCAATTTCTGACTGAAATGCATCTTAATTATCCAGAAACCAAAAACTACAACACATCTTGCCCAAATACTTTCAATTGATAAATATGACAAGGACGGGCCATATAATAACAAATAAATGCATCAATCTGCAAAAGTGTAATGCTTGAATTACGATCATCTGCTAAATAACTATATTCTGTCTCCAAAACTAGAAAGAGAAATAAGTGCCCACTCCTCTCATCAACTACACAAGCAGCAATATTTATCCAAAAAAACAAAAATCCATGAGCAGCAATAAGTAACCCCACACCATTTCAACCACTTAATCAGACATGTGAAACTAGTTCATGAATAGCGAAAATCTCCACAATCACATTAATCCAACAATTCAAGCACCTCAAAACCTAAACCAATTTCCCTTGAGGATTATATCTCTACACAAAGATTTAATAGCAAAGTAATAATCCGAATCACTCAGGATACCCAAAACTAACGAACAGATCCATGTGCTCAAATTACAACTCATTTTGCAAAGCAATAAACAAAACAAGCAATTCAACTCCCACGCGCGTTAAAGAGAAAGTCATTTCTCATTCCCTCCTCCAACAACTAAACAAGGCCGGAAATATCTAGAACTTCTTATACAACAATTCCTAAAATCGGTCTCCCTCTCCAACACACAATGTAGGTAGCTGGAACAAACAAGGACGAATTTTTATTTTAGATTTAAACCCTTTACCATGCTATAAGTCCAAAATTTTCAATAAAACCATAACAAGAAACAAGCTAATAAGCATTTCTTTGATCTTTCAATTTACACACTCTCAAGCTCAGCTAAACCACAAAACTGTCATCGAAAACAAGGTAATTCCATCTCATTTGACCTAAAACCTCATCAAGCCATCAAGATTTCGATGCGATTTACGATTACCGCCTTCACTAATGATTATAAGCTATTAAAGTGAAAGAAACAGTAGAAGACTCTTATCAACGTGATCCATCATTAAGAAGAACAGCGAAATCGATATAGAAATGGATCATATGAGAAGCGATTCGATTTGTAAGAAATTTAAAGGATCATTTTGCCTACGCACTGGTGGTGTCGCTGAATAGAGATCGCAGACGCAGAGAGGGAGGAGAAAAAGTGAGGGAGCGTCGCCACTGGAAAAAGGAGGAACGTAGGTGGGCCGGGATACGTCGGACTGAGAGAAAGTGATCGGCCGCGAGCGAGCCAGCGAGAACGAGAAATATAAAGGTGACTGAAACTGGAACCCTCTCTTGGAAGAAAAAAAATCAAAAATTGGAAAATGAAAATGAAAATGGACATTAAAATTAAAGCAAATATTATGGAAATGTTAATAGCCTTCCACGATTTCTTTTAGCCTTCTTTTAACATTTTTCTTTTATGATATCACAAGTAGGGATGAGGCATACAGAGCAGAGAGAGACTCTACTAATAATCTCTTATATAAGTATTAAAGATGCAAGTGAATTAAGTTATTAATAAACTATTCGAGTTCAATTTAAATTGTGTTTGATTTAATATTAATCGAGTCAAATTTAAATTTAAGCTACTTGAATTATTGATTGAGTCGAGCTTCAACTTTATAATATTTGGCTCGTTTAACTCGTAAGTCTAATTAAACTTAAGTCAAATTTCAAAATTAATCAAGTTTCAAGTTGAAGTTAATATTAATATTATTTGTATTCAAAAAATAATAACTTCTATATAAATCAAGCCTCTCAAACTCATCAACTGCCACTTTAAGTCAAGCTTAAGGTCAAAATTATAATCTTGATCGAATTCAAATCAAGCTGGAGTTTTAAAATTCTAAATCAAGCTCAAACTTGAGCTCGGTATTGTAGAGTCTTGACTAGATTTGTTTATACTCTTAATGAGTATTGATTTTTAAATTTTAGAATCAAAATCTATATTATAATATGTAAAAATTATCTCAAAACCTTATCCCATAGATCTATAGGATATAAGGTTTTATATGGAATTTGTAAATTTTTTTCATTAGATTTTTTATGATATAAAAATTTTAACGTAAGTTACTAAATAACTAATCACTCTAGCAATTTACAACAATTTTTATTTTTCCAACTCGATTTACAACAATTTAGTCAAATCTTTCTAATCATATATTTCTTATAGAAGATGTAATGTATTTTAGGATTTTTACATTCTATAATGAACAAATGCATGCAAGTCTAAAATATATGTTAGTAAAATATATTATGTTTAATATTATTAAATAAGAACTTTTAGGGAGTGGATATAGGGTACATATAACATGTGCCTTGTAGATCTTAAAATACGGGGTATGAGTTCTAATGTAGCTATATGTAAGGTTAAGAAAAATAAAATAAAATCGTGAATCAAACTAAGCCTAACTAAACCATAAATCAGGTTCAAATCACTTTTTAAATTCGAAAAAATTACAAATTGTATTTTTTTAAGGTTAAAAAAATTGCGAATCAAATCAAATCATATCATTTCAAATTGAACCAAACTGTGAAAAATAAAATAAAAATGAAAAAGATGAACGTTTAGAGAATGTGTGATAAAAAAATCATCATTTATTCAATTCTTTCTCTTATTTGGTTTTCATCAAATAACTCATTATCTTTCTTTTTTTTTAATTTCTAATATGAAAACTAAAATTATCTATAAAAAGATAATAAAATCTCATTAAATATATTGAATAGGTATTAAAAATAGTAAATGATACAAAAAAAATGATAATGAATTATATCTATTTTTACATCCAATATAATTTCCTATCACTTATTGACTTATATATAGAAAAAAATTAATAACACGTGCAATGACGGTTCAAACTATGTATCGAACCAAACTAAACCGTTATTAACTATGTGCACCCATAGCTACGTGGCATGAAGATACTCAATTATCTTACTCGCTAATGTAGGTTTCCCAAAAATTAAAACCAAA
Source organism: Laguncularia racemosa (assembly GCA_037954665.1). Lineage (NCBI taxonomy): Eukaryota > Viridiplantae > Streptophyta > Magnoliopsida > Myrtales > Combretaceae > Laguncularia > Laguncularia racemosa. Next base: position 436,160 of record JBBMOL010000129.1, read on the forward strand.
ACCTACTCTAAATGGAATGAAGTAAGAATTGAATTGTAATTCAACATGAATATAATGGAGTTGTAATAACTATTATATGTCTAATGCATTGTTTAGTTAATATAGAAAAAAAAAAGTAGAGAATTAATTAGAATAAAAGTAAAATAATTTTTACACTCCTAGTAATAGTACACTATTCATTACATTTTTTATAATGAATAAACAATATTTAATGATGGTAGTCTCTCTAAGGTATGGGTATTTATGAAAAAAAAATGATAAACAAATTATTAAATAGTAATTTATGAAGATATAAGCATAAATTGCTATTATGAATTGCTGTTTATTATTTTACATAATAGCAATGCATAAGGAATTGCTATTGTAGTGTTTAAATGAAATTAAATACTATAATTAATGCATGAACCCTAGGTATATTAAACCTAGAACTCCAACAATATTATTTGAATCAATTACCCCGAGGACCGTCTTGAATAAGTGATGTGTAACTAGACCCCAATCACACCTGTTGACTGAAACCTACGTTATCAAAGGGTTTTCTAAGTAATTCGGTTAAGAATTCCTATGGAAGAGTTCTTTTGCAAAAGAACAAAAAAAAAAAAAAAGGATTTCGTTTCCATGAAAATTTGTATATTCACTCAATGATAATTCCTTCTCATGATCGGCCCTTGCACGGCTTATATAGTGTCATACAATAATATGGAAAACCTAAGTTGCCTAATCTATTTGTTTCATTATCCTCCTGTAACCGAGTAGGCAACTAAATAATATAAATTACAAACCAAAACAAATACTAAAAAAGATAACAACAAACCTGCAAATTTATACCAATACTTGCAAAAATAGTTTTATAATTTTTAAGCTAAGCGCATGGATAGATCCAGTAAAAACATTATAACACAAGGTGCTATGTGATTAACTTAAATAAAAATTTACGATTTTATCTTTTTCTAAGTTAACCCATAATATTACCTAACTAATTTAAACAAAAACTTATAAATACACTTAATTTGATTTTACTAAAAATATCAAATAACTACATTAATGAATTTGAAACTTGATAAGGCATATCTAAAAGGATATGTATAGAAGTTTTGATTATATTATGCTATATATATATATATATATATAATGTTGGAAATTAGAATATAGAAGGGAAAAAAAAAAGTTAAGAGTATTACTTTTATAGAATGAAGTCAAAGTAGACAAGAACAACAGTAACTAGTAAGATCAATGATAGAGTGATAACATAGTGGATGACTATATACACATATATTAGCAAATAATGTACCTACGCTACGAGTGCAGAAATAATTACATGTGAAATCATTAGTAAAAATCATAAGAATATACATAAAAGGTTTTCTAATTATTATTTAATCTAAATAATGAAAAAGATATTATATAACTATGAATGCAACAACCCTTCTCCTTAAATAATATAGATATTGTCGAGTCTAATTTTTTTATTTATATTCCTAATCCGATTTATATTGGACCCTATGCTTATTTAATATAAATCCTCAACTTGAATTAGGAATTTTATTTTATTTGGAGTCGCCACCCAATTGGAGTTGGAAAAAAATTACTGAATTAGAACTAATTGAGCAGATTAATCCTAATTTGGACAACTAGTTAGCAAAATCTCCTCTTTTCATTTTTGAAAAAGAAGATAGTAAAACCAGAAATTCTCAACTCGGGGGGCTAACCTATTAAAACCTTAAAATTATCACCTTATCCTTTTGAAACTGGGACCATATTTTAATATCTTTTCCTTATTTTTTTTAATTATATATTTTTTTATTTTTGATACATATTAAAAAATATTAAAACAACTCATACTAATTTGGAAAACGATTTTTTTTATTTCTTTTTAGAGTTGCCCTATGAGGGTACCTACGTACTTGCTATTTAGGATCAAACAAGTCATAGTTTACTTTTTATAAAAGCTTTAGTGGATTAGTTTAAGTTTGAATTATGAAAATATCTCGGATTTACGTTTTTTACCATTTTCAATATTTTAGAAAAATCTAAGCCTAAACTTTATTATTTTACTTTTTGAAAAATTTTAATTTAAGGAAAAACCAATTTTGGATTTATTTTGAAAGAAAAATGATTTTTCTAAGTAACAAAAATAATTCGTCATTTTTATATTCCTATTGTTAATCTACTTCTATTTAATCCTAATTATTATTATTATTTATTTTTTATATTTTTAGGTATTTTATGATTTTTCATCATTTCTTTATTGTTTATTATCTATTTATTTTTTCTTCTTTTTTATTATTATATATATTTAATATATATTTAATATTTTTTTATTTCATTTTATTATTTTTTATTTTTATATTAAACTCAACATATATACCCTAAAAAAAACTAATTAAAATCCTAATGTTAGTATTTTATTTTTAGGATTATAAATTTCTAACAAAATAAGTAAATAAATAAAATAAAATAAATAAATATGAAAAAATAAATAAATAAATAAAATAAAGCAAAATAATAAATAAATAAATTGACTTACCTGGTATGAGCACAATTCGTAGGTCGGGTCAGTCGATTCCAAGTCGAATCGGGTCTTAAGGAGGTGATCACGGTGGTGAGGGAGCAATTCGAACGGCTCTAGGCATCGTAGAGTGGAAAAATAAGGTTTTCTGAATCCTCAGGTCATGAGGATCCTCCTAATAACTCCAATTGGCTTTGATGTGATGGGTGGTGCAAACTATCCTAGAGAGAAGAAGAGTAATGGGTTTAGGACTTCCTAGAGAGAGAGAGCTCACATTCGGGCTTATGAGTGTGTGTTTTCTGATGATTCTTACTCCCCCGTGTTCATGAAGTCGAGCTCTATTTATAGCCTCTTACATATCATCTTGATAAGTTCGAATTTAACACGCAGTTGAGACCTATTTTTCCGTTTTAGATTTGGCTTAATCTAAAAAATTTGATGTCAATCCATTGTATTAAGTTTGTTTTTTATGAATCATCATTTTTTTTTGTTATAGATTGATAGTAATCTGAAAGGGTGTAAAAAAAATGGTTCCAGCACACCGGATTCTCTCCATTTTCTTCGTGTTTCTGTTTTTCTTCCGTCAGCTAGTTGGAGAAGATGATCGTGTAGCTAGCACGTGATTCTTCTCGCCCAATGGATGGCTACCACGTGGCATCTAGGAGGCAAGAAAATGAAAACGGCAGCAATTGCCTCTTGTGGGATTCAAACCCATGATGCACCCTTCCCTTGCGCGCATCAAGCCTTGGCTCGGACCAACTAGGCTAGCCCATTTTCTCATTTTTTTTATTAAACGCAATTTGCATATATGCATTGCAATTTTTATTATTTTTATATTATTTTAAAATTCTAAAAATTTGTAAAAATTATTTAACTCCTTTTCTTATTATTTTTACTATCATTTTCCAAAATTGATATATTTTCCTTATTTATTTTATTTTTTGAATATTTTTCCCTTATTTTTGCTAAATTAGAAGAAAAATTGAAAAAATTGTAAATTAATCATTATTAGTTATTAGGGGCAAAATTGGGGTATTTGCAGATATGTACAATGAATGGTTAAATAATTGATCTAAAATGCTTTTTGTGCAACTTAGTTAATTCTAACATATGCCTAAAAGATGACAATGTGAATTTAAATAATTATATGTGCAATATATGTTGGAAATATGGATATTTTATGAGTGAAAGCAATTATAATATCTAAGGTGTAATATTTTAAATGGATGGTTAAAAGAGAGCTTTCTTAATTAATTGATAAAAGGCACCCATGTTAACTAAAAAGCAATTCAATGAAGAAAACAACTTATTTATTTCCATCACCAACCACATTTACACTTAAGAATATAATTGAGCATTCTTACATGGTCATTATCTAATAAAAAAATGTGAGTACATATCAATCTTTGTTTTCTTATTGATAGTAAAAGTACAATTTTAAGAAAAACTAAAATAGAGATCATAATAGAATGATACTGAGGTTAAATATATATCTCTTACACAATGCTAGATCTCGATAGAGTAATTTTTAGACAAAACCTTTAAAAATAAAGTTGTATGTAACATTATATATTCGATAATAATGCTACTGTCTACTTTAGGGTGGAAGCGATCTACTTTAAATAATTTTTCCACTAGCTTTTAGAATAGGTGCTATAGAGCAACTTGAACTTTTTTTGTTTTCCAACAGTTTTATAGCATTATTTAAACTCTTGGAGACACTTTCTTTCACAAAATATTAAAAAAAAAAGTGTGGATGCGAGATAAACAATTTAAACATAAGTACATAGAATTAAAAAAAAAACAAAACAAAAAAATTAAGTGCTAAACAAACATTATAGTGCATAAAATGCTCCAAAAAATGTGATCTCGTGATGATTATCTCCCTATCTAAAGAAAAGTGTTAAGATTCATCTCCTTTATAATGCTCTATATAAATACCGTTTCTCAATTAATTAATAAAAAATAACACCAATAAAAATCTCACAATATTTTTCATTGTAAAATGAATGTTTAAACCTATATATTTAGAAGCTATGAACACAAAAATAAAAATGCTAAAACAAAAAAAGGAAAATTGATAAAATATGTGAGTACATATTGAGCAACACATTAAGTATAGAATGTCCATCTTATATCAGAAAACTAAGGCGATACCTAATAAATGAAAGATGCAAACCTTTTTTTAAAAAATAAGTACATCATGAGTACTTACCAATGATAAAGGGGGGGAAATTGCAATCACACTAAGGATTGTTTGATCCTTCATCCATTCCATAAACTACATTAAGGAAAGGGGTTAAAAAAAAAGGAAAAAAAGTTTGGTTATGGATATTGTGGAGTAAACATCATATTTAAACTAATTGCTATCAACATGGTAAGGTTTGCATTGATAGCATAGTTCCCACTTCTAATTGAAGAATTGAATGAGATTGAAACTGAATTGGGGATTTCAAAAATGGAAACTTGCGATCTAATCTCATTCTTGAAACAATTTAAATGGTAGAATTCTCATTGCAAGTAAAATAGAGAAAGAGATTAACAAAAAGCAACAAAAAAGAATAAGGTGTTGCTAGTATCGATGCATTAGAAATTTTTTAGTCATTATAATATTCTTTGTTTAATTGTAGATAAGAATAGGCATGGTCAATTCATCCTTTAAACCGAAAAGGGTCAAACTATATATTACAATTAGTTTTTTTTCCTAAATTAAATTTAATTATATGATTTGATTTATAATTTTTTTGAAAAAAAAGGTTCGATATACAATTTGAACTATTATTATACGTATACAACTTAATAAACCATTAAAAATTGTATCGAATATAAAAAAATGTAATTGATTATCATTTCTTTGATATTACTCATCATCTGCAATGCTTGTTTGATATAATTAAGAAGAGTTTATTGTCTCTCCATGGGTAATTTTGTTTTTTTTTTTATCAGTTAATAAATAAAAATACAAAACAAAAAAAAGGTTAATTACTTAGTAAAAACCAAATAAGTAGAGAAACTAAATATGTAATATGAAATCCTCTTTTTTGTCATATATTTTCTAAACTTCACTACTATTTATTTTTACTCCTCATGGTTTAGTTCAATTTGGTTCATAATTTTTTAACCTAAAAAAAAAGTTTGGTTTGGTTCATAACTTTTTTAAACCTAAAAAAAGGTTCTAACCTAATTTACAGTTTACTTTTATATACTTTGCAATTCGATCAGTTTTTTTTTTCTAGCTCTAATTGTAGATCATTTTTTCTTTTCTATTTGCCACCTAATTGTAGACCATTTTAAAACTACCAATTTTGTTTAAAACGCTTTAAATTGTGTTTATAATTCCTTTCTTTTTCTTATTTGGCATGACATTGGTCAATTTTAAAGAAAACCATTTTGCTTGAGAAGAAAAGGTGAAGGGAAAGCTAACATGCTATTATATTACAATTTTTAAGAAAAAATGATTTAAACATAATTTGTTCCATTATAAAACTAGTGTTTATACCACTGGATTACAAGTCTTAGCAAAAAGCGTAGAGCTTAATTAGTGCTTTTATATATTTTAGGACTTTAAATGAAATTAACTATTAAATATTCATGAGATAATATCACGAATGCTACATAAACTTGGTTTGAAAGTTTAATGAACTACCTAAACTTTCAGTTTACCAAATTTGGTACCCAATTCAAACTTTTCGTATTACCATTACTACCCACATCAAATTATGTAACAACTGTTTGTTAAATCATATCTTTCAGCCATTCTTAGTGTGATATGCCTCCTACTCAGTATTATTACCTCCAACTATTGCAACTGTGGACTCAATTAAACACATAGAATGCACAACAAAAAAAGGAGAAGAAAAAGAAAAAAACTAAAAACATTTTCTCTTTTCTCTTTCTTCACAATAATTAAAAAAAAAAATTCTTTTCATGGCTCTCTCTATCCTCTAAAAAACCAAATTAAATCCGCTTCATTGTCTTCTTAAAAAAAAAATCATTTCTTCTCTCACAAAATCAATAAAAAGTTCTACAAAACCAATTTGAAAATTAAAAAATCAAGTGAAATTAGTGATTTATAACACTTGTAAACAAACTTGTTGGAGTTAGTTGATACTTCCATTTTGCCAAAACGTTTAAGCTATCTAATTTCAAAACTTCACATGAATCATTGGTGTCAAGTCTAATTTTTTTCATTTTTTTTCTAATCCGATTTATATTAAACCCTATGTTTATTTAATATAAATCCTCAATTAAGATTAGAAAAAAAAAATTAAAAGGAAAGGGAAAGGAGTCGCCACTTGATCGAAATTAGGAAATGTTAAATTAAGACTAATTGAGTGGATTATTCTTAATATGATTACTAGTCTGCGAGAAAAAAAAAAAAACTTTGATACCAAACATTTTGGAGTTTGGGGGCTATTTTATTAAAACTTTATATTACCACTTTTTAACCTTCCAAATTAATTTTTTTAAAAAAGAAAAGAAATAAAGAAGAAAAGGAAAGAAAGAGGAAAAAAAAATATTTTACAAATGAGATTGCCCCCGAAGATACCTACGTACTTGGTATTCGGGATCAGACCCATTACAGTACACATGTTTTTTTAAAAAAAAAATATGAAAAATAAAACATTTTAAGACTTATAATTCTTTAAAAAAATTATATCTAAAATATATTATTGGATAAAATGTTTTATTTTTTTTGCTATAATGTCTTAAAAGTATATAAAATAACTAAAAAATTAATTTTTATAAATTTCTTTGAAACAAAAAAAATCTAAAATGTCTTATTATAAATAAATAACTATTTTTTAAAAATCTAAATGTCTTAGCTAGAAAAAAAAATTAAAATAATAGAATTTTTTTATAAATTTTTTATTAAAACAAAAATGAATCTAAAATGTCTAAAAATTTATATAAATAATTTTTTTTAAAAATTAGATATCTATATATATATAATAACTAAAATTATTTAAAAGGGAAAAAATTGTTTCAAAAAAAAAGTATGAACTTGGCTTAGGTTGTTAGAGACGGTTTCTAGTGATGATGGTGATGGGTAGTGGAGGACGGCAGTGATGGTGGCAATCGAAGTTTCTAGAAGTGGGAAAATGCGACTGGATCATCGGAGTGGAGTGATTGGAAAAAAAAATTAGATGGAGAGAGAGAGAGGACACCACTGGAAAAGAAAAAAAAAAAAAAGCTTAATGGAAAGGTTTGAGTTTTTTTGAGAAAATTTTTTTGCCCCTTTTCAAGCAGAGTTAGACCTCTATTTATAGGTGAATGTGGGTTGAACAGTTGGAGGGGAAGAAGGAAGAAGGTTGGATTTTAATGGGAGATGCATTTTTTGTGATTTTAATTTGTGATTTAAGATCTTTTATTCCACTTTTAATTTGACTATGGAAGTATTATGCTTCGTTGTTTGATCTTTTGAAATGTCCAGAAGAAAGAAAGAAAAAGAAAATTCTAAGCTCCATAGGTTCTTCAATGGCAAATGACAAAGGTTGAAAATGATAAAAATGTAGGTTCAATCCATGTTTTTCATCATAACAAAAATAAAGCTATAAAAGAAAACATGGGTTCAACCTATGTTTTTCTCCTTCTCACTATAAAAGAAAATTTTGAAATCGTAAGCTTAGCACATGTTTTCCATTGAGAAAAAATTTCTTATGCAATTGCACGAGTGACGCTTTGAACTTGGGACCGAGAGGATTGCATGCATGTGCTTTTTGTTAGGCCGTTAGCCTATGCCTCAACATATCATGCAACTAAATTGCATTTATTCCCACTTTTTAGTTAAAAAAAAAATTGCACAAGTTTTGCACAAATGGGAAATCGAACTTTAGTCTCCTATAAATGCATGCGTGTATTTTCTAACAAGCTATTAGCCTATGCCTCCATCATGTAATGCAAATAAATTGCATTTATCCAAATTTTTTTTACAAAGAATAAAAAGAAAAAATTAAAAATAAAAATGATGTATCTACAACTGCCACTCTTTGTGGTGAAGTTTGAGACAAGCTTTACTACAAAGACCAAAGAGATGCCCCATTTTTGCTTATCGGTGTACTTTAAAGAGCAAGCAAGAGATGTCTAAGGTGGTGTTTGATGGGTTAACTATCTTGTACTAGGAAACGCCTCTATAGACTAGTAACCTTAAGAAGAGAGGAATTTTATGATAGTGCCCTTATGAGCTGACCAATTTGCAAAGAAAAGCGTTTATTATAGACTAACAATCCTAAGAAAAGATAAATCTAGGATAGTACCCATGTGGGTTGACCAATGGGAAAGTGCTTATTATAAATTAGCAAACCTAAGAGGAATTTTAGGATAGTGCCCCTATGAACTAACTAATTTATATGGGAAAGAGTATATTATAGACTAGCAACCTTGAAAATGATATTTAGGAAAGTGCCCATGTGGGCTGACTAATACTTATGAGAAAGTATCTATTACAGACTAGCAACACTAAAAATGAATTTTAGAAAAATGTTCTTTTAGGCTGACTATCCTAAAACATATTAAAATTAAATTACTTATGCATGACATATTTTTAATAGTGAAGAATTTTACCCAGTTTTGTAGATAGCACATAAACAATAAACCCTCTTTGTTGAGTCTAGTTTTTTTATCATTTTTCTTGATTTTAATTTATACTAAATCTACCCATTTAATATAGATTACTTGACTAAACTAAGAAAAATTAATTTTTAAAAGGAGTCGCCACCAACGTAAGTTAAAAAATAAAGTTAAGGTTAATTGGGTAAATTAATCTTAACTAGTTATTAGTCTAATTTTCCTTTTTTTTTTTTAAATATGAACTAGAGATATTGAAATTGGGGGTTAATTTATTAAAACCTAAACGGTTACCATGTAGAGTTTTCAAGAATATTTACTAAAAGGCCCTTATATTTCTATCTTCATTTTTATGTATTTGCTACTATATACGATAATATGCTATTTATTATTATTATTTTTATGTCTTTATAGGATCTTGAATTTATGTTTAAAAAAACCTAAAATCTGAAGTTCATTATACTAATTTTTCTAAAGCTTTTATTAAGTTTAAGTTAATAACCTAAATTTTTTATTCATCTAATTTTTCTAAAGTTTTTATTTTATTTTATTATTTTAATTTTTTAATTTATTTAGTTTCTCTAAATTTTTTATTTTATTTAATTTTTCTAAAGTTTTTTATTTAATTTAAAATTTTTAATTTTTTTGGAATTTTTAATTTTATTTTTAGAAAACTTTTATTTTATTTTTAGAAGGTTTTATCTTATCTAATTTTTATAAAGATTTTATCTTATTATTATTTTTTTATTTTTTCTTTCATTATTTTATTTAATTTTTCCAAACCCAAAGTTTTTTTTTTATGGTTATTTTTCCTAACATAAAGTTTTTATTTTATTATGGTTGCCTTGACGGTGCTTACGTACTTGTTAGCTGAGATCAAACTATTCGTAGTTCACTTTTTCTTTTATAAAATTTAGTTTGTTGATTAATTTTATTTAATAAAAAGTGTCGGGTTTATGTTATTTAATCATATTAATTTTTATTAAGAAAATACTTAGATGACCTAAATTATTAAATGATTATTTTTAGAAAATCTAAGATAACCTAAGTTTTAGAAAAACCTCATATAAAATTTTTATTATCTAAAAAAAAAATCTTAAGTGATAAAACCCTAAAATACTATATTTTAATATAAAGTATTTTTTTCCCAAAAAAATTATTTTTTTATTATTATCATTTTTAATTTTTATTGAATTTTTGTTCCTAAAATTTTATTTATACTAAGATTTTTATTTATTTAATTTAATTTTCTATATTTTTCATTTTTATATTTTTATTTATAAGATCCTAACTTATACTAAAGATTTTTATTTTTATCTTTTAGATTTTTTTTATATTTATTTTTATGCTAAATATTTTTTATTTAATTTAATTTTATTATTTCATTCTTACAATAAAGATTTTCATTTTTTATTATTATTTTATTGTTCACCATCGAGCGATGGTATACATTAAGACAACTCAATGGGTACTCAAAAAATAAACTTTATATTATATTATTACTAATATTATTTTTATTATTTTTCCTAATCTTGAAATTTATAATTTTACCTTATACTATTCATAAGATAAATAAAATAATAAAATAAAGAAAGGAGAAAATACACTAACCAAGCATGTTTGGGTCAGATATGTGTTACGTAGGTTGGTTGTGCACGAGTCAGATCGCGAGCAGGTTTAGGTTAAATTGCAGGTCTGGACATGATGAATAGTGGCGATCTTCCCGAGCACTTCGGCGGTCGTTGAGGGCATTTGAGGACTCAAACTTGGGGGCGATGGTGGTTTTTCCCAATGAGTTACCTATAGTGGTGTTTTAAAGGTAATCGGTAAGATAAGATTGATGGTTTTCAATCTGTGCCATTAAGACAAACTCGAATAAAAAGCTTGGTCTTTTATAAATCTATGGACTTCCAGAAACACCGAGATGCCATTAGGTTGCTTTGGGATTGTGTGTTATGTGAGAAACCCTAGAGATAAGGTGGAGCTCTAAATTTGGGTTTAGAGAGAGAAATAGCTCGTTTGAAGTGATTGTGAGCTTAGAAATCAATTCCGAAAGTCCCCCTCAAATTTGTGAGGGTCTAAGCTATTTAACACACACAAATAAGCCTAGGATTGCATCAATTAAATTTGGGAATGAACATGAATAAACCCGAGTTAATCCGATTTTTGTTAGTTTTTTTTATCTAAATCTTTGAGATTTTATGTGTTAATCCACTAATTTGTTAAAAAAAAATCGGATGAATAAGTACTTTTTCTTCCCGAATTTTTCTGCTTTTTTTCTTTCTTTTTCTTTTCTATTCATCCAACCTTTGTCCAAGGAAAGGGACAATCATGTGCCTCACACATGACTCGCCCTAACCAACCAGATGCTGCCACATGGCAGTTAGGAGGGAAGAAGAAAAAAAATGGCGCAGAGTGTTGATTGTGTAGTTTGTTATATATATATATCTATATATATATATATATATAATATATATATATATATTATCTAAATCTTTGAAATTTTATGTGTGAATCCACTTATTTGTTAAAAAACAAATCGGATGAATAAGTACTTTTTCTTCTTGGATTTTTCTGTGTTTTTTACTTCCTTTTTCTTTTCTGTTCATCCAACTTCTGTCTAAGGAGACAATCATGTGCCTCACACATGACTCACCCCAACCAACTAGATGTTACCACATGGCAACTAAGAGGGAAGAAGAAAAAAAAATGGCACAAAGCATTGATTGTGGGATTCGAAAGCACAACCAAGGCCTTTAAAGCATGTACCCAAGCACTAACACAGACCAATTGAGCTAGCCCATTCCTCAATTTATTATTGCAATCGATTTGTATCTTAACTGATTGTCTTGATTGATTTTTTGTGGTTTTGATGTTCTCGAGTTTAATTTAGAGATCTATATGTCCTTGCTTTTATGAAAATATTCACATTTTTTATTCTTATTTTTTTTATTATTATTATCTTAATAATCTTATTAATTAAAAAACTTTATTTTTTTTCTTATTATATATATTTTTTGTTATCATTATTTTTTATTATTTCTATTTTATGATTTTTTATTTAAATTTTATTATCTCGTAAACCAAGTTTTTTATTATTACTATCAGTTTTTACTTTTTTTATTATTTATTTATTATTATTATTTTTCTTTAAAAAGGAGCAAATCTAGACGAGAGCAAAAATAGGGTATCTACACTCTTTCTTAAAGTTCAACACACTCATTTACTTGTCTCTATCTTGAATTAACTCCTTCTATCATTGGATGAACCATACTTATGTGATATTCGCTTTCATTCCAAAATTTCAACTCTCCCTATTCATTTTGCTCAAATTATCTCTACTGCTGTTATTTGGGACTCTAACCTGAAATAGCAAAAGAAACTCTTTTTCGAAAAAGATGAAACCATGATGGAGTATTTGAAGAGTTTTCATTATTCATTATTATTTTATTCCTAACAGCTTCCCTCATATTTGAGTGTATAAGGCAAAATAGGAGGAAAGAAGAAATAAACTTATCGATGAGGAGGGAGATGATCGATCTGATGACCAATGGGGATATTTACTTTTCACGTAGATAGTAAAAATTAAACCACAAAGAGACCAATGACATTTTCAATAAACTCAAGTAAGATTTCTTAATTCATCTAGAATAATACATTTTAATTATATCAGAATTTATAAGGTCCTTCAAATTTGGACCGTCTATTTGTGACAAAATTAATGCCTCTTTAGATAACACTCTCTTTACAAAATATGGCCCCTCATAATTAGGAGTAAATTTCCATCTAGGATTTTGTACATTTAGGAGAATCTTCCTTAAAAGTAAGTCACCCTCTTGGAAGCTTCGAGGTTGCACTTTTTTATTAAAAGCTCTAGCCATTCTTTATTGGTAACATTGACCCTGAAATAATGTTGCTAACCTCTTTTCATCAATTAGACTCAACCCAATCAACTTCATCTAGTTGAGTTTCTGACAATACCTTAAGTGATGGAATCTCAACTTCAATTAGCAATACCACTTCGATACCATATACCAAAGAGTAAGGGATAACTCCTGTTGATGTTTTGATGGAGGTCCAATAGGCCATGAGTGCAAATGAAAACATCTCATGCTAGTCTTTATAAATAACGACCATCTTTTCAATAATTAGTTTGATATTTTTATTGGCTGCTTCTATAGCTCCATTCATTTGTGGTCGGTATGAAGTGGAATTCCTATTATTGATTCCAAAATGTTGGCACAATTCCATCATGAACTTATTGTTGAGGTTCATGCCATTGTCTGTAATAATTGACTCAAGAGATCCATGTCAAGCAATAATATCCTTTTTGATGAATTTGACCAGTACTTCTTTGGTAACATTGGTATATGAGAAAGCTTTGACCCATTTGGTAAAATAATCAATTACCACCAATATAAATCGATGACCATTGGTTGCTTTTAGATTAATTTGTTCAATTACGTCTAAACCCCACATAGAGAATGGCCATCATGAAGAAAGTGCATGAAGTTCTTAAGGAGGGGCATTTATTTTGTTGGCATAATTTTGACATAGATGACAATGTCTTATTTGTTTGATGCAATTGGATTCCATAGTTAACCAGTAATAACCTAATCTCATGATCTTCCTGGTCAACATGTAGCTGTTCATATGAGGATCACATATTCCTTTATGCACCTCTTTCATAAGGGTGTTTGCTTCTTTCTCATCTATACATCTTAATAACATGTGTCAAATGATCGCTTATATAGTGTGGATTCATTTAACAAAAAATGACTTGCCAATCTTCTAAGCATTTTTTTGTCTTTCTTATCAACTTTTTCTAGATATTTTCCTTCTTAAAGTAGGATCTTGATGTCATAATACCATAGCTTATCATCTTGCGTTCCTTCAACAGCTAAACAAAAAGTAGGTTTATCTTCAATCTTGATCTTAAGAGGTTAAATTTCTACCTTTTTTGTTATTTGAGTCAAAGATGCCAATATAGCTAGAGCATTAGCAAACTGATTTTGCACCCTTGGTATATATGTGAATGTGATCTCTCTAAACTTTCCTATTAATCATGACAAGTGCTAGTGATAAGGTATTCAATTTTGGATCTTTCATCTTATACTCTCCTCGGGTTTGATAAATGATGAGTGAGGAGTCCCCATATACTTATAATTCATGAATTCCCATATCCAAGGCTATTTTAAGACCCGAAATGCATGTTTCGTATTCTGTGATATTGTTGGCATATGGAAACATGAGCTTCACTGCTATAGGGAATTGGTTACCTTCATGTAAAACTAGCAACACTCCTATTCTACAGCTAAATACATTGGCTGCTCGATCAAAGTACAATTTCCATTTGAGAATCTTTTCTTTTTCAAAATTAGAATCATTTTCAGTCACCAATATATCTTCATCTAGAAATTATGCTTGTGGTTCTTGAGAAGTTCTTTCAAGTGTTGGTGATAAGGCACCAATTTAGGATCTTTCGTCTTATACTCTCCTCAAGTTTAGCAAATGATGAGTGAGGAGCCCCCATATACATCTAATTCATGAATTCCCATATCCAAGGCTATTTTGAGACCCAAAATGCATACTTCATATTCTACAATATTATTGATATATGGAAACATGAGCCTCATTGCTATAGGGAATTGGTTACCTTTAGGTGAGACTAGCACTGCTCCTATTCTACACCTAAATACATTGGCTGCTCCATCAAATTACAATTTGCATTTGAGAATTTGTTCTTTTTTAGAATTAGGATCATTTTTAGTTACCAATATATCTTCATTTGGAAATTGTGCTTGTGGTTCTTAGGAAGTTCTTTCAAGTGGATGCTTAGCTAATTGATCAGTTACCACTTGACCTTTAATTGAACTCTAGTTCATATAAGTGATGTCGAACTCAGATAATAACATTTTCCATTTAGAAATCCTACCAATGAGGGCTGGTTTGTTTAGCAAATACTTTAGGGGATCATGTCTTGTTAATAATTCAATTGAATAGTAGAGTGTATATTATCTAAGTCGATGCATGACCCAAACTAATGCACAAATGTCCTTTCTATTTCAGATTATTTTTGTTCCCCTTTAGTAAATTTCTTGCTCAAGCAGTAAATAGGTCATTCCCTTCCCCTTTCATCCTTTTAGCTAAGTATACACCCCATAGATTCAGATAGTATTGCCAAGTACATGATAGGAATCAGACTCTTCCAGGACCTATAACCAGGGCCTGAGCTAAGGGTCTCCAAAATCTAGCTTTGAGGGTTTTGCTAAAGAAACCTAACCTTGAGAAATCTAACCTACTTTCTACATCTTTGCACTATAATTTTGATGCATTTTAGCAGGTTCATTTGTCAGTCCTACAGGATGCAAAAACACCCATACTACTAAGCGAATCAGGGTTGTCAACGGAACCTGATTCAAAAGCTTCTTGAAGACCGGCATCATGAAGGACCATTTCTTTTATATATTTACTCTTTTATGAACTATTTTGGTTGTATTTTCGTTTTGGGACACTTTTATTTCCTTGTAATTTTCATTTAGGGTTAGCCACCTTAAAAGTGGCAAACTTGTAATTTTGACCACTTTTTAACCCTAGGAGTAGCAAGTATAAATACTTGCTTAAGAGAGGGTTTGAGGAGGCCAATTTTTACAGATTTGAGAGACACATTTCACGTGTGAATTAGGGTTCTTTCCTTAGTTCCAAACTCTTATCAATTTCAACTCAAGAATTGGAATTGTGGCGAGTGTGACGAAGGCGAATTGTAAGTCATATCAATTCAATTTTGTTGTATGTTCATTTCTTCTCTAGTGAGTCATATCTAGGGTAGGTTTGGACCTTTCTTGGACATATTTGTGGTTCTTTATTTCGTGAACATCAATCTAGTAAGATTGATTGTTTTCTTGAGCACTTGAATTACATACTTCATTGTTATTGTTGGCGTGAATTTGTGTTTGAAAGGGAAAGTGGATTTCAATGGTTCTTTGCTTTCTTTGATCTGATTTCCACATGATATTTCAATCCTTATTGTGGTTATTTGGTTTACAATTAAATCATTTGAACAACATTTTACATCAAAATCTTTAAAGGTGTCATCGTGAATTGCTTCCTTGGTGGATTGGTTTTTGTATGAGATTTGAGATTGTTTTCTTGGGTCTTTGATTGTGCTTCTAAGTGGATTTAGGCACATCAGTACAAGTATAAGAACAAGGGCTTGCCAAGTTTAGAGGTCACCAATGCAAGAGATTTCATGAGATACTACATGATTTCCATGAAAACTTCTTCACATTCTTTATTCCATTCTATGACAACGATTTTCTTTAATAAGGTAAATAAAGGGCAGCATTTATCTGTGAGTCGTGAGATGAACCAAGCAATGTAATTCAAATGCCCAAGTAGTTCTCTAACTTCTTTAAGTGTACGTGAAGGCAACATTCCCAATATTTCTTTGACCTTATCTAGGTCCACCTCAATGCCTTTTTTACTGACCATGAAACCTAGTAATTTCTAGAGGTAACTCCAAAAATGCATTTTTTTTATTAAGTTTCAGTTGGTACTTCCTTAACAGTTGAAATAGCATTTTCAAAGCGTCTACATGGTCTTCCCCTTCTTTGGATTTAGCAATCAAGTCGTTAACATACACCTCAATTTCTTGGTGCATCATATCATGAAATAATGCAACTATTACTTTATAATATGTTGCCCCAGCATTTTTAAGACCAAAGGGCATAACCTTATAACAAAAGGTACCTCAAGTTGTGATGAAGGTTGTCTTGGTCTTATCTTCTTCCGATATCTTGATTTGGTTATGCCATAAGAAACCATCCATAAATGAGAAAAGATGGTTTCTAGCTATATTATCTACCAAGACATCTATGTGGGGTAAAGGGAAGTTACCTTTTGGTACTACTTGATTCAAGTCTTGGAAATCTACACATACACAAACTTTCCCATTTTTCTTTATTACCAAGACTATGTTAGCTACCCATTCAAGATAATCTGATATCTTAATAAACCCAACCTCTAACAATTTCTTGATTTCTTCTTTGATTTTTAGTAAAATATCAAGTCGAAATCGCCTTAATTTTTTTTTTCTTGGGTTTGATGTTTTCTTATGTGGGTAGCTTATAAGCCACGATTGATGAGCCGAGTCCTGGTATATCTTCATAAGACCATGCAAATACATTAAGGTATTTAGATAATAGCTCAGTTTACCTTCCTTTCTATACATCATTAAGATTGGCTTCAATCTTGAGATTTCTAAGGTTAACCTTATTTCCTAGGTTGACTATTTCAATTAACTCATCAATAGAAATCCAATCCTGTTCATATTTTTTCCAGTTCTCTTGAATTACTTTGTGGTCATTAATATCATCCCCAATGACTAACCTAGTAAAGTTGAAGGTGATATTAATATTTTTACCTTCTACATGTGCGAGATATTCTTAGTTTTTCACACTAGATCTGGATAAATGTATAAAGAGAAGAAATGAATAAGTAAAAGGTAAACGATGGAACAACATTGAGGAAATGACTCAAGACTTCATTGATTTTATTTATGTAGGTTACACGTATTGAATAAAAAGAAAAAAAAAACTCAATAAAAATATTAAATCATGGTCCACCCTTACTATAAAGCAAGCCTATTACTATTTAGAGGATGAGAGAACCAATTTTGAAGTGATTGAGAGCTACACAATATGCCCATTGATTTTTGTTGCCGCTTGACTATGAGATCACTGGAGTTGTCTTCTCTTACAAATACCAATGTCTCAATACCAGCCAAATGGGTAAATGTAGTTTAGATTGTTGGAAAATTCATCGGGGTATTATACAACCTGTCTCCCATTTTTCCTTGCTTGAACATCATCTGAAATCTTTCTTCTGAAGTAGGGACATATCCAAGACTAAATGTCTCTGTTTGACCTTCTTTAAATTGCACATTTCCATATCCTCATGTCTCAGAACTAGTACACACTTCATCAAATATCTAGAGTCCTAGATCATTTGGGCCTTCTTTTCCTATGTAGGGTATGTCATTTCTTTATAAATGTCGTAATCTTGTTAACCGAAGACAGCAACGATCTAACCATTAAAAATGAATTTGACCTTTTGGTGGAGGTTAGAAGGAATGACCTATGTTGTATAGATCTAAGGCCTTCTAAGAAGTAAGTTGAAGGACTTTGGTATGTTTAGGATTTGGGAAGAGATTTTGAGTAACTGTAGGCCAATTTCTATCATTAAGTCAATTTCCCCTACAATTTCCCTCCTTAACCCATAAAAAACCCTTATTGTGATAGAACCTGGTTTAATGTTAATGTATCAACAACTAGCAAATTAAGAGTAACTAAAGGGCATATGTTAAGAGAGGACCCATTATTAATGAGGACTTTGGAAACAATCATGTTGCTACATTTTGCCACTATAAATAGTGGTTTGGTGTGTTGATTACCTTCGTCTCCTAATTCTTTTGTTGAAAATGATATCTGATTAATAGCAAAAATAGAATTAACAATGTGTTCCAATTTTTTAGTATATATTCCTTGTGGCACTTTTACTTCTCTCAAAGTTATAAATAAGGCTTCTTTATAAGGCTTGGAAGAGAGTAAAAGATCCATAAAGGAGATTTGGGCTAAGTTTTTTTTATAATTGGTCCATGATTTTATACTCACTAGACTTGATCATCTTTACAAAAATTGATTGCCCTTTTTCTTCTTCTACTACTAGCTTTATAACTTTCCCACTTGATTCACCAGTTTTAGGTTTTTTTTGTGGCCTCTTCTTCAAGGCTATAAATCCTTCTAACTAGTTGATTCCTCCGATAATAGAACTTGAAGGTTTCTCTTGATTGACCATCACATAATTAAATGGAGCAAGTTTATAGTTTTCAAGTGCCAAGGGGACATAAAAAGTATATTTCTTAGCTTTTGAGACTTTTTGCTCTTGTTTAGGTTCTTTGTAACATTTTAAGATCTCTGGTTTGAAGTCATACCCTATCATGTTAACCATTTGATCATTATCTTTCTCATTTTGAGGATTGTCTTCTTCTTCAAAATCAAAACCCCAACCACTTGTGGTAATTTCTTCATAGATTGGTAGTTAGATGGAATAGTCAACAAAATAATCGAACTTCCCTGAATGTTGTCTTAATAAACCAATTGTGGGATCACCTACAAGCTATCTTTTTTCAAACTCCTTTTGAGTTGTTAGCTTGTAAGGCTTAGGAGTCAACATTTCCTAAATGTAGGATGATTGGATTTTGCCTTCCTATAATAATTCATAGATGGTTGACTTAGCTTGTGCCGTGTTGTTTGGGTTAACTGACAATAGGAAGTCGGCTTGTTGCAAGTTCCATGCTACCTACTATATTAGTAACCTGTCTATATCAATTTCTAGTTCAAGTGCTTCTAAAGTGATCATGTTAATGGTAGGATCATGATTGGGAAGTGGGTTATTGTTGACATTAGGAGTGGGTAGATCAATGAAGTCCAGCTACACTACTCCTACTTCGATCAGATCTTGGATTTTATTTTTAAGTCTTCAGCATCTATCTATAGAATGTCTTACTTGCCCTATATGGTATTCGCATTTGAGATTAGGGTTATAGGTTCTTGGCTTGTATTTCTCATTGGGAATTTCAAAACTAATTAGATTATCAGCCTTGAGGCTGGCAAAGACTTGGCTAAGGGGGATTGGGACTTAAGGTGAACTGTCTAAAAGGTCTATTGATCTAGGGTTGATTGTTTAGTTGGGTTTGGATTGAAGTGTTTATGGTTGGGTTTGGTGCTTAGAAGGAAAGGTAAGGGGTTAGCTTGTTGTTTCTACCGGAATTAACTATGCTGATTGTGGTTTCTTTTCCTTTGATATTATTTAGTGGCTTAGCTGATGTTATTGTAAGGGTTTCATTAACCGGCAATTTTCCATAGGTGATGGCATTTTCAACCTTGCATCCTACGGCTACCACTTCTGCAAAACTTGAAGAGTTTGCCCAATCAGGTAGGTGAAATAGGGTTTCTTCAATGTATTAATAAATATAGATGTAAGCTCTTTTTCAAAAATTGGGGTAATGACCTTTGCAGCCTGAGCCCTCTTACGCTGAGCGTATTCTTTAAGAGGATTCATTATACTTCTTGTGAATACTCGCTAAGTCTCATACTGAAAGCGTAACTTCAATGTTGAATTTGTATTGCTTATAGAAAAGCTAAGCCAACTTTTCCCAATTATTGATTTGATTGAGGTCCAGTTGTGCATACTAAGCTAGAGTAGGTCCTATGAGACTATCTTAGAAAGTTTGTACCATTAATTGGTCATACTATACGTATTTGCCCATCTTTTGAACATACAATCTAGTGTGCATTTTTGGACACCCACTACCATCATATTTCTCATACTCTGGTACCTTAAATTTTTCAAGATAAGTAGTGGTATCAAAAATTGTTAAGTCAGTAACCTCAGTTTGCTCATATCCATCCGATCCTTCCAAAGCCTTCATCTTATCAACTAATTGTCGGAAAAGTTTTCTTTCTATTTCTTCTTGTCTTTCCTCAAATTGCCTTTGTAGATTTTCAAAACTATATGAGATTTGCACTCTTAGTTTCAACTCCAAAAATGTTGGATTGACCTAAAGTTAATTTCCTCATTTTCAGGGGGTGAAATTTCAACTACTTTTCCCTTTTGTCCCCCTGAATAGCCTTCTTGAATTGGTTGAGTTGGTCGAAGAAGAGTCAAACTTTCCACTAGGAATTTCACTTGATCATTGAGATTTCATACAGCTTGCTCCAACGAAACCATTCTCTAATCAGCAATGTTGTCACTGATATTGTTGTCGTTGTTACTTAACATGTTGGCTTTGGAATGAGTGTAGTATGGACTTCTTGAGGGGTTCGATTGTTTAGGCACTATCTTGAAACTTGGTTTTATCAACACTAGTTAACTTATTAGTAAAAATAAATAAATAATTTTTTCTTTAATTGCATGTGTCAAGCGGATGCAAATATGGTGTTAGTGAATAATCCATAATGTGGCAAAATAGAAATTTTATTAATACTTCAACTTTAGAGTTTGATTACAGCATTTGAAAAGAAATTACAAACAAAAATAAATTCTAAAATCTAAATCTTCCTCTTCTTACGATGACATGATACTTTTTCTATTTTCTCTTCTACAGAAGTTTCTAGTTCATTGATCTTTTGCCTAGCTTTTCTTAGTTGGGCTTCCAAAGCTTCAATTCGTTGGTTGGATTCTTGATATCTATTCTTCCAAATATCTCCCTTTCTTTCCATGTTTTCCATATAGACTTGCATTCGTGCTTATACTTCTTCCATATATGTCTTCACTTCAAGAGTGGGATTTGCTAGTGCAGGTTAGAGTACAACTAAGGCACTATATTGTTTTTCACCTATCCTTTCCAATTGGTGAAAAATGTACTCCTTAGCTACTCAATACTTACCTAGTTCCCCCCCTTAGATTCCCTATGTCAATAGTAGGGCTTATTATTTAAGTCTCCCATAAGGTTTTAATCTCCAATAGTTTAGCTATCTTATCAGCTCTTATCATATGAGGATTGTGGAAATCAAGTGAGGTTTTATGGACTATATCTTGAATAGGTCCTAGTTGATGTATTAAAGTAGCTAGGTAGTAATCGGTGCATCAATTAAATCCAATCAAGGGAACTGCTTTGTAATTTTTGCAAGCATGCACCATTCTAGTACGAGAATTCCATCTAGCTACCCATAATATGTCTTCAGCACAAAAGTCTTGTAAGACATCAATCCAGCAGTATGTAAGAATATCCTCTGCAATATGATTCTTGAGGTAAAGGAATCAATAAAGTCAATCTAATGTGCAAAGGCCCCTCTAATGAAATCAAATTTGTAGCATTGCATATGACTGATGAACCATATCATAATCAATGCCATGCTAGTTTTTAAATCCCCATGTCGTTTTTTCTTTAAGTGGTTAAGCGATTTAATTTGCTCAGCGAGGAGTGTGGGGATGTAGGACTTTCCTTCCAGGAATTGAGCCACTATTTCTACGACCCTAAAGTGGATATGAAAAATCCCATTTGAAAACAATATAGTCCTAAAGGCCATTAGGATGAATACATGAATTTGGTGCTATTGCCATACTTCAAAATCTACACAAAATAGGGTTTGCTTTTCATGGTAATTAGATTGAGTTGCAAACCATGTTAACAAATCATCAGTCTTAATACAATTCCCATTACAATTTGCTAAGGCTTTGTTGATTTTAGCCTTACGAACCCCTAGTAATTTACTATAGATTTTTGCGAGCCTTGCTTCAAGATTTAGGATATATATGCTTTCAGTGCTGGGTGGAGCCTTAAGCAATTGGGCATATTCTTCCATTATTAGGCTTAATTAATGGGACTCAAGCAAAAAGTGACAATTTCTAGATCCCAAAAATGAACTAAGGCTTAGGCCAAAGTGATGTTGCCAGAGACCTTCAATAGTGAGAGGATTGGTCTGATCTTATCTTAAATGACCTCTTGTTGACTTGGGTTGAAGAACTGAATCCACCGATCAAGTACTACCTTTGACTCCAGGGGCCTATGAATATGGACTTCCTTAAGAAGAGCTTGCATGTGGGATGAGCTTGCCGCTGCTATAAAATTTATGAAAGTAAATACATCATGACTATACTATTTACAAGAAAAATACATTTATTACAAAGAATTTATATGGAAATTTACAATAACAATATTACAAATTACAAAGAAATAGAAAAATGACTACTAAAATTGTAGGGTTTTTTTTCCACATCATGTTTATTCGCCAATTTGAAGGGTTCGTGAATACAATTAGTTAGGTTCTATAGATCCCCAAATTTTGTGACCTCATTAATTTTCAAAGAAAATGGTTCACAAATCATGTCAAAACTTGAGTAAGGGTAACCTAATTAGCCTCGAGCGGTAGTTGCCCTACAGCATCCAAAACTTACACAATGGCTCCCATCCTAAGGTCCTAAGACGACTTGAGCTTGATCATATCTACCATACATTTGAAGCCTTCCTTTTAAATTAACAATTAAAAAAATAAAATAAAATGCTGAAAAAAAATATAAAGATTAGAACAACTATATAAAAATATATACACATACATATATATATATCTACAAGTAAAAGAAAAACAAATTATTTTCGAAGGCTTAAGTGGCTAGCCCACTTTTTTGGTCCCCAATGGAGTTGTCATCTTGTTGAGTTTAATTTTTTTTTCTAATCCAATTTACATTAAATCTTATGCTTATTTAATGTAAATCATTGACTAAGATTAAAATAATAATAATAATTTTAAAAAAAGGAAAGGAAAAGGAAAAGAAGTCGCCACCCAATCAAAATCAAGAAAAATGTTAAATTAAGACTGATTGAGGAGATTAGTCTTAATTTGATTACTAGTCTGCAAGAAAAAAAAATACTAGACATTTTGGAGTTTGAGAGTTATTTTATTAAAACTTTACATTATCACTTTTTAACCTTCCAAATTAATTTTTTTTAAGGAAAAAAAATTAAGAAGAAAAGGAAAGAAAGAGAAAAAAAAAATTATAAATAAGGTCACCCTAAAGATGTCTACGTATCCGATATTCGGGATCAGACACATTGTATTTCAAATGGCTTTTTAAAAAAAGATTGTTAAAAATAAAACTTTTTAAGACTTATAATTCTTAAAAAAAAATGTCTTAAAAGTATATAAAATAACTAAAAAAATAATTTTTATATTTTTTTAAAAACGAAAAAAACTAAAATGTCTTATTATACATAAAATAACTAATTTTTTTTAACCTAAATGTCTTAGCTAGAAAAAAATATTAAAATAACTAATTTTTTTATAAAAAAATATTAAAACAAAAATGAATCTAAAATGTCTAAAAATTTATATAAATAATTTTCTTTAATCTAGTATTTAATATAATTATATATATATAATAACTAAAATTATTTAAAAGGAAAAAAAATGTTTTTTAAAAAAAAAGTATGAACCAGGTGTAGGTCGTTGGAGATGGTTTCCAATGACGATAGTGGAGGGTAGCAAAGGACAGTGGTGATGGTGGTGGCCAAAGTTTCCAAAAGTAGGGAAACGCTATTAGATCATTGGAGTGGAGTGATCGGGAAAAAAATATAAAGAGAGAGAGAGGACGTCACCGAAAAAATAATAATGGAAAGGTTTGAGCTTTTTTGAGAAACTTTTTTCGTCCCTTTTTAAGCAAAGTTGGAGCTCTATTTATAAGCGAATGTGGGTTGAACGGTTGGGAGAGAAGAAAGGTTGAAGGTCGGATTTTAATGGAAGATGCATTCTTTGTGATTTAAGATCTTTTATTACAGTTTTAATTTGATTATGGAAGAATTATGCTTCGTCATTTGATCTTTTGAATGTCTAGAAGAAAGAAAGAAAAGAAAAAAAAATCCAAGCTCCACAAGTTCTTCAATGGCAGACAACAAAGGCCAAAGATGATGAAAACGTGGATTCAACCCACATTTTTCATCATGACAAAAATATAGCTATAAAAGAAAATGTAGGTTATCTCCTTCTCACTATAAAAGGAAATTTTTGAAATTGTGGGTTCAACCCACGTTTTTCACCAACAAAAATTTTCTTATGCATTTGTGCAAGCAAGGATTCAAACTTAGGATTGAGAGGATTGCATGCATATACTTTCCGTTAGGATGTTGGCCTATGCCTTAACATGTTATGCAACTAAATTGTATTTATTCCCACTTTTTAGTTTAAAAAAAATTTTGCGCACGTTTTGTGCAAATGAAAAATCAAACTCTGGTCTCTTGTAAATGTATGTGTATGTTTTCTAACAGGCCATTGACCTATGCAAATAAATTGCATTTATCCTAATTTTTTTTACAAAAAATAAAATAAATAATAAAAATTAAAAAATAAAAATGTTGTATCTACAATTGGTATATTTACAATAGCAATTTTGTTATGATGGTCTGATGTTAGGTTGTCCACCCTTTGCTCGTTTGCATGAGAATTGAGATGATATATTTTTGAAGGATCAAACAAATCTCATGCCAGAATTTGTTTTCCTCCGTGGCCCTTCTTTCACTTGAAAACACAACTCTCTTCTTGATTCGTAAAAACTTCTACTTTCTTGGCATGACAAACATTCTCATTATGCTTCATTTTTTAACAATAAACACAACATTTTGCTTTATTTTCAAAGACATTGCTTTCTTTTTATACAAGAATTTCTTCTTCTTCTTCTTTAAAAAAAAAAAATCGTGCAAAATCAAATCAATTTTTTTTCAATTACAATGAAGAAAGAGAAAATGTTTTACTTAGTTTTTCTTTTTCAATTTCTTTTATCATCACATTCCACATGTCATATTAAATCCATTGTGTGCAACAGCTACAAGTAATAATATCAAGCTAGAGTTCCTTTTTTTAAGAACATCTCTATTTCTAATTCTTGATACTAAATCTAAGACCAAGAATTTGCTTTTTAGGAATCTTAAAAGATTGAGAAAAGTCTTTATATTTTTTTAGATTTTTTAAGGATTGAGAGAAATCCTTATACATTTTTAGGTCTTTCATGAAGCACCTTAAAAAGGTGCCCAAATGTATTATTATTTTTATTTTTTCTGATAAAAGTCATAATTAAAGGGCATTTGTCAAAAGTAATTTATGCAAGGCTCACAAAAAGATTTTTTTTTTTTAAAAAAAAAAGTAGTGTTAAAGTGATACCTAGAAACTTTTCTAAAAAACTTAAGGAATAAGTAATAAGGTTTGTAAAAATGAGAGGTCTTTAAGGTACTAATGTAACACTTAAAAACTTGAAATGGAATCCTTAGGATTGAAGATGCTATAAAAAGTGAAACATGTGTTACACTAAGAATGGTTAAAGAATATGATTAGACAAATGATTGTTACGTGATGTAACGTGGGCAGTAACCATGACACAAAAAGTTTGAATTGGGTATCAAATTTATCAAATTGAAAGTTTAAGCAGTAAATTAAATTTTCAAGCAAAGTTCAAGTAGCGTCTACAATATTGTCCCAAGTTTGGCTATGCATGGAAGTTTAACATTATGGTTGTAATTGAAATTGGGGCTTACCATTAACACTTGTTTTACACTACATGGACTAATTTTTAGAGTGAGAATATTATTATATCACAAGATGGATTCCAATTCCAAATATTAGATAATGTTCTTGTTAGATAGATTAAGATGTATAACATTGGATCTACCCTGTGATCTATATTATAAATGCTTCAAGTTTTAGGTTATATGGTAGTAATTTCTCGTTCTATGAATGATACTTTATCACTAAAATGGAAATTATCGCTAACACATATAATTAAATTTGCAATAATGGAAATATAGCTAAGTCACCCTAAATTATAAATTATAGCACATGATTTGGGTTTAAGACTCGATCAACATACCCAACCCATCCCACTTCTCCGATTTAAGCTTATGTTGTAGCTTACATTTGTTATACTTCAATTGAAATTTGTTATGTTTGCATTAAAGAAAGGAAATCAATATATTAATTTAAAATTTAAGATCTTGTGCATGATTAAGTGTAACATAGCAAATTAAAGAAAAATAAAATCAAGTGTTCAAAGGTTTTATAAGTTTGAAAATTATAAATCTTACAAGGTACAAATTTCAATATAACTTTAGTGAATGACAAGATAGATTTTAGTTTCGATTTATTTGAACCTATAGGGTAAAGGATAGTATCCTACTACTTGATTGACCTTACGCCTGCTCATCCTTAAATGAAACCACTATAACATTTTTAGTTAGCTTTAAAGGGTTAGAATATAATAACTATTCCTCCTTTGCAATGACATTACTTTGCCACTCGGTGATATTGAGGGTCTAATCCCAACCTCACAAGCTACTCTTGGTAGCTAACTTGGTTAGGTTTTAGGGATCCTACTCCAATGCCAATCCTCATACTAAGCTGGGTTCTTAGCCTACTAGTTGGTTAGCTAGATCAGGCTAGGTTATTGACACCAATGCATGCTATGTGCAACATAATATGGAGGCATTTGCATTCAAATATGCTTGGTTATATTCTTGGTATATCCTTAGTTATGTTCTCCATAGTTCACTTGATTATATACATGAGTTTCTATGATTATATTCTTTTCTTTACTCACTCAATTTGAATATGAACTAAGGGAATGTTTGTTTTACATCCTTATGGCACTATTCAGATGGTGAGCACCATTGTGGCAAGGGAAGGGCTTTGACAATGATGAGCCATAAGTAGCAAGTGCTAAGTTAGGCCATCCTAAGTGCCTTATGAAAGAAAATTGCAATAAACATTTGTAAACAGTTGTATTTTGGAGTTTAGTTTCTTTGTTGTGTTTACTATTATGTTATATATATAACTTTTAAAGTCCTTCAAATTTAATTTTTTTTTTATTATATAAATAACTTTTCCTCTAATTCTTTTATTCACTTTCTTTCCTTTCTCATTTTTAAATGTAGTACAAATGATTGTCCTACATTAATAAGTTAAAATTAGCTTAAAACTTTTATGTTAGGTGGTGAAAAAGCATACAACTCACTTACTGGCTCGGTTTTTCACTATCATTAGGTTGAATATTTATAAATGGTATCAAAATGACTCACCTAGGGGATGGAGCTAGGTATCAAGCAGGGCAAAGTGTCACATTATACGCCACATGTTAACTTAGCTATTCGATTTATTATACGCCACATGTTAACGTAGCTATTCGATATCATTAAATCGGTTGTTACAAAATGTTTTTTCTTGAATATTTCAACATTCTACTCATAAGACCCTCTTTCAACAATCATGCTATGGATAAGGGCAAAGGTATATTGATATTTTTTAAGTATAATCCATTATAAATATCATTTTCTAAGTGCAACTAAATAAGATAGTAGTCATTACTTTTCCATTCAACTTTTTAAAATTGCACTTATATTCTTACCTTCTTATATTAAGCAAAACCAAATATACCATTATGCCCTAGAGATGGCTAGAGAAAACAGTGATTGTTTGGTCAATGATAGGTAATGTTATTAGTTGGTATTCCCATGGAAAGTCGTAAAAGTTATAAACATTATTGTTACATAGATAACCAAGAAGTGGTCTTAAGTTGGTACTTGGTAGGCTCTATACGTGAAGAAAGAAGAATGGCCACTCCATTTTGCACGCTCCAAAGATTATGATATCTATTTCATGTAGAATCAGGTTTTGGTCAAGGGTAATATTGGCAACATGTGGAATGGAATCACCAGAAGCATTCAAGGAAAGCTACCGTGCATGATGATTTATTGAATACAGGTCCCATTTGTTGCTCATCGAAGGGAAGACTTTGTAGTAAAACAATCATGTATCAGGAAATTTGTGATACGAAGAGAAAAATCTGTCGATTTTACTATTTGTTCATTGAACTTAAAAAAAAAAAAAAAACACCTTAAACCAGTGATTCGTTATAAGGCAAACAACGACAATTATCTAATCCAAGATTTACAGCTTAGCCTTGATTTTTCCAATGAATTTACATCTTCGACTGATGGTAACTTTTTATGTTAATATGCAAAGAGAAGAAATACTTGAAAATTCAAACCAAATCCTATCTATCGAATCACTTTTTAGGGAGAAAAAAAAAAGGACGAGATTTCAAAGAGATAGCACCCATGACATGGATCAAGTTCATGTATAGAAGTCTCTACGTTAAAATAATAATAATGATAAAAATTTTGTTTACTGGAATTGGATCAAGTTCATGTGTAGTTTGTACATCCAAGCATGCTTGCTGGGCTGATGTATAAGGCTGTAATGGTATACTGTCGTACCATGACCTAACCTTTGCGATCAGAAATCCATCACAAATGCCTATATGGATAACGATTATATGGATGAAAATAAGAAGAACGTAAAAAACTTCACACTAACTGCTTCCACTCTTGAATTGCATAGAGAAGAGTGTGATTGGGCACTAAATTACTGTTTTCCAGCTTGAGATTTGTCATCGGTGAAGTGTTGTGACTTTTCAACCATCCCCTTATGGCATCTGCTTCATATGTAAAACCATCAGCTGCTATCAGAGGATCTTGCATGACTTCCTGAAAATAGAATTCCAAGCTAAAGATAGGAGAATGTAACATCCATCATGAACTATATTAGATATTATATCAATTAATGGATCAAGGTGAATTCATCCTATATGATGGCTATGTCCACAAAATTAGAATCCTATATGTCCCATAAAGGTAAATGGACAATGGAACAAGGTCGCTTCAATGAGCCTCAAAATTGGAATCCTAGATAAACTAAGCTAGACCATAGAAATATAGAGCAATGTCTTTGGCCAAACAAAGAACAGAGAGCAATATAAAGACTCATACCTGAAAAATGGGACACAAAAAATAGGATGGAGGTTGCTTTTGACGCATCCCCTTGGAGCTTGATGATGAATCGGAGGTAATAGACCAATCCCTTATTGCTTCAAGAACAGGGTGAATTTCCAACACAAGATCTGGTCGATCCAGCTTATTGCCTTCACAGCACCTCAGTGCCAACTGAGCCAACTGTGTGGCTTCACCTATTGACCAATCCCCAGCTGAGAGGTCCAATAGTGTCTCAAAATTTCCCTTCTCTATGGCACATTTCACATTCTTCAAAGAAATTGGTCCACCAGAGAGAAGCTCTAGAAGTATAAGTCCCAAAGAGTGCACATCCGATTCCAGAGAGAATTTTCGAGATGTTGAACACTCTAAGTCATCAAAAACAGAATTGTGCTCAAAATTTGTTTCCTCATTGCTGTTCTCAGAGTATTCACTTGTCAGGATAAAACGATGGATGCCAAGATCACCTATTTTGCCAACAAAGTTGGTATCAAGGAGGATGTTGGATGATTTTATGTTCCCATGAATAATAGGCGGATTGTGGGAGTGCAGGAAGACAAGGGCAGAACATATATCAGCAGCAATTGATATTCGAGTTTGCCATGATAATGGTGCAGTTTTGTCTTTAAAGGCTAGGCGATCTTCAAGGCTTCCACTTTCTAGAAACTCATACACAAGTGAGTGTGACTCGGGACACACTCCGACCAGTGTAACCAAATTTGGATGCCTCACCCGACTTAGGACCTCTACCTGGATTTCCAGCAATCAGGTTATTCACAAGTCCAGACTCTATAACCTAACACAAGTTGAACATTCATTTAATCAAAACCTTGTTCTACTGTAGATTAATGAAGTTTGTTTACCTCATGAAGAAAATCCAAAGTTCCCTGACCAAAAGAGGGCAGCATTTTTATAGCAACACGCATATACTGGAGAATCCCTCTATAAACAGTTCCGTTCTTTCCTTCTCCAATTTTCCAAGATGGATGAAAATCATGAGTGGCTTCAATAATGTCAGCAAAAGAAAATGAAAGAATCTGTGGGCCGCAATAGATTGGAGACTCAATTTTTATTGACTTCCTTAGTTTTCTAACTTCTCTCAAAATGTTTTGGTGCTCTATTCGTAGCTGATCTCGCCTTTCCTTAAAGGATATCAGTAGCTCAACAGCTGATATGATCTTCTCCTCCAGTTCCTTCACTGAATAATTTGCATCAGAAATATGAGTCTTGAGCGCTAAATTCTGTGCTTGGATAGTTTGGTGTTCTATTGTGACTTCTGAAAGCTGATTTTTCACCTTGTCCATTTCTTGTCTTTTGCTAGCAAGCAGCTCCTCCAATTCTCTTCTTCTATTCATTTCCTTGATATGCATGTCTTCTGATGCTTTGACCTATAAGAGGATATAATAATGGGATGAGATGACATCTGTGAGAAACATGTTTAAAAAACTGCATGTCTCAGTCAAAGAGATGCAAAAGCCATGTGTGAGCTGAAATGACTAGGTCAAAAGGAATGTTTCCAAAACTCTAGGTAGCAAAAGAAGAAAAGAAATGCCTTCTTTTTAGCATCAGTAGCATTGTCCTCCTCTTTCCATCTCTTCACTGCCTCCTCAAATGCTTGCCGTCTGCAATTCTTAGCATCAATC
The DNA here is from genome assembly GCA_037954665.1 of Laguncularia racemosa. NCBI lineage: Eukaryota > Viridiplantae > Streptophyta > Magnoliopsida > Myrtales > Combretaceae > Laguncularia > Laguncularia racemosa. Next base: position 467,247 of record JBBMOL010000129.1, read on the forward strand.
AATGCCTGCTCAATTTTAGAATATATGCCATCGACTGTTTGCCCTTTAATTCTTTGTTCCTGCAATACCGATCAACTGCTTTTAGGAGTATGCAAATGCAGCTAACTTGCAGTACTTTCTCTAAGAGTACAAATTAAAGGACCAAATAATATTTTGTAGTATGAACAAACCCAGATCCCAAGCATGCATACAGTATAGTCATCAAATCAAGATACATCAACATCTTTCTTTTCCATTATCTACAAGTCTCACCTCCTTGTACATAAATTTTGAGGTGCTACATGGATTTTCTGGAAAATGAGATCTGAGCCTTCTCAATATTATATTGGAGTCATGCTCAGGTCCCTCCAATGGTACTCGTCCACCATCACTCCTTGGAGAAAGCAACCATTTTTCAATACTCATCTCAGAGCTTTCTTCCAGAGATTTTGATTGTTTAGCTACAGCACAATCTGGATTTCTCCGCCTCTCACAATCCAACTTTATACACTCTGATTCTCTACTTCCCACACTCAGAAATGTCAATGGCAAGGCAATCTTTGCTTCAGATTCATCAGTCCTTCCTTCCCTGCTTTTATTAGTTTCTTAGCGCCAAAATCTTGCAGATAAATAAAATTACCTCCTTTAATAACCTGCTCTGCTTACCTTGCATAGATGAGACAACCGTTGCAAGTAAACCAAATGTGAGAAAAATCTGGTGCGTTTTGGCACACAAATAATGCTTTTCTAGACTTTATGCCAAACATGCACCTGCAAATACGATCATTAACCAACATTCATGAAATCCTAGTGGAAAACTTATTTTTTTATTTTAGATTCCTCACACGCATGAGGAAGAAAGCATTCAACACCAGCATCTATTGGTAAATGTATGGGTACAACAATTTTGCTTGGGTGTTCCTAATCTTATGTTGCAAACTTTCTTTCTGTGTCAGCGGAAATGCTTTGCTTGGAATGCATTATCCAATCAGTGTACTTAATTGTCTCGCATGGATAGAAATAAAAACTATCATTCACATCCACCAATATTACAACAATTACGAAATGCAAGAAAGTGGATTCAACCATTAAAATGGCAATAACTATTCCTTCAAAAATTTAGATACCATAAGCTCTAAGTTTGTAAGAAGAGAATATTCCTCAAAAAAATTCCATAAGAGAAGCAGTGCATTCGAACAAGACTAAGTAATGAACCTAACATATTCAGCAGATCTCTCCTCAAGAATAAATAAACATGTGGGCTAAAGAATAGTTGAACTATCAAAAGCATTGATTTCGGTATCTTTTGACTGCCCAGGTCTGCTGAACATAAAGAAAATGCCCATGACAGATTGCATCAAATAGCAGCATAGTCAACAAGCAAGTCATTCAATTTGGTGTTCATACTCGGAATAATATTTATCTGCTGCTGCTCCTAATACAAGCCATCTGATGTTGAAATGTGAAATACTCTCTACGATTCCTTTTTCGATATTACTACTCTCAATCCACAATTTATCTGCCTGTACCTGCAGATATCAGAATAAATCTATCGACAGATTCAAGGTAGGAAGCAACTATCAACTGAATGCTAATGTAGAAAAGGCAGGTTGCCAAAACAGAAAGTAAAAGAGAAAATAGTACCCCTGTCTCACCGAGAAAGTTGAGATATTCCTCGAGAGTATCATGCATTTTTTGCAGCTCAGCTTCTTGTGATGCCTCAACTGCAAGCTGATTCACTTTCGTGGCAGCAAACCTGTCGTCTGTAAACAAGAATAAACAGCTAATGAGAAGCACAAGCTTTAATATGATGTGAGAGCAAAGTACAGGGTAATTGTATTAAAGCATTTCCCACTACACATAAAATTTCTTCTCCTCTTTTCAATATTTCACACCAGGTCTGAGTAGAAAATTTTCTATTTTATTCATCAAACATCAGAACACATTTCAACGCAAGATTTGCCACTATCTACTTATATAAAGCAACTTCAACGAGGAGAAAAGGGGCGTGACCCGACTTCTCCCATCATGAGGCTGATGGATAGACATTTTTTCAAATTTTCGATATATTCTAAAGTTACTTACTTTTTAATCAACATATAAAACAAATAAAACTATTGATCATGATTGCTTCTGAAGCAAAGAAATCAGAAAGCACAAGAAAAATTTTCACATCATTTTCCACCAATAGTTTGCGATGCAACATCACCAAAAGATGTAATCTTGGCATGGAGCTGATCTGAGCAAAAATTTACTACTCCAATAGAACAATATCATGAAATTGATAATTTCAGTGACAATTAATTACCCAAAAAAAAAATGCTGCTGAGAATCATAGCTTTCTGCTGATTCTTATTGCCCAGTAATTCTTATTGCACTTTCGATCCAAACAAAAAATAAAACACGAAAGCAAAATTGGAATATCTTATGACATGATCAAGCTTCAATTTTTCATACAAAAACCACTAAGATAAAGAAAACCCATCAAACGAAATACCAAATAGAACATCGATTTGAATCAATCTCCTAATTCCAAAACTCACCAAAATCAATCAAATTCCTTGGCTGATGAACATGAAGCAAGCAAATCTTTTTTCCGATAAAATTCTGAACAACCCAAAACAACGTCGTTTTACTCTTGCTTACATTCTTGCCAACTCCTACGTAAATAATTTGCTCATCCTTTTCAGTTGCCCGCGAACTACCCATTTTTTGGTGTATAGAGGGAGTTTAATGTGTCTATTTCATGAATTCTGTACTGGGTTATGATAAAGGTATGAACTTTGGAGCTAAAAGTAAGTGGGTCAGTGACCCAACTAACTAGATAATCACAATCATTAATTGTTGATAGGGTTGATGAGGAATAAATAATGTAATTTTATTCTGGATGCTTTTTTTTTGTTTTTTCATTGCTTGATGATGAACTAAATGGGAACAACAGACCCTAGACAGAGTTATGCGTTGAATTTTATCATAAGGTTGGAGAAAACGGAGAGGAAATGTGTCGGGAAGGTGAAGCAAGTAAGTTGGGGCCGTAGATGGATGGAATAAAAGGTCGCCTACTACTCTTTTGGCACTCCAAAATAATGTGTGGAGGTCCCATTTTTGTTCGGACCGGCGATTCCTGTTAGAAACGTCGGTATCGAGTACACATTAATATTAAAAGTACATAAAATTATCGCATGCTTTGGTATTCCAAATGTCAAATCCATTATCTTTGAAAAGGAAGGGGCAAGTAAGTGAATATAATTTGTGTTTTCTTGCTTAAATATCAATCGGGCTTTAAGGAAAGTAGAATTCCGATACCTAATGATCCTGAACATTCTTTCTAATACAATCCTCTCACATTGTAGTTATTTGTGATATTTATTTTGGTATCAAATTTACATTAATATAAAAAGTAAATAAAATTGTCGCATGCTTTGATGTTTCAAATGTCAAATCTATTGCCTTAGAAAAGGAAGGAGCAAGTAAGTGGATACAATTTCAATCTTATTTTCTTGCTTAAATATCAATCAAGCTTTTAAGGAAAATAGAATTCCGATACCTAGTGATCATGAGCATTCTTTCTAATACATTCATCTCAAATTGTATTTATTCGTGATACTTAGTTTGGTATTAAATTCATATTAATATAAAAAATAGATAAAATCGTTGTATGCTTGGTTGTTTCAAATGTCAAATCTATTACCTCATAAAAAGGGAGGAGCAAGTGAGTGAATAAAATTTTGATCTTGTTTTCTTGCTTAAAAATCAACTAAGCTTCAAGAAAAGTAGAATTATGATACTCAATGATCGTAAACATTTTTTCAATACAATCCTCTCAAATTGTATTTATTAAGAATATAGCCTTTCCGATGAAAGAATAGGGTATAAAATATTTGTCTGTCAACTGTTAGTACACTATCAAGATCATAAATATTTAGTTTATATGGAAATAATGGTGGGTTGCATTCCATTATGCTTTGTAGCCTCTTATCGTCCAATCCTAAAGCCTAGTGGTGATTGACTTTTTTTTTTTTTAATATTCCACATTTTTTTCTATTTTTAGTATTTTTAATAATTTTTATTATAATATTTTTAAATTTATATAATAATATTTAAATAAGTTATTAAAGATAAATTATAATGCAAAGCATATTCTTAATTAACATTATTAGATGGTGGCATAATATGTCATATGTTTTATTATAAAGTAAATAGAGTCATGTATTTGTAAGAAGGTTAAAATGCATTCATATTTTTGTAATTTTTCTTAAAATTAATAATTATCATTTACACTTTGTTTGTCATTTAGTATGAAAAAAGAATTAGAGACAAAGAATATGAATATATATCTATATGAAAAGAATTAGGAGAATATTTATTCCTTCCACTATGTTGAGAGAGTGATAAGGAGGAAAATGAAAAAAAAAAATGTTATCATGTCATTAACTAAAGATAAATAAAAGTATAATATAAATTTTTTAGTATATTTAAAAGTGAAAAAAAAAAAGGATAAAGAGGGTTACAATAAGAAATTAAATAATTTTTTTCACTTTTTCCCTTCTTTCTTTTCAATTTTACGGAAGTCTTAAGAATTTTTTCCCCCTAAATACGTTCTCCCTTTTTTTCCTCATTTTCCAAATAGGACAAAAGGTTTTAACATTCCCCCCTAAATACTTTCCCCTCCTTGTTCTTCTCCGATTTCAAACCTAGACTTGGTTCTTTTGAGTTTTCTAGTGAATTTAAAGAAATAGGTTAGTATCTAATGGTTGTAGACTTCATCGAGAGACTAACAACATTTGCAACGCCGCGTGCAATTATGGTTTTGTAGACAATTCCGGTTGGTTAGACTTGGACCAAACATTATTCATGTGGATTACGTACTAAATGCTTTCTCATTATGATATCTACGACGTATCCAACAAGGTAGCAACGCCCAACAAGGAACGTATAAGATATTCAAGACCCTGGAAACCAAAATTGCTCTTCCCTTCATCCCAAAGTCTACTACTAAGTAAATGCATACTAACTTCAAAGCTCATTGTATTAAAATAAAATAATTTTCATTCCGGTATATATATTTATTCATTTAATTATAGATAGTAGCACATAATTGAAGAAGATATGAAAGTACCATTTACAAACATGAAAACTTAATTTGAAAAAAAAAAAAAAAAGACAGAAAGAAAGAAAGAAAAAGAGCGAATAAATAAAGAGAAATGCTAAGACTTGATTATATTTAAAAAGGTGTGACTACGATTTTAACATGTACATAGACCTATAAATGTAAAAATCAAAATAAGTAATACTCGGGCGGCCATATAAATGCTATATTTTACATGTGTTTTAAAGTAAATGGCGTATTGTTAAATATCTTACAATACATAGAGTGCTTTTCCATCATGGTTTCTATATCCATATTATATTAATATGTCATCAAAAGGTGCGTATAAAGAAAATTGGAGGATCTCTAAGAGGTAAAGAATCTTGTTTCTACAGTTAGTATAATAAAACAATGATGGTGGAAAAGCACTCATATATTATAAATTTACGAATTACACATTTATTTTTCTTTCTTCACACTAAAGATATTACATGCACTCACTAACGTAAGGTATTGGGTTTGACCTTTGATATGTGTTACAAGCGTTGGTGTGTACACATAGGGTTGAAATACTGAACAAAAGGATTTTGAAAGTTTAATAATATTCATCCATGCATATTTATTATACACTATATACATTTCTGCTATCATTAATTTATAACAAAGTCTCATAATATTAAAATATGATATTGGCTTTTGGGTGTGGTTAATCGTCCTTGAGCATCTGTTGATAATGCTCTAATCTAAAAAATCATAATAATAATAATAGGTCAAGATGAAGTGAGTGCTTAAAAGGAACAGAGACATAATGACCATGTATGCTAATCTAGGTCATACTAACTAAGGTAACTAGGTCCAAGAAACGTATGGGAAGGCCATGGTTAATACGTAGCTGGATATAGTTTGCTGTTCAGGAAATAATGCAGTACAGCATCATCAAATCTTTCCCTAGTGAACCAATGTGATTGGTCTTTAATTTCAAGATCGCAATGTTCTCATCGTATGGGTTGTCACACTTTTATTGGGATAAATCATGATAGGGTCCATTCATTCCTTAATCAGGGATTGCATATTCTATGACACTTGTTCAAGCATATTTGACCTGTCATCGCCACAACAAGATTCAATCTAATCTAAATTGCTTAAGTAAACTAAGTAGACTATCCAATTCATGACGATGTGTTCATGTGGAAATTGATTTCAAATGTTGAAACAAAGAGATATACAATCACATATGAATATTATAAATAGCCTCCGTAATTTAATCCAGAGCACTCTCAATGCACAAAAATTTAGAGGAATTCTAACTTAAATTCTTAAATCTCGACCTTAAATAAAACTTAACCTAATTGATAGATTGTAGTTTGAGTTATGGAGTAGGAAAGGTGTGTGAGACACCATGGTCAGGTGGCGAAAGCCTGGAAGGGGATGTTGGTGTTTGTGTGTTTGTCATGGAGCTATTGGTGATGGCACAATTCTCCTTCCGATCTGGAAGTGGTGTTGGATTTGCTTCAAAACAATATTAATTCCTCCATCAATAAGTCTCTGTAAACTCATGATTGTTGACTATCATGATGGATTGATGAACAATATGAAAATGTGTATGTTATATTTATGCTATAACATGGATCCAAGTATGAGGGTAGAAAAATCAATGAAAAGTTCGAAAATTCTGAAAATTTACGTTTTCGCATCACTCAACCCAGAGAATTAAAGCTGAATAAAATAAGAAGGTGAGAATATAATTACAATTATTATGAACTAGAAAGAACACTGAATAGCTGTTACGCTATTTGAATATGCTAAAATGATATATTAGCAGATGTATTAAAAGTAGACGTAAAAAGACTGTTATCTCCATACCTTAAACCACGACTTCACCGAGAGCTAGGCCGTAGTCGGAATCTTCGCTGGTAAATTAGATACTCTCGTCCACCAGATCCTGTTCGAGCATGAATCTACCTTACCTTGGCTGTCGATTGTTAAGTCGTTGGAAAGCACACTGGAATATTCAAGAGCATTAGTGGAGCTACTCGGATGATGCACGCTAAGGTTTCGTAAACATTAAGAAAATCGCTCGACACATCATGGACCACCAAAATATGTCAACCTAAAATTTCGCTGTCATGCCAGATTCAAAGAAGTGATACAGACCCTTTTTTGTTTTTTCAGCCCAGTCTCTGAAGGAAACAAAGAAGCAAATATAGATTATTCATATACTATATATATATATTCTGTGTCCAGAGGGACTTTTCTGCCTACGGTCTATTGCATGTGAAGACATGAGCCTGAATACAAAAATCTATGTAGATATATATTCCGTGTCCAGAGTGACTTTTCTGCCTACGGTCCATTGCCAGTGAAGACATGAGCATGAAAACAAAAATGTCAGTTAATTATTCCTTTCGGAAGGTTCCATATAGCTTTGACAACCAAAACTTGGCTAGGAATTTCATCCATCATCTTCTCCTTCTTGCCCCCCATTCACACTGTATTTAAGGGGTAGTGAATAGCTATTGAGTTATGTGTGATGAATTTACACGACATTCGTTATATTATAATCTGTTTTGCTTAATTTTTATACTAATCCTTTAAATAATTTAATCATATTCAAGATATGAGCTATATTCCAATATAACAATCTCACCCCCTTTTCAATGTACCGCTTTAACATGAGATTGCTTTACATGTCCATAATAGTGACAATACTTTCGAGAGCATAATGTAAAACAAAGAAAAAATCATACACATAATGGTTAATGCCTATTTATTTTTCAATTTGAATGTTCAATTTTATTTTATTTTTAATTTTTATTTGAATCTTTAATGTTTTTTGTCTTTTATAAAAATAGAATTCCCATTAACTCTCTTAAATATTTCATCTATATAAGTTGCTTATTGGTCAACAACAATTAATTTAACAAAAAATATATATAATATTTTAAGGAAAAATTACAAATGACCACCCAAATATAGATAATATCTCTAAACTTTTAAATGTTGCATATAACATCCTAAACTTTGATAAGTTGGCAAATAAATAACACTTACTTTTTCAATTGAAAAAAAAAAAACATTAATTCAAACTTTATAGAGGGTTAAAGTATAAATTGATAAGTCAAGAATATTCTATATCAAAGTCAAAGTTTCAAGGACTTATTAATAACTTTTAAGGACAATTTTTAATTTATCGAAGTTTATGGGAATTGTTTCCAATATATATTATCACATTCCAGCACTAGCAAGAGTGCGACATTCTATAAATAAAACCCGGATATAATACAAAGTATAATATTATTTATAAAAAAGAGCCTATATATCAAAGTCACAACTACATTTTTAATTTTTTTTCAAACCTTTTTTTATATTGACTACTTATCTATAAAGCCAAACTTAATACAAAACAAAAGGCTGCATATGCTTCTAAAGTAAATCTTGAAAGATTCCCTCTTGCCATCATGGCTCCCCTTCATGCTTCACTTGTACTTGAGGATAAAACATATTTCCCCTTAGCTCACTATTGGGCTAAGTAAGTGGTAAGACTACAATACAACATAATGTACCAACATATATAAATACAAGGTAAGATAAATCATAATAAACCAATTGTGTAATAAATACATGCCATACTAAAACACCTAACATGCCTTGATACCAATATCCTAACCTAATTATCCGATTAGTTAACATCATTGGGCTTCTAGATAATAATCCAGGAGCTCAATTGAAACTATATGGAGTGAATAGAAAAACCCATCATATAACTAGCCTAATAGAAAACCACATGAAGTGGCTATAAATTAATTTAGCAATTTAATTCTATATGCTCAAAACCTAACTTAGCAAATCTCAATTTTTCTAAAAATTTAATGTAAAAACAAAGTATTAGCAACATCATGCATGAGCCATATATCACAAACCATTCACAATTTCAACCCAACTTAGCATTAGCCTTGCTGATAAATAATAAATACATCAAACTCGAGCATAGATCTTCACTTAAGTAAATCCCAGTAGAGGCGCTTCATTTCACAAAAGCATTCCAAGTCATGTACACAACATATTCAACCAAGAAATTCTCAATCATAATAACATGCTCATATATAACAAGACAACAACCCATGAGGAGAGATAAACAATTCATTTTTGAATAGACATAAGTTTACTGACAGATTTGCAAATTCACTTGTCGGGATCTAGCAATAACATCGTCCTACTCCTCAAAGTGCGTGTCTCGCTCGCTTGCTCATCTAACAAAGCGGTGTCACTCATGAACTTTCTATGATGCTTTTCAGACTTAAACTTAATTTCAAAAGATTTTACAACGTATGATGGCAAACTTTTAATATATATACATAAGTTTCGTAAAATGAATTATATATATAAAGTAAATACCTATACGTTGCCACTTGCAAAACAATTTGCTCTCTTTATTGAATATAGGCTCGAAATTTCAATGATCTTATAAGGGCAATTGGAGGCGGTTCCAATTCTTCAATGTTAATGATCATAGTACTACATAATATTATCCTATCCTTCATTTCATATGGATCAAGTCTATTTGTAATAAAGCATGGCGGTTGGGAACTCCTCACAACTAAGGACTGAAAAGTTTATAGGTAATAATATTTTATTCGCATAAATGAATATTTCTCTATATGCTGACCTGTTTATCCTCCTCTTCAAAGTTTTGATATATACTATCCTTATTAAATCAATTGAGACAATGGAAATTTGCTTTATCATTAAGAATTTCAATTTGCGATTGACAAGAGATATTTATTGCCATTTGGTCCAAATTTACATGACTCTTCGAGTATAATTTTATCTTGATTTAATATTTGCAAAAGTCCCATAATATACTTTAAAAATAATAGAATACTATATTGTACATCAGTCTCAATTCTTTACCTTCAGAGTTATTAAGATTTTATTGCTTTCATTTCAATTCGTTTTAAAGATCCGATTTCATACAAACACTTCTTCTAATTTTTGGAGTCTCGTATTCTCATTTAATGTTACTCAAAAAAAAAATTATTGACCGTAACTCCTGATATCAAAGCCCTAAATACAAATTTTCTTGATAATTTTATTCGATAATGTATCTATAACATACTGCTAACTTAAATAGTAGAGTACTATATTTAAAAAGGTATATTCAATCTTTGATCAAAGTTTCGGAGGTTATTTTTATTTTCCCTTATACTAAATTACATAACATGATAAAACAATATATGTGATAAAATCATAAATTTAACTATACAATTCTATTGATTATATGTTATTCTACTTGATTTAAATATAATAGCTATCAAAACAGAGAAAAAAAATTGAGTTTCTATAATTTAAAGCAAACTCATCAAATTATAAGTGAAATGCTATTATATTTTTCATTTAACTTAAATTAATTTTATTACTAGATTCAGTATTAAAAACCTTTCATTAATGATGAATGGGTAATTGAAGAAGGAGATATTTAATTTATCAAATGATGATTGGTAAGTAATATTATAAAGGAAATTGATGCACTTATAAATTTGGAGAGTCATGGCCTAGAAGAGTTAAGATTAAGCTGTTTTAATGATTCATGACATTGATATTATTGAAAACTAAATACAAATAGATACTTCAAAAATTTTAGAATAAGAAAATATTAATATTATTGATAAGAAAATATTGATATTATTGGTGGTAGTACTAATAATGGCATTAATAATAACGATAACGATATAGTTGAGTAAGTTTCTGACAGTTTTAATAATTTTGGACAATTGATAATTAATGTTTTGTTTTTAGTTTTATTTTTTTTATCATGATGATTCATATTGCAATGTAATTTATATCAACACTAATATATATTTTTCGTTTTTATGCAATAGTATGATGATTTATAATTAACTATTTGTATTATAACTTATATTATGATCAAAATTTATGTTAAATTTCTTTATTTACAGCATATATTTTAAGTTTTTCATAACTCCTGTAAACAATTTACAGTTTTTTACTACTAATCTATAATTTGATTCTACATTTTGATTTTACAAACCCTCTAATAATTCTATGTATAACCACGAGTTTAACAACCATGCCTAAACTTTATCAACATTTCTCATTATTCAATAGATTCCAAATGGATTAAAGTGAAACATAAAGGTAAAGTAAGTAGGTGAGGAAACAATTGTAATAAATAAATGAAATGATTGTTTACTTCTTGCCTTCTATAAGGAATTGTAAATTGAAATAGAATATATTTTACTCTCTTTTAAAAGTTGTCTAGATAAAATCTTAGTTTTTAATTTTAAATTATATAAATACATAATTTTTATTATATACTAAATATTTTTTTCCTCTTTTTTAGCTACCTCAGTCACCACCTACCTTCCTCATTGTAGATGTCTTTTCACCACTACTGCCTGCATCACCACCGTCTCATTAATCATTGAGGTTGCTATACTCATCTAGCTCCATCTTCATTCTCGCTCTAGAGAAAGGGTAGGTAAGGGTTTTTTTCTTTTCTTTTTCTTTTATTTTGTTTTAGTTTTTTACCCATTATATGGGTATACTTTCCGATCAATCGTTCAACTTTCATTCTCGCTTAAAGAATTTTCTTTGTAAGTTAACCAAGATGTAAAAGAGACATATTCATTATGGATTAGGTCTTTAGATCCCATTTCTTGTTTTAGTTGTTGGTGGCCCATTGTATGGCGTTTATTTAATGTGAATGAAATTATATATATAAACATCGAGAGTTTAAAATGTATTTTTTCTTAAAATTAAAGATTATATAGACTCTTTTATCCCTATCAAAAGACAAAATATTTACATATGTTTACGAAATTATACTTATTTCATCGATTGTTACTTTTTAATTCTACAAAAAGAAAGAAAGAAGTTTTTCTCTTTTTAAGTGATTAACTCTTATTTATAAACAAACTGTTTTTCTAAAAACAAATAGGCCTCGAATTTTAAATCTCCTGTCTTCCTGCTATGACCATGCTCACCCCTTTTTTATGGTCTAATCTTCATATTTTCCCCTTGTGCTATACTAAATAATTGGCAAACATAAGATACAGAAAACAAACTATTCAAAACTTTTGTTTTGCATGGTCAAATTTGTCTGAAAATTTACAAAAACGACCACATTGCCAAGTGGCAATTACCCCATTGTCTTGATGCCAAGTGGCAAACACCCATTCACTTTCGCTTCCTAGGTCTCTGCCACCCTCACGTTTCCTTCCTTAATAGACACCATGTGATTCATTACAAAGACACAAAACATACTAAACTTACAATTCAATAACCCTGCATTTGCATTGTTAAAGTAAGAAGAACAAGGAAAGAAGGTTCAAGGCACAAAGACTAAATGGAAGGCAGTGATCCAGCAAAGAATGTGCTCCACCAAAGAAGCAAGGTACCAGTTAGTCAGGTGAAAATGGCCATCGGTGGTGTCGCGGTGGCGGCGGTTCTCGGTTATTTGACCTTATGCACGAAGAAGAAGCAGGAGGCTTCCGCCGTCGATGTGGCTAAAGTGGCCATTGGGATTGCTGGTCCTGAAAACACCCATCCTCCAAAGTAGAGATTTTTGTATTAATCAGCATCGAAATTTCAATACGTACCATATGCAATTACTCTAATTAGCTACCTAGATATTTACTTTGTCATGTACGATGTACATTTGTCTTTCATTTTTTTATTCTTTATTTGTTACGTAGAGTTATAATATCAAATGAGATTTGCATACATACGTACGAGGAAACTTCGTTTTGTTCTCTATTGGTTATTGCATGGCTATTTCTTGTCAAATATTCTTCATGGGACTTCTCGTCGTAGGATCGGTTCCATTGGTCACTAGAATTCCTTCCGATTTAAGGTCAAACCGTCGAATAAATGAAAGATGCAATTTTATGATCGTACTTAAGGAGACGGATTAGTTCACAATTTAACTAGTTAACAACCAGTTTTGGATTATGATTGTAACCTTTTTTTCTTTTTTCTTTTTAGGAAAACAACGAATAGAAATCTGATTTAATAGTTGCCTATGTTTTAGCATAATAGGCAATTTGGAATAATCCAATACTATATTATTGCCTCGATGCCTGCCTTCCTTCCTTTAAAGGTAATCATCCAGCATTAAAATTTTGGTGGGGAGGGGTGGGGGGGGCTGGGGAGGGAAAGCCCAAAATGTCATGATTATATTTAAACATTAAAACTCAATCGAAAGAAAAGAAAGAAAGCACCTAACTCCTAAGCCAAGTTCCATTGAAATAAATTGAGACTTTTATCTATCTGCCAAAGGTGCTCGAAAACGCAACACTTCCTTGGTAAAAAAAACATGGTTTAGAATTTGAAAAATTGTCATAATGAAAAAAAAAAAAAGAAAGAAAGTACTTGCTATTCGTTAGTATGCTAAAATTTAATTATTTCTATATATGTCTTTTTGACACGGTTATGAAAATTGCAGGCTAGGCAATGGAGCAGGTGTCATGTAGTGAGTTGAGCAATCATTTATTCTCATATGCATGAAAAAATTTGTTTTTGATCTCTCTAGTTAGTAAAACATTTTATCATTGGACAGGTGCAAATTTGAGGAGATCCAATAATAACATTGAACAAATGTAACAAATGAAAGGGGGAATTTTTCAAAACTATATATAAAAATTTAAGGAAATTCCAATGATAATACTATCATATATATATATATATATGAAAGTCACAGACCAAAAGGTAAAAGTTTTTTAAATTATATATATCTAATATATCTAGTAAATAGTGGTTTACAGATATTATTATTATTATAGTAGATAATAGATGTACAAGGTACAATTTCGAGTTTGAAACTTGAATTAGTGAAGCCAATTGTTAGGTAAGGGAAGACAAATCTGTTGATTTTGCATATAGTTTATTTTCTTCTCGTGGCCAGACGAAGAACCATTAAACCTAGGCATATTTTGAACAGAGATTGCCAGGGTTAAGCCCAACTTAGAGCAAGGCCCATATCTTATATTTGGTGGGTGGATTAGAGGAATAGATGAAGGAAATTATATTTAAAATTAGATGCAACTTTCATTTTTAACACACAAAAAATTGGAACCGCGTTTAAAATTATCCGACATTTTTTTTTATTATTATTATGGCTGGTCCACTAGAAAACCTTTCTATAGTTAATGTTAGAGTAGGCTTGATTAGAAATTATAGGCCTGCCAATATGGAATAGCTAGTCTGTCCAGAGTTTTAAAAAAGCTGATTAAAACTAAAAAAAATAAAAATACAAAACCGATTACTCCTCTAACTTAAAAAATTCAAAACTCTAATATAGTTTATAAAATATTTGAATGAAAAATGAAATAAATTAAAAATAAAATTATAATTGTTAAGGAATAAATTTATAGAGTAACTTTTATTATTTTATTTATTCAACTTAAAACAATATAAATAATCAATTAGGTATATATCTAAAAGGGAACAATATCGTGATGGCTACCTCAACTTTTCATATTGTTGCAATTTTACATCTCAAATTTTAAATTGTCGAATTATGTACTTAATTGAAAGTTTAGTTACTCTCGTTACTACCTTGGTTTTTTATGTTACCTTCCATTAGTACAGTCATCAAGGATAGCCAATAATATTGAGACACATGGAAATTTTAAATTCATAATTCCTAGATCATGGTCTACATCATATATAAAATCCATAATATCTCCTAATAATTAGTAAAAAAAAAAAAGACAAAATAGTAAAACAAAAAATCAAAGCGGAGTAAATAAAACAATTAGATGACCATCAAACCAATCATTCAATACCTAAATCAGAGAAAACCTACAATAAACACCAAACCCTAAAATATAAAATCAATCATAACCATAAAACTAAGTATTGTGGATCGTTGAACCGCAAGAGAGGATATAAAGACCTAGTGATTTGGATTTACTTTCATCATATCTGCATGTCCCTCCAACTTCAACTCCAACATTTAAGTCATTGTCTCATCAAGGTCATCGGTTGTCGTTAATTTGCACGTGGCCCATAATAACCTTTGTAATTCATGTTTCTTGTGCCAATTTGCAAAGAAATGTCAAGCGCAAAACCTATGCTCAACTAGGGAATAATGTTTCCGCATCACTTCCATCAAGCCTTGCAAAATTAATAACACATTTAACTCATCATCACATTTACAACAAAGGTTAGTAAATATGTGAAGCAAGAAAATAAATGAAAAAGTGTAAGAATCTCACCTTTTGCATATCACTGATAATAATGATTCTAGATGAGTGAATGCCAACCAATGGCAACAAGGTATCTAAGAACCACTTCCAACTATCCATGTGCTCACCTTTTACATATGCCCATGCAACAGGATACATTTGGTCATTTGCATCACTAGCTACCACTAATGATAGCTCTTCCTTCAAATCCCCCCTTAGGAAACATCTATCAATTCCCAAAATGGGCCTACAACCTTCCATAAATGTCATCCTTCATCCTTCAAGAAAAATAAGCAATCTCTAAAAATATAGTACACCACTAGGATTAGGCCTCTCTGTAATTACATTAACTATGTTCTCATGCCCTCGATGCTTTCCTAAGAACATAAGCATCGTCCCACACTTGACTAACCTCATTTTCATACCTCCCGCAAATTTCTTTCATGATCTTTTCTTTTGCATGTTTACATTAACTATGGGTCACACCCACTTGCATCTCATCACAAGCAGCTTCTTTCATCTCATGTGGCTTGATGTTTGGTGTGAGTCGCAAATGGGGCAAAATGTGCTTTGCTATAACATGGTAGGTCACTCTCCTATTAACAAAGGAAGCCTGACAATACTCATTATACTGTTCATTAAAAGTTTTCACTACAAAGCGATGGCTCTTAGTTTCCCAAGAAGCAAATATGGAAAATGGGCAATCCATTATTTTACACTTATATTGCACTCTCCTTTTGTCACATAGCATAAGTCTCAACTCACATCTATGAAATATCAAATAGTGACTCATTATCTCTTTAAACTATACTAGACTTTGAAAACCATTCTAATGCATATATGTGGAGCTTTTGTATGAGGATCAAAATAATCTCTATTCTTAACTCTACAATGTGGTCGTACATTGTCACCACTTTCACTAGAATCAAAATAAAGACTTCCCTTAGCACTAGAAAATAAATAATCACTATCCAAATCAAACTTTTCTTTTACCTCTTGCTTCTCATTTTTTGTTCCCATTTTACGCATCTCATTCCTATAATCCTCAAAAGTTACATGTACAAGAATCTCAAAACCCTCCACTAAATATCTACCCTCGGTAGCAATGAAGAACCTTTTCTTTTTTTTAAGCTACTAATACTTCCTCATCATCATCATCTGAAATACAATCAACCTCCACAACCCCCTCCTCTTCCAAGTCTGTCTTGATACCACTACTCAAGTCCCATTCACTAGAAATATGCATGGATGTTCCCTCATTGTGCTCAACATATATATGACCAATCCCCAAGCCTTTAAACACTGCAATTGCAGCACTACATGACATTGCTTTATCTAAACGCATTAAACTATATATCTAAGACTTTCTAAGGATGAAAAACCAAATAATGAGGATCAATTAGCATCTAAGAGGACGAAACCAAAACCCTAAGATCCATTGCAAGGTATTGGAGGCCCAATGACTCAAGCTAGAGCTAAGAGGATGAATGATGCCTTACAAGGACTAATCATGAACCTACAAGCTAAAGAATCAAATTACAAGAAAGGAGAACCAACACCTATCAATTTGGTTCACGTTTCCATAGAGGAATGCAAGGATTTGAAAGTCCTAGAATAGATATATTTTTATTAAACCAAAAAGGGAACAATTGATTTCGATTTAGTTATTTGTTGAATTTGTTTAGTTTATATTTTAGCATAATTGATTAGATGTTTCGATCCATAGGAAGATATGGCTGCAAGCTATGTTAGGTAACTTAGGTTATTATTTTTGGTTGTGTGATACCTGTAAACACCCCATTTTTTGCCTTAGAAATCGATAATTTTCAATAATAATCAATTTTCAATTTTCCCAATTTTTTCCAATTTTTCTCTAATTTATCAAAAATAATAAAAATATTTTAAAAAATAAAAATAAATAGGAAAACACATCAATTTTGAAAAATGATTTCAGAAATAGCAATAATAAATAATAAACAATTTTTACAAAATTTGGAATTTTCAAAAAATACAAAAAAATAGAAAAATCGCATTGCGTATATGCAATTTGCGAAATTAGAAAAATCAGGAAAGTGGGTTAGCTCAGCTAGTCCGGACCATGGGCTAAGGTGCGGTGCGGGTGCGAGGTTAGGGGTTCGAATCGCGGGAGGAGCAGTTTCCGCATTTTGCAATTTTTTCACTTATCCAGGACACGTGGCAGCATCCGATTGGCTGGAGGAAACGTACGCGCCGGGCGCGTGATCATCGTCTACCTCGGGTCCAAGATCGCCAGCGGAAGAGAAAATTCGAATTTCGGCCGTTTCGATTCGATTTTTTGCACAAATCCAACAGATCTTCAACAGAAATAAGATAAACATTATCTAATTGGAATCAAATCGCAACAAATCAAAGGATTTACACAAATCGGAGTTAGTTTTTCTAACCGAAAATCCGATCAGCTTCAATCGGAGGAAATCCGAGCTTATCCAGCTTGGTTTCAAGTGTCTATAAATAGGAATCGAATGGAGGAAGCCACAACACGAATCACAATTGAGAGAAAGTGAGGAAAGAGTGCAAATCGGAGAGTATCGGAGGAGACCCAAAATCGCGAAGCACCGGCCGAAGTTGGACCACCATCAGGAGGCGATCTGGGAGCAAACCACCGCCACCATTGGATTCAGCAACCTCGAGAAGCTAGGATTCGACATCTCACCCGCTGCAAAAGGCCACTGGAACGCCGTGAACGAGCCTTCCCCGCCGCCATGTCCGATCGATCCGACCCGACCCGATTCAACCCGACTGACCCGACCCGCGCACCAACCCGAACCCAGGTAAGTCGGGTTTTCCAGATTTTTATTTATATTTATTTATTTTGTTTATTTATTTCGAATTTATTATTTTGTTATTTCTTTAGCCATTTATTTATTTGTTGGTTTAGGTTTTATTTTCAATAAGTAGGAAAATGTAGAAATTAGGTTTTTTTTTTAGGATTTAATAATGTAAAATAAATAATAAAATATAGAAAAATAAAAAAAAATATTAGGAAAATAATAATAAAATTTTAGATGTCAAAATAGGATAGATAATAAACCAAAAATCACAAAATCAATAAAAATTCCCAAAAATCACGAAAATCAACAAAAATTCCCAAAAATCACAAAAATCCACAAAATTCTCAGAAATCACAAAAATAACAAAAAAATCATAAAAATCATAAAAAAATTCAAAAATTATAAAAGAATCATAAAAAATGAGTTTTAGCACTTAGAAAAATCCTTTTCTTCAAATAAATCCAAAATTGATGTTTTTCCTAAAATCATTTTCAAAATAAAATCAAAGCTTAGGCTTAGAAGTTTTTTTTAGAAAAAAAATCCCAAAAATGGTAAGAACATAAACTAAAAGAGGTTTCATAAATTAAAATTCACAAACCAACTTAAAGTTTTCAGAAAAGCGAACTACGGCTTGTTTGATCCTGAGTAGCAGGTACGTAGGCACCCATTCGGGTCAACCCATAAAATGAATGAAAAATCATTTTCTTGAAATAATTCAAAAACATAATAAAAAGTAACAGAAACAAAATAGAAACACATTTCTAAAGAGAAACAATTTCAAGAGATTAGGTGGTAACCGTAAAGGTTTTAATAGGTTAGCCTCTAGACTTAGAAACTCTGGTTTTCCCTTTTCCTCTTTTCACAAAAACGAAAAGAGAAAATAACGACGACTAGTGGTCCAAATTAAGACTAATCCGCTCATTTAGTCTTAATTCAACATTTCCCAACAACAGTTGGGTGGCGACTCCAAAAATCAAACGAAATTCCTAACTCAAGTCGAGGATCTATATTAGATGAGCATAGGGTCTAGTCTAAATCGGATTAGGAATGGGAATTCAAAAATTAGACTCGACAATAGCCTTATATCACCGAGGAGGGGGTCGGCACACACATCATCATTATTGAATTATTGAAAAAAAAAAAACATCTTTTCTTTGAAAAGAAAACCCTCCCTTGGTCTTTGTGAAAGAACTCCCTTTGGATTTCTTCAACCGAAATTTATTGGGGAAATTCCTTTTAATAACTTAGGTTTCAGTCAACAGATGTGATTGGGGTCTAGTTTTGTTCTATTTATTCAAGACATTCCTTAAGATTTGATTTCAATTGCGATCGTCGGGTTCTAGGTTTAACATACCTAGGGTTCACACATCATTTGGTATCAAAGCTTTGGCTTCTTGAATCAAGTAACCTCTGTCTTTGTTTAATTTCTTGTTGTTTCAATTCCTTACTTTTGTTCATACCCTAGATTCATACCAAAAAAAAAAAAAAAATTGATTCGGTCATTAGAAAATTATTGGTGGCCGACAACAAACAATACTATCTTAGTTCATTGCAATTTAATTGTGATTCATTCTTATTATTTCTTTGAAGAATACGTATATAAAAAAAAAAGTTTCATATCCGGCTGTAAGGAAGACCCAATTGCCAAAATCACAAAAGAAAATCTTTGTTTTGGCAAGTTACAATTCAATTGTCATAATACACTTTCCAATTCCATCCGTAACACATATCTTTGTTTTTCCGATTGTGCATTCGAATTGCATTCATACTTCTTATTACATTCGGTGCAAATTGTGTGTCTTTTAAATTACGTGATAGGGATTGCTTTGACTTGTGTTTCCAAATTAGTAGTGAGTGTCTGTTCATATCCATTAGAATTGCAATTATTCTCCATTGTACCGTGACTTGGAACCGACAAGTGATCAATAGGTTTTGACTTAGTGATTACGTTGAGGAGTTTTCCAATTCGAGTTCATAGCAAAGAATTGTAAGAGCAGGTTATGAGGACATTATTGTTGAGAGATAAACACAAGTGGATTGTGAGAACATATTTTAATTGTGTTACTAAACTATTTGCTTGACTATAGAAATATGTCGGGACAAAACACAACTGGAGGTGAGAATGGAGGAGATGAGAATAGGGTGATGTTTGAGGCGTTGATGGGAGAAATGAAAAGGATCTTAAGTGGTGAGCTTGAACAAATCCATGAAAAGATTGATAAAATGGAAAGGAGTAAAGAACCGTCTAGTAGTACCACTGTTAGGCAAGGTGTAAGTAGACCAATGAGAGGAGGAGTTAGGATAGAAGAAGGTAAGGAATCTGAATCTGGTGAATACAATTACGTGAGGGAAAGAGGGAACACCCATAGGTAGGACAATAATCTAGGGAGTATTAAGATGAAGATACCCTCGTTTCAAGGAAAGAATGATCCAGATTTATACTTGGAGTGGGAGAGAAAGATGGATCATGTCTTTGAATGCCATAACTATATTGAGGAGAAGAAAATCAAATTGGCTGCAGTTGAGTTCATAGACTATGCTAATGTGTGGTGGGATTAGTTAGTGCATAATAGGCGTAGATATGGAAAGCGACCTGTTAGTACTTGAAAAGAGATGAAAACTATAATGCAGAAGAGGTTTATCCCTAGTCATTACCATAGGGATTTACTTAGGAAGTTCTAAGGATTAACACAAGGGTCCAAGAGTGTAGAGGACTACTATAAGGAAATGGAAATAGCTAGGATTAAGGCCAGAGTGGAAGAGGATGATGAGGTAACTATGGCTAGATTCATTAATGGGCTAAACCGGGAGATTGCTGATGTAGTAGACTTACACCATTATTTAGATATGGAAGAATTGTTGCATAGGACGATCAAAGTGGAGCGACAATTGAAATATAAGAGTAATCAAAGGTCTGGGGTGACTTCCAACTCTTCATGAAAGTCCAACTGGAAGAAGAACTCCACGAATTTGAAGCCTAAAGAGGACGTAAAGGCTAAGAGTCCAGTTGCTACATTTAAAGGTAAAACTGACACTAAACCCTCTTCCAGAACTAGAGATATCAAATGTTTCAGGTGTTAGGGATTTGGGCATATTGCATCTTAATGTCCAAATCAAAGGGCTATGATTATTCATGACAATGGAGATGTGGAGAGCGTCAGCTTTGAGGAGGATGAGGTGTCACCGTCAGACGAGTATGAGGATGTTGATTTAGAGGGACCCGTGAGTGGGGAGTTATATGTCACTAGAAAAGTACTTAGTGTACAACCCCAGGAGGACGGTGAGAGGATCCAATGTGAACATATATTTCATACACGATGTCATGTATAAAACAAGGGGTGTAGTTTGATAATTGATAGTAGTAGCTACACTAACGTTGCTAGCACTCTACTAGTGGATAAGATGCAGTTGAAAGCTGTAAAACATCCAAGGCCATATCAATTACAACGGTTGAATGAGTGTGGGGAAGTGAAGGTGACCGAGCAGGTTCTTATAGCCTTTTCCATAGGGAGTTATAAAGATAAAGTAATGTGTGATGTGGTTCCTATGCAGGCTAGTCACTTATTACTAAGGCGACCGTGGCAATTTGATAGAAAGGTGATTTACGATGGGGACAAGAATCAATATTCTTTCATGCTAAACAAAAGGAAAGTGGTTATAACTCCATAAAAAACATAGGAAGCTTGTGAGGTTCAAGTGAGGATTGTAAAGGAATTCCAACAGAAACACTTGAGTGTACGAGAGAAGAGTGAAAAGAAAGGAAAAAGTGAGAAACAAACACTAGTGTACAAAGAGGGAAAAGAATCTAAAACACAGAGTGTAGAGAACATGGCTAGAAAAAGTGAGGTCAGGAATGCAATGCTAGCAAATAAACAACTACTTGTACTTATGTATAAGGATTTATATTTTACTAATACTGACCTTAACCCTTTATTGCCTAGTATGGTTGTGTCTTTATTGCAAGAATATGAAGACTTGTTTCCTGAAGAGGTGCTGTAAGGCCTACCTCCACTACGAGGGATTGAGATTCAAATTGATTTCATGCTAGGCGCATCTATTCCTAATCGGTCAGCATATAAAACTAAACTTGAGAAGGCTAAGGAAATTTAAAGGCAAGTTGACGGATTGATGGAGAAGGGGTTTATTCGAGAAAGTCTCAGCCTACGTTCAATTCCTATCATCCTAGTCCCAAAGAAGGATGGAATGTGGCGCATGTGTGTTGACTACTAGGCAATCAAGAAAATCATAGTTAAGTACAAACATCATATCCCTAGGCTAGATGACATGCTTGATGAATTGCATGATGCATGTTTATTTTCTAAAATTGACTTAAAGAATGGCTACTATCAAATTCATATGAAAGAAGGGGATGAATGGAAAACAGTATTTAAAACTAAGCATGGATTATATAAATGGATGGTAATGCCTTTCGGGTTAACAAACGCACATAGCACTTTCATGAGATTAATGAATCATGTTCTGCAACATTTCATTGGAAAGTTTGTTGTCGTCTATTTTGATGATATTTTAATTTATAGCAGAACATTAGATGACCATGTACAGTATCTGTAATGTATGTTTAATATTTTAAGGGAAAACTAATTATATGCCAATTTAAAGAAGTGCACTTTTTGTATAGAAACTGTGGTTTTTCTTGGTTTTGTTGTAGGTATAAATGGAATAGTTGTGGACGAGGAGAAAGTGAAGGCAATTCGGGAGTAGCCAACACCAATGAATGCCAATGAAGTCAGGAGCTTCCATGGATTAGCCAGCTTTTACAAGCGATTTGTGATGGATTTTAGCTCCATTGCTGTTCCTTTAAATGATCTTGTCAAGAAGAATGTCGAATTCAGATAGATTAAAGTACATGAGCAGGCATTCCAAACTTTGAAAGGTAAGTTAACTAACACACCTTTGTTAGTATTACCTAATTTTGAGAAAGTTTTTGAGATCGAATATGATGATTCCGGGAAAGGTATTGGTGGTGTGTTAATGCAAGATTCCAAACCAATAGCCTACTTTAATGAGAAACTCAATGATGCTGTCTTAAATTATCCCGTGTATGACAAGGAGTTATATGCCCTAGTCAGGACATTGCAAATGTGGCAACATTATTTATTGCCTAAGGAGTTCATCTTTCATTCCAATCATGAGAGTCTGAAGTATCTGAAGACGCAAGGGAAGTTAAATAAGAGGCATGCCAAATGGTTGAAGTTCATCGAGTCCTTTCCATATGTCATCAAATACAAGTAGGGTAAGGAAAACGTGGTGGTCGATGCTCTATCTAGAAGGTATTCTCTGTTGAATTCTTTACATACTAAACTACTTAGTTTTGAATGCATGAAAGACTTGTATGAACATGATGCTGACTTCGATCAAATTTGGGCAGCTTGTGCTGAATCTGGGTATACAGACTTTTATAGGCGTAAATGATAATTATTTAAGAAGGATAAATTATGTGTGCCAAAAAGTTCTATACGTGAATTTTTGGTAAGGGAGACACATGGGGGCAGTTTAATGGGACACTTCGGTGTTAAGAAAACTTTGGACATTTTGCATAAACATTTTTATTGGCCTAAGATGAAACATGATGTGCAAACTGTGTGTGATAAATGCATTGCATGTAGAAAGGCTAAGTCTAGAGTGATGCCCCATGGGGAATATATTCCATTACCTATGCCTAATCAGCCTTGGACTGACATCTCTATTGATTTCATATTGGGCTTACCACGTTCTCAAAGTGGCAAAGATAACATATCCGTTCTTGTCGATAGGTTTAATAAGATGGCTCATTTTATTACTTGTTCTAAAACTAATGATGCACGACATATCACTGATTTGTTCTTTAGGAAGATTGTACGGTTACATGGTTTGCCTAACTCCATTGTAAGTGATAGAGATATGAAATTTCTTAGCCACTTTTGGCGTACTCTTTGGAATAGGCTAGGCACAAAGTTATTATTTTTCACTGTGGCACATCCTCAAACTAATGACTAGACGGAAGTAGTCAATAGGACACTTTCAACATTATTGCGTGTTGTGCTTAATAAAAACTTGAAACAATGGGAAACATGTTTACCTCATATAGAATTTGCATACAATAGGATAGCACATTCCACTACATCATATTCTCCATTTAAGGTTGTGTATGGTTTTAATCCCTTGACCTCATTGGATATATTGCCTTTGCCTACTAATGAATTTATTGATCTTGATGGAACGAAAAAGGCAAAATTTGTTAAGGAATTACATACACAGGTCCGAGCTAACATTGAAAAGAAAAATGAGCACTATGCTCGTCAGGCCAATAAAGGACATATCAAAACTGTGTTTCATCCAGGAGTTTGGGTTTGGGTGCACTGGCAAAAGGAAAAATTTGCATAACAGCGAAAGTCCAAATCGCATCCAAGGGGAGATGGACCTTTCCAAGTCATGGAGCGTATCAATGACAACGCTTACAAGATGGACTTGCCAAGCCACTATGGTAATGTAAGCGCAACCTTTAATGTTTCTGATCTTACTCTTTATGATGCAGGTGATTTAAGGGCAAATCTTTTTGAGGAAGGAGGGAATGATGAGGATCATCTAGCATCTAAGAGGACGGAACCAAAATCCCAAGATCCATTGCAAGGTATTGGAGGCTCAATGACCCGAGCTAGAGCTAAGAGGATGAATAACGCCTTACAAGGACTAGTTATGGACCTACAAGCTAAAGAAACAAATTACAAGCAAGGAGAACCAACACCTATCAATTTGGTTCACGTTTCCATGGAGGGATGCAAGGATTTTAAAGTCTTAGAATAGATATATTTTTATTAAACCAAAAAGGGAACAATTGATTCCAGTTTTGTTATTTGTTGAATTTGTTTAGTTTGTATTTTAGCATAATTGATTAGATGTTTCAGTCCATAAGAAGATAAGGCCGCAAGCTATGTTAGGCAACTTAGGTTTTTATTTTTGGTTGTGTGATACCCTTATATCATTGAGTAGGGGGTCAGCACACCCATCATCATTATTGAATTATTGAAAAAAACATATCTTTTCTTTGAAAAGAAAACCCTCCCTTGTTCTTTGCGAAAGAACTCCCTTTGGATTTCTTCAAACGAAATTGATTGGGGAAATTCCTTTTGATAAATTAGATTTCAGTCAACAGGTGTGATTGGGGTCTAGTTCCATTCTACTTGTTCGAGACGTTCCTTGAGATTTGATTTCAGTTGCGATCGCCGGGTTCTAGGTTTAACATACCTAGGGTTCACGCATCACCGAATGTTTGTAATATTTACGTAACCGATATCTTCAAGAAAACACAAGACCCTTTCCTTAGCCAACTACTCCAATTCTGTAGTCCACTACATTTTTGCTCTGCCAATATACACCGTGTTAGGTCCCTTTTTATCAAACTTCCCCATGAAGT
Source organism: Laguncularia racemosa (assembly GCA_037954665.1). Lineage (NCBI taxonomy): Eukaryota > Viridiplantae > Streptophyta > Magnoliopsida > Myrtales > Combretaceae > Laguncularia > Laguncularia racemosa. Next base: position 492,747 of record JBBMOL010000129.1, read on the forward strand.
GAAAGATCTAAAATGGGAAAGAGGTCCTGTAAACCCCATTTTTGCCCCTAATCATCAATAATGTTCAATTTACAATTTTCTTCATTTTTACAATTTTTTTCATTTTTTTCAACTTTAGGAAAAATAAAAGAAAAAGGAAAAATATCCCAATTTTGGAAAATAATGGTAGAAATAATAATAAAAGGAGTTAAATAATTTTTAAAAAATTTTAGAATTTCAAAATAATATAAAAATAATAAAAAATGCAATGCATATATGCAAATTGCGTTTAATAAAAAAAACGAGAAAATGGGCTAGCCCAGCTAGTTCAAACCATGGCCTAAGACGTGCGAGGGGGGGGCGCTCGGTCACGAGTTCGAATCGCAGGGGAAGCAGATCCACGTTTTGTTTTTTTTCCTCCTTGGGCCACATGTCGACAGCTGATTGGACGAAAGAAGCGCATGCGCCGAGCGCGTGATCATCTCCTACCTCTGTCCGAGATCGGCGCCGACAGTGGAAAAATCAAATCCGGCTGTTTTGATTTGATTTTTTGCACAAATCTAGTAGATTTTTAACTAAAATAGGATAAACACCATCAAATTAACATTAATCTTAACAAAAATCAAATATAAACACGAATCGAAAACAAAAAACAAAAAGGATGAGGATGGGTCTCAACGGCGAGGAAGATTCGAGCTTATCAAGATTAGTTTTGAGAGCCTATAAATAGAGCACGATGTGGGGAAGCTATAGCACAAATCAAAAGAGAGAAAAAGGGAAAATAGGAGAGTTTGAAGTCTCGCCGGAGTTCCTCCAAGCCGCAATCGCCGACCAAGCACCAAACCACCACCTAGAGGCATTTCTAAAGAAATCCACCACTACAGTTAGTTTCCCCACCCCCTAAAAGCTTGGAAGCCGCCTTCAAACATCCACAAAAACTGTCGGAACATCACCATCAAAAACCCTCCAACCGCCGTGATCCGCCCCAACCCGCAAACCGCACCCAGACCTAGGTAAGTCAGATTTTTCCGTTTTTTATTTTATTTATTTATTTATAATTCAAAAAAAAAATAAAAATAATAGTAGGAAAAATGTTAGAATTTTGGTATTTTTTATGTTTAGTTTGATACTTTTAAAACGAAATAAAAAATAATATTAGAAAATTAAAAATATATATAAAATAATAAAAAAATATTTAAATTAATGAAGACAATATGAAAAATAAAAAAATAATAATATAATAAAAAATAATAAAATAATAAAATTAAGATTAAATAGAAGGGATATAAAAATGATGAATTATTTTTGTCACTTAGAAAAATCCTTTTTTCTTTCAAAATAAATCCAAAGTTGGTTTTTCCTTCAATTAAATTAATTTTTTTTCAAAAAGTAAAATAATAAAGCTTAGGCTTAGATTTTTCCAAAATGCTAAAAGTGATAAATAAACGTAAACCCGAGGTGTTTTCATAATTAGAATTAATGAACCTACTAAAGCTTTTCGTAAAAAGCGAACTACAGTTTGTTTAATCCTAAATAGCAGGTACGTAAATACTCTTATGGGGCAACTCTAAAAAGAACAAAAAAAATCATTTTCCAAATTAGAATAAGTTTGTTTTGATCAATAAATAAAATAAAATAAAAAAATAACAAAATAAAATAGAATAAATAGTAATAAAATAAGAAAAAAAATATTAGAATATGGTTCAAATTTTAGAAGGATAAGGTGGTAACTTTAAGATTTTAATAGGTTAGCCCCAAATTCAAAAACTCTGGTTTTCTTTCCCTCTTTTATAAAAATGAGAAGAGGAAATCTCGTCGACCAGTTGTCCAAATTATGATTAATCTACTCAATTAGTTCTAATTCAATAATTTTTCCCAACTTCAGTTGGGTGGCGACTCCAAAATAAAATAAAGTTCCTAGTTCAAGTCGATGATTTATATTAGATGAGCATAAAGCTTAGTACAGATCGGATTAAGAATTTAGTGAAAAATTTTAAAAATTAGACTCAATAGAATGGCGACTCCGCTGGGGAGTGTCGAGTAAGCTTGCCACTTAAATCTTCTGAAATCACCATTTCCAAAATATCTCTTGATTGTTATACTACTGATGCTAAGCTTTTAGGGATTTAATGAAATTTAGGGTTTATGTATTTTTGCTACTATTAAGTCTGCATGCATGTAATCGTGTGAGTAGATACGGTCAAACCTAGGTCATCTTAGAACCCTAGGACGGGGTGCCATTGTGTAGGTTTCGGGTGAAGTGATATGATCACCATTCGGGACTAATTAGGCCACCCCACCTAATACTTCGATATGGCCTGAGATCTATTTCTTCGAGAATGCAGGAGGCCATAGAGCTTGGGGACCTATTAGAACCCACCTATTTGCATACATGAAGGCATGGCCCGACAATTGATTAATGATATAATTCTTTTGTTCCTTTTCTAGGAGTTCAGATGCATTTACCTGTAATAGCATCATTTGTACTTTGTAAAATTCTGTGTAATTGGAAAATTCTTATTGTAATAGATGGCTAATCCCACAATCGACCGCCTCCTCCGCAAAGAAATCCGGGTTTGCAAACATCTGGATCCAAAATTGGTACCGAACCATTGGTTTACTCTATACAACCCCGAAGAACCAGCCTTCATCCAGCAAAAGATAAGGCCCATCCTATCACTAATGAAGATGGAAATGAACTTACCCCTAATTCGGGCTATCTTCCATCTATAGGAAATCAAACCTGCGACTTTCTTTATTAGACCACATGAGATCACTCCCACTCTGGAAGAATACACTCAACTTCTGCAGGCCCTATCATTAACCAGCAAGGTATAAGTGCCAGATCTTGAGGCTGGGTCGGCTGGTATTTTCAGCAGACTTTTAGGTATTCGCAAGACAGCAGTCAATTAGGCTTTGGCAAACTACAACGAGTACTGCATACGGATGGACGAGTTAGAAGCTTGGTTCATAGCCTGGAATGATGATGGGAACAAGAAGGATATATTATGCGGGGATCCCAAGAGTTATAAACAGAAAAGGGTGTACGTTTTCATCCTTACAGCCTTTGCCACCATACTCTTCCCTACTAGAACCTTTTATATCCATTACAGAGTCGCAGAGCTGGTGGCCCAATTCTTGGAAGGGAAATCTTATATCCCGGCTCTACTGGCTGAACAGATCCAGAACCTAAACTTTATCAAGAAGAAAGGCCACGGGATCCTTCGCTCAAACATCAACCTCATCCTAATCTGGTTTATGAGTCATCTTAAATGTTTCGGATTGAACATGATCCGGAAATCACTAGCTCAACAAGTAGACCTTGTGGATTCCTGCCTAGAAAAGATAAAGTTACTCGACGACCTTACCAGCCATAGTTGGGTAAAGGTACTCAAGAGTTTCGGTTCCAATGACATCCTCTAGACCGCTAGATTGAGTCACTGCAACAAAGTCATCCTAACCTACAGAAATCTTCAGGTTGTTCCTCTAATCAGTATCAACTGGTGCATAAGATATAATCCAAACTCGGTGGTTCATCAGTTCAGTACCATCCAAGATATAGTTTACAGGCCATCGTTGGAAGGGATCACATTTGAATACCAGGATCCAAGCCTGCTAGTAGCCAAGAAGTTTGCTAAACTGGCGGAGGTCAAAGCCCTATAGGAAGCCCAGATTGAGAGTCCCAACATAGACCTCGGAGACCTAGATGGAGAAGTGGGTAAACATTGAGTCACCAGGGATCTCATGATCCACCAGCTATATCAGACAGGAGAAAGGGCATATCAAGTCTCAGATGTCACCCAACCCGAGCCAGACAAGGTAGGTCTAGAACTGAGAACCTACTTGGAACAAGTCAAGGCTCGGATGGAAGTATACTTTGAGGCTGCAAACCACAAAAAGGATGTTTGGAAGGGCAGATTCAAAGAGTATGATCAAAGAAACAAGGCCTTAGAAGCTCAGCTAGAGAAAACCCAAGCTAGAGTCAAAGAGCTAGAAGCCATCATCAGCAGAAAACCGGCACCTATGCAGCAGAAGAAGAAGAGGACTAGGAACTAGATTAGTATTGTATTTTTTTTTTTTTTTTTCATGTTTCAAGTATCGAACTCCAAATTTTCAATATTAATAAAAATAAAGTTTTAATATTATGTCATTAATCAATTGTTGGCCCTTTTATTTTAAGCATATGCGTGATAAATGCATCATATTTACATACATGCATTAAACTGAGAAAAATGTGTACTAAGCATGGTTGTCAAAATCACGATTTTACGTAGAATCGTTAGGAAGTCCGTAGAAACGAAACGTAAAAACGTAGGTTTTTACAACATTTATAAAATAACCTTTAAATATTAAAAATTTACTTACAATAATCATTAAAAAATATAATGGATAATATAAATTAAAAATTTCAGCATAGAATTGGGTCATAAATCACAATAAAAGTCATAATATAGATAATCAAGCAGAAGTTGCATAATATAAATAATTAACCATAAAAATAATCAACCAAAAGTCTCAATAAAAGTTATGAAATCATAAATCATATTACAAAACAAGAACTAAAATAAATCATCACAATTTCCACCATCTCTCTCATCTATATCATCATCATCATTTGCATCTTCATGATCTTCTTCATCAATGTCAACATCTTCATAAGGTGTACTGCTACCAATGATTTCCATATCCTCTAATTCCAAATTTTTTGAAGTTCCTATTTGCATTTCAGCTTCAACATTATCAATATCATGAAGGTCCAAATCATTTGGGATTAGGGACTTACTGATAGGACTCTCCAAATTAACATAAGCACCAATTTCGTCCTCCTCCGCATCATCTTTATCTTCATCCCTTGCACTTGGAAAGATATGCAACATACCTTGACCTTCATTCTCATTTGATGAGTCAAATACATTTTCTTCTTTAACTATCCATTCATCATTAGATGAGAGATCTTCAACATTGAAAGTAGAAGTGTCAGTGTCAACAATTCATCTTTCTTTCCTATTTCTTAATTTCAAGTTATGCATTATAAAGACTAAATCATTCATCTTTTGTTGATGCAGCCTATTCCTCTTTTTGGTATGGACCTGAAAATGAAAAATGTTATACATAACTTTATAAGATTCATAATCTTAATAATTAATAATATATAAAATTGAATAAAAGAACTATTTATATCTGTTAAGTTCTCTAATTTAGTTTTGATGTTAACAAAAGAGGAATAATGTGCAACGTATGTTTGAGCTTGTCAGAAGTTGTTTCAGAAGATAGTAAGTGAATTTCTCTAAATTAAACAAAGAGACAGAAGCTTGTTCAGAACCTTCAAAGGTGTTATACAAACTATTTTTGTTCTGACAGAAGGTATTTCAGAAGTTGTGTAGTGTATCCGTAGTTCTCGTGTTAACCTTTCAGAAGCACTTTCAGAACCTTTACAATAGGAGAACAGTTGACAGGTTTGTTTCAGAAGCACTTTCAGAACCTATACAATAGGAGAGTTGTTAACAAGTTTTGCTTCAAAAGTTCTTTCAGAACCTTCCATGCCTATCACGAATTTTTTTCCAGATTTCGTTCTAATTTTTATATCGATAGTTTTTAATAAATTTCAAGGCCTAGCTCCATGTGTCAAGTATATTTGGGTAATATACTTGATGTGTTTTACTAAAGTTGGATTTTATATCATGGGTTTTTTAATTTACATAAAGTTTTTACAAGATTTTATTCAAAGATTTTATTTTATGATAAAGTGAGATTATATAAGAATTACAGGTTTTATCAATATTTAAATCTAGATATTTGTGCTATATTTTGGGTGATTCAGCAGTTACAAAGATAAGGATAAGAAATATGGTTGTTACATAAAGATATGGTTCCACAATATATGGGATATCAAGATAAGGTTCCACAATGTGAGGGATATCTTCAACAAACTTGATCCAAGGAATATCTCCAAAGAAGATCTCGATCGAACTGATTTATCCAAGCTTATCCTCATAAAAAATATCACGGAATGCAGATCCTCTCCAACAGATTCAACTTATTTTTGAAATACAAAATTTCAAAAATAAATTCAAGCTTGTCACGTGGAACTTCATGAACGTTACATTCTCAAAAGTAACCGTTATGTTCTCTTCATAAAAGGAGTGGTCAGTTCAAATAAAAAAGAACATAGAGAGAACGTTCTTCTGAGAAGAAAAAAACACAGGAAAAAGAAAAGGCCGATACATCTTCAAGCGCAAAATTTTTTACATATACATGTGATCTAATTTATAGAGGAAATTTGATATTCCTCATTGTTATTGTAATTCCTTTCTTGTATAAGGAATTGATAGTTGTTTCATCACTGTAGTTTGAGTGATTGGCTTAGTAAAGAGTTAAAAAGACTCAGCAGTGAGACTTCGCCTTGAAGAGGCTTATTTTGTACACTTTCAATTTGTTTGATATAGTGAAACACAACCGGTATAGACAACCGGGACCCCGGCGTGGAGCTAGAAGAGAGGACTGACGCTCGAGGCGGAATCTCTATAAATCTCTGAGCATTCTATTCTTCTCTACTCATTTTATTTATTGCACATTATTGTTTTTCATTTTTGTTGTTCACGTCATTTTATTAGTTAAGAGTTTCTGAATGATTTGCAAAAATTGAAATTTTAAGTGAGTAATCAATTCACCCCCTCTTGATTAATCTAATTGGGACCAACAATTGGTATCAGAGCAGGACTCGTCTATTTTGAGTGATCCAAAATGGTTGAAAATAATGTTGCAATTAATCGAGCTCCTTACTTTGATGGCTCAAACTTCTCATATTGGAATATGCGTATGGAAACTTATATTAAAGCTAATTATTATGATTCATGGCAGGTCATTTCACTTAGGGACAATGTGATCACCTTGAACGGAAATTCAACCTTATCAGATTTCGAGAAGAAAATTATCGAGAAGAACAACAAAGCAAAAAATTTGTTATTGACTACTATTGCTCCATCAGAGTTCTATTTGATATCATCGTGTGCAAGTGTAAAGGAGATTTGGGATATCCTATCCGATACATATGAAGGGACTAATACCATCAAGGAAACCGAGATAAATGCCTTAATTCAACAGTATGAATTATTTAAGTTTAAGTCTAATGAAAATGTCAAAGATGCTTTCAGCAAGTTTACAGCTATTACAAATGAGCTTGCATCACTTGAAAAGAAACTTCCAGATCCAGATCTTGTGAGGAAAATGCTGAGGATATTGCCACCATCTTGAGATGCAAAGAAAACTGCTATAGAAGAAGCTCAAGACCTAAACAAGCTAACTCTCAGTCAATTGAGAGAAAAGCTCATGGCATATGAGTCTCACATAAAAACCACGCAAAGAGGAGAAGACAGCACCAAAGGAATTGCGTTTAAAGTCAAGGAAATAAAGCAAAATGAAACTAAAACAGATGATAGCGACGATGAGAAAGAAGAGGACATCAGTCTTCTAGCACGTAGACTCAACAAGCTGCTCAAGAAGCAAAGAGGAAGAAATTTAGTGTTTTCAAGAAAAGTACTGAATATAAGATAATGATGCAGGAAAAGCTTACAAGGAGAAAGAAAAGAAGAAAGAGAAAAGGGAGATTTAATGTTATGAATGCAAAAAGCCAGGACACATCAAATATGAATGTCCAACACTGATCAAGAAAATGGAAAATTATAAAAAGAAAAGTCGTGTAATGCTAGCAACGTGGAGTGATTTAGAGGACACAAAAACAAATTCAGAAGATTCAGAAGAAGAAGAGGATGAGGCAAATCTTTGTCTAATGGCTAATTCTGAGGTACACTCTGAATCTAATGAAGATGTAACTGATACTGATATGCTAGTAGAAATGAGTAAACTATTAAAGGCACTAAAAAGAGCTGATACAAAATTAGCTAAGTATGAAAACGAAATAAAAGCTCTTAAGAATGAAAAGGAAGCATTAAAGCAAACAAATACTTTACTTGCGAATGAAAATGATATCCTGAAACAAGAAAATGAATCCATGCATGTGAGTATTGAAAATTAAGAATAGAAAATCATCTACTTGAAGTAGAAACAAGTGACATGAAGGTAAAGATTGATGATCTATCTAAGTCGTTGAAAACTTCCTTTAAGAAATTTGATAAAAGTGACAAGAAATTGACCATGCTAATTTCTTCACAAAGAGTCTCAAATGAAAAACATGGATTAGGATATGAGCATGGTTCGAGTTCAAAATCAAATCAAAATATAGTTTTTGTTAAAGCTAAACAAGTCTTAAGTGATGAATCCGACAGCAAAAAGTACATTTCGAATACAAATAATGTTAAAAGAAGAAATACCAGAGACTAATTTAACTTCTGTTATACCTTTTTATTTGTGCAGGAACATGAAGCTAAAATAAGAGGAACATGGTATTTGGATAGTGGATGTTCTAGACATATGACTGGAGATGCTTCATTGTTCAATAGCATAACTTGGGAAGAAAAAGGATATGTAAAGTTTGGAGATGATAGTAGAGGTAAAATAATTGCCACTGGAACGATTGGTATGCCTACTTTTCTCATTGAAAATGTATATCTTGTGCAAGGCTTAAAACATAATCTACTTAGTATTAGTCAGTTATGTGATAAAGGATATAAAATGATTTTTGATCAAGACAAGTGCTATGCTTTTAATGAAAATGATGAAAGATTATTTGAAGGAATTAGGAAAAGAAATATCTATCTCATAAAACCAGCTGAAATCAATAATGCTTGTTGTTTAATTTCCTTGAATGATCATGTTTTTGCTTGGCATAAACGACTAGGACACGTTAATTTTAATCATTTAGAAAAATTATCTAAAAAAGATATTATTAAAGGATTACCTAAGATAAATATTAAACAAGATGTGAAATGTGATGCTTGCTTAAAGAATAAAATGGTTTCTGTCTCTCATAAAAGTAAAAATGTAATCTCAACTAAGAGACCACTTGAATTATTGCATCTTGATCTTTTTGGACCTACTAGACTCTTAAGCATGGGTGGAAGCAAATATGAACTTGTTATTGTTGATGATTTTGCAAGATACACTTGGGTTATATTCTTGCGACACAAAAGAGATACTTTTGATTCTTTTCAAAAATTTGCAAAACAAATACAAAATGAAAAGGGAGTTTCCATAATTAGTCTTCGAACTGATCATGGAACAGAATTTCAAAATGCAAGTTTTTAAAATTTTTGTGAAGAACATGGTATATCTCATAATTTTTCAACTCCATACACTCCTCAACAAAATGGAGTAGTGGAACGCAAGAATAGAACTTTACAAGAGATGACTAGATCTATGTTAAATGAAAGTGGCATTGCTAAGTATTTTTGGGCAGAAGCAGTTTCTACAGCTTGCTATATCATCAATAGAGTTTTCATTCGACCCATGACATCAAAGACTGCTTGTGAGATGTTTCGAGGTAAGAAACCTAACGTTTCATATTTTCATATCATTGGATCTAAATGCTTTGTGAAAAAGAATCCTCTCAACCTTAGTAAGTTTGATGAAAGATCTGAAGAAGCTATTTTCTTAGGATATTCTCTAAATAGTCGTGCTTATCGTGTTTTCAATAAATCATCAAAAACTATTGAAGAATCAATAGATGTTAAATTTATTGAGGATTTAAAGGATGTTGATTCTGATGAAGAAAAGGACTCCAATCCTAAAGCAGAAACTAGTTCAGAACCTAAGTCAGAAGCACCTGCTGTTAACACTCGAGGATCTGGTCATCTAGAACCTATTTCAGAGGCAAATACAGAAGGTACTTCAGAAGTTGTAAGATCTAAACAAGAAGCTTCTAAAGCTTGGAGGTATAAGTCTGCATATCCTTCTGATCAAATAATAGGTAATGTTCAATCTGGTGTTAAAACAAGAGCTAATTTACAAAATCTTGAAAATCATTTTGTGTTGTTATCCGAAATTGAACCTAGTAATATGGAAGAAGCTTTAAATGATGATAATTGGATTATCTCTATGCAAGAAGAATTAAATCAATTTCAAAGAAACAATGTATGGAACTTAGTTCCTAGACCTAGAGGAAAGTCTATAATTGGAACTAAATGGTGTTTTAAAAATAAATTAGATGAAGACAGTAAAATTATAAGAAATAAAGCAAGATTGGTAGCTAAAGGTTATTCACAAGAAGGAATAGATTTTGATGAAACATATGTACTTGTTGCTAGACTAGAAGCAATACGGTTGATGCTTGCATATGCATCTTATAAGGATTTTAAAGTTTTTCAAATGGATGTAAAAAGTGCATTTTTTAATGGTTTTATAAAGGAAGAAGTTTATGTAGAACAACCACCTGGATTTGAAGATCCTTTCAAATCAGATTATGTTTTTAAATTAAATAAAGCACTATATGGTTTGAAATAAGCTCCAAGAGCTTGGTATGAAAGATTGAGTATGTTTTTTATCTCTAAAGGTTTTCATAGAGGAAAAGTTGACACTACTTTATTCTTGAAAACTTTTGATAATGATATCTTGGTTGTACAAATATATGTGGATGATATTATCTTTGGATCTACTAAAGAATTGTTGTGTCAAGAATTTGCTAAGACCATGCAGGCAGAATTTGAAATGTCAATGATGGGAGAATTGACATTCTTTTTGGGGCTTTAAATAAAACAAACGAAAGAAGGAATCTTTGTTCATCAAGAAAAATACACGAAACAAATATTGAAGAAATTTGGATATGATGGCTACAAAAAGGTTACAACACCTATGAGTACTTCAACAAGGTTAGACTTTGACTCAAATGGATAGAAGGTAAGTGAAAAACTTTATAAGAGCCTTATAGGTTCTTTATTGTACTTGACTACATCAAGACCTGATATTTTGTTCAGTGTGTGTTTGTGTGCTAGATTTCAAGCTGCACCAACAGAAATTCATTTATCAGTTGTAAAGCGAATTTTCAAATACCTAGTTAATACTTCAAATTTGGGCATCTGGTATCCTAAAAATCAAATTTTTTATTTAATAGGATATTCTGATGCAGATTATGCTGGTTGTAAAATTGATAGAAAAAGCACATCTGGTACTTGTCAATTCCTAGGTGATAAATTAATTTCTTGGTCTTCTACAAAACAAAATTCTGTTGCTCTATCCACAGCTGAAGCTGAATATGTTTCTATTGGTAATTGTTGTGCACAGGTTTTATGGATAAAACAACAATTGAATAAATTTTAAAACTGTGCCAATTAAATGTGACAACACGAGTGCAATAAATTTGACAAAAAATCCGGTGCATCATTCTAGGTCAAAGCACATAGAAATTAGACATCATTTTATTAGAGATCATGTGCATAATGGACATATAAATGTTGAATTTGTGCCAACCGATAATCAATTTGCAGAAACTTTTACTAAACCTCTTGAAAAGGTAAATTTTGAATTTATTAGAAATGAATTGGGAATTTGTAACCCTTTTTGAATTTTTTTTTCTTCTTTTCCCCCGAAACTTTCAATATTAGAAAATCTTTATTCATATAATATAAATATATATATATATATATTTCTCTTCATTCGTTTCCTTCTTTCCCTATTTTTTCTCTCGCAATCTGCTCTCTCTCTCTCTATTTTCCTTCTCTCTCATTGTGACTCCAATGGCGCTTAAATCTTCAGAACGTCTCAAACAAAAATCTTTCAAACAAAACCCTCCAAAAAGCCTTTAGTGATTCATGATGAATCTTCAGATTCTTCGGAAAAACCTCAAGAACCTTCAATAGAGGAGAATCCAAGTTCCCCTGACTCCGAATCCGTCATCGATTCCAAGAAAATTTCCAAAAGAAAACGGGTTGCATCATCTTCAAAAGGAAAAGAAAAGGTTACTCAAGAAACCTCTTCGTCTAAGAAAACAGCCAAGAAGCAAACAAAACAAAGGAATGTACCAAGTCTGAAACCCTCAATTTCAAAATCTCTTCGAAGGAAGAAAAACGAGGTGTGTTCTTGTAGTTTTGTGGATTTTAATTTCTTTACAAGTAATGGATTTTACTGGAATGAACTTTTAGAACCCATAAGATGCATGGAACTTTGCTCTACTCAAGTTCTAGTTTATGGCGAGTGTGTGAAAGAATTTTATGGAAGTCTAAGTCTTTCGGAAGGGAATGTTTTAGTTTCCAAGGTATGTGATCAAGACATTACAATTTCTATGGAAGATGTAATTAAATGTCTACACTTACATGATGTAAATGATGATGTAGAGATTACAAACATGCCTAGGAATGATCTTTTTGCAGCTATTAATGGAGGCTTACAAATGGATTATGGAAAAGAAGAAATGGTTATTAATTTCGAGTTGTTTCCTCGAATCATACACAAGATTATTGTTGAATGTATATGTCCAAGGAAGGGCAGTTCTACTTTAATGTCCATAGAACATGCTCAAATTATCTATGCGATGATTAATAGAAAGAATGTGGACATGGCTTCTAGAGTCATTGATCAAATATGGAGAAATAAAGAAAGTTTGGTATTTGGGAATGTACTCATGCGGTTGTTTGTGTTTAAAGGAATTTTTTTGCCTACCAGCTCTTCTGAACCTATTAAGTTAAAGAGGATAGGTAAAGAAGTTTTTCATCATATGTCGATATTTGTTAAAGATTGTTTATGGTATGCAAATGATGGTGCACATTTTGTCCATCAAAGGCATGTGAAAAGAATTGTTCCTTTTGGAACTTCTTCGATACCTGTTCAAGAAGGAGTTTCAGAACCTAGAACAGAGCTTGGAACAGACTATAGAAAGCAACCATATGATGATGAGGCTGGAAAGAGTGGAACAAAAGAAGCTACATCCAATGTTGATCTAGAACAAATGAAGAATGTTATGCAAGAAGCTTTGAAACATGAGCTATCAGATTTAGTTAAGACAGCTTTGACAGATGAAGTTTCAGTTCTTCAACGGTCTGATCTTAGGAGACTAGAAGCGATGGAGTTACAAGTTAAACAAACTTCTGATATTCTTTCTGATATTAAGAAAAAATTCTGAGAAAATGCTTACTGATCTCCATCACTATAGAATTCTCTATGATGAGTTTAGTGCGAGAGTCAAGCAAGATCTATCTAACAATGTGATTGCTTTTGACAAGTTTGTCTCTCAAGTGAGGAAGATAGGAGATTCAGTCACTAACTCTTTCAAGACTTTGGACTCCAAGACGGATAAAACATCTTAATCTATCACAAGTCTTCATGGAGAAATCAAGCTGTTCTTATCCACCAAATTTCCAGATTATGTTCACTCTGGCACACATATCATCGACTTGGATACTTCACCAAAAAAACCTTCCTCTACCAAACCTTCCACCATTTCCTCTACTTCTCGAGTTACAAGATCCAGAAAATCTTAGTTCTTGTATTAATTTTTTTTTTTTTTTTGAAAACAAGTTGTAAAAGACTTCTTTTATTTTTTTTTTTATGCATAGATTAAGGGAGAGTTATCCCTTTTGCTGTTAACAAAAAGGGGGAGAATGGTACTATAGAGAATTCAATGCTTTATTAATGGTTCTATTGTGTTTATGATGCTTTTCTGTTATAAATATATGTTTGCTTGAACATGAAAGTTGTTTCTATTTTGTTTATCTAATGGTGTTTTGTTATCATCAAAAAGGGGGAGAATGTTAAGTTCTCTAATTTAGTTTTGATGTTAACAAAAGAGGAATAATGTGTAACGTATGTTTGAGCTTGTCAGAAGTTGTTTCAGAAGATAGTAAGTGAATTTCTCTAAATTAAACAAAGAGACAGAAGCTTGTTTAGAAACTTCAAAGGTGTTATACAAACTATTTTTGTTCTGACAGAAGGTATTTCAGAAGTTGTGTAGTGTATCCGTAGTTCTCGTGTTAACCTTTCAGAAGCACTTTCAGAACCTTTACAATAGCAGAACAGTTGACAGGTTTGTTTCAGAAGCACTTTCAGAACCTGTATAACAGGAGAACTGTTGACAAGTTTTACTTCAGAAGTTCTTTCAGAACCTTCCATGCCTGTCATGAATTTTTTTCCAAATTTTGTTCTAATTTTTATATCGATATTTTTTAATAAATTTCAAGGCCTAGCTCCACGTGTCAAGTATATTTGGGTAATATACTTGATGTGTTTTACTAAAGTTGGATTTTATATCATGGGTTTTTTAATTTACATAAAGTTTTTACAAGATTTTATTCAAAGATTTTATTTTATGATAAAGTGAGATCATATAAGAATTATAGGTTTTATCAAGATTTAAATCTAGATATTTGTGCTATATTTTGGGAAATCCAGCAGTTACAAAGATAAGGATAAGAAATATGGTTATTACATGAAGATATGGTTCCATAATATATGGGATATCAAGATAAGGTTCCACAATGTGAGGGATATCTTCAACAAACTTGATCCAAGGAATATCTCCAAAGAAGATCTCGGTCAAACTGATTTATCCAAGCTTATCCTCATCAAAAATATCACGAAATGCAGATCATCTCCAACATATTCAACTTATTTTTGAAATACAAAATTTCAAAAATAAATTCAAGCTTGTCACGTGGAACTTCATGAACGTTACATTCTCAAAAGTAACTGTTATGTTCTCTTCATAAAAGGAGTGGTCAGTTCAAATAAAAAAGAACATAGAGAGAACGTTCTTCTGAGAAGAAAAAAACACACAGAAAAGAAAAGGCTCATACATCTTCAAGCGCAAAATTTTTTACATATACATGTGATCTAATTTATAGAGGAAATTTGATATTCCTCATTGTTATTGTAATTCCTTTCTTGTATAAGGAATTGATAGTTGTTTCATCACTGTAGTTTGAGTGATTAGCTTAGTGAAGAAGCTAGAAAGACTCAGCAGTGAGACTTCACCTTGAAGAGGCTTATTTTGTACACTTTCAATTTGTTTGATATAGTGAAACACAACCGATATAGACAACCGGGACCCCGGCGTGGAGCTGGAAGAGAGAATTGACGCTCGAGGCGGAACCTCTATAAATCTCTAAGCATTCTATTCTTCTCTACTCATTTTATTTATTGCACATTATATCGATATTTTTTAATAAATTTCAAGGCCTAGCTCCACGTGTCAAGTATATTTGGGTAATATACTTGATGTGTTTTACTAAAGTTGGATTTTATATCATGGGTTTTTTAATTTACATAAAGTTTTTACAAGATTTTATTCAAAGATTTTATTTTATGATAAAGTGAGATCATATAAGAATTATAGGTTTTATCAAGATTTAAATCTAGATATTTGTGCTATATTTTGGGAAATCCAGCAGTTACAAAGATAAGGATAAGAAATATGGTTATTACATGAAGATATGGTTCCATAATATATGGGATATCAAGATAAGGTTCCACAATGTGAGGGATATCTTCAACAAACTTGATCCAAGGAATATCTCCAAAGAAGATCTCGGTCAAACTGATTTATCCAAGCTTATCCTCATCAAAAATATCACGAAATGCAGATCATCTCCAACATATTCAACTTATTTTTGAAATACAAAATTTCAAAAATAAATTCAAGCTTGTCACGTGGAACTTCATGAACGTTACATTCTCAAAAGTAACTGTTATGTTCTCTTCATAAAAGGAGTGGTCAGTTCAAATAAAAAAGAACATAGAGAGAACGTTCTTCTGAGAAGAAAAAAACACACAGAAAAGAAAAGGCTCATACATCTTCAAGCGCAAAATTTTTTACATATACATGTGATCTAATTTATAGAGGAAATTTGATATTCCTCATTGTTATTGTAATTCCTTTCTTGTATAAGGAATTGATAGTTGTTTCATCACTGTAGTTTGAGTGATTAGCTTAGTGAAGAAGCTAGAAAGACTCAGCAGTGAGACTTCACCTTGAAGAGGCTTATTTTGTACACTTTCAATTTGTTTGATATAGTGAAACACAACCGATATAGACAACCGGGACCCCGGCGTGGAGCTGGAAGAGAGAATTGACGCTCGAGGCGGAACCTCTATAAATCTCTAAGCATTCTATTCTTCTCTACTCATTTTATTTATTGCACATTATATCGATATTTTTTAATAAATTTCAAGGCCTAGCTCCACGTGTCAAGTATATTTGGGTAATATACTTGATGTGTTTTACTAAAGTTGGATTTTATATCATGGGTTTTTTAATTTACATAAAGTTTTTACAAGATTTTATTCAAAGATTTTATTTTATGATAAAGTGAGATCATATAAGAATTATAGGTTTTATCAAGATTTAAATCTAGATATTTGTGCTATATTTTGGGAAATCCAGCAGTTACAAAGATAAGGATAAGAAATATGGTTATTACATGAAGATATGGTTCCATAATATATGGGATATCAAGATAAGGTTCCACAATGTGAGGGATATCTTCAACAAACTTGATCCAAGGAATATCTCCAAAGAAGATCTCGGTCAAACTGATTTATCCAAGCTTATCCTCATCAAAAATATCACGAAATGCAGATCATCTCCAACATATTCAACTTATTTTTGAAATACAAAATTTCAAAAATAAATTCAAGCTTGTCACGTGGAACTTCATGAACGTTACATTCTCAAAAGTAACTGTTATGTTCTCTCATAAAAGGAGTGGTCAGTTCAAATAAAAAAGAACATAGAGAGAACGTTCTTCTGAGAAGAAAAAAACACACAGAAAAGAAAAGGCTCATACATCTTCAAGCGCAAAATTTTTTACATATACATGTGATCTAATTTATAGAGGAAATTTGATATTCCTCATTGTTATTGTAATTCCTTTCTTGTATAAGGAATTGATAGTTGTTTCATCACTGTAGTTTGAGTGATTAGCTTAGTGAAGAAGCTAGAAAGACTCAGCAGTGAGACTTCACCTTGAAGAGGCTTATTTTGTACACTTTCAATTTGTTTGATATAGTGAAACACAACCGATATAGACAACCGGGACCCCGGCGTGGAGCTGGAAGAGAGAATTGACGCTCGAGGCGGAACCTCTATAAATCTCTAAGCATTCTATTCTTCTCTACTCATTTTATTTATTGCACATTATATCGATATTTTTTAATAAATTTCAAGGCCTAGCTCCACGTGTCAAGTATATTTGGGTAATATACTTGATGTGTTTTACTAAAGTTGGATTTTATATCATGGGTTTTTTAATTTACATAAAGTTTTTACAAGATTTTATTCAAAGATTTTATTTTATGATAAAGTGAGATCATATAAGAATTATAGGTTTTATCAAGATTTAAATCTAGATATTTGTGCTATATTTTGGGAAATCCAGCAGTTACAAAGATAAGGATAAGAAATATGGTTATTACATGAAGATATGGTTCCATAATATATGGGATATCAAGATAAGGTTCCACAATGTGAGGGATATCTTCAACAAACTTGATCCAAGGAATATCTCCAAAGAAGATCTCGGTCAAACTGATTTATCCAAGCTTATCCTCATCAAAAATATCACGAAATGCAGATCATCTCCAACATATTCAACTTATTTTTGAAATACAAAATTTCAAAAATAAATTCAAGCTTGTCACGTGGAACTTCATGAACGTTACATTCTCAAAAGTAACTGTTATGTTCTCTTCATAAAAGGAGTGGTCAGTTCAAATAAAAAAGAACATAGAGAGAACGTTCTTCTGAGAAGAAAAAAACACACAGAAAAGAAAAGGCTCATACATCTTCAAGCGCAAAATTTTTTACATATACATGTGATCTAATTTATAGAGGAAATTTGATATTCCTCATTGTTATTGTAATTCCTTTCTTGTATAAGGAATTGATAGTTGTTTCATCACTGTAGTTTGAGTGATTAGCTTAGTGAAGAAGCTAGAAAGACTCAGCAGTGAGACTTCACCTTGAAGAGGCTTATTTTGTACACTTTCAATTTGTTTGATATAGTGAAACACAACCGATATAGACAACCGGGACCCCGGCGTGGAGCTGGAAGAGAGAATTGACGCTCGAGGCGGAACCTCTATAAATCTCTAAGCATTCTATTCTTCTCTACTCATTTTATTTATTGCACATTATATCGATATTTTTTAATAAATTTCAAGGCCTAGCTCCACGTGTCAAGTATATTTGGGTAATATACTTGATGTGTTTTACTAAAGTTGGATTTTATATCATGGGTTTTTTAATTTACATAAAGTTTTTACAAGATTTTATTCAAAGATTTTATTTTATGATAAAGTGAGATCATATAAGAATTATAGGTTTTATCAAGATTTAAATCTAGATATTTGTGCTATATTTTGGGAAATCCAGCAGTTACAAAGATAAGGATAAGAAATATGGTTATTACATGAAGATATGGTTCCATAATATATGGGATATCAAGATAAGGTTCCACAATGTGAGGGATATCTTCAACAAACTTGATCCAAGGAATATCTCCAAAGAAGATCTCGGTCAAACTGATTTATCCAAGCTTATCCTCATCAAAAATATCACGAAATGCAGATCATCTCCAACATATTCAACTTATTTTTGAAATACAAAATTTCAAAAATAAATTCAAGCTTGTCACGTGGAACTTCATGAACGTTACATTCTCAAAAGTAACTGTTATGTTCTCTTCATAAAAGGAGTGGTCAGTTCAAATAAAAAAGAACATAGAGAGAACGTTCTTCTGAGAAGAAAAAAACACACAGAAAAGAAAAGGCTCATACATCTTCAAGCGCAAAATTTTTTACATATACATGTGATCTAATTTATAGAGGAAATTTGATATTCCTCATTGTTATTGTAATTCCTTTCTTGTATAAGGAATTGATAGTTGTTTCATCACTGTAGTTTGAGTGATTAGCTTAGTGAAGAAGCTAGAAAGACTCAGCAGTGAGACTTCACCTTGAAGAGGCTTATTTTGTACACTTTCAATTTGTTTGATATAGTGAAACACAACCGATATAGACAACCGGGACCCCGGCGTGGAGCTGGAAGAGAGAATTGACGCTCGAGGCGGAACCTCTATAAATCTCTAAGCATTCTATTCTTCTCTACTCATTTTATTTATTGCACATTATATCGATATTTTTTAATAAATTTCAAGGCCTAGCTCCACGTGTCAAGTATATTTGGGTAATATACTTGATGTGTTTTACTAAAGTTGGATTTTATATCATGGGTTTTTTAATTTACATAAAGTTTTTACAAGATTTTATTCAAAGATTTTATTTTATGATAAAGTGAGATCATATAAGAATTATAGGTTTTATCAAGATTTAAATCTAGATATTTGTGCTATATTTTGGGAAATCCAGCAGTTACAAAGATAAGGATAAGAAATATGGTTATTACATGAAGATATGGTTCCATAATATATGGGATATCAAGATAAGGTTCCACAATGTGAGGGATATCTTCAACAAACTTGATCCAAGGAATATCTCCAAAGAAGATCTCGGTCAAACTGATTTATCCAAGCTTATCCTCATCAAAAATATCACGAAATGCAGATCATCTCCAACATATTCAACTTATTTTTGAAATACAAAATTTCAAAAATAAATTCAAGCTTGTCACGTGGAACTTCATGAACGTTACATTCTCAAAAGTAACTGTTATGTTCTCTTCATAAAAGGAGTGGTCAGTTCAAATAAAAAAGAACATAGAGAGAGCGTTCTTCTGAGAAGAAAAAAACACACAGAAAAGAAAAGGCTCATACATCTTCAAGCGCAAAATTTTTTACATATACATGTGATCTAATTTATAGAGGAAATTTGATATTCCTCATTGTTATTGTAATTCCTTTCTTGTATAAGGAATTGATAGTTGTTTCATCACTGTAGTTTGAGTGATTAGCTTAGTGAAGAAGCTAGAAAGACTCAGCAGTGAGACTTCACCTTGAAGAGGCTTATTTTGTACACTTTCAATTTGTTTGATATAGTGAAACACAACCGATATAGACAACCGGGACCCCGGCGTGGAGCTGGAAGAGAGAATTGACGCTCGAGGCGGAACCTCTATAAATCTCTAAGCATTCTATTCTTCTCTACTCATTTTATTTATTGCACATTATATCGATATTTTTTAATAAATTTCAAGGCCTAGCTCCACGTGTCAAGTATATTTGGGTAATATACTTGATGTGTTTTACTAAAGTTGGATTTTATATCATGGGTTTTTTAATTTACATAAAGTTTTTACAAGATTTTATTCAAAGATTTTATTTTATGATAAAGTGAGATCATATAAGAATTATAGGTTTTATCAAGATTTAAATCTAGATATTTGTGCTATATTTTGGGAAATCCAGCAGTTACAAAGATAAGGATAAGAAATATGGTTATTACATGAAGATATGGTTCCATAATATATGGGATATCAAGATAAGGTTCCACAATGTGAGGGATATCTTCAACAAACTTGATCCAAGGAATATCTCCAAAGAAGATCTCGGTCAAACTGATTTATCCAAGCTTATCCTCATCAAAAATATCACGAAATGCAGATCATCTCCAACATATTCAACTTATTTTTGAAATACAAAATTTCAAAAATAAATTCAAGCTTGTCACGTGGAACTTCATGAACGTTACATTCTCAAAAGTAACTGTTATGTTCTCTTCATAAAAGGAGTGGTCAGTTCAAATAAAAAAGAACATAGAGAGAACGTTCTTCTGAGAAGAAAAAAACACACAGAAAAGAAAAGGCTCATACATCTTCAAGCGCAAAATTTTTTACATATACATGTGATCTAATTTATAGAGGAAATTTGATATTCCTCATTGTTATTGTAATTCCTTTCTTGTATAAGGAATTGATAGTTGTTTCATCACTGTAGTTTGAGTGATTAGCTTAGTGAAGAAGCTAGAAAGACTCAGCAGTGAGACTTCACCTTGAAGAGGCTTATTTTGTACACTTTCAATTTGTTTGATATAGTGAAACACAACCGATATAGACAACCGGGACCCCGGCGTGGAGCTGGAAGAGAGAATTGACGCTCAAGGCGGAACCTCTATAAATCTCTAAGCATTCTATTCTTCTCTACTCATTTTATTTATTGCACATTATTGTTTTTCATTTTTGTTGTTCACGTCATTTTATTAGTCAAGAGTATTTGAATGATTTGCAAAAATTGAAATTTTAAGTAATTAATCAATTCACCCCCTCTTGATTAATCTAATTGGACCTACAATATCGTACCATTTCAAACGCACTCCAATTCCTCTCACAACCTGAAGAACTACAAGTCAAACTTAAAACACAAATAGCAAACTATTGTAGTTCTAGGCATTCATCTCCATATGAATCCCACCATTTAGTTGGAGCTTTTTTGTTTCTTGCTAACCTTGCAGCTTCAATGCCAAATAGTCCCTTAGCATCCTTAAATCTTTCAAGCTGCATATCAATCTTACACCTTTCTATTAGATTAGAAACCATACGCTCTATGCAACCATATAATACAATCTTAACATCGACATCAACTTTAAAATTATCACTATAATGATAATGGGGATTCAAATAATAAGTTGCAGCATATAATGGTCTATGAAGTTGAAGCTCCCATCTCTTGTCAATAATCTTGAAGACAGGTTCATAACTACATTAAATAAATATGATTTCAATTCAGAAATGAAACTTTAAAATTAGCACTAAAGAATATATATATATATATATATATAGCTAACAAGTTGTGATATTACCTTTTCTTCACATCGTTGAAGTTTGCTTTAATTTTCTGCTTGGCACGATCCATTTCTGGATAAATGAAACCCATAGCTAGTTGATCATCAGAATCCACTAATCTAAGCACTTTAATCAAGGGAAATGCAGCTTTAAGGAAAACAATAGCATTCTTCCAAAACCACTTGTTGAATCCGCTTTCCATCACTTGTGGTCAAATACTTACATGATTTCCAATGACTAGAAATGAACATCATCATCAATGCACTTTTCAACTCACTAAGGCAACCTAATGTCAAATACGAAGTGGCAAAACGAGTTGCACCAGGTCTAATCAAGTCCCTCCCTTTAGTGTATCTTCTCCAAATTTAGATAAGTATAGTCCTGGAATAAATATATGTAGTAATTCGCCTTCCTTTTGCAATTGTCCCCTGATGGATCTTCAAATTCTTTTCAAAGTCTTCCAAGATCAAATCGATGCAATGTGTAGCACAAAGTGTCCAATATAAGCATTTTCTCTTCTCCATCAATTTTTCTCCTGCTGCTTTATAATTTGCAGCATTATCTGTAATAACTTGTATAACATTTTCCTCTCCAACCTTCTCCACAATATCATCTAACATTGCCAAAACTTTGTCGATTGTCTTAGATACATCAGAAGCATCTATAGATGATAAGAAGACCGTTCCTTTAGGGCTATTAACCAAGAAATTGCATATGGAACGCCTCTTTCTATCAGTCCATGCATCAGACATAATAGAGCAACCTGTTTTTTTTCATTCAGCTTTGTAGTCATTAAGTAATTCTATTGTTTGAGCTACTTCTTTCTTCAAACAAGTTACCCTTAGCTCATGATAAGAAGGAGGTTTAAGCCTACATCCATATCGACCAACCACTTAAAGCATCTTCACAAACTCTAGATTTTTGGCACAGTTAAATGGAATTGCACTAGTATAGAAAAAACGAGCAATTTGTTGGCTACATTCTTCTCTCAAATCTTTCTTCATGAATTGGTTAATTGTACCTTGCGTTGCCCGTGTTCCACTTTGACCAATTTTTTTTTTTTGTTTCAGAAAGAAGTCCATGCAATTCCTTTCTTTTTTGTTTATCCTTGTTTGCTCCACCTCATCATCAGCATCATCAGAATCTTCAATGCCATGAATTTGTTTTCTCTTCATTTCTGATAATTTTGCCACTTTTAGCAACATTGTTAACATTTCATTTTTTACATCATCCGGGACACTGGTGCATGGCTCTACATCTTTACGCGTACACTCCAAGTGATTCTTGAATCTGTAAATGCCTCCACTAATAACTTTATTACAATACTTACATTTAACTTTTTTTCCCATTGTTGTCTACATCAATTCCATGCTCCCAACCTACATCAGATCTACTTCCAAGTGAATTCTTCTTTTTTGAACTCTCTCTAGATGATTTGGAAGATGACATTTTAACTCAATCAATACTTAAAATCCTGTAAGAAAAAAAGAAAAAGAAAAAAGGAGTAAAGAGAGCTATGGTAGAAAGTAGAAACTATAAAGTACTATTACATATATAAAGTAAATTGCTCATGTAACAAGTAATTACTAATTAGAACTAAAAGAGATAGCAAGAAAAATAACTATAAAGCTTCTCTTTAAATCATCATCAAGAAAAGGAAAGAAAAACATAAGGGGTAACAAGCTTTACATTCCATAAAGCTAGAAAAATGAGTATATTATAACTAAGTAATATAATCTCATTTCCAAATTATAACAATATAACTTAGCACACCACATGCTTAACCTAAACCCTCCAAATGCAACTTGTATAAAGGATTAAGTTTCTCTGGAATTAGCTTCATTGATATTTAAGCACATAATACATTTGGAAATGACTACTCATTAACTGGCTCAAGGTTTTTCATCAAGGAATTATCCACCTAGATTGTTCCATAATCAATAATATTGGAACTATTCAAATGTTTCATTAACAGATAACAGTATTTCACAAGTTCTATAGATAGACATCTGTTAAAATACATATGTAAAAAATAAAAGGAAAGAGAACAAGATGTGAAAAAACTTACCAATAATAAATATAACAAGTTTAAGGGCCTCAATGAGGCAATTTCCTAACTTCCTCCTCTTATCTAGAGACTCTCCTGTATAGGAAAAGATTCATATTCAAAATTTTAAACAAGTGCAGTGCATAATCAAGTGCCTATTCAATTATCCAACAACGGTATTTTTATCCACAAAAAATAGCAACATCGGTATGATTAAGACAGCAAATTCGGAAGAGCAAACTTCCATCACAAAAGGCTTGCATCTCTAAGCTAATTGTCCATTGTGCATCATTCAAGGTTATAGAAAGAAGTAAGAACATATTATTAATTTCCAAAACTTCACATGATAGAGTAGTTTTCATGACATGTTAATGAGAGAATTTAATGTTGATAACCCAATGCTGGCTTCAATCATTCACACACAAGGTGACCATCACATGCAATATACGGTGAGAAGAAACAAAAAGAGAGCACAAAAAAAGTATTTGATTAAATGGTGACTGAAACTGAAGAGCAAAGCCTGAATACATGATATAGTCTGGAATCAATTCCAAAAAGCCCCAGTACATCCGGCAACAAAACTACATTATTGGGTCGTGTTTGTCAATAAAATACTCAGCAGCAAGACCAGGGAAAACAAATTCACCAGAAATTCTTTCCAGCTTTATTTTTGTTCCTCTTGCTTCTTAAAGAAAGTTTTCCTTATCCAATCAAATGGCTGCCATAACAGAAAGGGGATCATCTCAATTTATTGTCATAACAAATTCATATATACCAGTGAATGAAGTAACATCTCAAAGAACCAAAATTTATGAATTGTACCATTAACAAGTCCCATGGGACAAACAATGAGGAGAAAGTAATTTGTATACATCTTTACAATAGCATTGCAAATTTTCAATTAGAACCCATGACGGCCTATTACATACACAAATAAAAAGCAGACTATTATAGTCAAAGCAAAATTGAATCCAAAAATACACACATAAGAGGTCTTCTAAATCACCCCTATAATTACAAAGCTAATCACTATACTTCTGAAGCATAAATACCCATTCACAAGCGTATTGTTGGTCATCAAATTCCGTAGAAGTGTTGCCCATTCACAAGCATAAATACGAAATTCAAATACCCATTCACAATCACAAGCATAAATATTCACATGATACACTACAGTACAAGTATTGCTAGTCATACAAGTCATACCTGACACAAAACTCGTGTCTATGAAGATGGATCTCAGCTCGGTGGCTTGCTGCAAGAAGGATCGCTACTTGGTAGTGCTCACTATTTCCAATTTTGTTCAATACAAAATCGTAACAGGAAGGAGAAAGATCGTTGGCTCGCTACTCATCCTCACTGCTCGGCGCTCTCTGTTTCAAATTTCTATCAGCTCAGGCTCAGCTCAGTGTGGAACTATGGATCTTGGCTCGCCTCTCCTGTTTTCACTGTCTCTCTTCTCCTCTTTCCATTGAAGAACTTCAATGTACAACAGCAAATGCAAAAGACGCACTATTGGAGAAGCCTACAAAAGTAAGAGTCACTGGTTGGGTTGGGTTGGGCTGGGCTAGGCCTTTTATTAATTGGGCAAGGCAACTAATTAGTGGACCATGGACTTAGATCCAATCCGGATGGTTGAAGCCTATAGTTGTGAAATATTTGTGGAATCGGTTGAAACGGATAGAATCGCGATTTTGAACAATTTTACTGTTCAAAATTGCGATTTTATTTCGATTTTGCTTCTCTTCGATTTTGTATGCAAGTTAACTAGAAATATATGTACAAACTCGTAAAATCGTTGAATTGTGCGAGTTAAATTGCGATTTTGACAACAATGGTACCAAATATCAAAGATAGCTCCCAAACAACTGAACCCTCTAAGGAACCCAATCCACACCCGCTCAAAGACCAAAATGGCAAATAGTGGCAACAACACCAGCGCTGATACTACCTCGGACCCTAGGATCGTATCCTTAGAACAAACGGTCCATTAATTGGCTGCATAAGTCCACCTCCTGACTGAGAGTATTGGGCTCCTTCGCACCACCCAACCAACTCAAGAAGAACATTTAGGCACCAAAAAAGGGAAGGCAATAGAGGGTTAACCTCCAGAGTATGAAGAGATCAATTCCCACCTTAACCCAGCATTTGAGTATGAACCGAAAGCTAACCTCAGTCCAACCTTGGGCGACATAAAGAGAGAAATGGAAGACAGGTAAAAGGAGATAGAGAGAAAGTTGTTCCAACAACTAGCTGACAAAATGAAGACACTAAAGGGGCTTAACGGTTTTAAGCAAGCAAGAATCACTAGCCTACCGGTATATGGGGAGGAGGTGTACCCAAAGAAGTTGAAGACCCCAAAGTTTGAAAAATATGATGACACTGGATGCCCCAAGATGCATATAGGGTTGTATGTACGAAAGATGAGCAAATATGCTCAATATGACCAACTCATGATCCAGACCTTCCAAGACAGCCTCATAGGCCTTGCCCTCGTCTGGTATGCACACTTGGACTTCAACCAAGTCAACACCTAGGAAAGACTCGCTCAGGTATTTTATGACCAATACAAATTTAACATTGAAGTTGCCCCTTCGGTGATGGATCTAGGAAGTCTCTGAAAGAAACACACTAGGTCTTTTAAGGAGTATGCCCAGCGCTGGAGAGCTTAGGCTGCTAGGGTGACAACCCTGATCTCTGAAAAAGAGTTGACATTCATCTTCGTCAACATTCTGGAGAAGACTTACTTCTCATATCTAGTAGGCTAAACGTCATCCAATTTTGCATAAGTAGTGGCAGCAAGGTGCCAAATCGAGAATACCATCACGTCAGGGAGACTCCAGACAGTAAACCCTCCTAGAATCACATCATTACAGAGGCCTATAGGAGGTAGCAAAGCTAAGGAATATACCATCAGCACGGTTAACTCCAACAGAGTAGACAGGGTTGGATCTCGCATGACATTTCAAACCACGAATGCCCCAATCTAACTATCACCAATGAATCACACCTAGGCTCATAGAGTCACAAGACAATTCACTCTGATACCGATGCCGCTCAGCTGGGTTTTTGCTCGGCTACGAGCCGATAATTTGATCAGCTTTGAGATCTCAAGTGATCGGCACAAGCCAAGGAATTTTGACCCAAGCCTCAAGTGTGATTACCATATAGGCCAAGAGGGGCATTCTACAGATAGATGCTGGATGCTTCAAAATAAGATTCAAGATCTTATTGACACCGAAATAGTGCAGTTAGACTTTGTCATCGCATCAGCACCCAATGTCAACGCTAATCCACTGTCTAACCACAACCCCTAAATCACAGATCAAGAGGAGATGGTTAGCTAGAGACCCAACAGTCGGTACCCTAGGTGAATCACATGGGAGATTTGAGTATCTAGTGAATTACTCTTCCACCCCAACTAAGTATGGGCCACCTAGTGGATGGGGGCACGAGTTTAAAAAAGAAGACAACCCGCTAAAAAAAAGAGAGGAGTCCGTAAATATGATTAAATCAGACTAAAAACCGATAGTCATAAAGTGCTATGAGGGAAAACTTACTGAGGTGCAAATCCCAAAAAAGAGATATGTGTTCAATATCCTAATATCCTCAGAGAGGTATAAGGTGGCGCCTTTCAACTATCAGGCCCTCGAGCAGGAGAGACCTCCCATCATAGGAGGAATCACCCGCTTTGAGAGAATTTATGACCTTAAATACAAAATCTCAACCGAAGAGCCCAACACTGAGGTAGAGAAAGAGGAAGAAGAGAGGCTCTCTACATTCACAAAAATGGTCAAAGCAAGCTAATACAAGATCATGGAACAACTTAACAAGGTTCTAGCCTAGATATCACTTATAGGCCTCCTCACAACATTTAAGCCTCACAGAGAAGCACTCTTCAAAGTACTCAAACAGATCAAGGTACCAGAGGGCATCGCAATGGAGAAATTGAGCCATGTGGCAGATTCAATCTTCACCATGGATCAAATATCTTTCTCTCCCGAAAAGTTGGAAAAAGATGGAGACTAACACATAAAACCACTGTTTATAGTGGTGAAATGCAATAACACAATTGTCTCCAGAGTACTCATTGACAATGGATCTTCTCTCAACGTATGCCCTTTAGCCACCCTTAACCTGCTTGGAGTCGATCCAAGCAACATCAAGCCAAGCTCGACAGTGGTTAGGGCCTTCGATGGGTCCAAGAGAGAAATAGTGGGGGAAATCAACTTGCCAATGGAGATTGGTCCACAAATGTTCCATATCTCCTTCCAAGTCCCGACATTCCAAGGTCTTTCAATCTACTATTAGGAAGGTCGTAGATACATACTGCTAGAGCCATACCCTCAAGTTTACATCAAAAGGTCAAGTTCATAGCGAATGGATAGATCATCACCGTGCTAGAAGAGTAGAACTATGCCATCTATAAAGAGACTGCCATACCTTACATCAGGGAAGACGATTCCAAAGGTTCTGGGCTCTAAATATTCAACAAAGTGAATATGGTAACCAACAAGGAGAGCCATCAATTCAATGAAGGACAGCAAAGGACGTTTGGGCTAGGGTATGTTCCTACATCCCAAGAAGAGGCACAAACAAGAGGTATCAGGGGTAGAAAAAAAGAGAAGCCTAAAGATACCCGGATGCATTTTCTACCCCTCCAACAATCATTCAAGCAAGCAACTACCATTCAAGAGCCAAGGATAAGCGAAACCAACATTAGCAATGAAGGCTCGGCCTCTCACACGTCTGATCAACATCTAACTCTTAACAATTGGTTCTATTATCCTATTAATAGCACTAGGTTAACTCAAGGATAGGAACAATTATTAAACAAATTTCTATTGTGATTATTTTTCAAATTCAATAAATTACAACTTATGCCTTTTGCTCATATATACATGCTCTCGCTCCACTTTACCCACAGATTCCCTATTGTCGAAAGCAGGGACATTTCGCACAGATAAGTAATGAAAACACCGATATCATTTCCAACATTGCTGAGTCAGTCGTTAGAGGCAATGTCCTTAACCACGAAATGATACAAGAAAATTGGCAAAAGCATGAACAAAGTAAAATCTCAATCAACGAACCGATGGAAACAGTAAATCTAAGAAACACCGAAGAACCTAAAAACCTCAAGATTGGGGCCAATTTGAGTGTTGAGCAAAAGCACAAGATAA
Source organism: Laguncularia racemosa (assembly GCA_037954665.1). NCBI lineage: Eukaryota > Viridiplantae > Streptophyta > Magnoliopsida > Myrtales > Combretaceae > Laguncularia > Laguncularia racemosa. The sequence continues at coordinate 521,572 of JBBMOL010000129.1, forward strand.
TCGAACTGTTAACTGAATATGCAGATGTATTCACCTGGTCATATGGCGACATGCCAGGACTCGACTAGTCAATAGTGGTTCACAAGCTTCCTACGAGGGAAGATGTCAAACCTAAAAAATAAAAATTGAGAAGATTTAGGCCTGACATCTTACTAAAGATTAAAGAGAAGGTCAAAAAAACTACTAAAAGTAAGATTCATTGAGGTGTCAGACTACCCGGAATAGGTAGCAAATATAGTCCTCGTTCTAAAAAAGAATGGGAAAGTGCAAGTATGTGTAGACTTCCGAGACTTAAATCAAGCTACGCCAAAAGACAATTTCCCTCTACCTCACATCGACGTCCTGGTAGATAATACCATAGGAAACCATCTCTTCTCATTTATGAACAGTTTCTCAGGATATAATTAGATAAAAATGGCTAAAGAAGATAAAACTAAAACTACATTTATCACAACATGGGAAACTTTTTGTTACAAAGTTATGCCCTTCAATTTGAAAAACGTCGGGGCAACGTATCAAAGAGCTATGGTCGCGATACTTCATGATATGATGCACCAAGAAGTTGAAGTATACGTCGACGATATGATAGCCAAGTCTAAGGGAGAAGAAAGCCATGCAATCATTCTGAGGAAATTGTTCAAGCGGCTAAGAAAGTTTCAGCTTAAGTTAAATCCTGAAAAGTGTACTTTCAGAGTCACAACAGGCAAGCTATTAGGGTTTATCATAAGTCAAGAAGGTATCAAAATCGACCCTAACAAAGTAAAGGCCATACTGGAACTGCCTTCTCCATGCACTATCAAAGAGGTGAAAGGTTTGTTGGGAAGGTTGAATTATATAACCCGTTTCATCTCACAGCTCACAAACAAATTCTGCCCACTATTCCGTCTACTAAAAAAGAATACCACGATAGAATGGGACGATGAAAGTGAATAAGCATTCAAAACGATCAAAGACTATCTCATAAATCCCCCAGTCTTGATAGTTCCAAAATAAGAAAAGCCCTTATTTTTGTACCTCGCGATACTCCCTAAATCCATGGGGTGCGTATTAGGACAGAAAGATGAAGAAGGAAGGGAATGTTCCATATACTACCTAAGCAAGAAGTTTACAGACAGAGAACAAAGGTACTCTGAAATAGAAAGGACTTGTTGTGCTTTGATTTGAGTCATGCACTGATTGAGGCAGTACACCCTTTACTACCCCCATTAAGTTATTGACAAGACATGATCCTTTGAAATACTTGGCAGAGAAGCCCGTTTTGTTGGGGAAAATCTCCAAATGGAAAATGCTCTTATTAAAATTTGATATCACATATATAAATCAAAATTCGATAAAAGGGCAATCTTTAGCCGATCAGTTAGCAAAACACCCAGTTGAAGGAGATCCCCGAGAATCACGAGCCCAATTCCCTAATGAAAATATACTAATAATGGAGGGCGAACCAATAGAAGATTACGGGATAAACCAAAGCCCTAAATGGAAGATGTTCTTTGACGAAGCTGCCAATGTATTTGGTTGTGAGATCGGGGCAATACTAATATCACCCGAAGGAACACAATTCCCCTCAACGACGAGACTCACATTTCCATATACTAATAATATCGTTGAATACGAGGCGTGCATCATTGGCCTCAAAATGGTTTGCTACATGGAAATCTGTAAATTAGAAGTATACGGAGATTCTTCACTCATCATATTACAAACAAGAGGGGAATATAAAACTAAAGATCCCAAATTGGTACCATACCATCAACATTTGACAGAGCTGATTGACGAATTAAAAGCAGCCACCTTCACATACATCTCAAGAACTCAAAATCAGTTTGCAAATGCCCTCGCCACACTAGCATCTATGATTCAAATAACAGGGAGAGCCGAAGTCCAAACATTGAAAATAGAAATCGAAAATCGACCCGCCTACTATTTGGTAATCGAAAAAGCACAAGATGATAAGCCATGGTATTATGATATCAAAACTTTTCTCCAAGAAAGCAAATACCTTGAAATGGCTAGCAAAAATGACCAACGAACACTCAAAAGGTTAGCGAGTCATTTTTTACTAAATGGGCCCGTGCTCTACAAAAGATCACTCGATACCACCTTGCTAAGATGTGTGGATAAAAAAAAAGCATGTGAGCTGATGAAAGAAGTGCATGAAGGAATATGTAGACCTCACATGAACGACTACATGTTGGCCTGAAAAATCATGAGAATGGGCTACTATTGGTTAACCATGAAATCAGATTGTATCAAATATGTCAAGCACTATCACTTGTGTCAAGTTTATGCAAACCAAATAAATGCCCCGCCTAAAGAACTTCATTAGTTGTCTGCACCATGGCCTTTCTTCATGTAGGGGATCGACATCATTGGCCCAATCACTCTAAAGGCATCCAATGGTCACAGATTTATACTGGTAGCCATTGATTACTTCACTAAGTGGGTAAAAGCTTCGTCATATGCCAGTGTCACAAAAGGAGTAATAGTGCAATTCCCGAAGAGGGACATAATAGCTCGATATGGAGTTCCTGACTCAATTATCATCAACAATGGTACCAACCTCAACAACAAGTCGATGATAGATTTGTGTCAACAGTTCCATGTAAACCATAGAAATTCAACTCCCTACTGACCTCAAATGAATGGGGCAAATGGAAGCAGCCAACAAGAACATCAAAAAAATCATCGAACAGATGACGATCACTTACAAAGATTAGCGCGAAATGCTACCATTTTCCCTCATGGCTTACAGAACCTCAATTCGAACATCTATTGGATTTACCTTATTCTCTGGTATATGGTACTGAGGTAGTCCTGCCAGTTGAAGTTGAAATACAATCCTTTAGGATCCTATCAGAAGCGTAGTTAGATGAGCCAGATTGGGTAAAGAAGAGGTTTGATCAGTTGAGCTTGATCGACGAAAAAAGACTCGCTGCGTTATGTCACGGACAGTGCTACCAACAAAGAATGGCCCGAGCATTCAACAAGAAAATGAGACCTTGATGTTTCAAGGAAGGAGATCCGGTGCTAAAGAAGGTTCTCCCAAATGTTCAAGATCTAAGAGGGAAGTTTACCCCAAATTATGAGGGTCCATATGTTGTAAAGAAGGTATTGTTAGGAGGTGCTTTAATATTAACTCAAATGGATGGTCCAAAATTAAGAGACCCCATTAATATGGATACCGTTAAGATGTACTATCCATAGGCAAGGAAATTGAGATTTTGCCAAGGTTTATGAATGCCAATATTCAGTTCAAATTTCGCTGAGTTTAGTTTTTATTCCTTTTACAAGCAAAGTTCTAAATGATCGATTATCTTGATCAATTGTCATTAAACAAACCTTCATATACATACTACCTATCACCTCACAATGAATAATGAACATTGAGATGATAATAAATCACAATACATGTTGCGATATAATTCTACCTATTGTTGAGCATTAAACCTAGTGTATGAATAGGATAGAACCACAATCACGAGAGCTGCGCTCACAAGAAAGAAAGTACATCGAGACCTTCAGCCCTACTTTGAAGCAAGAATAAGCAAAAAAAGAGCAAACCAGCACGAAGGTTCGGTTGTTTGGTTGCTATCCGCGATAAACCAGTAAGCATTTTAGAGTAAATAATCATCATGAATCATGAATCACATATTGTAAGATAAGCAAACTAAAAGACATCTCCTATTAATCATTTGACCAATTCGCTAAAAGCGTTTTCAAAAGTGTTAAGTAAGTCAACCCACAACAGGGTACTTTCCTAGATATTCTTTCTTAAAGTCAGCCCGCAATGAGGGCACTTTCCTAGATATGCTCTTCTAAAGTCAGCCTACTACATGGCACTTTTCAGATACAATAACTTAAAGTCAGCCCACAATGGGACACTTTCGTGGTTATACTTTCTTAAAGTCAGCCCACGATGGGGCACTTTCCTAGACATCCTCTCTTAGAGTTAGCCCATAGGGGCACCTTTCGCGACACCCATTCTTCAGGGTTGCAAGTCCTAGGGGACGCTTCCCACTACTGGTTAGTCAGCCCACAATGGGGCACTTTCTTAAGATATCCTCTCTTATGGTTACAAGTCCAAAGAGACGTTTCTTGATATTATCAATTAGTAAGCTCATATGAGCACTTTTCTAGATAATTTATCGATTGGTTAGCTCATATGAGCACTTTTCTGGATAATTGATTAGTCAGCTCATAGGAGCACTTTTCTAAAATAATCTAACGATTGGTCAGCTCATAGAAGCACTTATCTAGATTATTCCCTTTAAGGTTGTTAGTCCTATAAGACACTTCCTGATATCGATTAGTCGGCTCATGAGAGCACTCTTCGAAGGCATTTCTCCCCAAACAGTCGCTAGTCTAGCTAGACGCTTTTGTTAGCAGGTGGCCAGCTCGTAAGAGCGCTTCCTTAGACAATCTTCTCTTTAAGGTTGCTAGTTTGATAGGACGTTTCTTGTTATCAATTGTTCCACTCACAATAATACACTCCTAAACAATCCTTGAGATGTTTCTAGGCGTCGATTAGTTAGCCCATAAAGCACTTTCTAGACGATATATTACTTCAGGTTGTTAAAGAGCATTCCCCAAGCAATACCAACCATCACAAAGCACTCGTAGGATTATTAGCTCATAGAGCATTTTCCTATTAAGACCAAGTTTTAGATAACCAGCCAAACTATGGCGTTATCTATTTAATCTATAGGCCAAAAATGGCGTATTTCTTGTCTTTGTAGTTAAGTTTTTTAAACTTTACCACAAAGAGGTGCAGCTGTAAATATCCCATTTTTTCCCCTAATCATTAATAATTGTTCAATTTACAATTTTCTTCATTTTTACAAATTTTTTCATTTTTTTCAATTTTAGGAAAAATAAAATAAATAGGAAAAATATCCCAATTTTGGAAAATAATGGTATAAATAATAATGAAAGGAGTTAAATAATTTTTACAAATTTTTAGAATTTCAAAAAGATATAAAAATAATAAAAATTGCAACGCATATATGCAAATTGCGTTTAATAAAAAAAAAAAAAAAGAGAAAAGGGGCTAGCCCAACTGGTCTGAACCATGGCCTAAGGCGCGCGCGCGCACCGGGTAGGGGGGGGATCGCCGGGAAGCAAATACGCATTTTTTTTTTTTACTCCCTGGGCCACTTGTCAACAGCTGATTGGATAGAGGAAGAGCACGCGTCGAGCGCGTGATCGTCTCCTACCTTTGTTCGAGATCAGTGCCGGTAGTGGAAAAATCAAATCCGACCATTTTGATTCGATTTTTTGCACAAATCCAATAGATTTTTAACTAAAATAGGATAAACACCATCAAATTAACATTAATCTTAACAAAAATCAAAGATAAACACGAATCAAAAACAAAAAACAAAATGGATGAGGATGGGTCTCAATGGCGAGGAAGATCTGAGCTTATCAATATTAGTTTTGAGAGCCTATAAATAGAGCACGATGTGGGGAAGTTAAAGCACGAATCAAAAGAGAGAAACGAGGGAAAATAGGAGAGTTTGAAGTCTCGCCGAAGTTCCTCCAAGCCGCGACCGCCGACCAAGCACCAAACCACCACCTGAAGGCGTTTCTAAAGAAATCCACCACCATGGTTAGATTCCCCACCCCCTAAAAGCTTGGAAGTCACCTTCAAACATCCACAAAAACCGCCGAAACGCCGCCGTCGAAAACCCTCCAGCCGCCGTAATCCGACCCAACCCGCAAACCGCACCCGGACCTAGGTAAGTCAGATTTTTTTATTTTTTATTTTATTTATTTATTTTGTTTTATTTATAATTCAAAAAATGAAAAAAAAAATAAAAATAATAGTAGGAAAAATGTTAGAATTTTGGTATTTTTTATGTTTAGTTTGATAAAATTTAAAACGAAATAAAAATAATAATATTAGAAAAATTATAAAATTATAATAAATTTTTAAAATAATGAAGATAATACGAAAAATATAAAATAAAATAAAATAAAATAAATAATAAAATAATAATAATAATTAAGATTAAATAGAAGGGATATAAAAATGATGAATTATTTTTGTCACTTAGAAAAATCCTTTTTTCTTTCAAAATAAATCCAAAGTTGGTTTTTCCTTAAATTAAATTATTATTTTTTTTCAAAAAGTAAAATAATAAAGCTTAGGCTTAGATTTTTCCAAAATGCTAAAAGTTATAAATAAACGTAAACCCGAAGTGTTTTCATAATTAAAATTAATGAACCCACTGAAGCTTTTCGTAAAAAACGAACTACGGCTTGTTTAATTATGAATAGTAAGTACATAGGCAACATTATGAGGCAACTCTAAAAAGAACAAAAAATTTTATTTTTCAAATTAGAATAAGTTTGTTTTAATCAATAAATAAAATAAAATAGAATAAACAGCAATAAAATAAGAAAGAAAAGATATTAGAATATGGTTCAAATTTTAGAAGGATAAGGTGGTAACTTTAAGGTTTTAATAGGTTAGCCCTCGAATTCAGAAACTTTGGTTTTCTTTCTCTCTTTTATAAAAATGAGAAGAGGAAATCTCGTCGACTAGTTATCCAAATTAGGATTAATCAACTCAATTAGTTCTAATTCAATAATTTTTCCCAACTTCAGTTAAGTTGCGACTCCAAAATAAAATAAAGTTTCTAGTTCAAGTCGATGATTTATATTAGATAAGCATAACGTTTAGTATAGATAAGATTAGGAATATAGTGAAAAAATTTAAAAATTAGACTCGACAGGTCCACTTTAGCGTTACAAAACAAACAATTATTACTAAACACTAAAATAAAATATGCAAACATACGATAGTATTATCTCATATGTTGCTACTAACTTTAGGATAGCGATATGCATCTCTTTATTCACTATTATAATCTAAACATGCTTTTAAAGATAATACATATGAGTTGAATGACATGATGTTAGGGTCATAGAAGCATTACTTGAATATTTTACTATTCATATTAGACCTTTGTGCTCAATGGTTTTGGTTATTTTGTCACAAAGCATGTTTATTTATTGTTTTCATGTTGTATGCCAAGTCGAGACCACTTAACTAAAGATAAAACAAAAAACACATAAAACACTAAAAAAGCATAGATAGACATCGCTACTTAAGAACAACACAAAACATTTTAGGGGATTTAGGGACAACCAAAAAAAAAATCTAAAGAATTAGTAAACATAGAAAACAAAAGACATACTTGCCATCTTCACTCGTTGGGCCTACTATTTTCTCAACAGATACTCTCTTCAATGTATTGTTTTATGACAGAGTGAGTTGAATTTTTAAGGTTTCAAGTTCTATGGATTTCTTCAAAAATCCAAAGCTTCGATTTCTAAGATTCCTTAGTAATCAATTTTTAAGGTTTCTTCCTTAGGGTTTTAAGGTCTACATTTAGGGTTTACTCTTTGTAAGAAGGAAAAGGATGGGTTTGGTCATGTTCTCACTCCCAATATTTGATTGCTTTTTTTTCTTTCTTTCTTTTTTGACAAAATGCTTATTTTAATTAAGATGATGCATCCTTAAAAGAAAAAAAAAAATTCAAGATGATGCATATTTTTTTATTTAGACATAGATGCTAGACTAAAATTACAAATTTTGATTATGAAATAAATAAATAAATAGGAAATTACATGTGTAGTGTAGTCACTAGGTGATCAAGCTGATTGGATTAACAATGTTATACCAACATAACGGAGATACTGATTAAGATAACTAAACTTTCAATTATGGACATAATTTGACAACTTAAAACTTAAGGTGTAAAATTGAAAAAATATGAAATTTTGAGGTAATCACCACAGCATTATCCCTATCTAAAAATATTAAAATAACCTACTTTTTTTAAATCCTAGTTCCTAATACTCACTAGACTCTTTATCCTAATGACTTCCTCATATGAATTGTACATAGGCTCACTGCGCACATTCAAACTACCATGGCTCGCTCAAATCCACCCAACTAATCTATCAAGGTGGTTTATGGGGGGTTTACATGGTTAGGTGATTCAACTAATGTAAGTTCAATAGTCATGGTAAGGCGGTTTACTAGAGGGAGTTTGAGTTAAAGAAGATGTCTTCCATTTATTTCTGAGTTTTTAAATTAGAAGAGATGCAAGAGACAAGAGTAGATTCATATGAGTTTTCAACATTACTAGATGGTTCAAGGTTACATGGGTATGATAATCACTATCAAGTGTTTGATGGGATTCAACATGATCAAATAATTCAAGTTTTGTGGATGGGTTAATTGGGGTTGTATCTAGATTGAGATAGGTAAGTGAAAATGATGTGGTCCATGACTCTTATTGATAGAATATAAAACTATGCTTTGAGAAATCAAGAAGAGTTACTCCTTTAATCCTAAAAAAAAAAAAGAAAATTAAATTTTTATTTGATAATAATAGAATTTATACAAAGTCATTACCTTACAAACCAAATATAGTAATAATTTTATAATTGAGGAGTGACAATTTTATTTAATCACCTAACATTGGGGGGTTTATTTAAACATAGGTGATAAAAAGTGGTACACAAAAAAACTAACTTTATTAATCAATGCGATGTTTATTTAAAAAATTATATCACCTTTATTGAAAAATATCATGATTAAAGTCAAATGAACTCAATCCATACTTCTTGACTAGAAACAAATAAAATTTATACCCAACTCGACATAAGTTCAATTAAACTAATTGGTTTTATTTATTTATTTTATTTTTTGACTAAAAATAGGGATGTAATTAGATCAAGTTTGAAACAGGTTTTATAAAACCCGAGCCTGACCCATTGTTCTATAAGACTAGCTATGACCCATCCCAAAACTCTATAATAATACCAAAAACTTACCCTGTTATAGGTACTATAAACCCGCAATCCAACCTGACCCATCGACCCTCTAACCCATCACTACAATTTATGCAAATTACCTACATTTAAAAAAGAAGAAGAAGAAGAAGAAGAAGAAAAAGAAAGAAATAAGGTGCTATCAAAACTCTTGCAATTGGTTTTTGTCATTCATAAAAACATATATTAAAAGTAAAGCGATAACATATTACATAATAGTATAAATTGTTTATAAGAGAACAATTATATTAAATATGACAACTTATAATTGCAATTCTCATAAAATAACTTTGTGGTGATATTATTGAATCGCATTTGATTACTTAAAGATTAACAAATAAGCTTTATTAAATCACACTTGAAAATTGTTATAATAAAGAGTTCAATAAAGTATATAGACATTCATCTAAATTCTAAATTAAATAAAATTTATCTCACCAATCACATATTCCTACAAGTTTATGACATAATTACCAATTTTCAAAAACTAACTAAAGTTTATTCCATCATCTTCCTAAACATTGTTAAAATTAATCAAAGTTCAATTTATTATCTTCCTCAATTATATTTATACCTATAAATAAAAAAAATAAATAAAGAATAAGGGATGTAGATGTGACTAAAAAGTAGGAATAGTAATATTAGACAATAGAGATATAACTAGTTTCTTGAATTTTAACAAATAAAATGAAAAAATAATTTTTTTAGTATAATATGATAGGTTAATAAATTACGATTCTTAATTTTTGAAATTTTAGTTTGAAAATATTATTATTTAATTTTTTTTTTAGCAGATCGTATTTTCTTATTGAATTTTTTTTTAAACTCATAAACCTACCCAAAACCTTAATAATATCCAAATCAATCTCAAAACTTTATAAGGTAATATCTATAAGATAATTAGCCGATTAAGGAGGTTGAATATTTTATAACCACCATTCGGTGGCATCGTTAAATGATAAAAAAAAAAAAAAAAAGACTGGTTGAGCCAAATACTTCTAATAGCTGTATTTAATTAACTTCAACAATCCTCCGTCATTTTCCATTTCCCTCCAACCCTTCAACCCTTCCGTTTGACCGTTTGGTTTTATACACATCTATCTTTCCAACACAAGATTCTTCTTCATCTTCATCTCGCCCTATGTCGATCCTCAATAATCCCCTACTCGATGGACCATGGAACCCTCACCTGAGCATTCCTCCGATCCTCATATCAATGCTCCAAATTCACCCAACACTGCCACTTATAATCAAGACCATGATCATCTTCAAAGTGAACTCGAAGATCTTCGTCACTCATTTCAAACCCTGCAGTCCAGATCTTCTTCCATGGAGGAAAGCTTATTTTCCCTTCAACGCCAACGAGACGATTTGACTGATAAGAACGCTAACTTCTCGAGAATCATCGAGGATTTATCGGCCGAAAGAGACGGGCTTTATAATAAAATTGAGGAGTTTGAGGGTTTGGTGAGAGAGAAAGAAGAAGAGTACGTGATTAAGTATGAGGAAAGTTGGAGGGAAAGAGAACAGCTCAGGGTTGAAATTGAGGTTTATAAGGAAAAGTTTGAGACTTTGGAGAAAGAGAGAGAAAAGAAAAGTGGGTTTTTGTTGAATTGTTCCGGTTCGACCCGGTCGGTGAATGAAACTCTAGTGAGGATTGTAGAGTGTTTAGATGAGGAAAGGGCAATCGAGACGGAACCTGATAGGGAAAGTGGTAATTTGGAGATGATAGTGGATGATGAAATTGTAACTTTATGGAGGGAGATCGAGGAGGTTAAGAAGCTTGCAAGTGTTGCAGAGTCGAGAGTGATTGATTATAAGGAAACGAGGAAGAAGGAGAGGAAGCAATTTGAGAACAGTGTAGTCAGTCTAACGGAGGAGAATCGGGATACTAATAGCTTGTTGAGGGTTGCATTGGTTGAGAAGGAAGCATTAGAGAAGAATTTGAATAAGTTGAAGGGAAACAGTGAGCAGAAGAGAGTGCCTTTGTTGCATTTTGCTAGGGCTGGGTTCGGTTTTATGATGGGAAGTGGGAGTGGTGAGCAGCCAGTGGTGGCAGTGGAGAGTTCAGGAGCTTCTAGCGCAGGGAGTAAGTCGGATGGCAGTGAATGTGAGGAGGAAGCCGTTAGTCTGGTGTGCCTGGTTTCTTTGTTTTGTGATGGTGTTTTAATCTTTTCTCACAGTCGTGCATTTGGGTTTGTGGGTGACTTGAATGCCTTGCTTGATCCGAATCATATGGTTGCATAGATTGCTGAGCATAGTGTTTGTATGGAAGTAGTGAATGTCCTTATTGTAACAAAACTCCCTGGAAAGTACATATGCACAACTAAGTAGCTAACTTTTTTTTGGATAATTAGCTAAGTAGCTAACCTCAAATCATCTTTGGTGAAATAATGCAAAAGGTTGAGTAAATACTTGAAACTTTACTTATAAAGAAATATCATAGAATTCGTTTTCCATGTCAACATAGAGTGAATATTTAGTTACTAAGAAGTAGATCCCTCCATAAATGGGTTTGGCTCCATCAATTATGCAATAGATATTACTGTATAGCCAACCTAACTAAACACCACGCCAGTGATGCTATAAAGCCTGCTATTCATCATATATTAGAATTTTCTAAAATTTAAAGCAAGAATTTCTTAGTTAGGGGGATTGGGGGGTAAAAAAAAGATGACTTTAGTATATTGCCTTGTGCAGCCCGCCATCATAACTTGTTTATTTCTTTTCAGGCCTCAACTGTAGAGAAAATAATGAAGAATCTACGGCTAGAAATTACACAGCTGAGGAGATCATTGGAAGAGTCTAGGTATTTTGATCCATTTCATTCAATTCACTTGTTTTATTCTCTCTCTTCACTGGACATGAATCCAATCATATTACACACTGTCACCATAACAATATTTGGCTGCAAATGCTTGTTTTAAGCCTAAGTCATAGAACTAGATATGTCTGAACTATGAGACTGTCTTCCTGTACAACGATTCTAAGGATAGTTAAACACAGGCATAACATAAGAATGCAAAACAATTTTTCTCCTGCTGTTGCGTGAAAGTTTCAAGCTTTTTTCTCTCCTTTCAGCTGGCTTCTAGACTTTTAGAGAGAAACAATTGAAACTCTAGAGCTGCGCACTGTGCAGACCCTAGAATGGATCTTTTGTATGAAAAAACAGGAGGGATAAAACTACAAAGCAACTAATAGTTGGATGTATTTTTAGGGCAATTTTTGGAAGAACTCCAATGCTTGGGGGGGCAACTCCTGGTCTTGCTTCATCGCTGCTCTAGAGTAAAATGACCTTTGCCTTCCATACACCATAGATGCAGTGTTACTATTTACCCTAAAATCTTGACTTGGCTGGATTGCCTTTATGGAAGCTTCCTGCTCATTAGAGATATTGCATTATTCTTAGTGCTCTGCATGCACTGTACGCTTGACTTTCTGCATTCTTATGCTGAGACTGAAGAGTGAAACACAGACAAGGTAATTTCATATGCTCAACGATATGCCTGGGTAATTCATGCTGATCCCTTGTCAGGTCAGACACTGAGCGCTTACAGAGCCTTACAAATAAACAAACTAAGGAAATTGCTGAACACAAACTATACATAAGCGGGTTGGAAGAAAGAGAGAGGCTACTAGTCCAGAATGTAAGACTTGGAATATTAAATGATGAGCCGGCTGCTTCCTTGACTTTCTTTGAGGATATAGTCTCTTCATCAAGTCTGATTTATTTTCTTTGTCTTTTCCTGGAAGGCGGAAGAGCTCCTGGCTGAAATAAAAGAAACTGAAGTGGAAGTTGCTAGATGGCGGGAAGCTTGTGAATTGGAAGTAGAAGCCGGGAAAAATGAAATCGAAGAACGTGATAAAGTGGTAAGGCTTCCTCTATCTATTTTTAGACATTCTGGAGGTCATTTTTCTTTTGCAAATAGAAATTAGGGTACAGAACAACAATTGTGGGGGAAATTTTACTTGAAGGAGATTTTTTGAAAACCATTTGTAAAAAGTAGACGCAGTGGGAAAGTAGAACACCCTTCCTGCGACTCTTTGGAGGCATCCGATAGAACACCCTCCCTACCTTGATCGAGATATACCAGTTAGATGAGTTGTGAATCAAACGATGAAAGTGCTGCATGCTTTTAATTTCAATCTAACATCTGAAAAAGAGAGAACAAAAAAATGCCATAATCTGGTTACCACATCAATGGTATTCCTGCATGCTGTAGTAATCAAATTTTCTTCTCTTGTAACTATAAATCTTCTTCTTGGATCCTAGAGTACTGCAGGTTTTTCTCCAAGTTATGTTAAATTGGTACTGCATTAATAGAAAGAAATGATTGCATTTCTACATTACATGCCCTCGTATGTGTCATGTGCAGGAGCATATCTTTTCCTCCATAACATGATTCTTATGTAAGCTTTTTTTGATGAATGCTATTCTTTTTTCCTACAAGGTTATCATTCTGCAGCAAGAATTGGAGAAAACAAAGGCGGCTCTAGACATTGCGAATGGAAAGCTAAAACTCAAGGATGAGCTTGCAAATGCTGCAATGGCTGCACAGGAAGCTGCCGAGAGGTCTCTTCAGTTAGCTGATAGCAGATCAGCCGAACTTCGAGAGCGATTAGAGGAGCTAACAAGGCAGCTAGAAGAAGCTGAAAGCAGGGAGAAGCGTGGCCGCCGTGGCATTACGCGTATATGTTGGCCTTTTGGACTATTCAAACTGAATCCTGTAAATAATGCAAGCTCTAGATTTCCTAATGTTAAAAGGATGCTCCCTGAAATGCAAGCCTTGCTTAGTGGGAAAAACGATTAATTGTAATTTTTTAATTGAAACTCCCAATATTGTTCATAGAAATAGAATTTCATGTGTGAAATAATATCTTTCAGTGCCTTAAATTTGTTTCTGTTAATTTTTCCTTTCATGCTATGCCCGGCAAGGGTTGTAAAATTTCAAGGTGTATCAGGACAATTTTACTCCACGAAATCAATCAAAACAAGACCTATTAACAGTGCACTTATTACCATGATAAATTTATGTATTTATGGATTTTTTTTGGGTGGAGTCAATCCAGATTTATCCATTAGAAGACCATGTGTTTGAATGGAATGGAATCTTGAAAACTTCTACAAATTGGAATGGATTAAAAAAGAATAATATATATAATGGTATTTATCAAAAATGCCTTAAGCTCATGATGTAATTAATATACATTAATGAGATTAAAAAAAAACTATTTTAAGTAATTATAAATTAGTAAAATGGAATCCGATTCCTTCCTGAAAATCGGGACGATCAGTTCCAAGGAATCATAATTTTATCTTTTAAAAATATTTTCAAATATAAGAAAGAAAATAAAAACTAAAATTGTAATTATATTCCCCGTACTAAATGTGATATAAAAATCCTAATTCATGTATTTTAAAACTTTTAAAATATCATAATTTTATCTTTTAAAAATATTTTCAAATATAAGAAAGAAAATAAAAACTAAAATTGTAATTATATTCCCCGTACTAAATGTGATATAAAAATCCTAATTCATGTATTTTAAAACTTTTAAAATAATATCGACTATAGTGTAGTGCTGAATAGTCTCGAAATTTACAAAGAAACTTTCCGGTGGATTGATTAAATTTTTCCGGTGATTCTTGACAAGTCAATTAACTATAAGTAGATAGGAGCAATTTTATTTATATTTTATGAATAATTTGACTATATAGTGCAAGACAAGTCAAATATAAAATAAAACAGAATGTTGTTTTATGTTAGTAGGATTAAAATAATTCTATTATTGAAGAATATTGATAACAGATGACATCATTTTTTCTTTTGTCGGTATTTTATTCATTTATCCTTCATTTATTTATTAAAAATCCAAATAAAGCCTTTTATCTTGAAAGTAGATAAATGATAACTTCTCAATTATTGCTTTTCAATTATCATCTTCATTGAAATTATAAAAAATAGTATTTAAAAAAATACCAAAAATATAAAAATAAGATATAACAAAAAGGTGCAAAATTGATAAACAAGGATAATTTATCTAAACATGTTATTGAAATCACATATATCATGTGTAGATCAAATTAGGATTATAAATAAATTATATCAAGATGATAAGGTACTAGCTCAACTTAAAATTTCAAAACTCAAACTTGACTTTAACTCAATTGAGTTTTAGAAATTTAAGATTGAATTTATCTTAAAGTGACATTTAATGAGTTCAAGCTTGATACATTTGAAATTTTAGATAAATTACCTACGAAATATTTTTCTTCAAAATATCAATATTTAAACTCAAATTAAATTTGATTTATATTTAAATTTGACTCTATCTAAATGAAACTCACAACTTAGTGAAGTAAAATATTATAAACTTCATTTCAATTTGATAAATTAATTGAATAATATATTTGATAGACACACATAAATAACGAAATTTCATCTCAATTTGATAAATTAATCAAATAGTATATTTAATAGAGATACATAACAAAATTACAAAAAGGAAAAAAAAAAGTGCCAGATGTATCTTTAATCTGTATTTAAGCTCTGTTTGATATATGTACCGCTCATTTAATTTATTTATTTTTGAAAATTGCTTTTATCAAACATCCGACTGCAAAAGCCGTACCGGAGAGGCGGTCTCAGCCAAATTGAGTACGTCTCTCTCCCCTTTTTAAACAGCATTGACCGCCGCTGAACCACGAGAATCTGAAAAGGAAAGGAAAAGAGTACATTCTTGGAGGGCTTTGAGATTTTCTGAGCAGCCAAACAAGGACGAAGGAGAAATGGATATGGAGGGTATGAAGAAGAAAATGTCACCATGCGACGTGGAAGCACTGAAGAAGTGCTTGGAAGAGAATAAAGGAGATGCCACCAAATGTCAATCCCAAATCCACGCTTTTCAATCTTCGTGTTCCCTCAAGAAGCCAAACCCTAACCCTAATAACAGCAGCTCCTCCTCCCCTCAAGTGAAGTGAAGTGAAGCCTTAGTCTGCTCTTTCGTCTTTCTTATCTTATCTCTTCTATCTGTTTTATTGCCTTTAAGCTTCCTTTTGCTATATTAAAACTGATGTGTTTGTTTTTGAAGCAATGTTTTGCGGGCATTTTTGGATATTTATTATAGCCGAAGCTTTAGGATTGTCGAATAAAAAGCTGTAAAATCATGCTTTTAACGATAAGTGATGATGGAAAGTATCGGGAAAGGATGGATACTAGTGGTTATGATGGATGACATTTCTTGTTATTTTATTTATTTATTTTTCTCCAATGAAAATCATTCTCTTTGGGAAATCTCGAGTTCCAACCAACTACTTTACATGCTTTTTTTTTTTTTAATGCCAATACATTAATTTGATTCAAGGTAGAAAAACTTGACTTGATTGAGCTTATTAATTTAAGTTTAATTGGAAGTGGCATTCTACAAATTTAATTCCAATTTAATTAAACTTATTATATTAAAAAAACATCTTTTTAGTTAAAATAACACATAGTTAAACTTAATTTATATTAGCTCAACTCAAACCTAATTAGATTGATCCAAATATTATAAAATTATGTTTAACGAGAAGAGGATTATAATTGAATTGAATTCAAGTAAATATCGATTTAAATTTAAGTAGTTTACAAGTAGATTGATTCAGACAAGGACTGCTATGAAAATGCAATGGAACTTGGGAGCATCCATGAAATAAGAATCTTTATCTAGAAAAACAGGATTTACACGACAGAGCCACATCAAAGCAGGCAATTCTTTGATACAACGCTTGCCAACAAGATATTCCATTTACACGTTATGGTTTGTTCTGCATACAGCAAAACTCAGTACACTTGGAACACATACAAATCGTAATTCTCATCGATTTGTTTTCCCGCTTCATTCTTTCTCAAGCCAACTAAACTTTGATCATCAAAAGCAGGCTAACTAAATTTCAATAAACAAATACGTTCTACGCTTTCCTTGAAACATCGAGCCGCAACAAGCTATCAAGCATCAGCACACATTACAACTCTTCCTACATGTCCCATAATAATCAGGAGTACCGATCATGTAGACAGGGTTCCTTTGACATTCTCCAATGGCAGCCCATCTTGGACAATTCTCATCCTCATCGGTGCATTCGTTTCCTTCCGATTCCCTTTGTTGCTCCACCCTATTTTGACTTCTTAGGTAAAAGGACTTGACGGCACTCCACATTTCTCCCTCAAGGACAGGGCATCTTGCGTGGGAGCTTTTCTCATCTGGAACGGCATTGGGCTGAAGAGTGAAAAACAAAATTGCATTCCCTTTGCTGGGTTTCAAGATTTCCTCACTGTTGCCACAATCGGACCAGCTCCTGCTCTACAAAAGAGGCAATCAACGTAAGAAGAGTGTAACACAAATACTAACAAGAAGAAGAAATGCAAATGTCTCTCACCTCTGCATTAGGGAAGAGGATTTCACCACCCCTTGTAACGTTTGAAAGAAAAAGAATAACTGTTGCAATTAATTTATCATTTGCTGTAGATACTGATTCACCGCGAAAGTAATCATATTTTGTATTGGGTTCTTCATCCTCAAAATGCAGAACCTTTGTTGGCTTGCCATTCTCTAAGAGGTAACCGGCACAAATACAAAATAATCTCAAAATACAAAAAGAGAGAGAGAGAGAGAGAGAGAAAGCATATTTCCTATACAAATTTAATTGCAAAGAAGAACATACCTTTGGGCAGGAAAGTCCAAGTTGAAATTCTTTCCTCAACCTTTGTAATTACATCATCCTAACAGAAAAGAACTCACGACATTTAGATATGTTAATTCAGTTAGGCAAATCATGCAATTATACTGCCAAATGTTTTATATAGGTTTGAATGCTAGTCTCACAATTCCAAAGCCATTCCACCATTCAAAGAAGAAAAAGCAGAAAACTAATGTAGGTTTTCGAAAATCAAGTCTATTTATGAAAGCATCATAAGATGAAAGTTGAAAGGACTTTTAATCCACTCCTTGAGAACTATATAACAATAAGAACACTTGATTGTCAAGCTACAGCAATCTTCAAAACTCTCAAAGCTATACAAAATTTACTATCAACCAGAAACTAGTCATTAAGCAAGTCATAAATTGCTGGTGAATGTGAAATTGAGAAAGTACAACGACACTAACTTTTACATCATCAAGAGCTTCTGAACTCTCTAGCTGCTTTTCAGCAACATCCCCTGAACCATTATCAGATCGCTTTCCCAAGTTTATGGCTTCCCTTCTTCGAGCCTGAAGAACCATACATTGTTCTGAGACATCTCGTCAAGTGCATAAGAAGTGTTACTGCAATGGAATAATAGAGACATACCAAGGTAATGAGGTGCTCGCACTCTTCATCTGATAGAAAACCCCTATATAAGAAGACCCTGCTAAAAGAAAAATCACATTAGCTGCCTTAAGTAAGCAGATCAAATCTCTGCAAAAGATTTTCAAAACTTACACCACATTCACAGCTTAGAGACCTGAAGATAACTATAAGTGTAATGAATTCTGTATCTCATTGTAATACTTTAAGAAAATAGAAGGCTTAAGACAAAATCAAAATAAAACACAAAGAAGAAACACACCAATTGATTTGAAATTTGTCCATGTACCTGACCTTGGTCGCCAAGAGAGATGGATAACCCGTGATGGATTAATGCTGTTAGGATGAAACGACAAACCCAATTGCACTAGAGAGCTGTGTGCAACTTCCTTGTCCCTCAGTTCCTTCCTGCCACTGTGTGACAAAATCATATCGAAAACAAAGTCACAAAAACGGCATGCCTTGAGTGTAACTTTCCAACTATAAACTATTAGCATTAAGGGGCAAAAAGATTGCACTAATTCTGAATAAAAAGCTACAATTATCACTAAATCATCAACCTGAAATCTAGTTAATCATGATTAACACTAAGGATTTGTCTGTTCAAGGACAACATATTAATAACAATTAAAAATTTACAAATGTATATATTATCTCAATAGTTTGAGCTAATTATTGGCTCTTAGCATAAGCAGTGGTGAAGGCAAAAAGTAGAGAAAATGGCTGCAGTTAACAATATTGGAATTGGCAATTTTTTTATTTTGGATAAGGATATTGGAGTGAGATCAGCAATGAAAAACAAGGAAATGATTTCCATTTTAAAAGAGTAAATCATTTTCCTTATCTGCCGTTGACATCGCTTGTACCCTACCATCTACTTTACCACCACTTACCACTAAGATCAACTAGTAACTTTAATATCTTGAGATTTTAATGGTAATATTATATAATGCAACACGTTCTTAAAAAAAAAAAAAAGCTCAGAAAATTCTTTTCATGGAAGATGGTCACCCTGCCGAAACTTAAAAACTTTCAAGAGAAAATGTAGCTTCAATTAAAAAATAATTTGTAAAAAATATATATTTATTTTTATGGTATTGCTCCTCCTATGTGAAGCTCGGCTTCCTCAGATGAATTCCTAGGTCCACCAGTATCCATACTCTTTCAGCATTTTTTGTATTAACTGATAGAATTTGTGGACCTAATAGGAGCTAGGTGCCAAGACCTAAAGGCATATGATACGACTACAATCCTCCCATAATGATGAAATCCTTTGATTTCCCATCCTTATAAAATATAGAGTTTAACATATAAAAAAAAAAATGGGGGCCAGGTAAGTTGGCAGAAGTTTGAAAGAAGGTGACGGTGGTGGATGGTGTCCATCGAAACCGAAAGAACAATCCTATTCCTCGTTTTTTATACCCCATTTTCCTCTGATCAATGTCGCTTTTAATTGTAAGAGTACGGAAAACGTTTTCTGCGAAACAACCTCGAGAGTTTCATTACACGATAAAAATAGGAACTTCCTAAGGCTCAGCTAGTAAATATTCCAATTTGGTAGATTTTTTTGTGCTTTCTAGTAATTGGGTCTTTTGGAATATAACCTAACAACAAATGATCTAGAGTTTATGGTACACGTACAAGAGATAGTCTCTGGAAAACCAGACAACAAAGAATGCGAACATGAATTTCATCAAAGAAGGGTAGAGTCAGAAATCAATTACCTTTCCAAGGAATAATAGCCCGAAAATGGAAAGAGAAGGATCGGAACAACGTAAATCCATAGAGAACCCATTGCCGACTGCTCTTTTCACAGAGAAAGAGAGAGAGAGAGAGAGATCAGCTCAGATGTTCAATACAACGATTTTATGCTCTGGCTCGGTTGCCATGACATGATATGAGAATTTACAATGCTGTTGTGCTGTTATGTTATCTTATATTATCTGAGGAATACAAATCATCATTTAATTAACAGGGCATACGCGCATGACGATGAGTTGAGTGTTAGTAAACACGTAAATATGTAAAAGTGATTGATAAATAATTTTTTTTTAAACTATTAAAATTTTTATTTTCCAGAAAGAGCCCTATTTAAGTATTTGTCTCAAGATATAAAAAGAATTTTACTGACTTAGACAATTTTTTTTTTATGACTCCCATACCTAAAAGCTCTTCTATTAAGCTGACAGTAACAAGGTGTTCTTTCACTTTGGTAGTTTATCAAATTCCTTAAACACAAATTTAACAAAAAGATCACGTATTTTAGTGTGAATTTTCCACTCATCCACGTACAATAATTTTTATATAAAAAAAAAAGTATATTTCCCTTCCATCCCCATGTCTAGACATAAGAGAGGTGGTTCAGGCCCTTAAACTTGCTCAAATCAGGAATTAACCTAGCGATTTAAAATTTGAGTTACATTATGCTCAAACCGAAACATAAACCAGTCAATTCGCCTCACCAGTTCTATAAATTAAATCAGTGGATTAGATTAGTCTTAATACAATCATCAATAATAATAAAAAAAACTATAATTCAAAAAAAAAACTTTACAGAATCGGTTCAAACTCAAACTGATCCGTGAACCGCCGAATAGAAAACCAGCCCAGCCCTTCCTCCGCGAGGCTGTTCCATTTCCACCTCCCGCCACGTCTCTTCTCCACCAGCACACTGATATAACTGACATTATACACTAATCAACAGAAAAGTTAGTTTCCTAAAGATGTTTTCAATGATAAAAGAGCAGTTGGAAACACGTTTCGCATGCAATCATTTTCTTTGTACTTGAAATATCAAACATTGGCTCGATTCTCCATTATATTTATTTATTAATCCATCAAATATAAGATAATAACATCGATCTTCAAGTGATAAAATGGATTTGCTTCTTACACAATCAATATAAATAGAACTAATTCATATAATTATTTCATTAAAAATTAAAGGCCTTCATTTCTTATTTCATTTTGCACACACATTGTAGATTGCATTATTGCTAGTAAACTTATAACCCAATTTAATGCTTACAATTTTCTATGTCCAAAATATATATTAAAGAAATATATATATATATATATAGCCATTTCTCTAAACAATTATTAAAGTGCTTATAAAGAAACTTTTCAACTTTTCATAGACAAAAATTTATAATTAATAATAAAGAAGATAAAAAAATTTCCTTTTAGATAATATTTAATTAATAGAAATAAATTAGAATAATACCCTAAAACTCAAACCTTAAACCGTCCAAACCATAAACTCTAAACCCTAAAACCTAAACATATGTTAAATATACAAAATTTAAAATTCTTAGTTTGTACCTTAACTTAACCTTTCTTTTATGCTTAGTACTTCAACCATTTTGCAAATGAAATATCCAATGTGAACGAGCATAGCTCAAATCCCGAAACCATTCATTAATGAGACTCTTTTCACATATAATCTTTGTAAATTTAGACAAACTAGAAAAAAAAAAAGAATAAAAGGAATATATAACATTTAAATTAGTTTATTTATTTATTTGCTGGATTGAATTGTATAAAGTTTTCATAAAACAATCTTTTCTTTTCTTTTTTTGGGATAAAAAGACTTGGTTTAGTTACCTAAAGCCAATGCCATTCTGTTTTAATGTCCTATCTAGGCGGACCAAACAAAGTACCCTTTCCAACGTACCATGGAAGGAATTGTTTGCTCTGCGGTCTATTTTGGCTCCAAAAGAGTAAGTCTCAAGCCTGTTGATGAGTTGGCCAACTGCTTATGAACTTCAATGGAGTGAATATAGAATATTACTCTAAAAGAACATGGATGGATGCCTCTTAGGAAAAGGAAAGAAAAATGATTACATTCCAATCTATCCTTATCCAATTGAATCATGATTGGGTTCTCTTATACATACTTCTTCCATTAATTATTCAGCACGTAGGTTACAAACCTGAAATTTTCCACATATTTCTTTTAAAAAGCGCATGAAAAGCAATTTTGATTTATAAGAATTTACCGTACAGAAAAAATTTATGTACAAAGCAACCCCCATAAACTCCAAAAGAAAACAATCGAATTCATGAATCCATCACTATACCATTTCCCATATCCTATATAAAGCTAGCATTGTAACACTCTCATTCTTCACTGACCAAAACATAGGGGTAAGAATTGCAGCTGCAGGTTTACTCCATAATAAACCTGTTTTTCTACTTGCCTTTGATGACACAGAATTTCATTCTCGCATCTCCTTTCATTAGCTTAAACGAAGCAAATTCCTCTCCTGCCAGCCACTGAGGCATCGAGAATGATCAGTGCTATTGATGTGGTAGCAATTAGTTGAGGAATGCTCGGTGTAACTCGCTATTCTTAATCTCAGAGCTAATTCATTTTCATTCTGTCACTAAATATAAGGATTGCACATGGAAGTGTTCTCACTCATAGTTTATGTAAGTACAAAAGAATCAATAGGACAAATAAACAAAAATTTTCTTTTGCTTCTTTTCTTCTCGGAAATGCCATCATTTATCACCAGAGACAGATTTTTTCAAAGTAAGATTGCCAGATTCATCTTTATCATAAAGGCGTCCGATCAATTCATCCCAGCTCTCATTCTTCCTCTCGCTTCCAGATGAACCAATTGAAGAAGCCCCAGTTGATCGGTATGACTCATGCCCTTCTTCCGGTTCATCAAATGTCCCATATTGGGAAGGTGAAAAGGCATGTGGCACAGCCAAAGTAACCGCTCTCTTCAAAGCAGCCTTGTATTCTTCTGTGTGTTCCTTGGCTAAAGTCTCCTGACGCTCCATCCGTTGCTTTTCCGGGATCTCCATGATCCGATCATTCTCAAGCATCAACTGAGGGCAAAAGTAAAGACTTAAAAAATCTAGGAATGGAAACTCTCACTTGGAAGTAAATCTTGTCTACCTAAACATTTGCTCAACAGCAAGTTGTGATGTGTGGAAGAAGAAAGCTTACTTTTCTTTTATTGGGTGAGGGAAGCCTACTTTTCTAGTATTGAGTAAAAGTTAATTATGCTGCGACCAGCTCCAAGTTGGACTTTCCTAAAGCTCCATATGAAATATATGACATCTGTATTAAGTGTGGTGATCAATGCACCTTAGCATACATCTATAGCTTGT
Organism: Laguncularia racemosa; assembly: GCA_037954665.1. Lineage (NCBI taxonomy): Eukaryota > Viridiplantae > Streptophyta > Magnoliopsida > Myrtales > Combretaceae > Laguncularia > Laguncularia racemosa. The sequence goes on from JBBMOL010000129.1 coordinate 544,871, forward strand.
CTGTATGTTGTCCTAGGGTAGCTCTTCCTCTGAAAAGATGAAAATGAGAAAGCCAAAGAAAGCATGCTCTAAAAATACACTCAAAAGTGTCATACAACTTATAACATGGGTGTGTGTGTTCTCTAATAATAAGTTATTGTTACTCAAAATATCATGTCATCTTTGCTCCCTTAGAAAAATAGTTAAGATGTGTTTGTTTCATGGAAAACAATTTCCAATTACTTTTCCATATTCGTTGTAATCTATACCTTAATATAGGTGGAATTTCTGTCTAAGCATCATATCTTCATGTGGTGTAATGATATCTATGTTTACAATATCACAGATACTTTTAACAAAAGAGATTTCAAGACATAATCATGTAAATTTGAAGACATATAGTCATGTGGTTATATGACACTAGACAAATGATAATTGTTGTGACTTACTTCCAGAGCCCTCCGGGCTTCCCTCTCTATCCATATAATGGCATGATCAGAAGTGGCATTACAAGACAGAACAATATGCTCGAACCTACCATCTACAGGAACTGCTGTTCTTACAACTGGAGGAAACCGTCCCATCCTGCAAAACAAGTTTTCATAATGCAGGACAATTAGCAGTGTCACCATTCTGCTTGCATCATAATAGTGCAACATGTTTCTTCAGGTAATCAAACAGTGCAACATGTTAATATTATCAATCAGCTATGGTGAGTATGATGAGCTCAACTCCATATAGCACGACTGCTCAATTCCATATAGCACAACTATATGGGATAAAAAACAAGATAATGCTTATTTTGCACGCTACAACTCAGGACTGCACCTCAAGAGAAGATGGAAGAAACAAGTTCCCTAGAATAAAACTTTGAACTCAACTGCCAATGATAGTGCAGATTATTCTGATGAAATATCAATCTGATCCTACCTGAAAGGTTTCCTCTCAACAATATGATAGAGGCGGCCAGGTGCATAGAGTCTCCTAGGGTCTTTCAGCATTTTCTCCTCTGGAATACATGTATCCCTCATGCACCGTAGGCATAATAAGCATGGCAAACTTTGCAAACAGAGAAAAAAAAGCTTCATCAGCAACTTCAAAACGGAATAGAAGTAAAATGAAAGGTATATATTGAGAACCATTCAGAACTTATCACAACTGCATGGTTTGTAGGAATCCATTAATTTTACTTATAACCAGAATACTGTATTCTTGGTATATACTTATAGATGGTGGGTTGAGGATTGAAACAGGAACATTCTACTGGATGTGGACATAGAACACTAAAAAAGACGGATAAGCCAAATTACCAGAAGAGAGACTTGAAAATGTCTTCCAAAGGTGTAGCTGTCCGAGGTAAAAAGTCATCCTATTTCATTGAGAAAAGTCTGGAAAGGTAAGAACATAGTACTCATAATAGCGTAAAATTTTTTTACTAGTAAGAGCCAACAAAAATGCATGACCATCACCATAGACTTTTTGTGTTAATCTATAGTGGAATAAATTATTAATCCATTCTCCAATGAAACCATAGAAAATTGTGCCACTCGAGAAACAGCTAAAGATACTTGTCAAAGGCATGCTGAATAATGCAAGTTTTAGTTGTTTACACAGGAACAAAAGCTGATGATATCAATAGTCTCAATATCTTATAGATGGACAGAAATTAGTATCATGATGACCATTTTTCTAGGGAAATTTGGGGATTAGTGGAGACAAATTTATGCTGGCCATCTAGGACCCCTTCATCTTTGAAGTCCTTGACAACTATCCTCTCTTCTTCTGGAAGCCTAAATAGTGACTTCACAAAAGCTGTTCCAGCTGCGTGTTATTACATTTGGAAAGAAAGGAACTCTTGTCATGTTGGGAATCAAAGCCATTCAGTTGAAGATCTTTTGAGGACTATCCTATCTTCTCTTTTGTAAATTTTTTTCTTTTTTTTGGTTTCTTGTTCTTGGAAGCCTTGTGATCCTTTAGGGCCATTTCATGGACCTAAGCATCCTTTTGTTTTTCAATGGCTAGATCGATGTTATAGGTATCTTGTGTGCTTCCTGTTTTTGTATTGATTTTTCCTCTTTATTATGAAAATACAAAAAATCTTACTGCACCCAAAAAAAATACTGCATCCTCCAAATTAGGCAACTAAAAGTAGGATACATCACAGCACAAAAGACACCATAAGATAATAGAACAGTCCAAGTAAGCTATTGACAGAATGATTCTGAATTTGACGCGAACTTGATAATATCTCCTTTCATAATGGGAATTCCTAAGATAATGGACAACAAAAACCTTGTAAGAAAGTTGATGGTAGCAAAACTTTTGAAGCAGCATTTATTGCAGCTGGAATCATGAAGAGATTCAGATAACTCTTAAAGGTAGCTAGACTAGATAAACGTACATGCAATAGAACTCCTTTCAAACAGAAAACCCATTACCACTAATACTTCAAAAATGCATTTTCACAAATACAGTCAAGATGGATCTGACTTCTGACGAATTTTAAGGCAATAATTTCAGAACATCAATCAAAAGAGTATAAACTTGCCTGCAGCACAACCGAATTGATAACATCAGCATATCTAACTGCCAAATTCAATGACATGCACCTGGCAGGTGCAATAGCATAACACCTGACACGCTTCCTTTCAAGATTGCCCAGTCTACTGAGATTTCTAACGAGCTCCATGGTCAATAGCGCTGCCACTCCTGACCCTAATGAATGTCCCGCAAAAGTGAGTGTGTAATTAGGGTATTTTCCCACCCATTCTTTCAAAACCTCACATTCTGCATTGAGTACCCACACTCCAGCATTCAATAGACCATTGTGAACGTATCCACCATCAAATTTTCTTTTCCCCAATTTGTTATCCAACAAGACTGCATAGTCGCTCTCTTTTGCCAAATTAAGGCCCCTAAAAGCAAGAACAATGTCTTCATGATCATGATCAAGATACAAGATGTAGGGAGGCGCCTGCCCTTGAGTATCTTCATAACTTTTTCGCAGAATTAGCCAATCAGGGTTCATTCCATACCCTCCAGGTGGTTCCCACATTGGACAGCGAAGATCTTCCTCATAAACAGCTAAGATGTAGCGGCAGATACGGGGAACAGGCTCAAATTCCTCAGCGGTTGCTTGACCCCAAGTCTCACTATCATGACCTGCAGTGTGAAGGCACCGCTTCCATGCCCAACGAGCACAAGCCAGACAATAGACACACTCGAGGAGAGGGAGGCCGCATACCAATGACATCAGTGCCTACCGTCTCCAAGCATAAATAGAGTGACAGCAAATGGGTAAGCCAGGTGTGATCAGATTTTGAACCTTAGACCAGCACTAAGAGCACAGGAGCCCCACCACTAGACCACAAGGCTAGGGCCAACAATAAATGATTTTCTGATGCCAATATTGAAACTTGAAAGGGAAAGCCTATTTGCATGAAGTGGTAAAGCTTGGATCAACAAAAGGGCCCTCTAGGATAATCAATGTAACCACCGTGCATGATGAAACGAAATACACGGGTTCATCTAATGGATGGTATTATTATGCAACAAAATAAGGTGGGGACTAGGAATTCAAATGATCAGAATATATAGAAGAGACGGGAAGCCTAGATAAAGTGATGAGTGATAAAGCTCGGATTCAACGAAAAGGATCTTGTTAAAGTAATCTAGATTTCACACACACTTAATATAGCATATACCCAATAAGATTCGCCAGCAAAAAGATGTACAGGTATGAAAATTCAGCAAGTGCAATTGGCGAAGTTTGAAACTTTATACATGAGTCAAAAAACTAAAGCTTCCCTTTTGATTAAAAAACTGCATCATCACACCATAAATCAGCAGAAGAAAGGACTACAGCACAAAATTAAAGATGGGAAATTTCATAAAGAGCCAATCCTGAGAATTGGTGAATGGACAGAGTACAATTAACATATGACCGGATCTATACTACAATTGTAGCATAATTTTCATGATTGTGTGCACTTGGAGGATAAAACAAGAATTCACCTTGGATGGGAAGTAGGTAGTGTCAAGTACTTTCCATGTGATGTGGGTGTGTTTGGTTAGTGTATAGCTGTATAATTGGCATGAAATTGAATTTTGGAGAGAGCACAGAGGGAGAAATGGAAGGGGAATCAATTTAATAAGTACAACGGAAGGATGCATACATATACCGGCCAGTCAAAGAGCGTGCTTGGGCTTAGCTTTGTGGTTGTGCAAGAGAAGAACAAGAAGATACATAGTTTTGTTTTATTTTTTTTAGGCAGACTATTTTACTTAGTCGCTGTTCCATAATTTTTTAAGGAAGATGAATAGACAGCAACGAGTGGGAGAATTGAGAATTGGATGGAAAGGAAAGGAAAGGAATTATAATTTCCAACTTATATTTATGAATATAGAAGAAATTGAAAGAAATAAATAAATATAAATATTTCCATCTGATTTGTTTGTCTGGCATTGCAAAAAGAAATTAATTAAATAAATAAATAATTATGTTTGACGAGATTATTATGATAAGTTGCGGTATAAAAAAAAAAGTATTTTGTGACATTCATTTTTTCTCACCAATCGAAAAAAATATTTAATTAAAAATGTTTTTACTTTTTTATTTTACTTATAATTCCATTTGTTTTCACTCATTATTTAAGCTTCTTACGACATCCCCTTCCATTTCCATGGATTTATACTTGTCAAAACGTAGTGTAAGTATAAGACGCAAAAAAATAAAAAGAACCATGGTGTAAGTATCCTAGCTTATTAACATATTAATGACATGTTTGGTAATATGATAGATTAAAATTGTAACCGGTAAGGAATAAAATAAAAAAAAATAATGGTTATTATTTTATTTAATTTCAGTAAAAATATATTATCAGTATATCTAAAAATATCATTTTTTAAACTATAATTAAACTATAAGCTATATCTCGTAGATAATATGTAAAAAAAAAAAAAAGGAATAATTAATCTTTTAATTTTGAGAAATAATTATACAATCTTATTTTACAATAATAGGGATTTCATATAATAATTATTCTGTCAATCAAATGATATCATACTTTATACTTTATAGTGAATGAATAATTACATTTTTATTTACAAAACATGCTATAAATAGATAAATTTTTATATTTTAATGTAATTTTTAAAGTTTTAAATCAATAATAAAAATCATAAAGAATTATTTCTCAACCTTCAAAAATGAGCATTGTTTTAGACATCTAAAGTTCAAAAAGAGCTTATAAAAAAATTTAGATATTTCGTCTATACAAGCAATTTTTTTTTCTTAATAAATGTTGACTTAACTAATTTAGGGTTTGTTTCGATTTTTTTTAATTGTATTTTATTTATATTTGGTATGTTTTTATTTAAAATCCGGTATTCGAAAAATCATTTTATCAATATTTTATCTAATTTTGTTTCACAATTATGATGAAGATAGTATTTGGAATATGGAAATTAAGAAGTAAAAAATTTATACACTTTTAAAAGAAAAAGATTTAAATAATATGTTTTATGTATTGAAAATTGATATTTTTATAAAAGTAAATAAGTTTGATTTTATGAAAATTTTTAGATATTTAACATTATAGGAGGGGTATAAATATATTTATATCTTTATTTTTGATGTCTTATTTTTAATATACATAGCATTCAAATGAACTTAAAAAATACTAAAAAGACAGAAAAAAGACAAAAGATATAAAATCCACCATATGCAAGGGAAATGTCAATCTTTAATTGACCGGTATAAGTAAGTGGTAAAAAATAAATAAATAAATAAAAACATATAAAGCATCTATCTTCTTGTAAGTTGAACCTTGTTGCTATTGGTCAGGCCGCTTGGCTGGCCCTGAAGGGTTGCAAGATTCTTTCATTGTAGTGGCATGTTGGCCGCTTTGACGAGTAGTGGGTTTTAAAAAATACCTCAATTATTATATGGATTTTGACGTTAACTCCAAATTTGAGATCACATTTAGGATCAAAATAGATTAATGTAGTCTTCATTTGGCTTAATGTAATAAGATTGTACCAGGTGCTTTTTATTTCGCAAAGTTGTATTAAAAAACAAAGAAAAAAGGGTGGGGATGGGTTATGGTCTCATGGTATTACATATAATAGGACAACACATGGAGTTATCCCCTCTTGGGTTTGTAGTCTACACAATGTTAGATGGCAAAAATTGTTAATTCTATAGACCACTAATGTAAACTTTCTTATTTATTATAGCTATTGTTTATTTGTTTGTTTGTTTTTTCAAAAGAATTAAATCTTATTAATACTATTAGCCTCACCAAAACACTACCTTCCACACTTACACCACAAATACCATTACTATCTACAATCATCATCACATCGACACCATCTCTACTTTTAACACCAATATTACCACCATCATAAAAACTATATAGTGGCAACTCTCATCATTATTATCGTTGTCGCCTGTCACCATTATTATTGTCATCGCCTTATACAACGTCCACACTACACCACCCTAAGCACTATAATCACCACCACAAACTACTTCATCATTATTATCACATCACAGTTACCATTAACACCACCACCACTACCATTACTACCAAAATTGATTAACTCTCATATCATTTCATCAAGAAGTCACTCAAAAATTAACTTTGAAAGGCAAAAACAACATAATTAATTTCTAATATCTATTTAATGATAATTTACTCCCATATCTTCATTAGAGAAGGAAGGAAAATATCTACATTGATCTTAATTCCTACAAAAATATCCATGCCATGCTCTAAGGTTATTAAAATGCGATGGCTTCATTGCATGTTTTTACACATCATAAGAATATGCAAGGTTCTAGAATTTTGCTTAATAAAATCTACAATTATAAAACTTTACAACGAATAACAAGTTTTGGGGGGAAAGGTGGAAGTGGCCCTATCTTCCTTAGGTTTTGAAATAATTAATTAGTAAATTTCATCATGAAAAGAAAAAAAGAAATATTGTATTTATATTTGAAAGAGTTGAGCATTCATTGATGCTATACATAGATAACTAGACAATGTGTACCCTTACACATATTAGGCTAAAAAAGTGTACCCTTACACGTGTAAGATTAAAGTGTTAAATTCTCATTAGAGTCATTTTACTTTCTTTCATGTTGCAAGTATTTTATTTAGTCATTAAAACTACTTTTACATTACATTAATTAGTACATAGCCAAAAACAAAAAAAAAAAAATGTTTGCTTGAATGATGAAGTTCTTGTGATATTGTAAGAAGTGATTGCTTTACAAGTTCATGTCATGACCATATAAAATGTTAAAGTTGTGTGGTAGTAGATTAGTTAAGTAATTAATTGAGGCTTTTCAATTAGTAAAATAGTTCGCAAGTTAGTATGACCACAACTATAAATAGTTTCTTATTGTAGAAGCTATCCATTTAAGAAAACAAAATTAAAGTTTTATATAGTTCCCTAGATCTTATTCTCTTTATCTTCCTTCTCTTAGTATTTTTTAGAAGATTACATCATCTTGGTCCAATGTTTACATTTGTCATATATTGGTTTTTGGAATTTCACTAAATTGAGCTACAAAGCTTTAAAAGATGCTACCCTCATTGAGGAACACTTGATAATCCCACCAATGTGCAAAGAACTAAACTTGAATCATTAGGTGAAATTTCATATATGCAATTCATGGGCCCTCCCTTTAACCACAGGAGAGGAAAGTTGGGAAAGTTGCATCTCCACTCAATAAACATAAAGGATGTCAAAGTGATTAGATGCACATGGAATGTTATTAGAAGAATTCCCATTGAGGATCTTGAGATTGATAATTAGCTTTTTACTGAAGATCTTATAGACATGTACATAATTGAAATAATTGGAAGTTCAAGAATGTCTAAGTATACTAAGAGCATATCCAAGATAAATGAAGAACCACTTAAGGAAACGACAACAAAAATATAGGCTATGATGCACTTTGCTAATTTATACTTTATTACTTGTCCCAAAATGTACTTTGATCCTTGTCTTTAAATAAAGTCCAATTATTATGCCTAAATACATCTAGATCTTTTCTTCAACGTACTTAGGTCCACGTTCCTAAATATGCAATGATATTTATCCCTAAATGTACTTTGCTCCTTGTCCTTAGATTTTACTCAAATTCTTTAGATCCTTAATCATGCTCTAACTTCCTTCTTTAAATATACTTGGATTTGATGGGTCCCTAAATATGCTTTGATACAACTCGAATTGGGAGTTGAAGATGGCGGGTGGGGGGTAGTCTCTTGGGATCAAGAATTAACAATTTTTATAAAGTAAGAAAGGGCAAATGCAATTATAAATACATTAGCAAATAATAAGTGTTGTAAGTAAAAGAAATATTAAGAGAAAAATCAAAAGCAATAGTTTGATATAGAGTTTGACTCACTCGCCTAGTCTCCACGATCACATTATGCTTCTTAAGAGGTCTTCTCAAACCACTTTATTAGTTTTTATAACAATAATTCTCAACAAACAAATATATGTGTTTAATATCACAATCATAGGTTTAATGTTATAATTTACAACTCAAAAACTTATTTCGTTCTTAAAAAAATTGCAAAATTTATAAACAAGAGAACGAATCAATAATAAGAACAAGAAATTATTGTTTTTAGAACTTAGTTGATCGCCTAACATCTATTCTTGTAAAAGCTTAAATGAAAATCTTTTAGTTGGCTATAGAGTGTGCTCCATTAAATGCTTGTTTAGGCTCAACAATTGCTATTTCTTTAGACATTGTTCAAATATTCTTTGTTTGATTTTTGGTCAAAGTTACCAAACCTTATATCAAGAAATAACTTGAGGAAACTTTATTTGGGTCTCACTAAGTGATATTGGAATAATGTGCTCACTATAGATCAGAAATATCAATCTTTTTCTAGTTATGCTCATAAGCCAATATTTGTGGCTTATTTTGCAAGTAGCATTTAGCAATTTGTTTATTTTGTAAATAATGCATCACATAACAAATTTTAGCAACATCAAATCATTTCATCTCATCAAAGTTGTAATTAAACCTTTAAGTTCAACAAATGATCGTGCTGAATTTCAAATGCCATGGAATGTTCTTAAGAACAAGATTTCCTTTCTAAGATTAACACCACAAAAGTTGGGATCTCTTTTCAAGAATGCTACAAGTGATTGATGAGAAGGAAGTTGATACCAGCCTAATCCATGTCAATGAAAATTTTCTACATTCCCAATTGTCCTATGGTTGTCTAATGCAAGGTTGCATATGAATTTCCAAATTTAGTCAAAGATCTTAAACATTTGGCCAAATTAGATCCTATGGTTATGTCTACCATCGAGGAATCTTGGGAACATTTCACTACTGGAGTTGGGGACCCAAAATCTTTTAAGGCATATAATTGCAATAGAAGGTATATGAGGCTTACTAAGATTGTTTCCGATCCCCATCCAATGAAAAGATGGTGACAAAGAAGATGTAATGATGAAAGAGTGTGAAGATGAAGCCAAAAATGGAACACTTTCACATGCTATGAATCACCAAGTTTTTAGAGGGTTAAGAATTTAATATAAGTTCTTAGTTTCGGTTATTAGAATTACTAAGCTAATAGTAATTTTTCTTTTTCTTTTTTTTTTTGTCCTGTCCTTTGAAACTCAAGGACAAGGCTCTTTTCAAGTGTAGAGAAAATTGTTACGACTCTAGCAAATACGAAGGTCAAACAATAGCATATTAGTTAGATTATTTTGTTAATTAGTTTCAAATGCTAGAAAGTTAGTAGGCTATAACCACTATCATAAAGTTCCTAACTATAGAAGTTATCCATTCTCGACAACCAAATCAAAGTCATTTTAGATTTCTTCCTTTCTATTTCTATACTCATAACATCTTCTAGAAGATTGTCTTATCTTAAATTAATATGAACATTTATCATATACTAGGTTATAGAATTCCATTGGATTGGGCTATGAAACTTTAATAGTCATCTTATCAATAACTCATAAATTTAGGTAAATTTAACTCATAATTCTTAGCTAATACTTGATTACATAGTTAAATATATAATACCTTATTTGGTTGACTGATGATTCCATAAAGATAAAATGTGGTCAACACTATCAATACATATGATGTGCTGAATATGTTTTATAGATTTTCTATTATTGCTTAATAAAACTTTGTAATTCTTTCACAACATTAAAAAATAACTTTTATCCTTTTTAGTATATTTCTATACTAATTTATGTTTAATAGTCGAGGCCCGAACTAGGATAAAGTATATTAATACTTTTAGATATATCATTAATCTATTAAAAATATCATTTTAAATATAACTGCTAGTTCCCCATTCCAATTTTTAATAATTGATAATTTATTCACACCTTATTCAATCCAATAAACGAAGCATTTCCCCATAATTTTTCCAGGATGGGGCAGAGGGGACACCGGGAACTAACACGCACTGCATGTTTCAGCGTGCGAGAGGGGCTCCGTAGTCCATGTACCGTATGCTAAATACGTAAATGACGAAATTACCCCTCCTTTTTCTCTCATAAGTACTATATAAATGAGGGAAAACCGTAACCCTAGCTTTCTTCCTATTCGCTTCGGCACAGAATCAGGGATCGCGTCGGCCATCGTTCAAACCCTCGTCCATAGGTATTATTCGATTCTCTTCGCCTCATATTTATACTAGAATGTTCGTTAGTTATGAGTTTTCAAAATAGTTTCTTTGCAAATGTTGGTTTTAAAGAATCCCTATTGTAATTTTGAAGCTAGGGTTTAAACTAAAGAGTTGGATCAGAAAGTTAGTGCACGTAATGGTTGATAGGATGAGCTACTAACTCTGTTGTCTAGTGGGAGAAAAAATGGTTGTATATTCGAGTGTTATTGTGGTGGAATCGCTTTTGATGGGACAAAAGTCTTGTGCCCGTATCGAGTGTTCCGGCACTTCTTGTCATCAACGTGTTAAATATGTTTCTTGCATTCTGGCTGGTCACGGATGGGGACGCCAAATGGGTACGGGGAGTTTCAAATGTGATGATGGTTACATTGATAAATCTGTTAGTGGAATACAGAACGGTTATCCATTTTTTTTCTTTAAACATATTGACCGAATGAAATAAATTTCTTGACCTACCGTGTCTTCCCATGTAGTGTTAAGTTATACGATGTAGATTTGGACTGAGTAGCTCATCATGGATTGATACATTAGAACCACACGAGTGTAACTTTAGTTGCAGCTTGTGTATGCCAAATAGTACGATACAGATTTTCTTCTATCTGGTGTCTGATTTTTCTCTTCTCGTCATTTTCGAAATTATATTGGATTGCTAATGCTCCTATAATAGTGCTGATTCCATTTTTTTTTTTTTTTTGGAGCAGGAAATGGCTCCAAAGCAGCCAAACACTGGCCTTTTTGTGGGTTTGAATAGAGGCCACATTGTAACAAAGAAGGAATTGGCCCCTCGCCCATCTGATCGCAAGGGGGTAATTGTCTTTTCTTATTGTCTTATTTTGATCTGTGTTTTCTTTTCATCATCACATTGTTAATACTCTTTGAACACTGCTTTGGTGCTTGAAAGGAACATATGTTCTGTGAAAATTAGTCTGGGATATTAAGTTGGAGGATGATAGCATTCATTGATGGCTTCCTTGTTTGGGTCGACTCAGTGTCATTTTACATTGGTCTGTTCATGCAGCAAACTAGCAAGAGAGTCCACTTCGTTAGGAGTTTGATTAGGGAAGTTGCAGGATTCTCACCGTATGAGAAAAGGATTACTGAGTTGCTGAAAGTTGGCAAAGACAAGCGTGCATTGAAGGTAGCCAAAAGAAAGTTGGGCACCCACAAAAGGGCAAAGAAGAAGCGAGAGGAGATGTCTAGCGTACTCAGGAAGATGAGGTCAGTCTCCTGGGAACATGGGCTTTCTTTATGCCAACTGAATGTAATTTATAATTTTGTATTTTGCATTGATTGCATTTGTGTCCGTGCAGGTCTGCAGGAGGGGCTGAGAAGAAGAAGTGAAGAACATGTCCATTTGATGAGATAGGTTTTTTGTTTGGATTAATCCTTTATTGTATGAGGTAGTGATTAAATTTTGATGTATTTGCAGACCAGAAATTTGGTTTTACTTTCGTTTGAAGGAGGAATCACTGGCATTATTTTTGTTTTCTTATGGTTTTGGTTAACCTTAGGCATGCCATTCTTGCACGAAGCCAAAATGTGTTCATTAGTTTAGTATTCAAAATGGTATCAGGATTTGGATCCAATTGGTTTCAAGCTGCTCGTGGTTCTCCTTAGCGTACTTTTATCTATGAGGTTTTTCTCCAATGTTTTAACTATTGGATGGTTTTTTTTTTTTTTTCTATAAATTGTGAAGTGGTTTTACTTTTTTTATGGAGTTTACTAGGAATGTTTATTGACCGATGTCCATTAGCAAAAGGAGTCGGATAATTTTCTACTGTCAATTGCGTTTTACCTGCTATGCTCATAAGCAGCTGAAGATGGAAAAGGATTATAGAGCAGGAAATGTTCATTGCTGAAAGGGATAGTTTTAAAAGAGGTTGTCGAAGAAATTAAATTAGAGACAAAAATCCTAGTTTTGTTGGTGTAGGTTAAGGATATGTAATCTGAGTGCTCAGATTAAAAGAAATTAAACGAGTTGCAGGGTTATGGGCTCTAAAGTTATAAGCAATATGATGTTTGCTGGAAAGGATGAACAACTTTTAGGTGTTACGAGATCACGTGGCACAAGGGGTTAGCTGTCAGACCCGTCTATCTAGTGAGAGGCATTTTACAATATTGTGACGGAGGCTATTTTCTTATGTCGTATAAGATCCATCACTTGAATCATTAATGGTAATTTACGGGTCCTAACGGAAGGGCAGAGGCTGAGGCTCATTGTTTCTTGCAATTATGAGTAATTAGTAATGCTAGAAATAATTGCGACATCGGCTGGCCCTTCTTCATTCAAACTCACAAAGTCATTTGCTAAGATTTGTTTGAGATGAATAATTTTAGCCTCTTGAATAGTCGGAGTCGTAGCCTTCCCAAGGATGATTTGCTGATTTAAGCTGGACACTTTTTAAGTCCCGTTCTTTTCAAAATATAGGAAGTTGAAGTTTTTATTTGCCGGAAGAGTAATCAATGCGTTTAATTCGAGGACATACAAGACTTGCATATTTGGCACCCTGGACCCAGGTAAAGAAATCAGAAAATTAATCAGTACCATTGCAAAGATGTGCGACTGCGAGAAGGATTAGTAGTTGCCTAGCCGAGGAACTTGAGGCCGACATTCAGAGTGCGGTCCTGGAGTTCAAGACGCCGCCTAAAACTAGTGTCGATCATAGAGAGGCATTGATTTTTCAATGAAACAAAGCCCATCTCTTCTTCCCTCCTGCCTCAACAGCAGAGCTAGATGCAGATACAGATCTAGATGCGAGATGATCCCGAACCGATTTCATAACCACCATACATCACCAATCACATTCCACATCCCACTTCAAGCTTTTCGATTCCCCGGGTAGCCTCCTTGCTTGATCGTGTTACATCAAAGAAATGAGCAAGTGGAATTCCAAGGTTCTTGCATCCATACGGTTAGGTTTCGTTCGGTCCACCCGTCAAGATGATTTGATCTTCTTCGGGTGACAAGACTAGGGGCATAATCTCCAGCAGTAAAATCAATAGAAAAGTTTTAGCAAAGAAGAATAACACTACAAAATTGCCCTATACAAGTCGGAGAATGGCAATCTTATTGATCAGAGATGGCACTCTCTCCAAGGAACTTATTGTACAGAAGATTATCCACTCTCAACAAAATCACCCATTCGTGTCAACAACACCACATAATATGGGTCGGTTTCCTCATATATCCATTTTTTATTAGCTGTGTTTACAACATTTGGCAGGGTGCAACTTGGCATCCACCAACACAAGAGGAAGAATTACATCAAGAATGGAGATGAATTGCAACTTGACATGCAGAAGCTGTTAACCTCAACAAAACCGAGAGGAAGCCTGAACATCGGCAGATCACGTCTTAAATCTCTGGGTGAGTTTCTCCACCCCATCCCTACAGTCTCCAGCAAGTCGTTTTGCTCCCTCCTTGAGGTTCAGACTAATACCACCCATGGCCTGCTGCAACTCTTCGACAGATTTAGTTGATTTGGCAACGACAACATCCCGGAATTCTTCAGCTCTCTTTCCAGCATCAGAAGACCACTTCTTCAAATCAGACAATAACACTAGTATTTTTTCAACAATCTTATTGATAAATTCTTTCGACTTGCCATGAACGCTTGCAGCCATGTCCCTTAACTTGCCTTTGAGATTTTCCCCTCTGCTTACAGTCTCCTCAATAGAGAACTGCTTGCCAGCATTCAACCATGTAGCTTCCTCAGACGTCTCTTCTTGGAGCTCACTATCAACTACTACTTTGATACCTTGCCTTTCCCAGCGATCCCTAGCCTCTTCTAGGGCCTTTGCATGTTCTCTAGCCCTCTTAGCCTCATCTTCAGCCCATGCCCTGGATCATTCAGAGACATAATAAATTCAGCAACACAGAATTTGTAATATTTTACCCAAAAAAACGCTTCTGAGGAAAACAATTAATTGGAGAACGTCAAAACAAACTTGACTTCCCGGTTCTCAGAGAAAGCACAGACATTGAAAGAGACAACAATAGGACAAGATTATTGTTGGCTGTTGAAAGCTAAGTGCTATTGGTGACAATTCTAAATAAAATTATTGAAATTCAAATCGAATATGAGAGCTTCAACTTCGCCTTTGTAGCAATCAAACCACAAAAAAGAAAACTGATATGGTCATTGCAAGAATCATTACAATAAACAACATGAAGCAGCTGAGCAGTACCAATTAGTTGATATGGATATAGAACTTAGAAGCAATAGCATGATTCGAGGTATAATAACACATGAAGCTAGGATCATAGTTGTCAAAATTGCGGTTTTATTTATAAGATTTTTGGATGTTTTTCCAAGTTAGCTTGGGTATAAAACTGTTTTTATATAAACTCGTGGTAGAATTACAAGTTTATACATAAAATCAATAGAATCTTACGTTTTTAACCAAGTTTACCGATTTTACTTATTAAAGTCAATTAAACTAAAGATTGAAAAACACAATTCAAATTTCATAAGATACGAATATTATTGATTATTTGAAAGAGTTGGAATTAAAATATAAGAATATAATTGATAATAGTACTAATAATAATGTTGGCTTTGACAATGAAGACGGTAGCGGTGATGGTTATGGTGAAAAGAAAGTTGACAATAGTTTTTAGTTTTAATATTGAAAAGGGAATTAACAATTTTTTTATCTTTGTATTTTATTATTATATATTTCATATTTGTACTATTATTCATATTGTAATTTTATGTATTAGCATAATAAATTATGTTAATTTATTTGTAATATAAATATATAACTTTTATTGTGAGTTATGACTAAAATTTATGTTAAATTTATTTGTTTTTATCTTATATTTCATGTTTTTTATGATTATAGTACACATATCAACACTTTTTTAAAACTATTTTACATAAGTTGTAAGAACTTATATTTTTACATTTCGATTTTATGTTCCAACTCCACAGACCCTTTAGCGATTCTTGGTAGAATCACGAGCTTGACAACCTTAGCTAGGATTATTGCCTCCTACCAAATTGCATGCGTTTCCTGGGGTCAGAAAAGGGGTATCGTCTCATTGTTTTTTTTTTTGAGCAATCAAACACTAGAATTACTTACCTAGCCATAGAGAGAGCTTTCCGCTCAACCTCCAGCTCATATTGCAAGCGAGTAATTTCCTGGTTTTCCTTTTCTGCTTCCTTCCGAAGTTTGTTAACCCTTTCCTTCTCATATGATATTTCTACCTTGTTACTTAGAAGAGTTTCCAACTGCTCTTCAGCTTCTTGCCTTAACCTTGAAAGAAGTTCCATTTCTGATTCAACTGCAGCATGTTCCTTCATCAAGGAGATATTATCTTCCTCCCTTTTGGCTCTTAATTTTTCCAGTTCAGACCTTGCTTCTTCAGCCATTTTCTCAACTGCATCAATCTTTTCTCTTTCTTTTGAAAGCACCTTTTCAAAACTCTCGTTGATGTCCTTCTCAACTTGAGCCACCAAGGCATTATGAGACGCAACAGCATTTTCGGCCATTGATTCTGCTTCTATACGAGCTAGTTCCTCATTAACTACATCTGCAGCTTCACCAGTTGCAAGGGCAATAGCTGCTTGGGCTTTGGTAACTGGTTTATCTGGCTGGAACAACTTCGTATAACCTGAGCAAGAAAGGTAAGTACATCTTCGTCAGAAAGCTTTGGAGATGCAGCCTTTGCATATTAAACATTAAAAATAATTTACCAAATGCAAGAGCTACTATTCCCTGCTCTGCAGAAAGATCAGCTACAAGTGCAGGACATGCATCTGGGTTAATCTTATTGACATCTATGAAACCAGAAAGTCTGCGAAGGACCTGATATAAAAAGGTCACCAGGTCTAATTAGTCATGTCAAGAAGTACAACAATGAAGGTGCACCAAAAGAACATCATCTAGTTGAAAAGAACAACAAACCTCTCTATTGGCTTCTGGGAGCTGTTTCTTCTCCAAAGCCATCTTCCAACTTACAAGATCTTGCCGCGATAATGGGCTGTCAAAAGCATAAGAAACAAAAGGCAAGAAAGATAAACCTACACTGAAGAATCACAAATGCTGGGAAACAGAGGTATACATTGAGAACAGTATAAAAAAGACTCCACAACCAGTTTTAAGGAGATCGGCATTCATTAACTTTAACAATTAGAAGGTAATCAAGGGTAATCTTTCTTATGCACAGAAATATAACTTTATCCGTTCAATTTACACCTTGGAAGTGCTACCTTCCACAAGAGCAAGTGAAAAATATTCTAAATGGACTGGAAAGAGTTTCCAGCTTACCTTTCAGGAAAGAAGTAATAAGGACTGTCAGTTTCATCATCAGAAGAAATCATATCTCGCCTTGAAAGTTTGCTTGCAATAAGTCCAGCTTCTGCCAAGCCTAGTATTTCCAAAGCAACCAATGCAAGGGTCAGCAGTGAAAAGCAGACCAAATTTAAAATTTTCAACCAAAAACTAGCAAAGATTCACCCTTGCTTACCTTGAATATATATGAAATCAGGATCTTCAGGTGTAATGTCATCAAAGGCAAGCTCTGTCACATTCTCAATGTACATAGCAGGATATACTTTGGACATGGTAGTTCTGCAAGTGGGTGTATATACTGTGTGTTAGGCAGTAGATGAATTTGTCAAAAGAGACGTAAGAGAATACTAAATTGTTGTCTCAATGAAAAAGGTTACAGCTCTAGTTTATATACACATTTGTCTAGCTTAAAAATAGTAATAAAATCCCTAAAATAAGGAAACTCTTGAAAAATCTGTAAATAGAAAATCTGTTGTAAATGAAAATCTCTACCTAGCTGTAATTCCTAAAAATCAGGAAATCATATACGATTTTCTATAACTACACAATATGTAAAGAATCTTTTCCAATAAAGCTACATAATTTGACAGAATTATCCTCGTTTCTGTTTGCAAGTTCAAAGTTCAAATGCACAAAACTCTTCACCTTGACAAAGAACTGCTAGCTAACACCAACCATCGAGCATACTCACGACGTGTGCACAAGTCTCCAGGTCGTACATCAGCTTCAATCATCTGAAAGCAACAATCACGAATAGTTGACATACTTGAACTAATTCTATCACCCTTAAGTGTAAGATGATTGAAGAGCTTTAGAGTAGATAATTAAAATAATCTCCATGATCACATTGCGACAAAAGCTTTATCGTACTCAAAGAGGATACCCTCATGGATCCTTTTCAAGTCACTTAGTTCATTTATCAGTTTTACCCTTTAATACAGAAAGTCCTGAAATTCTCCTATAACATAAATGGCTTCACCTTCCTACCATACTAGGAACACCTTGCAATTAGTTATTTACTGCAATGGATTGTACCATTCTGGAGAAAAAGATGATTGGAGAGCTTGAGTATAAGACAAGATAACCACCATGATCACAATGCAAGAAAAGCTTTATCTTATTCAAGGAGGATGACACTATGGATACCTCTCAAGGCAATTAATTTCTGTCATAGTTTGACCCTTTCACAGATGAAGTCTATTGAAAATTTTCAATATCATATATGGCTTCACCTTTCTAGCATAAAAAGAACATCTTGTGAAGAACTTGTTATTGCTATGTCATTAATATGCGTGTGGTGTGTAGGCATATATTGGATGATTTTAAGAAACTCTTTTCAACATTATTATTAAAAAAATGGTTCAAGTGAACTAAGAGAAGCTCTCATGTACCCACCATAAGAGAACAACCTTACAATGGACTATTCATTGCTATGACATTTGCAAGAAACTCTGTTACATTCTCAATCCTTTTCTTAGCAGAGACTACAGATGTAAAAAGGAAAAGCGAACTCATCTTTGATTGGCAGATGACTTGCTCATTTTTGTTAATAGAACTCTAGATGCTGTCAAACTAGTGAAGGAAGGCCTCAAGGAATTCGTATCCTTATCTTGTTTAGCTGCAAACACACGAAGAGACAGTTCTTCTTTAGTGGAATGAATGAGGATGTCCAGAACATGATAATTGAGGAATTGGGTTTTGCGAGAGGGTCCATTACCTAAAAATGAATCAATCCAGTCAATGCATTGAAGCTAACCACCGCATGTGTGCTGAACTTGTCTATAGGATTTCAGGTTGTATATGTATATGACACTGGGCTAGTGGAGTCCTCTCCTATGTAGGAAGATGAAACATTTTCCATGGATGGGGAAGATGAAAATAGAGCAATGGCAAAGGCTGCACAGGAGGATGTATTTAAGCTACAGAATGAGGGGGAGCTAGACATAATTCATATCATTGAATGGAAAAATATTGCCCAACTCAAAAATATTTGGGCTCTATGCTTTGATGTTGAGATCAGACTGTGGCTTAGCTGGGTATGGCCACAACTTCTTAGGGGAAAATTTTTTTGGAATGTCAAGATCCCTTGTGAGGCTTGCCGGTCTTGGAGGAAAATATTCAAACCAGAACGATGGCTAAAGAGCTTTTCAAGTTGAAAATTGCAGATGGGAATAGGATTTCTGTTTGGTATGATAACTTGCATACGAGAGGATCCTTAGTGGACTGGTTTAGTGAAAGGAGCATCTACATTTTGGGATGGCCAAAGGAATCAAGACTCTGCTAGATTATTGGTAATGGGTTTTGGCACTGACAGAGGGACAATGGTGGAATCTAACATGGGAGGAACTGGCAACGAGTATTATTCCATCCTCTACCCAAGGGGCCTCCTTTGCATGGTGGTCTGAGATTTTATGATCAAGGAAGTGTTTAGCCTAGTCAACAGCATCACACTCTGCTAACTTGGTGAAATCTGGTCTGGCAAAAGCAGCTTATCCCTCAGCATGCTGTGGTTAGTGGTTCAGGAGAGACTCACACAATGGATAAACTCTTAGCTCGAAGTGTGACTAATCAAAATCTCTGTCTCTGTGCAAGAGAAAGGGTGAAACGCATGAGCACGAATTTTCCCTCTGTGATTATACTAAGAACACTTTAACCAAACTCCAAACAGAGCCACACTGCCTAGAAAATTTTTCTTGAGCTTTGTAGTTAGCCCACACTTGGCCCTTTGACCTAAGTGGAAAATTTTTTGGGTAAGAACCAAAGTGGAAAATTGCCTTGGCCAAACCATTTACTACATTTGGTAGGCAGAAACATAGAATTGGCAACCATGATGCAAGTTTTGAGGATGTCTCCAGAAAAATCCTAGCTCCACCTCTTTTTGTTAGTTAGGTGCTCTCTATTGGCTTGTAGTGAAAGGTGATCCATGCAACCTTTGACATCTATGGTGCATTCATCCACACCCCATTGTTTCCTCACCTTTGTTTTGTGAAGGGCTTGTGCCCTAATTTTTTACCTTTTTCCTTTATCATTGGAAATCTCTGAACATATCCTAAAAAAAAAGTATGAGCTGAGGTTTTTCAAAAAGTTAGGTAAATTCTATGCGAATTTCTTGCAATTCAACTTGCCAATGATTTTTTTATTCACCCAAACTTTGGGTGCTATAGAAAGGAATAATAGCTTCAGGATCAAGGATACAGGGACATAAACAATTGTGTGTATTTCAATATGCAATTTATTCTCCAGTTTCCCTGTTATCTTCACCATAATGGCAACTATTTGCTTGAGTTACCCTTAACAAAGGTTCATCTGCCTCATGAGCAAGTATCTTGATTTTTTTTTGGATGAGTACAAGTATCTTGAGTTATCACCTATTAGAACCCATGTACAACTTAAGTCTCTACAATACCAACTCACTAAAGGTCTCTAGCCATGTGATAGTGGTAGAACTGAGGTGCCGGATCCTTCTCCCAACCAACGTACCGAAAAAAGGCCAGGCATCATAAGTTCCCTAGGGAAAGCTGCAATGAGACCTTTCACTTCTGACTGAGAATCTTTAATTAATATGTCATCCAATTTTGTCTTACACTAATGTTCCTTATTGCTGTTTTGCAAGAAATACATAGAAGTGAGAAGAGCTATGCCATAGTTTACTATAAGTGCAAATGCAGGAAAATAGTCTCCTATATATATTTCTATACACTCCCTTCCTCTTTTTTTTTTTTGGATAATTACTTCCTTCCTCTTTTGATTTTCCTTTTCCTTGGAATTGAAATCATCCATATTAATAATGATTTAGCTCTTTAGGTTAATTTTATATTGATAAATGGAAAGCTATTCTTCAGGTACTAAGGTCCAGAGAAAGCATAAGAATACCTTAAATGCTTGCAATGCAGCTAATGCCTGTCCCTGAACTTGATCGACTGTTGGAGGAACTAAAACCTTTCCAGGAGCAACCTGTAGAGATTCAGATAAGATAGATGGAGCAGGAATACCAGCAGCAGAAAAGATATTGCCATATATAGGCGATTTGAGAAAAGTTTTGCTCTCATCAGTTCCCTGAAGGCCATTCTCATCTGACTCCTCCTCCTTTGAATAGGTTGGAGCAGCAATGGACACGGTTTCAGAAGTGATGCTGTCTTCTGAGTTGCGTACTTCCACCACAGAACTAACTTCTGAAAAGGACACCTCAGATGTTCTATCCACATCACCATTTTCTTCAGCAGAAGGTGAATTAAGCTTCTGTGTTTTGTCCCCCAATACAAACTGAGATTCTGAAACCGAGTCTAACTCTGAGCTGATTGAAACATTAGGATTTACAGATGCACTTGCATCAAGCTGTGTATTGATAGATTCGTCTAAAAAATTCAAGCTTCTGCTGTCAGATGGCCTATTCTCCTCATTGTCTACACTGGTTGAATCATCAAGAACTAGATTTTCTGAGGATTCAACAGTTGATAAAGTAACTTCCGAGTGATGCCTTTCATATGAATCTTTATTTTCAGCAGCACCTATGCTACCAATATCTGACTCAGGAAACTCAGTGGAGCTTAAACTTGCATAAGGAGCAACTGATGAGCCACCAGAAGTCAACTCCTCAGCCAAATTCTGTTCTTTAGAAAGATTCATATCAACCTCAGTACCTGGGAGACTTTTTTCTTCTACTGATGAAGACCCTAGTGCAATCTGATCCACTGATCCATGTTCTCTTAGAATTTCATCTCCTTGAGATAATACTGGAGAATCTGCAACTACAGATGTCTCACTTGTGGCATCCACATTTTCTTTTTCCATGCATGGGACCTTCTCTAGAATTTCTCTGTCCAAAGTTTGGTCATCATGAGTTAGGAATGCTTCTTGCTGAGTTGTCAAGGGCTTCATCTCCTGCTTAGACACTGCATGCATCATGAATCATGATGCATATAGCTCAAAATAGTGAAGCTTGAATGAACCAATAAGTACACCCCAAAAAGACAAAAAAAAAAAAAGGGAACCAAAATTATGCAAATTGCAGGTTTTAGACAGGGAACATGACCACTTACTCGAAGTGTTTTTATTGCTAATGGAAAAGGCAGCAACTGTTATTCCAACTGTAAGCACAACACCTGCTCCGACCATTCCTGAAAGAAACTAAATCCCAAGTGTTATTTAGTCCAAAATAATCAAACAAAATTTCCTAAACAAAGGAAAATCATAACTTACCATAGAGCTAAACAAACTCACACAAGTATATCCTGACTCAGCTATAAGTAAGTCCACTTGGCTCACATACTACTTAAGCTCAACTTCTATTATGATGCTTGCTTGAGATTAGCTACACTGCAATCTAGTACAGCTCAAACCTAAAGCTTTTCGACATCCTATCAAGTGGAAGTCATCTAAATAGTGCTTCTCTTCATGCTTAATTTGAGGGCAAGCTTAGTTGCATTCTAGTCCTCTCCAAACTCCAAATAAGAATTTAATTTAAGACAACTTTTCTTTCACTTTAAAAAAGAGAAATAGCCAATCTAGGTGAGCTCAAGTTGCAAAAAAAGTGGAGAATCATTTCCACAGATTTACTATTAACACATCAGGTGATGAAATTTAATTTATCTTTCTCTTAAGAAAATAGGGGTAATCTGGTTGAGCTTGAGCTCCAAATAATTTAAGCAGACCTAAATCATAGAAAGCCATCATCCCTGCAATGAATCAGGCACTTTTACTAATTTACAACCACAGCTACTGCCAAAACAACTTACAAAAATAAATTGGCTTTGCACTATAATGCTCTATCCACCAGTACATAATACTGACAAATTTTCCCTGTATTCATTTGGTGGCATTGATTATTCCCTGAACCTTGTTATGACTTAAGTCCTTAAAAGTGATACGCCATATAAGTGAACAAATGAAAATTTGAAACATGACCCATCATGTTAGGAAAACTAATTTGATTGGTTACAAAAACTTCAATGAGTCAAATTTTACTTGCTTGTGCCTACCACTAAACTATCCACGTTTATCACTCCTAGTAAAGAATTTCTCAATCAGTAGCTAGCCATGTCTTTCATGGTTAATTACAACTTTACGGGAAAAAAAATCAGGTATATGGAAAAGAATTCCTTTTCTTGACTCTTAACAAGTGAAATGGGCACTGTTATCGTATTTCTAACTCTATTAACCCAAAATAATAATAATAATAATAAACTTTATCCACTTTTCTAATCAATCAACCAACAAAGATATCGCATTCCCAATTATTGAGAAAAATACCAAATTCGATCAAACTAAAATTCCTAACCTCCAAGCCACATCTTCCTGTGCGAGTCGGTCCCCGGGCCATCCTCCGAACCGGACCAACCGGAAGAATTATCATGTCCGTTATCGGAACCGGCCCAGGAGCCCCAATTCCGACGAGTCTCAACACCGTTGTTTCCACTCTGAGCGATACAAGTAGTGCGAATTCGCGCATCGAGCTTCCGGAATCGCGTGGACCGTACGAAAACGGAACGGTTCAGCTTCCAGGAATAGGAGGGAGTAAGAGCTAATCGGAGCTGGAGTGAGCCCGGAGTCCACGTGTCTGCCGTTGAAGCCATTTGAGAAAAAGAGAGACGTAAAAGAGAGAGCGAGAGAGAGAGAGAGGGTGGGGTGGGTTTAGGTGGATTGTACAAAGGGGGGACTCTGTTTGTTTGTTGTTTGTTCAGTTGAGAGCGATGAGAGAGAAGTAGAGTTATTGTTTTTTTTGGGGGGTTTAGGGTTTTTGCATTTGTTTGTACGAGAATAATTGCAATTTTGTGTGCTTCTGGTATTTGGATCTGTTGCTTTTTATTTTGGTTTTTGTTATTGACAGCAACATGATATTTAGAACATATGTTGTTGGCCTTCTTTCTTCTTCTTCTTCTTTTTTTTTTTTGACTTTTCTTTTGCATTTTCTTATACATCAGCCTTTTTATAAAAATTAAATGCAAATAAAATATAAAAAATTCTCAAATTTAAAATTATTCTATATTATATTTGAATTAGGACATGCGAATATAAATTTCAATACACAGGAACCATATAGAAAGAAGAAAGTTTTTACTTATTTTAAAATTGAATTGTGGGATTTTTCTTTTTACCAGCTATATGAGATCCAAAAAGAAAACTTTGAACCTGCTATCCGGTTGAAATAACAATATCTCCAACATGTTGACCTAAGGTTTTTGCGAACTATGGAAGTTTAAAAATGTAGGAAATATTCTATAAATTGTTATACAAACATTTTTTTTTTAAATAGTTCCGATGCTTAAAAAATCTATTACATGAACATGAATCTTTGAAAAAATCTATTACGGAACTCCTCTTCGGAATAAGGCTTATGACATGTGGATTGAATCTTCGAAAAAAATCTAGTTTTTAAAATAAAATAAAGTATTTAGAAAAGCATTTTAGGATGAAATTTGTTTATTTAAAATGGTATTTATGCCTTTCGATAACATATTTGCCGCATAGGAAAAAAAGAAAAAAAGTGGGGGAAAAAGAAACATTTGCATCAACTATTTTTTTATATATAGCAGTATGGGTTTGGTGGAGCACAAATAGAAACGACTTCAAGATGGAAAATTCTAAATTGAGCTACATATTCCCAATATGCTCAGACAAGACCATAACTCATTCTAAAATTGCAAGGAGAAAAGGACCCTTATGGGATCGAGGCAAGGTTGTCGAGCACTTGCAAACGTTTAAGGCAATTTAACTGCCTCTTGTTTCTGATATATATATATTCTCTCTTATAAGCAGATATCTGACATGATATATGTATATATTTGCCTCTTCCTAATGGAGGAACTGAGCATGCAACACTTTCCAGCTCAAAACTCAAAGTCAGAGAGTTAGAGCACCTAACTACAGTAAATTATATATCTGGATCATGAAATGGTGACATGGAAAAGGCCTTAAGAGATGTTACTTTTTTTTTGCATTCTAGCAGTCACCAAAAGGAATGTTTTGACTCTAGAATGAGAAGTCACTACCAAGAATTCATTAATACATTAAGGATACATGTAATTTTTCAGTGAATTTACAACTTCGAGGGGAAGAATAAACACTGCAGTCAGACTTCCACTGAGTGAGCTTTATCATTCAAGATCGGTGTGGCTCCTTCCCATAACTCTGTCAGCTCTTTTCGTGACCAGGAACTAACAATTACGGGTCCCAATGTTGAAGGTACCTGTATTGACAAGAACCAAATCAACAGTTGCTATTTAGCTTCTTATGTTGTCAACCTAGATATTTGGATACATGCAATTTTAAAGTGAATTTACAGCATCAAGAGGAAGAATAAACACTGCAGTCAGGCTATGCATTGAACAATGAACTGGAAAAAGGAAAAAGAATAAAAAAAGAAAAAGAAGAAGAAGAAGAAGCACAAGCTATCTGTAGATGCAAAGATCGGATGAACAATTTCTACCGCAGACACACATAAGATGCCAAAGCACATGGTACAAAAATTAACCAGCAGGTATAAAAAATGAGACATGTCTATTGGAACAGAATGATGATACAGCTGCAAAATACTGGTTGCAAAAATTTACTGTACCAGCAAGACAAACCCATTCTACCAAGCTTAGGAAAAACCAAATAAGAATCTGCTCTTTTTGAAAAATAACGGAGGAGGATTTTCATTATGATACCAGCCAAAAGATATATATTGAACAAGTGGATAGAAATGCACATAAATAATTATTATTCTGGAAAGCATTTGTTGATTTGCATGCAATTACAGTGAACAGGGCCGGTAAAGATGACAGTATCAATGAAAAAACATTAGCTATGAATTAAAACCTGCCCTAACAAACCATCTGTCTGCCTGCATTCTTTTAGCATATGTTCATTATGTCAAGCAATGCAATAAATTTATTCAAAACAAAACTTCCTCTATCATATCTGTGCATCCATCCATCAATATGAGAAGATGCAACATACAAGAAGCTTTCAACAGAAAGAGAAAGATAAAACACCAGGCATGTACCAGATAAAGAAGGGCAGGCTGAGGTGAATGAGTCAAAACTCCCGCTGCTAATGCAATAACAAGTCCCACAGCATATCCAGGCAGAGCATACCATATGTATTTGTGGCCCTTTGAGGAATGCAAATCATATAGATTGACTATATCCCTGCTCTTTCGGTAATCAAAACAAAGGACTAATGCCAAAAGCATGGCTGGAATGGCCTAGAAAGTGAAGAAACTCAGTGCTAGTTCAAGCAACACTTGAGAATGAAAAGTATAAAGACTATGCCATCTGATAGCTTTAAAATAATAGGGAGAACTACAAGAGAAAAGAAACATTTATTGGGGAAAAAAATCAACTGGGTCAAGGAGGAAGTTATGCTAGATTTGTACAAAAAGGATAGAGAACAAAATGGCTAATGCTTAACAAGGATGCATCCCCGTATGATAGTTCGTGAATCAGTCAAGTTATTAACTTGTTGATAAATGGATTTCTAAAAAAATGAAATTTCTAAGTGTGAAAAACGTCTAATAACTAGAACCATATTAAATGGATGGGATCCAATCTTAGAAATTTTGAAGCAAAGAGGAAAGCCAGCACTAAAATAACATCTGATGAAATGTTTCAAAAAATTCCAACAGCATGAAAAATAGATAAATCAGAGGATCAGATGCCATACCATGTCACCAAGACCAAGCATCATGTAATCAGCAGCATTGCCTCCAGGAAGCACTCCACCCAACAAGTTCCTTGGGAACATAATCTTTACTGGCAACTCCAATTTCTTTGTTATTAACTGCAACCCAGGAAGACTTAAGCTATTGGCAACAGTATGAACGGGATTTGAGGCTTGTTGAGTGGCCACTGATACCATAACGTTTGCTCCAAAGAATCTCTCAGAATAGAAGACCCAAAAAATATCATAAACAAAGAGACAGACGAGGAGCATTGCGCATATTTTTATATTGGGAAGACGTACATGGCTCACAAATGCAATACAGATTGAAATGCCCAACAAATTGTTCAAGATCCAGTGCCCTGAAACAAGCCAGGCAACAACTGTAGCAGTACAAACCAACAACAACAGCCCTTGAGATCTTGTAAATGACTTTGAACAACATCGTGACAAAAATGGGTCAGCTAATCCAAACTGTGACCTAATGTAGACCAGATAAGGAGACAAGCAGAAGAAAAGGGATGACACAGAAGCAACAGCGGTGAAGGCAGTAAGAAGTTGAGAAACAGAAGAGAAGAGATAGAACATTAAAAGCAAGCTGCATGAGCTCATTATTGGAATCATGAGTGCTTGTGACCTGTCCAAAGTAATGGATGCTTCTGACAAGTCGCGATTTCTCTCCATTTCTTTTCCATAATTTAGTGCACGAAATGCAGAACCAAATGTCACAGCTATTGCTGTCAGAATGAGTGTAACGGGAGCAGGCTCCAACAGATATAACAGATTCCAAAACGATTCCATTTGTGACAAATTCTCTTTCTACCCCAGTATCTCAGGCACATCAACTGCACATATAAAAAATTGCAATAAACTGTTTCTTTTTTCCCCTCTTATTAAGCCTGCCACCAAAGCTGCATTACATCCCCGTTGGCAATTATTTGGAGAAATGCATGCAACCTACAAAGAAAATAAAGGTCCAAAGCAAAACAGGTGAGAAACTAAAAAAACACAAGAATATCCTACAAGGATAAAAGGAAAGATGATCACCTATGAACCAGTCGTCATATGGCTGCTTATAACTAATGAAAGGACCCAAGAGAATGCCTTATTATCAAGGTAAGCTCTTGAGGCTGTACTTAATAGAAGATGGAATATGCTATAGGATAAGGCAGTAAGGCGTGAAGGAAAATTCCTGACCCAAAAGATTGAAGGAAAAAATCTTCCAAGAGAAATCTCTAACCCAAAAAAAATAAAACCTGCATTTTTTTCACATTCTTACAAGTTACAAAAGCAAGCTGGCTGGCTGCAATCCCCTTTCACCACCGTGAACATGCTTTTACTTAGCCTAAGCACTCTACAAAACACCATTGCATTCAAAAGTTCTCGTCTTTGAATTTTCCACTTTCCTTTTAAGCAGGATAGTAGCCCAGCTCAGGCCGTACGGAAAACATTTTCCGTGAAACAAATGCTATCAGGATATCCATATTCTCCATCACAAAAAGTCAACTCTTTCATTTTTGTTTATCGTCAAAGGAAAAATCAAAATAAAATTAGTATTACCCTGAAACGAAAGATACATAAAAAGTCACACTAATTGATAATCTCAACTTCCAATGAAGCATCGAATCGGTGCAACAACTACTCAAATAAGACTATTAGGGCTTTGATAGAGTAATGCCCAAAGTATAAAGAGCACAGTGAAGATCTAATTAATGTTACGAAAAGGAATTAAAATTGCGCGATTGAAAAATTAGGGTTTTGACGATTGACTGACCTTGGACCGAAGACGGCTGAGAGTACCGTTCTTCGTCTCTCTCTGTCTCTTTCTGATCAAAGCGGCTCCATCTTCATTTCAGAGCAAGGTGAGGGATCCAAGTGAGAGTTATTTCCATTTTTGTGCCAAGATATTTGGTTATTTGCATATTGGCCCCACCTAGTTCGAAAAGTTTTATTCATGGACGCCCACGGCCCACCGAGGAAGCAAGCTTCGAAGCTGGTTTTGTTTTATTAACCCTGGATTCAATTATCTAGATAAAAGTTTGGGCCTTATGGGCTTATAAGATTTCGCCCAAATATTAAGGCCCAGAATTTACTTGGAAGTCTTATCTAAGCCCAAAAGGTTCTTGGATTTCAAAACTCTAATTGGCATGACAAATACGAAGTTGGTTTATTTCTTTGACAGTACATCATACCTTCTTGTTGATGCTTACCTTTTTTTTTTTTTTTTTCAAACTTGGTGATGCTTACTTCATGTAAGAAAGTCATTTCATTTGGATTGGAAAAACGCACTTGGTTACGTTCAAGGATCGAATTTAAACTGGACAGTTGGCCTCTTAAATTGAACTATTTTAGAACAGTTGACTTTTATTTATGAAGTATGGGAACAATATTTTTTTATTTTATGATGATTTATCCTTTCTTTAATGCATTTAATTTGAAGTTTTACTTCTCAATTATCATTTACTATAAGCAAATATAACATCCTTTAATGCATTTAATTTGAACTCTTGCTTCTCAATTATCATTTACTATATATATATATATATATGAACCCTCATTTATCAAGAATATAAATGTTGGAATTTTTAGACGTCCATGTGAGAATAAAGAAAAAAAAAAGGATCTAAACAAAATCAAGAGTATAAAAAGTAAAAAGAAAATATTCCATAAAAGTTTATAGTTTTTTTTGTGGTTAATGCTGCAAATGGCACCTATACTTTTCCCATTTTTGCAATTAAGTACTCAAATTTCGAAAAGTTTCAATTTATTACCCAAATAAAGTTTTTGACTCACTTTTGACACCAAAAGTAACTCCATCTATTTCTATTCGTGAACATGGATGGCACTACCAATAAAGATGTAAATGGGCCGAATTTAGGACAAGTTCATTGAAACTTAAACCTAACCTAGCAAAGGATTTATAAGTTCAAAACTCACTCAGACTTGATAAGGTTTTTTTTCATCGGACTCGAACCTACCCCATCTAACAAATAAAGCACCCTAAACTTAACTTGATCTTGATCTAAACGACAATTAAATCTTTTTTTTCATACTTCAACTTTTTTTCATGTGTCATTTCTTTAACTTATTATTATTCTACTTGTAATGGAAATAAGAGATAAATTAAATATAAAAATTAAAAATATAAAAGTAAAATAAAATAATTTACTAAAAAAATATAAATATATACTGATTGAAAATATAAAAATAATAAAATAAAATATACTAATTATAAATTATAATATTAATTTATTATGTAAAAAAAAACCAGGTCAAGTTTTCTCATCGGGTTTTTTCTAAATCTTGTAACCTAACCTTAAATCCTATCAGATTTTATTTCATGTTCCAAAACCTGACCCTAAACCCTATATGGTTTAGATTATGTAATTAATCTAACTTTGACATATGTCATCTATCACTATATATAACAAATGAAAGTGTATCACAATTAACTATAGCTTTCCAATAACATGTTTGGTTGACATAATAGTTATTCAATAGAAATCTTTGTTGCGAAATTAGGAATTGCAAATCTACCCATCAAATCTTAACCCAACAATTAAGTTATTAATTGAAGTAAGGATATATTGATATGCTTTAATATATTTCTAATATAATTAATGTCATTTTAAGTGTAACCAAATAAAAGTAATAACTATTACTTCTCTACTATATATCTTAAAAATCGTAACTCTACTTTATTTCTTTTTGCAAAATAAATGTATCATAAAAAAGTTAGTGATGGTATAGAAATTCTCTAAAAAAACTTCGTCCTTTAACCTTACCATTCATCTTTAATGCTAAACTTTAACCTCAATATTTCTTTTCTACCATGACTTTGAACATCACTACTCATCTCTAAACCCAACATTCTAAGTTCTACCTATGTTGGCCCATTATTCAAATCTATGGTTTTTCAAGACATGTAGCATATCTTGCACATTATATAACACACACACTATTTACACAAGATGGAAAATTCAAGAAAAGAGAGTGAAAATTTTCAAGCTTGTTATTGATGTTAAGTAGGTTATCATATCTTATAATTTAATACAAGGGGTTGTGGAGTTCATAAAAAAGTCATTCTTGTGAAAATTTTCAAGCTTGTTATTGATGTTAAGTAGGTTATCATATCTTATAATTTAATACAAGGGGTTGTGGAGTTCATAAAAAAGTCATTCTTGTGTCCTTGTATAGAGTAGGAAACCTCATGTAATTTTCCTGATTGATTTACAAATTTTGGTTAACTTTAATCTATCCCTCTAACTTCATTTGTTTCCCTTGTATGGAAGAGCTAATACATAAGTGGACAAGCAACATTACAGACATATAACTCAACATTTGATAAGGCTATCAATATTCTATATAGATATTACATACATATATGATTTATATATAGCTTTTAATAAGATTGCTAAGATTTCTAATGACAAAAGTGGATACATTCAACTCATACACATGGCAAACTTTACACCAAGCCTTGAGATCATTGATATATCAAGCATTGTCCTTTAACATTAACTTTCATCTTGAACATTGTAGATGTAGAGATCTAATTGTGGTGGTTATGTGCCTTAGAGAAGTGATTTAGCAATGACAAGTGGAGATGACTTAGAAAAATGGGTAAAGGAGGAAGAGCAGGTAGTCTCAAGGGGGCTTGAATGCATGCATAACAAGTGGAGGAGTTATAGAGCGTCAACCTCACTATTCTTAATGAGAGGTAATGTGTTTTTTGTTATAAATCTTGTTTAATCCTTTAAAATAGTAGTCGAACAGCACCGCAATGTTTCTCTAATATATGAATTATGTTGAATGCGGAAGAGTTCTTTAGTATTTATAGAGTCTGGTCATTAGTAATGTCTATTGGATCACATTGACAATCAATGGCTAAGATAAGTTTTATTAATATATCTTCTCATGGACTTCTTGAGTCCAAGTCTATGAAAAGTCTCTCTAAGTGCATGAGTTACCCTAGGAAAGGTTATGAGTAGAATGGACAATCAATGGCTAAGATAAATCCTCCTATTAATGTATCTTCTCATGGACTTCTTGAGTCTAGGCTCATAAAAAGCCTCTTTAAGTATATGAGTTACCTTAAGAAAGGTTGAGAGCAAATGGGTTGATTCAACAATCCCTACTCAAAGTCTACCATATTAAATATTCTTAAGTTATCTCAAAAGATGGACTAAACTCACTAGGTTTATTACTTAACCTAATGTGTCAAGCTAAATAATCAATAAGTTTAGCTCAATATATCAAATCAACAATTTCAACCCTTTATAAACTCCTACCTTTATATAGCACTCTTTTTTTCCAACTGCTATATATTACAAAATCCATCTTGTTGAAGGATAAATATTTATACTATTAGATTATCAAAGTCTTAGCTATAACACTTTATACTTTTATCAATCCTCTTTAAACTCTAATAAATGTTTATCTTATATGCTCTGCATGATAATAAACATTTGCTATTTTGATTTAATCTAAAAGGCTATCCATGGGACTTTAAAAACAATTTCAAACTAATTAAAAACCGTGCAATGCACGGATAAAAATTTAAAACTTAGAATTTGGTGAAGCAGAGACTACAGTAATCATTGGTTTTGTCCTTTTTGTCCTCTTGTATCTTCTCACTAAACGTTAAAAAATGACAATTTTTCAAAAAAATTATCTAGTCAAATAAGAAAATAAATAATGAAAAAATTTGCTTTTCTTCTAAAAAATTACAAATCTCTTAAACTTATCAAGAGAAATGATCAAAACAAAACAACATGATGATAAAAAAAGTAAAAACGAAAGTGTTATAATTTATAGCAATTCAATTTATTGGATTAGCATCCAATTGAAAACTAAGCTTCAAAGTTCATTTATTAAACTTTTTTTCTTTTAGTTGTAATGAAAAGGAAATAAGCAAACACAAATTAATAGACCAAAGATAATAGAAAATATAATGAAAAATAGAAGTAATTATATTTGTGGTAACTAACGAAGTCATTTGCCATGCTGTAGCAATAGTATTATAACTTATGCTATTTGTCATAGAATGCAATATGATGTGCATTATAATTTATTATATTATATTATATCATATTATATAATATAGCATATGATTTGGTTTATATATGATATGCAGGATATATGTTTCACAAATTATATTAACTAGCTTTGTTGATTTGACTAAAAATTTAATTGCATATGTAATCAATAAAAATTAACGATGCTATAAATACATGTAGTAGATGGAAAATAGAATATAAAAGATAAGAACCTCCAAAATTATGTATTATTATATGATAATATGATTTGGCAAAAAAAAATTAATGGAAAAAGTAACTAATGAACATCAATGACATCATAAATAAAAGTAAAGAATAAAAAATATAATATAAAATCTAAAAGTTTTGGAAATTATATATTATAATATGATTTAATTAGTTGATGCTAATTAGTTAGTGAATACAACTTTTATAAATGAATCTCTTATTTGGTTGACATCATTCTATCTTTTCTTTTATGGTGTTAACATGTTCAATACGGATGAAACATATTATTACTTGGTAGCTATAGGTTGGGCATGAATGCAACCTTTACCTTTGTAGCCTATCTTACAATACAAATTAAAAAAAATTGCATCTGAAACTTGACTCGTGACATGTTGAAATCACCTTAGAACAACTTTGTAAAATCACCTTAGAACAACTTTGTAAAATCTATAGGTTTCTACATATCTCTTAAAACTTGATTTTTTTTCCATTTAAAATATCATAACCATGCATGCACAAATTAGAAGCCAATTTTGCTTTTAAATATAAATCAGAAACAATGCAAACATTATAAATTTCAAAATTTCAATAGAAGTACCAAATAATTACATAATGCAATATATATTAATCAAGTGTCCACTTAAATTGGAGAAGTGATAAAGGCTACCTAGATTGAGGTGTTGGTTTCGGATGGTGGGATATATTAGTAAAGTAAATTGATCGAGTATTCTTTATATTTATCATGTTTAATAATATTTTTAACAATAATCAAATTAGTTTATCTCATTAAGAAATTAGTGTATTTATTAATAAGTTATAATTTTTTTTTAAATGAATCATTTAAATCGTATCTAATAAGTATTTTGTGTTTATGTTGTTAATAGCATGAGATATATCTTACAAGACTTATTAATATAAAAAAAAACAACTTAATTGAATTTATATCCAGTAAAAAAGAAAAAGCTTGTCAACACAAAACCTGCCTACACCCCCAACCTCCCCACCCTCCCCCGACGACGTGGCCAACTATTTCCTACGAATCCTGTGGATTAGTTAATTAATCTCAATCATCGTAGAATCTATGTGTCAGTCCTAAAATAACCCGTGGATACTAAGTAAGACACAAGGTGCATGTTCCTAGTCTCAAGCGGATGTCACGGAGAAGAATCGGACAATGGGCGTCCACAGCATACAGAGTCATCAACCATAAAATTGGTTCAACAAAAAATGAGTGGTTATGTACCTAATGATGACCATTCTACTGTTATCGGCTATCCAGTTCTACCTGTCACCACCACCAATAGAAAATCGTATTAGACTAATGGTAGGACCATCATCCCTCACATACTCAGAAAAATTCTTAGGTAAACCCAATGAGTTGTGCATGATATGACATCTAAGCAATGATGGATTTAGAATTTTATTTAAGAAATGAGTTGCAAATTTTATTTTTTCAGACATGATGAGTTTATGAACATTAATAATTCATTGTCTTTTTTATTTTTTTTTTTGTTTTAAAACAAATAAGTCTTTAGGGACTAATTTAAAAAGCTTTCAAATTTGACGGGTGTTAGCCAAACATCAGCACCCACCCCTTTTCCCTCCACCTCCACTGTCGTACTTACTATCCATTTTTATATACACACCTTATTGAAGTAGTGGAGACGGATAATATAAGTGACAACTTAAATAGTTTTTTTATAAACATCATAGGAGTGGACATGGAAGAGTATAGACAAGGGGTTAGATCCTAAACCTGCCCTTAAAATTCGAAATGTCTAAGATTGAAAATATAGCATATCCTTTTTATGGTTCCGGTCCTTCTTCATATGGCGTGTCTTTAACTGAAGTCCGAGTTTGTTCGCCCTTGTAAATCCCGCCCCCACAATCCTTATCATAGTCCCTGATGTGGTAGGTCCTTTTGTGACCAAACTAAGCCGCGTTGGGACCGTCCCTCGGATAGATCTGCCGTTCCTTTCTCATTACGACAACAAGCGCCCACTGCCTACCGGCCATTAGCACTATTATCCCATTCTCGGAGTTGCCCACAAGACTCTTGCTTTTTGCCCAGTCGTTGGTTCATCCCACTTTCACAATCAACCCATTTTTGGCTCCAAACTGCCAAGCACGCCATTCCCTCTCTATTTCATCCCCGTTCACTTCCCAACTTCTCTCCATTCATCTATAAAATCTCGTGTTTCTAAACCATCTAGTCGCAATATACGAATCATATAGATATATACAAAACTCTTGCTTTTTGCCCAGTCGTTAGTTCATCCCACTTTCACAATCAACCCATTTTTGGCTCCAAACTGCCAAACACGCCATTCCCTCTCTATTTCATCCCCATTCACTTCCCAACTTCTCTCCGTTCATCTATAAAGTCTTGTGTTTCTAAACCATCTAGTCGAAATATACGAACATATGTCATAACATTTATCTTGACTTTTTTTTTTCTCCCTTTTTCTCTTGTTCTCGAGTATATCTTTATCTTTTCGAGTTTTAATACTTAGAATTTTAATTCTATTGACTCTACAAACATCCGTTCGTTTCCTTTTTCATAGAATAAAATAATTTTCTCATATTTGGGTTATTCACCAAGTTCCAAGCTGGCAAAGTTTCATGCTATCGCAAAGACCAAGCACTGAAATCTTTTGTCATAAGCATCTGTAGTCAATAAATAGAAATTTTGTTTTTATTCAAAGGACATATAATTGCCCTTACTTTTGGCTTTTTACTACTACTGCTTTTTAATTCCTTCCCTTTTCCTTTTGCCAAACTCGTACTCTCCATTAATATTCCCGTTTCAAGATCTCGCAGTATATTAATATCGATTCCATCATCTTTAAATAGCCCCAAATTTCAGCTTGCTAGATATATATAGTGTAATGTCTTTTACTTTCCTTGATAGTGTCCCTGTAATAATATCCGACATAGCTTTCACTGGAAAATTAATGTACATGACGTATGCGCTAGACCAAACCAGCTTTTTGTGAAGATACGAATCCTGAATTTCCATCCTTACCGTTTTGATTTCCTTATTAATCTTTTGGGCACATTACTACATTGGAGAAGACAGGGTTCCGGGTTCTTCTGTATTCGCCCCGGATCGAAAGAACCCGGAATACACACAGCTCTGTAGCTCCATTACAAACACACGGAGGTTTGAAAGATGAATGGAAGATTGAGAATTGCTGTGGCTTTGATGCTGCCGTTCCTGACCCGTATTTGGTCATCGGAGAATCGGCTTCTTGTCAACATGACTCTGGTACAAAATGCTTCTGCAATGGGAGCATGTGAGTTTTATTTTATTTCACGTACACTTTTGGTGAAATATATTAAGTTTTGTCTCTTCTTTACGCTTTTGTGAACAAATGTCCCGAGACACACGTCGGAGACATCAAAAGGGAAAACTATCCATCTGTTAGTTTTTTTTTTTTCGTGAAATATGTAATCAACTCTACAAAATTTCTCCTTTTTCTCTTAACCATTGTCTCTCCAGCACTCGCTAATCCACCCTTATCTGCTTTTACATTTCATGAATTCATTGTTTTATTAAGTTTATGCCTTTTTTGGGGTGGTGAATGGAAGCAGTTTGTCTAGATGGAAGCTTACCGGCATATCATCTGCACAGGGGATATGGTTCTGGAAAAAACAATTGGCTTTTGCAGTTCGAGGTAAATCTCGATTCATTACTTGTAACTAGCTAGATGAACGACAGTCAATTAGGGTGGCGAAACACATGCATCCGTTTTATCAAGTGTTCTATGCACCAGTTAAGGAGCCGAGAAATTTTTTTTTTTTCTGTACTTCGCTAAAAGAATGTGTATGGAATCTTAACGAGCGCAAGAAAAGCATTTTCTAGCATTTTCCGTTCAATATAAACATAAATAAACATGTAGAATAATATATGAGTAGAGATAATTTTGTATGAAAAGTGTGAATATAAAAATTAAACCTGGGTATGTCCTTTTTTTTTTTTAAATGCGTGTGTTAGCTCATTTTAAATATTTATAATTTGCAAGCTGATAAAAAGTAAATTCCTGGATTGGATACTCCCATATATGTTGTGAATTTTTTGGAAGTTTATCAAAACACCTCTAATGTTCGTGTTTCTTTTTTAAGGATGTTTGACTGAATCTATAAAAAAAGAATGTGCAGAATAAAAGAAGAATAGTAAATTTCCTTAATCAGAAGGATTTTGTTTTCTTGTTTTGATGGAAAGATTTTTTTTTTTCCCCTTAAATCCTATTACTAGATGTTTTGAAAGAATTATATATATATATATATGGGAGTAGATAATACTTATGAATTAAACATTTTATAGAGATACAACAAATGTAGAGGAGTGTGAAATTTTTTCCTTATATAGTCGCTTAACGGGTACTCCTAGAATTATCAAATTCGTTATTAAATAATTGTCCTCTGTAGCACCACGTATATATTCCTTATAAAACATACACACATATATTAACGTGACAGAAAACAAGTCAGCTTTAGTTAAAACCAATCACAAAATGCCACGTCAACGTAACTTTTTGTGTTGTAGCTCACTTCAATGTTACATTAACAGTGACAACGTGGCGACTACTTTCTCCTTTTTCTAGTTGTGGATTGAGATATTATACGTGTTTAAGGGGAAATCGATACGGCATCGATACTATGCGACTCTTTTTTCTCGTGCCTTGCGAGTGTCGTTCGGCAAGTAGCATTTTGCATTTCATTTTTCAGAAACCATAAAACATGAATGTACCTTTTTTTTTTTTAATTTCTTCAAATTAAGTGCTTAAATCCTAAACCATTTAAAAGTGTGGTTTTAGTTCCTATTTTATTGTTTTTTTGGGTAAAACAATAAAAGAATTAAAAGCACATTTTATTATTTTTAAAAAAGCAAAATTGTAATATAAAATATCAAAAAACACTCTTTTTTTTTTAGTTTTTAGAATTTAAATGTTTGATTTAAAAAATTAAGAGCCTAAATGCACATGGAGCATCTTACATTTTAGTAAGTGTTATTTTTTTTTTAATGTTTACAAATATCCAAAGCAATTCTTAAGAATAAAAAAAATATTTATATTCTCATGCACTTACTTCTTTTTATCAAGTGTATTAGTAATATTAAAATACAAAATTTCTTAAATTTTTTAATTTGTATTTCGTGACACTCACCAATAAGGTCTTTTAGTCGTTGAAATTTAATATAGATAATACAGCAATCAAAAGGGAATATTATAACAAGTACTTTTATTGGTAAATGATTCCTATTCTAAATTACTAGAAGACGGAGAAGTCATCTTCCATTTTAGCTATCCTTTTAATTCAACCTTGTAGTATTTAATCAGTAAGACATGGTTAGAGTAGATAAAATAGGACATGTATTTTAAAAGGTTAAGAGTAAATATATAATTTTTTATATTTATTTCATGTGTGCCTAGTAATTAATCTTCTTATCTTTAAAATTATGTATTTGAATCTCTAAATCTTTTAAAAAATGTGTAATAACCATTTTTGCCTCTAAATTTATTTTTTTCTTTTTTTTTTAATTTTAGTGTTTTTTAATATTTTAATTAAGGAAAAAATAGTGAAATACAATATAAATACACCTTCTAAAAAAATTTGGAGTTTAAAAGTACAATTTCAAATAGATAGTATTTGAGTTTACCCTATTTTTAATATTTAGAACTAGTAACTTTGGAAACCAGCATGAAGTGCTTATATTAACCTACAAGTTAAGATTGTCAGATAAGTCGCCCACCCCATTTTGGTCAACAGAATGATTAGGATAGTGTAAAGGCGAAGGAAAGAATGAGAGAAGAAAAAAAAAAGTTTTTGATTGTTTGGAAAAAAGAAAAATTAGAGAAAGAAGAAATATGGGAGAAATTAAATTTATGAGTTACACAGAAAATTATTCTCTTTAATATTGGATAGAAAAGGAGAAAAAACTTTAAAATTCATAATCTACCTTTTATAAATTCCATTTTTGAATAAACCATTACTTGTACTATTAATTAATTGCAAGTATTCAAATTTAAAAAAATATATCAATTTTCTACTCAATTGATTCCTTTTACTTTTCTTTATTTTTCAAAAAAAAAAAAAAATTCTCTTCATTTTTTTTCATCCTAATTCATTCCTCTCACTTTTCTTCCTCTCTAATTCCTCCTTTTTCGCAATCATAATGTAAGTCACCCTTTTTAAGAAGCCTAAATGATTGAATTGTGAATCGTGGTCCCATAGTGCAACTCCATGTCCTAGTGTTGCATGCGGATAATTAATCTTTGCATGTGATCTTAAGTCTATGGAAAACAGGTCCACCAATTATGTAAATGGTCACCTCCTAGAGTTAATATGTGTATAAAGTTTCGGTGAATTTAACATTAATATCTTTTGTCACTATGATGAAATGTAAATTGAATAGAAATAAAGAAAAATGTATTTTTTTAACAGGGTGGTGGATGGTGTAATGATATATCATCGTGTTTAGATAGAGCTAATACACGACGTGGATCAACTCATTATATGACTAAATTGGAGGTGTTTTCTGGAATTTTAAGCAATGATCCTTCTCTTAATCCAGGTATCCAATCCTTTATTTTATTTTATTTTTTAATATGATGTAGACAGATTTGGAAATTGGACTGACTTATGTGTTTATTGATTACTAACACCCTTGAACCAAAGCGCTTTAAAACTACAGAACTTCATCTTTTCCCCGTTCCTTCTCAAGGCCCAAAATTCTATACGTTATTTACGAAAATGAAGCCATGCTTCTTATATTCTGTAAAGGTCCTTTCACGTGATGAATTATAGAGTCCAACAAAGCACGAGTAGACACCTATGACTGGCTCTAGACTTACCGAAATTTCTGACCTTGTCCAGCCTTTCACCAACATATGCTATTACTAATTTCCATTGTCTCATTGTATATGTGGGTCTTAGAAATGACAGATGCAACATAAATCTGATTTCGACATTTGACCTCAATTTAGATTTGGATTGCTCCAATCGAGAGGCAAAATTTCAATGAATTTCTAAATAGTAATCTAGGAAACATAAAGTGCATAGGAAGTGCTATTTATGAAGAACACATACGGTTGTGGGTGTTTTTTTTCATATCCCTTTTTATATATTTCTATCAATTTTATAGTCAATTATATATGATGTTAAATGCCTTTTCTTTTTTATTCATGTTCCAAAAATATGAAAAATAGAAAGTATTAATAGAGTAAATCGAATCAAATGATATTATATTGCGAGACTTTAGATCCAAAAGTTCGAATTAAATCATAGTTTAACTATTATCAAACAACTCAAGTTGGTTTGACTAAATCTTCATTTATGTAATTATATTTTTTATGGTGATCTTACTAAAGTTTAACTTTATTTTAAATTTGATTCAATTTAACACTTACTTGAACTTGATATAAACTCTATAAAGCTTAGTAGCTCTCATTTGATAAGTTACTTGGTAACTGAAACTCAATCAAACTGTAATTAGATCAAAATCAAGAATTTTTCCGAGCTAAATACAAATAGCTTTATTAATCAGCTTGACTCTTTTAAATCCCTCGAGTTCAAAAAAATCCAAAGCCAGAATTATCCGAAGCTGTAGTTGCTAATCCAACGCCACCATTATTCAAAGTTGTGGATAAGTTCATCTAAATGAACAGCTGGACTACATAATGAAGTTTGTCCGTTTTAGATTTATTGAAAACCAGCCCTACAAGCCACAGCCATGACGAAGGGATATGTTACACCTCACATAAATTTGATAGCTACTCGTCTACGACTTTAGATGCATGGAAAGACAAAATCTTTAGAAGCGTACCGTTAAGTTTGTTGATAAATTTATAAAAGATACTTATTTTGTTTATTAATATTTTTTTCCATTCAATTCATTTTTTTTAATTGGGTTTTTTGTTTTGACATTAACACATGTTTTGAAACAATAGTAAACATTTCTCTTATAAAAACATGTGAATCTAAACTCATCATGATTTGAGAACATATTGATTACTTCGGTGAAAAAAGAAAGATGGCATATGATGTTTACTTATTTGGTCATTTTTAGTGTATTTATCACAAATATAAGAAAATATGTTTTTCAACATTTGATCGGTGTCTTTAAGATACCAATTGACATAATGTTTTTAATATATTATCATGATTATTTTTTCACGTCAATTCAATACCTTTTTTTTTTCTTAATTTTTATTGCCTGTTATGGTGTTTTTGCAATATAAACTATCATTTTTTTTAGGGGGAAATTGCAAATGCGCCTTAACAAATTGATTAGGTGCAAATAAATCTCTTTTAATTTTTAAATCATACTTTTACTTCAGTGATTTTTGCAAATATGTATATATCTTCTAAACCATTAATAATGCTCAAAATCCTAATTATTTTTATTTCTTTTAGAGATAGTATTAAGATTTAGAGATAAATTCAAAAGTATATTTACTAATTAATAAATATAAAAATATAAATTCATACTTTTAAGAGTTTATGATTCTATTTATACCTAACAAGTATTATCTTTCTTTTTTTCTGAAAAGAAAAAGTGGTTTTAATAATTTATTTATATAGTAAGTTTGGGATTGAATCGATGGAACAACCTATGACCTATCCTGACATGCCTTAGGTCTCTTTCCTTGGAAGCATCATATGATCTAACGTTCTTTTCACCTAAATGCACATGATCCTTGTCACTATCTCCTTAGAAGGCATGTTTTGGTTTGGTTTGTGAGCACATTCTCTTTCTCATCCCATGTTCCTTGAATTTCCAATTTGCATTGGATAGTTCCCATCCATGACCATGATCCCCAAAGCTATATTTATTGTGAAGGTGGGCGCCGAGCTAATGTTAGCAGTAGCACTATAGGCTCTATGTTAAAATGACCGCGATGGAAACTGGGATTTTTGATATCAAGACAATATTATATTAACATTTGATGTTAGTGATGGTATAAGGTATGAAGTGGCATGTATTAGTATAATATGTTCCGGTTTGTAAGACTGATCCATCTAATTACCTTCTCAGGAAAAACGTAAAACAAAGCTATTATTGTAGTTAAGTCACCGTGTTAAAATAGTACTTTTTAAAACGGACTTCCATTTTCTAAGTTACAGTGTGATTTAAGTTATGTTTGAGTATTTAAAATAATTGCACAATTATTTCTCATTCCATTATAGTTGCATTTTTTTCATCTTCTTTAACGTAAACATTGTTAAATGTTACATTTAGAGAATTCGTACCAAAAGCATTGCAATTTGTCTCTCGAGCTTAAGTTTCTTTTTTATGGTACAGATTTTTACAATTGGAACCGTGTTAAGCTTAGATATTGTGATGGAGCCTCTTTTGCTGGAGATGCCAAGTTTGACAATGGTGTACGTCCTTTCCCGCTTCAATAAAACTAAAATATTTCCCCTTTTTTTTTGTTTCTATAAATTGTTCCTTGGAAAATAATTAATATGGGTATTATTTATCAGTGGCTTCGAGAAATTAAAGCTTAACTATGGCATGTTTGTTTCACTGAGAGAACTTTTTCAACATTTGTTTTCATCAAAGCATTAGAGTCGTTAAGTATTATAGTAGTAACATCAATGAGCCAAAGAGGTTCCCAGGAAACTCCTTGCCGTTAAAATCAAAACTATTTCTTGCAAGAATGGCGTGAGTAGCATTTATCGACCCGTCGAGTTAAATTTTTTTCTTGTCTGCTTGATAGACATCGGTGCTGTATTTCAAAGGACAAAAGATTTGGGAAGCAATAATTCAGGATCTTCTGCCAAAGGGACTAGGACAGGCTAAAAATGTAAGACTCCGGGACATTTTTATGACTGGCTAAATCATTCTCACTGGCCTGTAAGTTTTTATACAGGCAGCTATACATAGTTTTGTAGAAAATTTTGATTTACTTTTTAATTTCCAGGCTTTACTTTCCGGTTGCTCTGCTGGAGGCCTAGCAGCATTCCTACATTGCGACGATTTTGCCGGTTACTTACCCAAGAATGCAATTGTGAAATGTTTGAGTGATGCCGGCTTTTTCCTCGATGAGTATGCATTGTATCTTTAGATTTATGGTTCTGTTGGCTTTGTGTATTTATCCAACATTTGACCACTTCTTCTTGTACAGACGAGACATAGGTTTGAATTACACTATGAGGGCCTTTTACAATGATCTCGTGCTTCTGCAGGTGAGCTTTTCGTTGTGCACAGTAGGCTTAAACTAGTTTAGGAAAACACTTAGTTACTTGAATCCTTGCAAGAATGGTGCAATAGTTCCAGCAATAATGTCGCATGAGCTATATTCTCTAAAATCACAATCCACCAAATGATGAAATGAATTCTCCAGGTAGAACCTGCTTCAAATTATCCTATCCTCCCTTCGGGTCTCTTCCCATCTCTCTAACAGTTTCAGGAACTGTAACATGGTCGAGATTTGAATGTTTTCTTGATTGCGGTACTAAGGTTTTAAGACCTTATTTGGCAATTGGCAGGGTGTGGAAAAGAATCTACACAAGAACTGTACAAGCTCCCTTGTTTTCCCTGGATTGGTATAATTCTTCACTCTTCAGAATGTTTTGGATACATTTTTCTCCAAACACAAAAATTATGACATTACAACCTAATTATCACAGTTTATTAGGAAACTTACCTCAATTTTCTAATTT
This sequence comes from Laguncularia racemosa, assembly GCA_037954665.1. Classification (NCBI taxonomy): domain Eukaryota; kingdom Viridiplantae; phylum Streptophyta; class Magnoliopsida; order Myrtales; family Combretaceae; genus Laguncularia; species Laguncularia racemosa. Next base: position 588,408 of record JBBMOL010000129.1, read on the forward strand.
TGACGCAGTGTATCTTCCCACAGTATGCATTGAAGTTCATCACAACGCCTTTCTTCGTCTTGAACACTGCCTATGACGTCTACCAGGTAGAAATTTTGCATTGGTGTCATTGGCTTGCAATCTGTGTTAGCATTCACAAATTCATGAAATTTGTTAGACATGTGTAAACACAATGAAATTTTGGTGTTCCAACAGATCAATCACATATTGGTGCCTCCTGCTGCTGATCCACAAAGCCATTGGAAATGCTGTAAACTCAATCCAGCCGCTTGCAGTGCAAACCAGACAGAGATACTCCAAGGTTTGTTCTTGAAAACTAAAATCTAAATTTCTTCACTGCATTTCTCATTTCTCATTGATGAAGTTTTTGGACATTGCATGATTTCATTAAATCTTGCTGCATGAACTTTTACCTTTTAGCATTATAGTTTTCCAAATTAAATCGTTGTCTACTTTGACTATCTAATCAATTGACTTCGTGGTATTTCTTGAAGGTTTCAGGAATGACATGATTGCAGCCTTGAGACCATTATTTTTTAATAGAAGAGGGGGGATGTTCATCAATTCCTGCTTTGCTCATTGTCAGAGTGAATTACAGGACACATGGTTTGCACCAAACTCTCCAAGAGTACATAATAAGGTGCTTATTTCTTCTTCTGAATCTCTAGGAGCTACTTAAAATGTCATATCTAGTCGAAACAAACAGCAAATGCCCTTGCAACAAGAAAGAGAACGTTATGTAGATGTACCAAATGCCTAAATCCGGGTGGAAATAGGGAATCCTCAATGTAAGATTTTTTTTAGTTTGATGCATCAAATTGAAAATAGTCAACGAGCTGAGGGAAGTGAATCGCAAATTCTAAATTTTAGGAGGGGTGAAACTACAGAAGCTATTAACTTTTTGAAGAAACTTCTAATCCTTTATCAGGTGAATTTTGAAGCATGCGCCTCCACCCTCCCTCACCACCCCCCTGCATCGGCCACTAAGTCATTCATTAACTTGATTCAAGAATTCAGTTCTTTCTATTCAATTCATGGTCTATACAACGTTCTTTCTTATCATTGGTATTTGATACTTAGCACTACTAATGAAACATTCTCTGATTCTATTGGTGTTTTTTACTTGTACTACCTGCAGACCATTGCACAAACTGTTGGTGATTGGTACTTCAGTGGAACAGCAGCCAAGAAGATTGACTGTCCTTATCCTTGTGACTCCACATGCCATAACCTAATAGGCTAATACATCAAGTCAGTCATTGTTCTTCTATCAATTCTCCTCATTATTGTAGCCATAAGAACTCAGATTCTTCATGCATCAATTACTAATATGGAAGAATTTTTGCAGGTAACAGGCATAGCGTATAGAGAAAAATAATAATTCCATAGAGCACATACATCGTTTGGAGAAGACAGTTGTAGAAGATAGAAAAGATAGTCATCAGTGGTAGAAGATAGAGAATATAGTCAGACACACAAAGAATTGATTGCAAGAATAAGGAGAAAAGATTTCACAGGCATAGCACAATTACGTCTTCATTTTCTTTCCTTTCTTTTTGGTTTTGATCCATTCTTAGAATTGAAAGTTTGTTAAGAAAGTACTGTATAAGTTGCAAAGTTTGCGGAGGCTTGTCAATTAGCAAAGGAAGCTACAGCCTCATTTTAGGTGGCAAAATTCATTGACAGCGCAAAAGTTGTCCCAAAAATCAAAAGGATCGTACTTCATATTTTTTGGCATCCTGCATACAAGATTATTTGTGGCAATTTCACCTACTTTCCTATCAGAATCTCTTCTATAAAAGACTGTACAAATTAGAAGGCAACCCTTATCTTAAAAAGAATGAAAACGTAACACATGAGCTAGACCATGCAATGATCTTCCACCCTTGATACCATTTACTTGGATTCCTCAAGAAAAGAGAAAATGATAAATGAAGCACAAGCAGGATGTTATTTATCTGTTATAGATGCCTTTCCATTCCACATAAAGAGGTACAAGAAGGTATCTCTCGGCTAATGCATTAATCAACATCAACAAAACAGGGCTCTAAATCAGTCGCAAAGAACCTGGTTACTATGTAAGACATCAAAGCAATACATTCACATTGCCTTTTTCAACTATTACACAGAGGTAGATAAACCCTTCGAGGTTCAATGTTCATCATTCCAACATTTTAAGGCTCGGGCAATCACACTCACACAACTTGGCGACAGAGAAAACAACTATCCTAGATCAGATGACTGAGCCCATTCCGACATATCTATTGAGTCAGGTTAGGTCATCAATTAATTACAAAGTCCATCAAATCACCAAACGTAATATTTCCTTCATTTTCCGTTGATTTCCTTTCATTTCAACGCGCTCTTGCATCTATCCAAACATAATGTTAAGTCGGACTTTCTTTTGGGAGGTAACGAACTACTCTACTCTTAAATCAACATCAGAGTGTTGATCGTACCGGAAATATTGAAAATACCGAAAATGTTGATCTGAATTCTGAACTCCGTTCCCGCCAATTCGAGCCACATCCGATAGGGACGCGAAACACGACCCGCTCCAAGCTTAGACCAGGCCCAATCGGTTCGAGAACTGGCCCATCCTTCTCAGCCCAGTCCAAATCCAATCTCTATTCGGTTTGTTCTTTTATTTTATTCCATTTTCATTTGGTTTTATTTACTTTTATAGTAAATACTAGAATTAAATAAAAATAATGAATAGAAAATGAAAAGAAAAAAATTAAAAGAAAAATGGATATAAGTTTCTTTTCAAGAATAAAGTTTTTCTCTAAAATGATAATAATTTTCTTGATAAGTGTAAAGTTTAGTTTTTAGATTTTGCAAAATTAGAATTCTCAAAAGAAAATAATAATAATAATAATAAATGAATAAATAAGAAAAATAAATTTAAGGTTTTTCACAAAATAGACACTTAGTGTGTTTATGAAAATTTAAAAAAAATTAATGTTTTCAAAAATTATAAATTTTTAGGATTTTAAAGTAATGCTTCAAAATTGGAATTTATAGGAGCGTTTCTAGAGAAAAAGAAAGGGGATAAAATCATTATGATTTAAAAAAAAATAGTCTTATTTCTTATGAAATAGCTATTATGGTGTTTAATGGTAGATTCTCTAGCAATATGCCAAAGTTTGCATTTCTTTAAAGAAATATTCATCATAACTCTTAGGTGGTATTTGGTTGCCATCATTTTATGGTACTAGATTGAATAAAAGCTTTATCCTTTGTTTGGTTTTTATAATGAATCAAGTCACTAAATTAAAGGAATTTTAAGGTATTGGACAAAACTTAAAAAAATTATATCATATATCTTATAGTACAAAAGTTTATTTTATTAGACAAAATAAGTACATTATCAAAACTAAAAAGAAAAAAGCCCTATATTATCATCATTCCCTTTACTATTGTATCCATACTAGAGCTTTTTTGATAAGTTCTCTCATTGACGTAAAAAAAGAAAAACTATATTATTACAAAATTATGTGTCCAAGTACTATACAAATTGAACATAATACAAAAAGATTATATTGTATTATTTTTCTTATACATTTTTGTCTAATCCTTCTTGTATTGTCTAATTCTAATAACCAAACTTATCTCATGAATAGTTGATGTGATAATTATTTTGTTTTTACTAATAAAAAAAGATATTATTATCTTGCGTTTGATGTATGATACTATAGTGATATGGCATTTACGTCTTAATGTATTGTGTTTATTTTTCTATATTTTTCTATAGGAAGAATGTGCTAACTTAACCTATTAGTTAGTATATCTTGATAATTCACCTTTTTTTATGAAATGATTTAAAAATCATTTTTTCCTTCTTCATAATCATCATTAGGTGATTTTTAACTATCTCTTCATCAATTGACAATATTGGCTTGATGTTCGCTTTTTTTTTTTTTTTTTTTTTTTTTTTTTTTTTTTTTTATCACCCCTTGTACTCCTCGTTATTTTGGATATGCATGGCCTTGATCTCAATTTATTACTTTCTCTTATAGGTTGAACATATTAAAAAAAAAGAAGAAGAAGTAAATATCTTGCATGAGTGCATAGTAGAGGATGTAAGATTTTTTTTTTCTTATCTGTAATTAGTATATATCTCTCTAAATGTCCTGCTTAACATATAAAAGATGTTTGGGCTGAAGTAATCATTCCCAAGTTTGGCTTGCATTCTTTTGGATGTTTAGATAATAGTCATCAGCAATACCCTGTCATAACTCAAAAAGTATCACGGACAGTAACATGTTATTGTTAATAATGACTTATATCAAGCAAGATTAGAAAAATAAAGGAAAAATATTAAATTTGCTACCTCAACTTGACTATTTTTTCAATAAATTACATGAACTTTTAAAATATTAGTTTATTACCTAGTTTAACTTTTTTGATAACATCTATACTACTTCGATAACTCCGTCCAATTCCGTTTGCCCACATAGAATTTTTGACTAATTATAACACACTATGTATAAAAACCATTAATTTAACAAATATATTAAAGTATATAAGAACGCTAGTTTGTTGTTCTTAAAATAACAAAAGAAAAAAGACAACAAATTATATTACATTTACATTTCAATACTTAAAATAAAATTGAACAAAACACCAGAATATTAACATCAAAGAAAGAAAAATGAGTGATGAAAATATATTAAATTAAATAAAACAAAAAAAATCAGAATTTTAATTACTTAACATCATCCTCAAGCCCTCTTCATCTTCTTTGAATATGTTAAGGGTTCTGCTATGTAAGGATGTATTTTACCTATTATTCAGTGATTATATCAATAGACGCATATTTATATTAATAACCATACGTACCTAGGGTATTTCTATTCTCATTAGGTGTAGTTCCACTCAAAATTGATGATTACGTGCCCTATAATCTATCTCTAGTGTTATTAAAAGGTGTTTTTCTTTAATTCAACATATGTTATCGTGGTTATCGAGTCTAATTTTAAAATTTTATATTATCTTCCTAATCCGATTCATATTAGATCTTATGCCCATCCAATATAAATCCTTGACTTGAACTAGGAAGTTTTTATTTATTTGGAGTCGCTACCCAATTGGAATTGGGAAAAATTATTGAATTAGAATTAATTGAGTAGATTAATTCTAATTTGAACAACTAGTTAACGCAATCTCTTCTTTTTATTCTTATGAAAGAAAAAGAAGAAGAAAGAAAAAAACCAGAGATTCTAGACTCGGGAGCTATCTTATTAAAATCCTAAAGTTACCACCTTATCCTTCTGAAGCCTGAATTATGTTAATATATCTTTTTTTTAGTATAAAAAGAAAAATATTAGAAAAATTGATATAATGATTATACTAACAATGATTTGAAAAAATATTTTTATTCTTTTTAGAGTTGCCTCATAAGGGTGCTTACGTACCCGCTATTCGGGATCAAACAGGCTATAGTTCACTTTTTATAAAAACTTTAGTGGATTGTTTTGATTTTAATTATGAAAACATGCTGGGTTTATGTTTATTATTATTTAATTTTTTTTTCTAAGTCTAAGATTTATTATTATTTTTTATTAAAAAAACTAAAACCTTTAATTAAAAAATCATTTATATTTTTTTATGAAAAGAAGTTTTCTAAGTGATAAAAATATTTATTATTATTTTATTAATTTTTATTAATTATCTATTAATTATAATAGACATGTATATTTTTTTTAGAAAACTCTAAACCTAATTCTAATTAACATATTCTAAAAAATAATTCCCCCCCTTTTTATTTTTCATATATATATTTTTATTTTTTTTCATATTTTAATAATAAATAAATAAAATTCGACTAACTTAGATACAAGTCACGGTTCACAAGTTGGTTTGGTTCGAACTAAGTCAAATCGGGTCGGATTATGGCGGTTGGAGCTCCTTTGACGACGACTTTCTGATGGCTGTTGAAGGCGGTTGAGGAGTCGAAACCTAGGTTCTCGAGGGCGTGGAGTCGAGTGGTGGTGTTACTTTGCACTAAAGATCGCTCCTGGTGGTGGTTTTGGTAGTGGTCATTGGCAGCGGCTTGAAGAACTCCACCGAAGGCTTCAAACTCGTGTATTTCTCTCTTTTTCTCTCTTTTGATTGCTCTATTAGCTTCCTCTCATCGAGTCCTATTTATAGACTTAAAAAATCGAGCTTGATAAGCTTGAATTTCCTTTTGATAAGCTAGGATTGGATTTGCGGTAGAAAATTGTTTTAGATTTCCTTTTGATTCGTGTAAATCTTTGATTTTTGTTAAGATTCATGTTAATTCGATGATGTTTATCTTATTTTAGTAAAAGATCTGCTGGATTTGTGCAAAAAATCGAATCAAAATGATCGGATTTCACTTCCCTACTATTGATGCCGATCTCGGACGAAGGTTGAAGATGAGCACGCACCCGACGTATGTGATTCCATCATCCAATTGCATGTTTCCATGTGTCAACTGGAGGAAAAAAAATCAAAACAGCACAAAGAGCCTTTGCTCGGATTCGAACTCGCAACCTCACCCCCCTAGCGTGTGCTTAAGGCCAGCGACCGGACTAGCTGGGCTAGCCCACTTTCTCGTTTTTTTTATTAAATGCAAATTGCATATATGCATTATAATTTTTATTATTTTTATATTATTTTGAAATTCTAAAAATTTATAAAAATTACTTAACATCTTTTATTATTATTTCTACCTTCATTTTTCAAAATTGGTATATTATTCCTATTTATTTTATTTTATTCATTATTTTTCCTTCATTTACGAAAAATAGAAGAAAATCGAAAAAATGAAAAATGAAACATTATTTGTGATTAAAGGGGGGTGTTTACAGTTGTCCCTATTTGTAGTAAAGTTTGAAAAAATTAATTATAAAGACAATAAAAACGCCATTTTTTACTGATAGATTGAGTGAATAACGCCATAGTTGGCTAGCTATTTGAACCTAGTTCTACTATGGAGTTGTTTGATTATCTGTTTGAGTAGGGAAAACACTTTATGAGCTAACGATCCCATGTTGTAAAAAAAATGATCACTTTATGATGATTAATACTACTTGGGGGAGTGGTCTTAAACAAAGAAACATCCCACCAGACTAGTAACCTGGAAGGAGAGGTCATTTAGAAAAGTGCTCTTATGAGCTGACTACTCGATGATAGGAAGCATCCCACCAGACTAGCAACCTTAAAAAAGGAAATTATCTAGAAAAGTGCTTTTATGAGCTGACTAACTTGATAAGAAGCATCTTGTAAGACTAGCAACTTTAAAGAAGAGATTTTTTTAGGAAAATGCTCTTATGAACTAACTAACTGATAATAGGCAGCGTTTTACAAGACTAGCGACCTTAAAAAATGATTATATAGAAAAGTGCTTTTATGAGCTAACTAGTCGACGATAAGAAGCATCTCACCAACTAGCAATTATAATAGGAGGATATTTAGGAAAGTGCCCCATTGTGGGCTAACTAACTGATAGTGGGAAGCGTCTCTTTAAACTTATAACCCTAAGAAAGAATATTTAGGAAAGTGCCCCATTGTGGGCTAACTAACCAATAGTGGGAAGTGTCTCTTTAGACTTACAACCCTAAGAGAGTATATCTAGGAAAGTGACTCATTGTAGGCTGACTAATTGATAACGATGTCAGGATATATTTTATCAACCTAGCATTTCTAAAAACGCTTCTGGTGAACTGGTTAAATGATAATGAGAGGTGCCTTTTAGACTACCTAGTTTATAGAATATGTGATTCATGATTCATGATTATTTATGCTAAATGCTTACCGGTTTATCACAGATAACAACCAAACAACCAAACAACTGAACCTTCGTGATGGTTTGCTCCTTCTCTGCTTACTCTTGTTTCAAATAGGGCTGAGAGCCTTGATGTCTTTTTTTTTTTTTTGGTGAGTGTCGAGTCTAATTTTTGCATTCCCATTCCTAATCCGATCTAGACTAGACCCTATACTCATCTAATGTAGATCATCGACTTGAGTTAGTAATTTCGTTTGATTTTTGGAGTCGCCACTCAACTATTGTTGGGAAATATTGAATTAAGACTAAAGGAGCGGATTAGTCTTAATTTGGACCACTAGTCGTCGTTATTTCTTCTTCTCGTTTTTGAAAAGAGGAAAAGGGAAAACCAGAGTTTCTAAGTCCGGAGGTTAACCTATTAAAACCTTACGGTTACCACCTAATCTCTTAAAATTGTTCCTATTTAGAAATGTGTTTTATTGTGTTTCTGTTACTTTTTATAATGTTTTTGAATTATTTCAAGAAAATGATTTTTCATTCATTTTTATAGGTTGACCCGAATGGGTGCCTACGTACCTGCTACTCAGGATCAAACAAGCCGTAGTTCACTTTTCTGAAAACTTTAAGTGTGTTTGTGAATTTTAATTTTGAAATCTCTTTTGATTTATGTTTTTATCATTTTTGGGATTTTTTCTAAAAAATATAAGTCTAAGCTTTAATCTGATTTTTGAAAATGATTTTCAGAGAAAACATCAATTTTTGATTTATTTGAGAAAAATGGTTTTTTTTCTAAGTGTTAAAACTCATTTTTTTGAATTTTTTTGATTTTTTTGATTTTCTATGATTTTTTATAATTTTGTGATTTTTGTGACTTTTTATGGCTTTTCTTTATGATTTTTATAAATTTTGTGATTTTTGTGATTTTTTATGGTTTTTCTTTATGATTTTTATTATTTATGATTTTTTGTTATTTTTATTGATTTTTTTTATAATTTTTGAATTTTTGCTAAAATTTTTTATCCTAAGTTATTATCTATCCTATTTTGAGATCTAAAATTTTATTATTATCTTCTTTATATTTTTTTATATTTTTTTCTACATTTTATTATTTTATTATTATTTTTCTACATTATTAAATCATAAAAAAACCTAATTTCTACATTTTTCTATTTATTGAAAATATAAACAAATAAATAAATAGCTAACTACATGATAAATAATAAATCATAAATAATAAATCAATTCGGAATAAATAAATAAAACAAAATAAGTAAATTAAATAAAAAAAAATCCGGAAAATCCGACTTACCTGGATCCGGGTCGGTGCGCGGGTCGGATCGGGTTGAAGCGGGTCGGGTCGGATGCGACAGCGGAGGATGCTCGTTCACGGCGTTCCGGCGGTCTTTCGTCGAGGGTGAGGTGTCGAATCCTAGCTTCTTGAGGGTGTTGAATCCAATGGTGGCGGTGGTTTGCTCCCAGATCGTCTCTTGGTGGTGGTTCAACTCCAGTCGGCAATCGCGATTTTGGGTCTCCTCCGATTTGCACTCTTTTCTCACTTTCTCTCAATTCTGATTCGTATGTTGGCTTCCTCCCTTCGATTCCTATTTATAGGCACTTAAAACCAAGTTGGATAAGCTCGGATTTCCTCCGATCGAAGCTAATCGGATTTTCGGTTAAAAAAACCAACTCCGATTTGTGTAAATCCTTTGATTTGTTGCAATTTGATTCCAATTAGATAATGTTTATCTTATTTCTGTTGAAGATTTGTTGGATTTGTGCAAAAAATCGAATCGAAACGGCCGAAATTCGAATTTTCTCTTCCGCCGGCGATCTCGGACCGGAGGTAGAAGACGATCACGCGCCCGGCGTGTGCGCTCCCTCTAGTCAACCGGATGCTGCCACGTATCCTGGATAAGTAAGAAAAATGCAAAACGCGGAAACTGCTCCTCCCGCGATTCGAACCTGCGGCCGAGCCCCCCTCGCGCGCGCCTTAACCCGTGGTCCAGACCAGCCGGGCTAGCCCACTTTCCTGATTTTTCTAATTTCGCAAATTGCATATATGCAATGCGATTTTTTTATTTTTTTGTATTATTTGGAATTTCAAAAATTTGTAAAAATTGTTTATTATTTAATATTGCCATTTTTGAAATCATTTTTCAAGATTGATGTATTTTCCTATTTATTTTTATTTTTTTGAATATTTTTATTATTTTTGCTAAATTAAAGAAAAATTGGAAAAAATTGAAAATTGATTATTATTGATTATTATTCATTCTTAGGGCAAAAATGGGGTGTTTACAGTGAGCACGGCTCTTATGATTGTGGTGTTATCTTATTAGCACACCAGGTTCAATGCTCAGAATAGGTGGAATCATAAAAAATCCCATTGAGCTTTATCATTATTCCATTGGTCATTATTCATTATGAGACAATGGGTAGTATGTGTATGAAAATGATATGAGATTTATTTAATGACAATTGGTTAGGATAATCGATCGTTCAAAGACATTAACTTTTCTTATAGAAGGAATGAAAACTAAACTCACGAAATTTGTACTGATTGTTGGCATTCATATAAACCTTAGTAAAATTTCAATTTTCTTGCATAAGGATAGTACAACTTAACAGCATCCATATTAATAGGGTTTCTCAATTCTAGACCATCCATTTGGGCTAATATTAAGGCCCTTCCTGATAATACCCTTTTTACAACATATGGACCCTCATAATTTGGGGTAAACTTGCCCTTTGAATCTTGTGCATTTGGAAGAACTTTTCTTAATACCAAATCTCCTTCTTTAAAACATTGAGGTCTTATTCCCTTGTGAAATGCTCGAGCCATTATTTGTTGATAGCATTGGCTATGGCATAATGTAGCGAGTCTCTTTTCGTTGATCAAGTTCAGCTGATTAACCCTTTTCTTCACCCACTCGGATTCATCTAATTGTGCTTTTGACAGAATTTTGAAGGATGGTATTTTGACTTCAATTGGTAATACTACCTTAGTACCATATACCAAAGAATATGGGGTAACTCCAATAGATGTTTGAATTGAGGTTTTGTAGGCCACGAGGGTGAATGGTAGCATCTCGTGCCAATCTTTGTAAGTGATGGTCATCTTCTCAATAATTCTTTTAATGTTCTTGTTGGCTGCTTCTACTGCCCCATTCATTTGAGGAGTTGAATTTCTGTGGTTTATCTTGAACCGCTAACACAAATCTGTCATCAATTTATTGTTGAGGTTGGTGCCATTATCAGTGATAATTGATTCAAGAACTCCATATCGGGCTATTATATCTCTCCTCATGAATCGGACTATTACCCCTTTGGTGATACTAGCATATGATGAAACTTCCACCCACTTGGTGAAATAATCAATGGCTACTAGTATGAATTTGTGACCATTGGATGCTTTTGGAGTAATTGGCCCGATGATGTCAATTCCCCATATGGAGAACGACCATGGTGTGGATAATGAATGAAGTTCTTTAGGTGGGGCATTTATTCGATTTGCATAGACTTGACACAAGTGATAGTGCTTGATATATTTGATGTAGTCTGATTCCATCGTTAACCAATAATAGCCCATCCTCATGATTTTTTGGGCAAGCACGTGTCTGTTCATGTAAGGTCCACATACTCCTTCATGCACTTCTTTCATCAGTTCACATGCCTCTCTATTGTCCACACATCTTAGCAATGTAGTGTTAGGTGATCTTCTATAAAGCACAGACCCACTTAATAAGAAATGGCTTGTTAACCTTCTGAGTGTTCTTTGGTCATTTTTGCTAGCCATTTAAGGGTATTTTCTTTCTTGGAGGATAGTTTTGATGTTGCAGTACCATGGCTTGTCATCTTGTGCTTTTTCGATTATCAGACAGTAGGCGGGCCTATTTTTAATTTCTATTTTCAATGATTGGACTTTGGCTCCCCTTGTTAGTTAAATCATGGGTGCTAGTGTGGCGAGGGTATCTGCAAACTGATTTTGAGTCCTTAGGATGTATGTGAAGGTGACTGCCTTGAATTCGTCCATTAACTCTGTCAAATGTTGATGGCATGGCACCAATTTAGGGTCCTTAGTTTTGTATTTCCCTCATGTTTATAATATGATGAGTGAGGAATCTTCGTATACATCCAATTTACGGATTTCTATATTGCAAGCCATTTTGAGGCCGAGGATGCACGCTTCATACTCTGCAATATTATTAGTATATAAAAGTGTGAGTCTCGTTGCTGAAGGGAACTGTGTTCCTTCTGGTGATACCAGCACTGCCCCAATCTCATAACCAAATACATTGGTGGCTCCATTAAAGAACATCTTCCATCTAGGGCTTTGCTCTATCTTGTATTCTTTTGCTAGCTCGCCCTCCACCGTTAATATGTTTTCATTAGGGAATTGGACCAGCGATTCTTGGAGATCTCCCTCAATTGGTTGTTTTACCAATTGATCCGCTAACGATTGCCCTTTCATCGAATTTTGATTTAGGTATGTGATATCAAATTCTGATAGGAGCATTTTCCATTTGGAGATTCTTCCTAACGAAACGGGCTTCTCTGCCAAGTATTTTAAAGGATCATGTCTTATTAACAATTCAATAAGATAGTAGAGAGTATACTGTCTCAGTTGATGTATGACCCAAACAAAAGCACAACAAGTCCTTTCTATTTCAAAATATCTCTGTTCCCCATCTGTGAACTTTTTACTTAGGTAGTCTATAGACCGTTCCCTCCCCTCTTCATCCATTTGCCCCAGCACGCACCCCATGGATTCAGGGAGTATCGTTAAGCACAAGAATAAGGGTTTTCCTTGTTTTGAGACTATTAAGATTGGGGAATTCGTAAGGTAATCTTTGATCATTTTAAACGCCTATTCACATTCATTGTCTCATTCCACTGTGGCGTTCTTTTTCAGTAGATAGAATAGTGGGCGATACTTATCCGTGAGTTGTGAGATGGAAAGGGCTATGTAATTTAATCTTCCCAATAGACCTCTCACCTCCTTAATAGTGTGTGGAGAGGGAATTTCCAATATGGCCTTTACTTTGTTAGGGTCAATTTTAATACTTTCTCAACTTATAATAAACCCAAACAACTTGCTCGTTGTGACAAAAAAAGTACATTTTTTAGGGTTTAACTTCAACTGAAACCTTCTCAATCGCTTGAACAATTTTCTTAGGATGACCGCATGGCTTTCTTCTCTTTTGGATTTAGCTATCATATCGTCGGTATATACTTCAACTTCTTGATGCATCATGTCATGAAGTATCATGGCTCTCTGATATGTTGCCCCAGCATTTTTCAAACCGAAAGGCATAACTTTGTAATAGAAAGTTCCCCATGTTGTGATAAATGTTGTCTTGGTTTTATCTTCTTCCGCCATTTTTATCTGATTACATCCTAAAAAACCATCCATAAATGAGAAGAGATGATTTCCTGCGGTATTATCTACCAAGACATCTATATGAGGTAGAGGGAAATTATCTTTAGGTATAACTTGATTTAAGTCTCGAAAGTGTACGCATACTCGTACTTTCCCATTCTTCTTTAGAACATGGACTATGTTTGCTACCCATTCTGGGTAGTTCGGTACCTCGATGAATCCCACTTCTAGTAGCTTCTTGACTTCCTCTTTAATTTTTAATAAGATGTCAGGCCTAAATCTTCTCAATTTTTTTTTTTTAGGTTTGGCATCTTCTCTTGTAAGTAGTTTGCGAACTACTATTGATTGATCGAGTCTTGGCATATCACCATATGACTAGGCGAATACATCCGCATATTTAGTCAATAGTTCGGTTATCTCGCGCTTTTGCTCATTACTCAAGTTAGCCCCAATTTTAAGGTTTTTGGGCTCTTATTTGCTTCCTAGATTAACTGTCTCCATTGGCTCATCAATAGAGATTTTACCTTATTCATGTTTTTGCCAACTTTCTTGTATCGCTTCGTGGTTAAGGATATCGTTTCCAACGGCTGACCCAGTAGTGTTGGAAATGATATCAATGTTTTCATTACTTACCTTCGCGAAATGTCCCTGACGTTCGACAGTAGGAAATCTGTGGGGAAAGTGAGGTGGGAGTATATATAAGTAAAAGAAATAAACTGCAATTTATTGGTATTTTATTTGAAGAATTTAAACATCATTGAAATGATAACCATAACGGAATTTTGTTCAATAATTGTTTCCTATTCTTGACCTGACCTAATGCTATTAAGAGGATAAGAAAACTAGTTGGATGATGATTGGACGTGTGAGAGGTTGAGCCCTCATTGTTGACATTGGCTGGGATCATCCCTAGCTCTTAAGTGATAGCCGGTCACGAGAAAGTTTGTTGAAGAGGTGGAAATGCATTTGGGTATCATTCAACTTCCCTTTCCTTCTACTTTCGATATCTCTTGCTTGAGCTTCTTCTTGGAAGGTAAGAACGTACCCTAGTCCAAACGTCCCTTGCTATCCCTCTTTGAACCGATGCCCCTCTTTGCTCATGACCATGCCTACTTCATCAAACATTTAGAGTCCCAAATTCTCAGGACCCTCCTCCCTGATGTAGGGTATAACTATTTCTTTGTAGATGGCATAGTCCTATTCTCCCAATATAGTGATTATCTAACCATTTGCTATGAACTTGAATTTTTGGTGGAGACTCGAGGGTACGGCTCCTATAGTGTGTATCCATGGCTTTCTTAGTAGTAGATTGAAAGACCTTGGTATGTTGAGGACTTAGAATGAGATGCTGAACATTTGTGGACCAATCTTTATCGGTAAGTTGATTTCCCCTACTATCTCCCTCTTGGAACCGTCAAAAGCCTTAACCACTAGTGAACTCAGCTTGATATTGCTCATATCAACTCCCAGTAGATCAAGGGTGGCTAAGGGGCACACATTCAAGGAAGATCCATTATCTATGAGGACTTGGGAGACTATTGTGTCGTTATATTTTGCCACTATGAAAAGAGGTTTTGTGTGTTGGTCTACATCCTCTCCGAGTTCTTCAGGGGAGAATGATATTTGGTCTATAATGAAGATTGAATGGCTTAACCTTTCTGTTGTGATGCCTTTTGGTACCTTGACTTGTTTGAGCACTCTAAAGAGCGCTTTTCGGTAAGGTTCGGATGTTGTGAGAAGGCCCATAAGTGATATTTGGGTTGGAACTTTATTGAGTTGTTCCATGGTCTTGTATTCACTTGATTTGATTATCTTCGTGAACGCGGGGAGCCCCTCTTCTTCTTCTTTCTGTAATTCGATGGTAGGCTCTTCAGCGGAGGTCTTGTTTCTGGGACCATAAACCCTTCCCAAACGGGTGATTCCTCCTATAATAGAAGACTTTTCTTGATTAAGGGCCTGATAGTCAAACGGTGTCGCTTTATACTTTTATGAGGGTATTGAGACATTAAACACATATTTCTTCTTTAGGATTTTCACCTTTGTCACTTGTCCTTCATAACATCTTATAACTACTGGCTTTGGGTCTAATTTGATCATGTTCACAGACTCATTTTTCTCCCTTGGTGGGTTATCCTCCTTTTCAAATTCAAGTCCCCACCCATTAGGCGGTCCATAAGCTGTTGGGGTGAATGATTAATTTACTAGGTATTCAAACCTCCCATGTGATTCACCCAGGGTGTCGACTGTCGGGTCTCTGGCTAGCCATCTCTTCTTTAGCTGTGATCTAAGGGCTTTATTTGAGACTTTGCACGAGCAATTTTCTTGCTGTGCTGTTGTCTTTGTAGGTTTTGGGGGCTCCTTTGATTTGCTGTGATCATGTTGATTGTAGGCTTGTGGTTGAGTAGGGGATTAGTGCTGATATAGTGTGTTGGTGCATTGACAAATCTAACTGCACTATCTTTGCGTCAATTAGGTCTTGGATTTTATTCCAAAGCCTCCAACATCTGTTTGTGGGATGTCCTTCTTGCCCTATGTGATACTCACATTTGAGGTTGGGATCAAAATTCCTTGGCCTGTATCGATTGTTGGGGATCTCAAAATTGATCAAATTATTTGCTCGTAATCGAGCAAAAACTTGGCTGAGTGGGATAGGTATTGGAGTGAACTGTTTTGTGGCTCTCGTAGCTTGGGTCTGATTCACCAGTGATTGCTGGATTGGGGTATTCGTTGCTTGGAACGTTACACGAGACCTAACTCTGTCAACCCTGCTAGAATTAACCGTACTGACAGTAGATTCTTTGGCTTTGCTACCTCCTATAGGTCCTGGAGATGATGCAACTCTAGGGGGGTCGGCAATCTGGAGTTTCCCAAATGTAATGGCATTCTCTATTCGGCATCCTGCTGCTACTACCTCCGCAAAGCTGGATGATGTCTACGCCACTAAATGTGTAAAATAAGTCTTTTCTAAAGTGTTGACAAATATGAGTATCAACTCCTTCTTTGAAATTGGGGTTGATACCATGGCAGCTTGAGCCCTCCAACGCTAGGCGTATTCTTTGAAGGATTCATTGTGTCTTTTCCGAAGGCTTCCTAGGTCCATTATTGAAGGGGCAACCTCGATTTTGAACTTGTACTGTTCGTAAAATGCATGAGCGAGTTTTTCCCAAGTGTTGACTTGGTTAAGATCTAAGTGTGCATACCAAATGAAAGCGGGACCTGTGAGGCTATCTTGGAAAGTTTGGACCATGAGTTGGTTATATTGTGCGTATTTACTCATTTTCCGCACATATAGCCTTGTATGCATCTTAGGACAACTAGTACCATCATATTTTTCAAATTCCGGGACCTTGAACTTTTTCAGATAGGCTTATTCCCCACAGACTAGTAGACTAGTGATGCTGGTTTGCTCGAAATTGTCAGGTCCTTCCAAGGTCTTTATTTTGTCAGCCAACTGTTAGAAGAGCTTCTTTTCTATCTCCTTTTGTCTATCCTCTATTTCCCTTTTTATATCATTCGAGGTTGGACCGGGATTAACTTTTGGTTCATATTCGAATGCAAGGTTTAGGCGGGAGTTGATTTCCTCGTATTTTGGTGGTTGATTTTCCATTGCCTTTCCCTTTCGAGCTCTTGAATGTTCCTCATGAGTAGGATGGGTGGTATGAAGGAGGCCAATGCTTTCAGTCAAGAGGTGGACTTGCGCAACCAATTGTTGGAACGTTTGTTCTAGGGATATGATCCTTGGATCTAAGGCAGCATCTGCGCTGGTGTTGTCATGATGGTCATTGTTGTTGCCATTGCTAGCCATCTTGGTTTTGAAGCGAGTGTGGATTGGACTCTTTGGAGGGTTTGGTTGTTTAGGAGTTATCTTTGATACTTGGTAAGCATTTACTTAGCTGATGTATGTTTATAAATATGATGCATGTATCACACAAATGAACAAGAGAAAAAAAAAGGGGGTAGCATTTGATTAATGATATAATACTAAAATTTTATTAACATTGCAAACTTAGAGTTCAGTACTTTGAAAACATAAAAAGGAAAGAAACAATATTTGTCTATCTTTCTAATTCCTAGACTTCTTCTTCTTTAGTTGTGTGTGCATTGGTTCTCCGTCGCTGATGGTTTCTAATTCTCTAACTTTCGCTTGAGTCTTCTCCAGTTGAGCTTCTAGGGCTTTGTTTCTCTGGTTAGACTCCTTGAATCTACTTTTCCAAAAATCTTTTTTGTAGTCCGTAACCTCCAAGTGGACTTCCATCCAAGCTTTGACCTTTTCCATATAGGTTTTCATTTTTGGACCCATGTTGTTCGATGTAAGTTGAGTGACATCTAGGACTTGATACACCCTTTCTCCTGTCTGGTATAATTAGTTGATCACGAAATCTCTTGTAGCTTGGTGCTTGCCTACTTCCCCATCCAGATCTCCAAGGTCTATATTAGGGCTCTTTATCTAGGCTTCCCATAAGCTTTAAACTCTGCCAGCCTAGCGATCTTCTCAGCCACCAACATGCTTAGATCTTGGTATTCGAATGTGATTCCTTCTAATAATGGCTTGTAAACTATGTCTTGGATAGTATCAAATTGATGGACCACTGAGTTCGGATGATAACCTGTGCACCCATTGATACCAATCTATAGAACAGCCTGAAGGTCCTTACATGTTAGGATGACCTTATTGCAGTAGCTCCACCTAGCTATCCAAAGGATGTCTTTGGCACTGAAACCTTTGAGTACTTCCACCTAACTATGGCTAGAAAGATCATCGGGCAGCTTCATTCTTTCTATGCAGGAATCTACAAGGTCTACTTGCTGGGCTAATGATTTCCTGACTATGTTCAACCCGAAGCATTTGAGATGACTCACAAACCAGATGAAGATGAGGTTAATGTTTGAGCGGAGGATTCTATAGCCCTTCTTCTTCGTAAAATTTAGATTCCATATCTATTTAGCTAGTAGGGCTAGGATATAAGACTTCCCTTCTAAGAACTGAAACACTAACTCTGCGACCCTATATTGGATGTGAAAGATCTCAGTAACAACTTTTGAGAAACTTTGGCTGAATGCCTTTCATAATTCATGTTCAAGTATATATATACATTAGGAGGATATCTTTCCAAGCAACTATATCTTACAAACTAGGAAAATAAATCTTCCTCTACCAAAATATACAATACAAATATACATGTCATATTTACAAACTAAGTCACGAAACAAATATCTAAGTAACACGACCGTGCCTTCTAGCCATGTATAAGGCCGTGTATGCTTTTGGTAGCTACCTGACACAATACACGGCCGTGTCTTCTGACCGTGTATTCGGCCGTGTATGCTTCTGGGAAGTACCTGACACAACATGCGGCTGTGCCTTCTGTCCGTGTATCCGACCGTGTATGTTTCTGAGAGGTTCCTGACACAACACACAGTCGTGTCTTTTGACCGTGTATCCGGCCGTGTATGTTTTTGTGCTTCTAGACCTTCTTGATTGATATCCCCCCTCAAATTGATGCGGACTGATTAAGAAGCATCAATTTGCCAACAAGAAACTGATGACGCTGTCGAGAAAGAGCCTTAGTAAATATATCAGCCGTTTGAAGATCCGAAGATATATGCGGAAGAGAAATAACACCATTATCATAAGCTTCTCGAATAGAATGACAATCCACTTCAATATGTTTCGTACGCTCATGAAAAACAGGATTAGCAGTAATCTGAACAGCACTAGTATTATCGACATGAAGAGAGGTAGACCCAAGTTGAGGAAAACCAACCTCAGCCAACAAACCGTGAAGCCAAATAATCTCAGAGCAAGCAGACGACATAGCACGATATTCGGACTCAGTAGAAGACTTAGACACACGATCTTGTTTCTTACTCTTCCAAGAAATTAAAGAGTTACCAAGAAACATACACCAACCAGTAATAGAGCGACGTGTATCAGAACAACCAGCCCAATCAGCATCACTATATGTGGTTAAGTGAATGGGAGACTCTACAGAAAAGAACAAACCCCGATGAGAAGTCCCTTTTAAATATCGAACAATACGGCGAACTGCTGCTAAATGAAGATGTGTAGGTGCCTGCATAAATTGACTAACTTGTTGTACAGCAAATGAAATATCAGGACGTGTAATAGTTAGATAATTGAGACTTCCAACAAGTTGTTGATATAGAGATGGATCAGATAGAAAGTCACCATCATGTCGTTGATATTTAACATTCACTTCCAAAGGAGTATCGATAGAATGTCCCTCTTGGAGACCAGCTAAAGCAATAAGTTCCTCAGTATATTTATGTTGATGAAGAAAAATACCAGCAGAAGAAGAATGAACCTCAAGACCTAAGAAATAAGTTAACGAGCCCAAATCCTTCATATGAAACGAACCTTGAAGGCATTCTTGTAACTGAGACATTAATTGAGTATCAGATCCTGTGATAACAATATCATCAACATAGACTAACAACAAGACAATTCCCTTGTCAGTCTTGCATAGGAATAATGAAGAATCATACTGACTTTGAATAAAAGAGAAGCTAAGAAGAGTATTACGAAATTTCTCAAACCAAGCCTGTGGAGCCTGTTTCAAACCGTATAGAGACCGTTTGAGCTTACAAACATCATGTGAGGGTGCAGAAAACAATCCTGGAGGAGGAGTCATATAGATATCTTCCTTGAGGTCTCCATGCAAAAATGCATTCTTAACATCCATCTGTCGTAAGAACTATCCTTTAGATGTAGCAATAGATAGAATAAGCCGGACAGTTGTCATCTTAGCCACAGGTGCAAAGGTCTCTTCATAATCAATGCCGTATTCCTGTCGATTGCCAAGAGCTACCAACCTTGCCTTACATCTGTCGAGGGAACCATTAGATTGAATCTTAAGAGAATAAACCCATTTACAACCAATGGGTTTAACACCAGCAGGACAGGAAAGAATATCCCAAGTGTGATTATCTTGAAGTGCTTGAAGTTCCTCTTGCATGGCTTTTATCCAGCAAGGCTGTTTAGCAGCCTAAGAATAAGAGGTAGGAATGGTAGTATTAGTTACAATTGCAGAATAGCCATATTTATCTGGAGGACGAGTGTGCCGAGTTGATCGTCAAAGAATCATTGAAGCATTTTCAGGAGCAGGGTCAGAAAGGACAAGTCCAGGCTTGAACCGTTTATCAAAATAAGAATTATCAAAGTGAGGAAGCACAACAGTATTGGATGTCGAAAAATGTTGTTGAAAATAGTATTCATGTTCAAAGAAAATCACATCCCGAGAAATATGCCATCTATTATTAATCAAATCATAACACACAAAACCTTTATGATTAGGACTATAACCCATAAAGCCACATCGAACAGACTGGGCTGACAACTTATGACGTTCATGGGTAGGTAAATGAACGAAACAAACACATCCAAAAGTATGTAGCATATGATAATTATGATGTTTACCAAACACTCGTTGATAGGGAGAATCAAACTTCAATTGTTGATATGGTAAGCGATTAATCAGATAAACGGCAGTAGATAAAGCTTTGGTCCAAAACTTAGCTGGAACAGAAGATTCTAACAACAATGTGCACACCACATCTAACAAATGTCGATTTTTCCATTTGGCAACTCCATTCTGTTGAGGTATATAAGGACATGAGCGTTGTGAAACAATACCCTTGGTATGAAGAAATGCTTGAAACTCATGAGAAATATATTCACCACCATTATCAGACCATAAGATTTTAATACAAGTGGAAAACTGAGTCTCAATATATGTCACAAAGGTTTGAAACACAGTAAACACGTCTGCTTTGGAATGCAAAAAATAAATCCATGTAAATCGACTGTAATCGTCAATAAATGTCATAAAATATTTATACTGATCATGTGAAATAATTGGTGCAATTCCCCAAACATCACTATGAATAATGTTAAAACATTTATTGGCACGACTACCCAAAACAGGAAAAGTCAATGTCTTACTTTTGCCCAGTTTACAAGAAGAACAATCAACTAATAAGTTCTTATCTATGGAACCAAGGACACCTCTTTGTAACAAATGATTCAAAACAACATTATTTGGATGACCTAAGCGTCTATGCCAGATGCCAGCCTTATTGTCAACAACTGAAGAAGCTAATGACAAAGTCTGAGGAACGGTAAATTGTAATGGAAATAACCTGCCCACTTTAGGCCCCTTCACTATCACCTTCCCCGACACTTGATCCTGCATAGTACAACCATTACGAGAAAAGTGGACATCACAGTTATTATCCACCATTTGCCCAACAGAAAGTAAGTTAGTAGATAATTTAGGAGAAACCAAGACATGTCGAAAGGAGGAGCTAATATCACCAACTGTCATAATAGGAATATTATTTCCATCAGCAACCTGAATGTGTTGAGTACCAGTATATGGATGTTGATTATGCAATAAATCAGATGTGCTAGTCATATGATTTGTGGCGCCGGAATCAACAAACCAAGGAACAGAATTAGTAGTCTTACCTTTCCCTTGAAGACCAAGAGCAGCGAAGGCAGAGAGGATCATCTGTTGAACCATATCTGGTGTGAGAACAGATTGCTTATTGCTAGCAATTGTGGATGTCGAACCAGGATTGCAAGAGTCGGATACCGTAGCATGAAAAGCTTGTGGCCTTCTGTTTTGAGGCCTTGTAGGACACTCCTTAATAATATGTCCTTTTTGCTTGCAATAATTACAGAACTTCTTACTACAATGCCGGGAAATATGACCAAATTCTTTGCAGCCGTAACACTGCATTGTTCCCTTTCCTCGGGCCTGAGCAGCATATGCAACATTAACTATTCCAGATGATCCACTAGTTGCACCAATAGCAGCTTGTGTCGCCAATCTTTGTTCCTCACGCCGCAATTCCCCAAAACATACATCCAAACAAGGCACTGGATCTCTATTCAGCAACCCAACCCGAGCGGTTTCAAATTCAGGTCTGAGCTTCATCAAAAACTGATCACGACGACTCACTTCATGAACAGCCTGAAGACTAGCCAAACTCTCCTTTGACACCTTAGCATAGATAATACCAGAATATTCGCTCCATAAATTAAGGAATCCATAATAATATTGTTCAATTGAGAAATTACCTTGACCATAATTACTCATATCAAGTTCCAATTGGAAACGTCTTGCTGTATTATCTTGATTGTAGACGCGCTTCAAGTATTCCCACATTTCTTTTGCTGTGCCAAAGGATTGTAAGTTGATCACCATGTGAGCCTCAATAGATCCCAAAATCCAAGAAACAATCAGTGCATCTTTTGCCTCCCATTGACCACGATCTTTTGACTCTGTAGGAGCTGGAGAAGACCCGTCAATATGAACTCAAAGCTCCTTCCCTTTCAAAAACATCTTAAACTGAAATTCCCATGCAGCATAATTCTTTTTCGTAAATCTAATAGCTAAGATCTCATATGTTTTCTCAGAAGACATTCTAAACCGAATTGTCACTCACAACTTGATTATCAAAAAATTGTTGATTGGAATGAATGCCTAAAGCCAAAAACAACCAAGAACAAACCAACAATTCCAAGACTAAAAAAAAGAACTATGGATTCAGCGCAATACTCAGTTGTGTGGCTCTGATACCATAACAACTTTTGAGAAACTTTGGCTGAATGCCTTTCATAATTCATGTTCAAGTATATATATACATTAGGAGGATATCTTTCCAAGCAACTATATCTTACAAACTAGGAAAATAAATCTTCCTCTACCAAAATATACAATACAAAATATACATGCCATATTTACAAACTAAGTCACGAAACAAATATCTAAGTAACACGACCGTGCCTTCTAGCCATGTATAAGGCCGTGTATGCTTCTGGTAGCTACCTGACACAATACACTATCGTGTCTTCTGACCGTGTATCTAGCCGTGTATGTTTCTGGAAAGTACCTGACACAACACACGACCGTGCCTTCTGTCCGTGTGTCCGGCCGTGTATGTTTCTGGGAGGTTCCTGACATAACACACGGCCGTGTCTTCTGACCGTGTATCCGACCGTGTATGTTTCTGTGCTTCCAGACCTTCTTGATTGACACTCAGTGGGAAAAAGGATAGTTGCAAATGTTGTCAGGATGAAAGCATAAACCCGTCTTTGCTTGTAACTCTTGGGATCTCCACATAAGATGTCTCTCCTGCTTCCATCATCACACCGAGCTATGAACCAACCCTCCAATTTATCCATTCGGAGGTAGTATCCGTTGCTATTTTCCAACACTCGGTTGATCACTGTCTTGCGAATTCTTAGGAGTTTACTGAAAATACCGGTTGACCTAGCCTCTAGATCTTGCACATACACCCCGTTAGCAAGTGAGGGGGCCTGCAGAAGTTGAGTATATTCCTTTAGAGTTGGCGTGATCTCATGCGGCCCAATAAAGAAAGCTGCGGGCTTAATTTCCCAAAGGTGTAAGACAACCTGAATCAAAGGTAGATTGATTTCCATCTTCATTAATGAGAGGATGGGCCTTATCTTTCCCTGGATGAAGGCCTGTTCCTCAGGGTTGTACAAGGTGAACTAATGGTCTAATACTAGTTTTAGATCCAAAAGCTTGCAAACCTGGATTTCCTTACGGAGGAGACGATCGATTACAACACTAGCCATCTATTAGGATTATAATAGGAATTTCTAATTACAAATGATCTCTTACAGGTAAATGTATCTGAACTCCAAAAAAGAAAAAGAACAAGGAAATTATATCATTAATCATTTGCCAGCTCATGATTTAATGTATACAAGGTAGATGGGTTCTAAAAGATCCCCAAGCTCTATGGCCTCCCACATTCTTGAAGAAATGGATCTCGGGCCATATTGAAGCATTGGGTGGGGTAACCTAATTAGCCCCGAAGGGTGATTATTTCACTTTGCCTAGAGCTTACACAATGGCCCTTTGTCTTAAGGTCCTAAAACTGCTTGGGTCTGGCCGTATCTAATTACACAATTGCATACATGGAAACTTAATAGCAATAACGAGATAAAAAAAACTAGACTTTACTAAACTCCTGAATCAAGAACAGATATGAACATTAGTATCAACAACATTTCACAATGTAAGAGTTAATTAAAGATATCTAAAAATGATGATTTCAGAAGGTTTAGGTGGTTGGCCTACTATGGGTCCTTAGTAGAGTTGCCATCCTATCGAGTCTAATTTTAAAATTTTATATTATCTCCATAATCTGATTCATATTAGATCCTATGCCCATCCAATATAAATCATTGACTTGAACTAGGAAGTTTTTATTTATTTGGAGTCGCCACCCAACTGGAGTTGGGAAAAATTATTCAATTAGAATTAATTGAGCAGATTAATTCTAATTTGAACAACTAGTCAACGCAATTTCCTCTTTTTATTCTTATGACAGAAAAAGAAGAAGAAAGAAAAAAACTAGAGATTCTCGACTTAGGGGCTATCCTGTTAAAACCCTAAATTTACTATCCTTCTGAAGCCTGAATTATCTTAAGATATCTTTTTTTTTAGCATAAAAATAAAAATATTAGAAAAATTGATATAATGATTATACTAACAATGATTTGAAAATATATTTTTATTCTTTTTATAGTTGTCCCATAAGGGTGCCTACGTACCCACTATTCGGGATCAAACAAGCCGTAGTTCGCTTTTTATAAAAACTTTAGTGGATTGTTTTGATTTTAATTATGAAAACATGTTGCGTTTATATTCATTATCATTTTTTTTTAATTCTAAGCTTTATTATTATTTTTTATTAAAAAAACTAAAACCTCTAATTAAAAAAATCAATTATATTTTTTTTATGAAAAGAAGTTTTCTAAGTGATAAAAATATTTATTATTTTTTTATTAATTTAAAAATTATTATTATTTTTTATTAATTATCTATTAATTATAATAGACATATATATTTATTTTTTTAGAAAACTCTAAACCTAATTCTAATTAACATATTCTAAAAAATAATTCCCCTTTTTTTATTTTCATATATATTTTTTTATTTTATTTTTCATATTCTACTAATAAACAAATAAATAAAATTTAGCTAACCTAGATACGGGTCACAGTTCGTGGGTCGGGTCGGATTGCAACGGTCGAAGCTCCTTTGACGGCGGCTTTTCGATGGCTATTGAAGGTAGTTGAGGAGTCGAAACCTAGGTTTTTGAGGGCGTGGAGTCGAGTGGTGGTGTTACTTTGCACTAAAGACCGCTCCTGGTGGTGGTTTTGGTAGTGGTCGTTGGCGGTGGCTTGAAGAACTCCGACGAAGGCTTCAAACTCGTGTATTTCTCTCTTTTTCTCTCTTTTGATTTCTCCCTTCACTTTCTCTCATTGAGTCCTATTTATAGATTCCAAAAACCGAGCTTGATAAGTTCGAATTTCCTTCTAATAAGTTAGGATCGAATTTACGATTGAAATCCTTTTTAGATTTCCTTTTGATTCGTGTAAATATTTGATTTTTGTTAAGATTCATGTTAATTCGATGATGTTTATCTTATTTTAGTCAAAGATTTCCTAGATTTGTGCAAAAAAATTGAATCAAAACAGCCGGATTTTACTTCCCTGCTGTTGACGTCGATCTTGGATGAAGGTTGAAGACAAGCATGCGCCTAGTGCATGCGATTTCGTCATCCAATTGCGTGCTGCCACGTGTCACATGGAGGAAAAAAAATCAAAACGGCACAAAGTGCCTTTGCCCGGATTCAAACTCACAACCTCACCCCCTCGTGCGCGCCCAAGGCTAGTGACCAAACTAGCTGGGTTAGTCTACTTTCTTGTTTTTTTACTAAACGCAATTTGCATATATGCGTTATATTTTTATTATTTTTATATTATTTTGAAATTATAAAAATTTATAAAAATTACTTAACATCTTTTATTATTATTTCTACTCTCATTTTCCAAAATTGGTGTATTATTTATATTTATTTTATTTTTTTCATTATTTTTCCTTCATTTATGAAAAATAGAAGAAAAATAAATTAAAAAAAAAACATTATTTGTAATTAAAGAAAAAAATGGGATGTTTACGGTCATCATTATTATATTTACTATTATTATGCTTGTTTAACGAGGAGTGTCTAAGGATTCGACGAGTTGCAAGGTCAATAGGAGTAGGTAAGCGTTATATATTTATATACTTCTTCATTTATTAATGTTATTCTAGTTAATTATTTTAAGGATTATAAATATATATTTTTATAGGGTAAATATATAGGGATACATAGTTTCATAATCCCCTACTAGTTGCAGACGTAGTTATAGAAATATACGTTATGATTAGTTTTATGATTATTATTATTATTAAGTGTCATGTAATTGGATCAACCATTTATAGGTCGTTATTGGTCCTATTATAATTTCTAGCTCGATAAAGTGTTGGTTTGATTTGATGTTTGTTATATATAATGCATATAAATAATTTATTTAATAATATAATAAAATATATTATTACTCATACTTATCTTAGGTTAGATCATATCCTCCAGCAGGCTAACCCGCTCCAGGTATCACAGTGTTCATTTACTAGATATATTTTACATATCTTACCTCGCGGAAATAATACTAAATTATAGTTCTTAAGTCCAAAGCACTACAATGTCTATCAGAATTTTTTTCCTGCTTTAAATTCAACGTGAAGAAGAGAAATGCATTTACTAGCCAGAAGGAGGGGGCCATGAATTGTGTCGAAGTTTAAAAAAACAATGGAGACAAATTCATGGATCAAGAATTAAATTAAATTAACTATCATAGAATGCAGAGGAGGTAGATAAATTAACAAAGTTCGTTCGTTCTTAGTATAAGCAGCCCGATCTCCTTCCATGAGTCTTACAGCAAAAGCCCCGCCAAGAGACTTCTCATGGTAACTAAATGACTCTATAGTAACTGGCGACGAGAAAAACATAACAAGGCTAGATCAACAATCCACACTTGTAAGTCCATCCAGGCAAACGTTCGGAATCGCATCAACCATCTGTCCGTCCGTTTGTACACCAGCTTCAACTTTGGCATAATCAACCGTAAGAAAACCATTGTTCAAGAAAGGAAGTTGTTTGTGGATTTTCCAAGGGTGTAGTGACCCACAATGAGCAAGAAAACAAAGAGCTAAGGGAGTGTTAGGGCTGCTCGGTGTGGCCACTCTAACACTCAAGTTAGAGTACTGTAGAGATAAGGAGAAAGTAAACTATAAGTAAGCTAGAGAGTTAGGAATTTTGGATCCCTTCACCTATAGGTGGACCTTCATATTTATAGAGGGAAAAGTCAGATGATTTGAGGTTAAAAACATGGGACATGTCACTTAAGACACTTCTAAAATATCCAAGTAATGGAGGAGTGGGCAATTATAACTGCTAACGACTTGCCTCAATCCTCATTCGAAGCTGATTGAGTCAAGTGGCCAAATAAGGGGAAAGATCAACCTACTATCTAGGCTAATAGCTTTGCCCATGGTCTTAAACTAGGTTTGGGCCTAAGTCTAAAATGGCCTATAAAAATTTGCCTCCCACTCTCTTTGGTGATTGGTTAGTAAAGAAAGTATGGCCATAGATAACCGTTAAGCTATGAGTTGTAGAACATATGGGACAACTTATAGGGGCTTTATTTAATGACTTGAGTAGAATGGTAAAGCAAGTAAGGAAGTCCAAGCTATTACCTTATGCTATTGATGATTTCAATTCATTAAAGAAGATGGTGATATGGCAAATTCCCAAAATGTCTTGCCTCAGTATTTTAAAGCAGAGTGGTTAGTATAACCGAGCTGTGGTTGAAGCTGTTGCCCCCCCAAGATGAATTGAGGGGTTTATAACCTCTTTTGGTAGAGACAAATTATTGATGAAGACTTTTGGATGAATGACGATTGGCTTCTTGAGGAAATTTTAATTTGATTTGTTCAAATGTGAGTAAATTTAAACGCATTAAATGCAATGGACACATGTTGCTTATTAAACGAATCACCACTAATACGATAGTTATATATGAACACATCGAGAGTGTCCATTTATATTTCTTGACATGTGGAATGATCTTGTTGCTCCTTATCACTTTAGTAGAATAGTGCTTTGATTCTTGCTCTCCTCAATTTCTATGCTCATCTATAAATATACTTGGCTTGAAGAGAGAAATATCTTTTCAAAATCTTTTGAAATTCTTTCTCTATTCTCCTTTGACATTTCTCAAGGCTCTTGCTTCCATTCTCATTTTCTTTATCTTGTTTCTAGATTTTGGTGTTTATCTCTGAATTGAAGGTATGTTTAAGATTGCTTCAAACTCTTCTCATACTCTTATGGATCAAAGGCTAGCACTGGTAGCACAAGACCCTAATAGGGCTAATCCCCCTCCCCACCCTTGAGAGGCGGCAACAACTATGGTTGAAGAAGATGCTTAGACTATAGGCACAGTAGTAATGGCTAAGGAAAACAAGATGCTGGTGATAAAAGAACTGCCAATAGACATTTACCTCGACGATGGTGAGGACATGAAGCCCTTAATGAGATTGTACAACAGTATCATGGTGGATGGTGACTAACCCAATGGCATGGCAAATGAGTTGTCAAATGCTAATGTTGAAAGTGTGTTCTTGTATTATGAGCCAATGCTTGAAGGTTAGCAAGCTACAAAGCTTGGAAAGCTCGATTAAGTTGCTTTAGTGGAGGACAAGGAATTCTTTTTCTACTATAAACACTCAAAGCTCTTCCGACTTCCCTTCACCTAGTTCCAAGAGGCCCTTTCTAACTATCATAGAATAAACCTATTTTAACTCGTGCCTAAGTCTAATTGAATCTTGGTGGTGTTCTCGTGCGTAGACCGGTAGATAGGACTGACTCCCTAGTTTTTCTAGTTCTTTTACACTATTAAGAGGAATAGATCAGCCAGTGGTTAGTATTACCTAACATGCCGATAGAAGTGGAAGTTGTTTGAAGGGCTTGCTTTGTTAGCCCATGGTTGGAAAGATAAATTTGTGAATATTAGGTTAGACGATGAGCTTAACTTTTGGACAAGTTGGATTAAGCGAATTGAAACTAGGCTAATACACTTGCTTGTCAAGGACAAATGGGTGGCTAGTGCATTGAGACAATTGGGCGAGCCATGATAGCTTTACAATGCTGAACATATAATTAATATATAATTTAGGGTTGACTTTATTCTAGAAGAAAGGGATGAGACCGTTCCTTTAACGAAGAGAGAAGAAAGGGAAGAGGAAGAAGAAGGCTAAGAAGAGGTTGTTAAAGGCATTCACTATTCCTCAAATCGCCATGCTAAAGTGGACTGGCTTAGAGGAGGTTATTTGTTTGCTAAATTTTAGGGGAGGGAGGCTTTTGATGACTCGTATTCAATGCGATGCACTACTTCCTTAACCTCCTTTTTAATTGTGCAAGTCTATAAATCACCTTAACTTATCTTTTTGCAAACATGCAGCTGAAGAAAGCTAATTTAGCTCAACTCTGTGCTCAAAACAAGGCAACAACCAAAAGCAAGAAGATCCAGTTGCAAAGACTACTCCTCCCCATCCTAAAGAGAAGGGCATCAAGATTGGTAAGCCCCTACTTGTTAAGGAGAGCCACCTTATAGGTGATCTGACTAAGAGGGGGAAATAGGTGAAGAAGGCTCTTACTCCTCTAAAGCTTAAAAAGAGATTTAGAGAGGACGATGGCTGCATAGGTTGGAGAGGTGAGGGGACCACTATTCAAACCAAACAATATATTTTGTTGGATGAGGATGTTATTGATGATCCCTCTACCAACTAGAACAAAAAACATAAGGTGAGCAAGTTAAGTGTTGTTGGTTACTCAACCTGTTTGAGGAGTCCGAGAGCCATCTCCTTAACCAACCTCCTCTTGTAGCCATTCTTTGAGTCTAATTTGCCTTGGCACAAAGGCTAATTTACATCCCCAAGTGGAATGTCCGCATTGGAGAAAAAGCAATAGGGAATTTAGAGTTGTGCCAATAGATCATGTCCAATGCCATCTTTCCATTAGACAGGACTGAAATGTAGACATGCTATTGCAGATGAAGATATATGAAGCTTTTCTTCCACACTTCTTTTGAGTACATTTATTTTTTCTAATTTGTCATATAGTGCTTGTTTCGTCATCAGACTAACACCATTATGGCGATGTTGTCTTGTGCATTAAAAGAAGAACAGAGGAAGGTATGTGCTCTTTGTTCTGAATATGAAAAACTTTAGGTGAAGAAACAACAATTCTTTAACCAAACTATAAGTCTCCCGTAGAGGACGTAAGATGGTAAGAATATAGAAGCCTAAGCAATGAAGAAGATGGCAGCCTCAAAAGAGCTCATGAAGGAGATTAAGGCTTAGGTTGACAAACTTACCCATTAGATATTTTGGATGAATTATTAAAGACTCAAAAGAAGAAAGAAGGGCTCAAGAAGAAGACTATTGATCTTTCTCACTAGCTATTTAAGGTTAAAGGAGAGCTTACAATCTTGAGACATTTGGTAAGCTCCTTCGAGGATAGGGAAAAGGAGTACAAGGGGAAGATCTTCGTGGTTGAAGATGGTTTGAGATGTCATCAAGCTCAAATTGAGGAGTTCAAGCGATAGGCCGATAACCTTAAGTAGAAGGTGCATGACAAGATCATTAATAGTAAGGAATGGGTCCAACTATAGGGGTAGGGGAGGTGTCTACAATGATGACTTTAAGGTTGCAAAACAAGCAGCATTGAAGCGATACTTTGACCTTAATCTCAAAGTCTTGGAATACAACGATGTCGACCCTCTAGAAGAATCACAAGCCCCTCTTAGAGCTATAGATGACATGATTGAAGTGAAGATAGACCCAAAGGATGGCGAAGAAGCACCTCCTAAGCTGTCTAAGGTAGGCCAAATAAATAAAATGGCTAAAGCTTCTTCAAATCTTCCTCTCTCTAACTAACAATGATGTTTTTATTTTAACTTATTTAGAGAATAGTTTGGATTTTTTTCTAACTTTTTAAGCTGGGATGCCAACCTCAAGTTATAACCTCCTAAATATAGAATGAAGTTGACTGCTAAACTTGGAAATTTCTATCTATTGAATAAAATGTGCTTATGAACTTGTAGTCTTTACATTATCTTCTCTTGCTTTTGCTTTTGCTTTTGCTCTCACTTGATTAACATTCTTTCTTTTTATAACTACAAGATCATGGAACTTATTGTTTTGTAGTAACTAAGTTGGAATAAGCAATGACTTGGATTAATTTTCCCATATCGAAAGTACTTTAGATGTTTAGGGCTAACCCTGATCAATAAGGTATTCTCTTTTTGTTTACTCGAGGTTTCCAATAAACCTAGTCAATTGACACTAGTGTACCCCATACACTTAGTTGGGGCCAACCCATTAGCTGACCTAAGCTTAAGTCATTTGTTACTTTGAAAAAGGTTAGAAAAATTGGTCACTCATTCACCTTAAAGGGAGGTTTGCAGACTTAATCGTTTGTTCACCTAGGTAAGAGGTCAGTTAATGTAAGAAGCTAATACCTTAAAAGCCTGTTAGTCACAAACAAAGTAACTGAGCTTATTAATACTTGATGTAAATTAAATAAAAAAGAACACGTTGAGTTAAACAAATTGAACTTTTCATTATATATAGAGTAATTGCATTTTGAGCTCATTCAAAATACAACTTTAGATTACTAGCACTCCAAGTCTTAGGAATTGGTTAACCACTAAGTCTTTCAAGCTAGTATGAACTATGCCTTACTTCTATTCGGATCCTAATCGGATCCTCCCAATTAAGTTCTAATTTACCTTGGCTTTCTTTAGATCTCGTGGCCTCTAATTTTTTTAAATACCAAGTTGCCGAGTTAGAAGATCTTGCGCTTGACCTTTTTATCATAGTATTACACTACCCTTTATTAAGAAGATGCCATGTAAGTACTTGCCAAGTCTTGAATTTCTTAGTCTAGATTAGCTTGTAGACTAACCTCATTATACATCCATTACCTAAGTGCATGCATTAAGGAGCTCCAGCCCAACTAGAAGGACAACCTCTGATTTAAGGCAAGCTTGAAGGGTATCTTCCCTGTTATTATCCTCTGAGTGGTTTGATATCCCTACAAGATATAAGGGAGCTCGTTTGACCATTTACCCTTTGCGTGATCTACCCTTTTCTTGAGACTTTAATATGGTCTTGTTTACAACTTTGACTTGTCCATTAGATTGGAAGTGGGTCACTAAGGTGTAGTAAATTTTAACCTTCTTCTTTAAGCAAATTTCCTAAACTTAGTGTTGTTAAACTATGTCTTGTTCTATGCAATCAAGGCATATGGTGTACCAAATCTACTCGGTATGTTATTTAAGATGAAAATTTCCACGCTCTTTTCTATGATCTTAGCCATGACCTTCACTTCAACCCACTTGGTAAAGTAGTCTACAAGCACTATAATATACTGACGTTAGCCAGTCACCTTAAGGAAATGACCTAAAATATCAATTCCCCATTAAGGGAAAGGCCATGGACTAGTGATGGGTAGGAGGTTGTTGCTTGATTGATGGTCCATAGGTATATGCTCCTGGCATTAAACACATTTTTTGACCCACTTCTTTACATCTTTCTTCATTGTAGCTTAGTAATAGTGGAGACGAAGAGCTTTCACATGTAGGTTGCATATGTTAGCATATGACTTGTTTAAGACATGTTGAGCTTCTTCTAACCTTAAACATATGAGGCAGGGGGGGCTATACCATCGTTGGTACAATTGGTCACCTATGAGGGTGTATTGAGTTGCCTTATACATGAATTCCCTATTAGCTGGTGCAATGCAGGTTGTATCTTTAGGTATTGGTGATAGGGCTTGTTAATGCTTTTATCTGGTAGATACTCAGTGAAAACGTTTCTACCTAAGTTAGAGAGACTGGTCAAGACTAATCTATATAAACTTTTGACATTAGAGTTTTCAACTCATGAGAGTTAGTAATACTCCAAGTTAAGAATAGCATTTCAAGTGCTTGTACAACCTCAAGGTATTGAGTTATACCTTCGTCCTTGATTAAATACTCTTTTTTGACATGTTAAACTACCAATTGTGAGTCTGAAAAGACTTTTAATTTCTTCACGTTGACTTCCTTTACCAATTACATGTTAGCAATGAGTGCTTCGTATTTAACTTCATTGTTGCTGGCAAGTAATCCGAACTTAGGCATGTAGTACACTTCTATCCCATGTGGTCCTCTTAACACTAGTTCGACTAAACACCCTTACCACTATCCCCCACCCCCCCGGCTCTTGAGCGAACAATCCATCCATGTGGAGAGTCCAAACTAGTGTATCCTCAATGATCGGTGCTTTCTCTTGCATTATGCACTCTACCACTAAATTGACTAAGACTTGGGTTTTGATGGCCTTCCTTGGTTGGTATTAGATATCGTATACACTAAGCTCCAATGCATGCTTAATTATTCTTCCCAGTGCATTAGGTTTATGCAATATCTGTGATAGTGGTTGGTTAGTCAAGATGACCACTTGATGAGTTTCAAAATAAGGTTGAAGCTTTTGTGTCGAGATCACCATTGTCAATGCAAACTTCTCTACCTTAGAATACTTGACTTCTGGGCCCCAAAGGATGTGGCTTACATATTATACAGGCTTATGCAATTTTTCTTCAACTTAGACTTACTCCAACATTGAGGAAAGAGCTTGGTTACTAACTGACAAGTATAAGTATAATTCTTCTCTAAGGACTAGCTTAGATAACATTAGTAGAGGCGTCAAGAATGTCTTTAGGTTGTCAAACGTTGCTTGACACTGTTCAATTTATTGAAAGTTTGAAGGGTTATTCAGAATCTTAATTAACTCTACGCATTTGTCGGCTAACTTAGGCATGAACCTACTAAGTGTGGTAATTCATTTGGTAAGGCATTGCATGTTCTTGATAATTCTAGGGTTTGCATGTCTAAAACTGCTCGAATCTTTTCTGGATTAGACTTATTTCCTCCTTGTTTTTGATGATATGTGATTTTCGATTGTACTAGCCACAAGAAGTAGATCCTAGCATAAATATTAGGTTACTATAAGCATTTAAGGGGATTTTTTTTCTTACTACTACAAATACGATATTTGGAATTTTTTAATCTATCAATAAGATAAGGTAAATTTTTCATGTTGAATATTAGTTTTTTACAGTTACTGTACCAAAGTTCAAGCTAATGGACAAACTCATTAGAGATGCCAAGGTGAATCACATTAAGCAATATCCTTCATTGTATTACTTGGACATGGTCCCCATTATAGGTTTAGGTGGTGTATTTATTCACTTTATCATCATAATAATATAGAATGATGCCACTGTCTTGTCAAAAAAATGATCAGATCTTTAACTACTTTGGTTCTCACATTACCCAAATTAAATGTGATAGGTTTATAAATGCATTGCACAAGACTTTGGAGGGAATAATTGATGGAGATATTGTAGTTGGACCAAAAAAAAAAAAAGACATGAAAGAATATTTTGGAGTTAAGGATCCTCAACTAACTCCAACTGGGGTACATAGAGGGCTTTTTTTCTTTCTTTCTTAATATATGTGACTATCATAATTTTTCTAAGAACGTAAAAGTGAATCCTTATATACATGATTTATTTTGATATATTTGTAGCAGTCAATATTGATATCTGCTTAAGGGAAAAGAAAAGGAGACTCTTAAAGGATGCCATCCTGTGTACAAAGGGATGGACAAAAAGCCGATGCAACCTTTAATCAAGCATCTAAAGATTATCCCAGTAAAGAGAAAGAGATTCTTAAAGAATGCGATTCTAATCAGGCTTCTATACAAAAGGATGGATAGAAAACTAGTGTAGCATCTAAACTTTTATCATGACAAACTTGTAAATTATCGAGTTAGGATCATAAGATCCTAAACTAGATATAATTAGGGATGTAAGCGGAACAGGTCTTGTTGGGTTCCCGACCTACCTGTCCCGCCAAAAACCCTATAGGGTTTGGGACAATTAATGGGATAAATGTTAAATCCATTGAGAACCCAAACCTGTTATATATATATATATTATAATTTAGTTAATTACATTAGATCTAATTATACAGGTGATTTCTCAATCTACTTGCATAATATCAATAATTAAAATTGATACTCTAGAAACACCAATTTTATACAATAAATAACATGCATAATTGAATCAAGAATCTAAAGAATTCATTGAATAATAACTGAAATAAGATTACATAATAATTCTAGGGTTCCACAAATCTAGATACTAAAAGAAATTAAAATAACATTATGAGATAAAATCTAACAATAGAATTAAAAAAACTCATAATGAAAAGAAAAAACCTTTTTATAAATCTTTTAGGTTGTCTATTTATAGTGTGCAGCCGTTGAACCCAACATGACCCTTCAACACGGTCATGTTTAGGTAATGTTTAACTTAAATCTTTCAAACTTTTCCAAATCTTGGGAAGATATGGTCAACACGGCCCTAACACAATTATGTTAACAGGTTGTGTTGTACTAACATGATCATGTTAACTTGTAATGTTTGGCTTCAATTGCTTCGAGAGTTATAGGATTACTAACATGGTCATGTTGTTTCCTCATGTATCTTTTTTAT
Organism: Laguncularia racemosa; assembly: GCA_037954665.1. Taxonomy (NCBI): domain Eukaryota; kingdom Viridiplantae; phylum Streptophyta; class Magnoliopsida; order Myrtales; family Combretaceae; genus Laguncularia; species Laguncularia racemosa. The sequence continues at coordinate 624,095 of JBBMOL010000129.1, forward strand.
TCTTCTTCAAAATCAATATGACCATGTTAAACGACTGTGTTGATCTTCAAACGCACATAACTCTCTATTTCCACATTTCACTTATCTCTTGCTCAAACAAACTCCAAAACCTCCAAAGCAGCTGAAAAACAAATCAAAAGGAAACCTGGAACAGTAAAACCTTCATCATCTTTTGTGAGTCATGACCTCATCCTCCTATGCAAGCTATTGTCACTTACTTGTCGTCTACACTTAACACTCTATCTTTGTCAACTGTCGTCTTTTGTCATCATTGGCAGTTCAGGTCCCACGTCTCTTATCTCTCATCGGCTAGCTCGTCTCTCGTTTTGTGGTCATCATCTCGATTGTCGTCCTGAACATGTCAGTTGTCTTCGTTGTCATTTGGTGTCTCTCATCTCTTGATCGTGTTAAGGTTAAATCTCACTCTCACTCTCCTAGTTTAATTAAGAGTTTTTTTTTTTTCTTTTCAGATCTTTGTTCTAACTTAGGCTTGCATTGTTAGCCTTGAATTTTAACACTAGAAATCCATGAAAGCTATGGTTGAAATAGCAAACAGAAAGCCATGATTTTTCAAATAGGTTAATTACTGGACATAGAGAAGGATTATGCTTATGGTTTCTGTTATATGTGATGTCTTGGTTGTAGTTTGCAAAGTATTCAATAAAATGGCATAATGATTCTTATGTTCATCAGACATAAATGGTTGTTGGTTTAAGTTAGAGAACTCATAAGACTGTTGGCGATTCCATTAGACATATATGTGATGTCTTGGTTGTAGGTTGCTGCACTACCTAAATGCAGATTGGCGATTCCAATTTCATGCTGTGCAAATTGCTTTTGTGTGTGGAAATGAAAAATCTTAATTTCTACCTTGATATAAACTTATAGATTGGATGTTTTAGAGAATTGTATTTTGCTTTGAAGTCACACCTAATTATAACCTAAGTATGTTAGAAATGTTAACTACATTTTATTTCTTTATGTTATTTATTAAGTTGTATGACTGGTTTAGTAATTTTTTATTATAATTAAAAATGTTTTTATGTTGACAACTTTATTTACCAATATGTAAACTTTCGAATAATATTAAAATACATATGATTAGATATGTTGAAACTACAAATATTATTTATTTCCAAGAACATAAACTATATTTTACAAAAATAATCATAATGAATAAGTAAAGATTTTAAACTAATAATAGAATTTATTTATTTTTTAATTCTAATAGGTTTGAAATGGGTTCTGGTTGCTTATTAGAACCCTGTAAGGTTTGGGACGGATAACGGGTATTTCATGAAAAAACCTATAAGGTTTGGGATGGGTTTAGGAATCTCCATAGGATAAAGAGATGGGTAACGAGATTGCTGAACTCGACCCAAACCCGTCCCGTTAACATCCCTAGATATAATTGACGATAGAAGCAACCAATTATTAGAGTTAAGGAAATGCACAAACTTCTCATGATAACTAAATGACTCCATAGTTATCGATGATTGGAAAAACAACTTGATCAAACAGAGAAGCGATTGACAATCCATACTTGTAAGTGTTTCATGACAAAAGTTTGGAGGGCCATACTAGTCATCCATTCATCCTCTTGTGCACAAGTTTAATCGCGATGACATTCCCTAGGAATCTTTTTCTCTCTATTTGGATGATCTTCAAATGCCTAATTGGTTGCCACATCAATCTTTTGTCTAACCTCAGTATAATGGATCTATACAAGTATTAACTTTACCTTTCAAAACTTTGTTCTTACTATTATTGAAAAGTTGTTTCATTTAATACTAATATGGGGTGGATGTTTGTCACCTTCAATTTTGTGATTTTGTAAAACAAATATAATTGGATTTAGTTCATTTTAGTTCTTTTGTTAATGGGTAATTGAAATATTAGATTTTTTTTTGGCCAAAATTTTAAACTTAATCTTTATTATTATTGAAAAGTTGTTTCATTTGATCACTAATATAAGATGGATGCTTATTAGCTTCAATTTTCTGTATTTTAAGAAATAAATGTAACTAGGTTTAGTTCATTGTCATTCTTTTGTTAATAGCTAATTGAAAGATTAGGGTTTTATTATCATTTTGTGCCGAAGTTTTTAACTTTTTTTTTTTCACCTATTGAATATGGTTTTTTAGTGATAATTTTTTATTTAATTAATAGTTATTTGCTTTTTGGGTCTTAAATCGGAAATACACATGGTTAGGTAGAATCTCCAAGCATTTGAGTGATTTCAAATTAAAAAACGAGAAGTTTGTTATTTTTCTTTTCTACTAGATTGGAGTTACATGTTATGAATGAAATTTAAAGTCTATTTTCTCCATCTCCTTCTCTAACTTTTTTTTTTAAGTGACAAATCATCCCATACTTGCTTAAACTCATTGTTTTTTACTTTCCTAATTTAGTTATTACAAAGAAGACCTCGTAGCATTGGAATTTTTGGAGCCAGGTTAATTTTGTTACTTTCTCTCTCTCTCTCTCTCTCTCTTTTATTGAGGGAGTTTTAGTATTTCACTTCAATCTAGTTGTTCTTTCTTGATATTATTGTTAAAGTACAAAATTTTGATATCATTAATTATATTTTTGTGATGGTAAGGGGAATGGTGTTTAGAAGTGGGAAAAAAAAAAAGAAAATGAATTTCTAATTATGACTTTTCTACAACAATGATAATACATGTATTCTATATTATTAAGACAAACAACCTCATTCATCTATACACCCACTTAAAAAAATTATTATATATATATATATATTTCTTGATTTGACAGAATTTTTTTTTCTTTTTAATATATTAACCCATTACCTCCTTGAATTTCATCTCTAATCTCCTAAGTCATAACTCCTCATTAGACGTTGTGTTCCATCTTTTCTGGCCACCACTTTTTTGGTCACGTCCCAACTCTTTACCATTTAAAATAAATAAATAACTGTAGATTTAAACATTTGTTGGTTATCACCATGTAAGTATGTCACATTATACTATCTAGGAAAATATTTCAGTGTCTCCTAAGTTTTGAAACTCCTTTTACTCTTCTTTTCAATTTTAGTGGCTTTTCTATCTCTCTTGCCCACGCTTTTTTTCCCTTCTATATTTTGTGCCGATTTATCACATTAATTGCTCAGTTTTATTAGGAAGCAAGATCCGCACTGCTTGTGGCCTGTCACCACTAGTTTTAAAATTTATACTAAGCAAAAGGTAACGCCTCAAAACTTAAAGCATCACAGTCACCATGTGTCACTACTAACAAGCGACACGCTAAGGCTCTAAAATTCCATCATGCTTTAGAAACTTGATCATTTACATTATCCATCATACTACTATAATTTTAATCAAATAAATGACCTTCAGATCAGTCATTTCTAATTCTCATTATTTAATAATAACCAGATCTCAAAATAACAATTATCTCTATCACTTCAATTTGGTTAATAAAACTTCAAATTACAAAACTCTTCCTCTACATAATAGTAGTGTTTTCTTCCCATTTCATTTATGTAATGCCCCACCAAATCTCTGTTCTCATCATATTCCATTTGCTCATCGTTCTCGCCTACAGCTAAGAAAAAATATAGGAAAGGGGTAAGCCTAAGCTTAGTATGTGAGTATCACACTCACATACACATGACACACCACATTAATATCACATGCATATATGTGACATTTATCCACAACACATTTACAATTCAACTTACACCTTAATACCAAAATAAATTATAACACATAGGGGTGCTCATGGCCCTGGTACACACAAGTTTTATTTTAGTGGGAACTGCCTCTATAGGCCTCGTCTAACCCTAATGGGAACTGCCACTGTGGACCATGTATAACCCTAATCTACCTTAGATCATTTTGATACATGGCTCCACTAGGGACAACGCGGCATACCGATTATCGAGGTACCCCCTTAGGATCTGTCATTGCAAGCCCCTAAGCCGAGCCAAGTGCAAGCAACATATCTCATTCAATTCATATATCATTGTAATACTTCATTATTATAAGTAATTCACATAACACCTTAACATTTCATTATTTCACATACAACTCATTAGATAGCTACTTAGCAATCACATACAACGAACAAAGTAAACACATACTTGGAATCCAAGCCTTAAGCACTTCTTGTCCTAAACTTAAGCTAAGTTGATATCTATATAATCATCAAGACATCATTCTTAGTACTAATCCAAACATAATATATCTCTCATAATTCCTCTTAATCTATTAGGTTATCTAAGTTTATATTAATTATCTTAGTTGTGTGGGACTTAGTTAAATAAAAAGGTAATTTGATATATAATGATAATGTCCATCACTTAACAAAGCCATGTTGGAGGTCGTGTTGCTCAACATGAGTTAGTACGCGATCGTGTTAAGGGTCGTGTATCTTTTGGTGAGATTTGGCTTCAACACGATTGGAACACGACTATATTGGGAGGCTGTGTTTCTCTTGATTTAACATGATCTAAACACGACCGTGTTGGGAGGTCATGTACTTCTTATTTTAACATGAGGGCAACACGACCATGTTGGATGGTCGTGTATCTTTCGGTACGTCTTGGTAAATCAACATGAGAGCAACACGACCGTGTTGGATGGTCGAGTATCTCTCGGTTCATTTTTTGAACCTAATTTTTCTACATTAATTTATCCAATCTCCTCATTTTCTAATCTTAAGCTTAAGTAAATAAAAAAAATATGAATTAGAATTCCTTACTTAGTTCAAATTACGCTCAAAACTCCAAATTCAACAACTTTTGTGCTTGTTTAATCCGTCCTTAAACCCATTCTTTAGTTCAATCCTTGTACATAAATAAAACCATTCCGTGATTGGGTCTTCACTGTTAGAATAGGTCTTGCAATAACTCCAAACCATTACCTTTTTGTTGCGCCATGATATCTCCTTGGATTACTTTAGGTTTTCTTTAAGAGGCTCTCTCTCTGTCTCTTTAGGTTTCTCTAGGTTGCTGTAATTTGTTAAAGTGTGAAAAGGGATAAACCCTAGGTTAGTTCACTTTTATAATCCAGCCAAGAAAAGAAGAAATAGCTCCTATCCCATTATCCTATTTACAACATTGCCACTTATTATGTTTATACATATATTTATTTATTTATTTATATATATAAAAAACATGTATTACATTCCCCCCCCCCCCCCTTATTAAAACTTTTGTCCTCGAAACTTACCTGGAATTAGAAAGAGTTCTGGATGCTTTTCATTTCTTCTTCTAATTCCCATGTTGCCTCTCGTTTTGTTTGATTTGTCCATTATACCTTGACATGAGAGATTTTTCTTCTTCTTAAAACTTGTTCCTTGGTATCCACTATTCTCACAAGTCTCTCTATAGAGGACAAGTTTGGTTGTACCTTTAAAGGTTCTAAGGCCACCACTTGATCTAGGCTTGGTATAAATTTTCTTAACATCGATACATGAAACACATCATGTACTCCGGCCAGACTTAGTGGTAGGGCTAACATGTATGCAATTGTCCCAATTATTTCTAGAATTTCAAAGAACCTACATATCTTGGATTCAACTTACCTCGCAGTCCAAACTTGATTACCCCTTTAGTTGGAGATATCTTCAATAATACTTTATCTCTAACCTGAAATTCTAGAGGGCGTCATCGTTTGTCTACATAACTTTTTGGCGACTTTGGGCTGATAAAATTCATTACCTTATTACTTTAACCTTGTCTACTGTTTCCTGTACTATCTTTGGCCCCAATACGCGTCTTTCTCTCACTTAATCCCAGTATAAGAGAGATCTGCACTTCTTGCCATATAATGCTTCATAGAGAGTCATCTGTATAGTAGCTTGGTAACTGTTGTTATAAGCGAATTCTACTAAAGGTAAATGATCACTCCAGTTACCCCATTAATTTAAGGTATAAGCTCGTAGTAAATCTTCCAGAATTTGAATAGTTCTTTCCGACTGCTCATTCGTTTAGGGATGAAATGCAATATTAAATTGGAGTTTGGTTCCTAAGGCTTGATGCAGACTTTTTCAAAATTTGCTCACAAATCGAGTATCCTTGTCAAATGTAATCGTAGCTGGTACCCCATGTAATTTGACAATCTCTCTAATATATATTTGAGCAAGCTTTTCTAGTTTGTAGTCTACCTTAATTGGCAAGAAATGTGCAGACTTGGTCAATCTATCTACTATAACCTAAATTGCATCATATTTCTTCCTTGTTTTCGGGAGTGCTATGACGAAATCCATAGTTACATGTTCCCACTTCCATTCAAGTAAAGTAAGAGGTTGTAACTCACCAGCTGGTCTTCGGTGTTCAATCCTTATTTGTTGACAGGTAAGACACTTGCACACATATTCTGCTATCTCCCATTTTATATTTTTCCACTAGTAAGTGTTTTTGAGATCCTTGTACATCTTGGTGCTTCCTGGGTGTACTGCATACCTTAAGTAATGGGTTTCCTTCATAATCCTCTTCTTTAATTTCATGTCTTTTGGAACACACCATCTATTATCATACTTGACTACCTCTTTAGTGTTTAACACAAATTCCATGGCTTCACCCTATTCTGATTTTTTTTTTTATCTTTTTAATTTCAGGATTTTCCATTTGTACAATTTTAATCCTATCTATAAGATTGGGTTGGATACTAAGTGTGCCAACCTATTTCCCACTTCTTGTGTCACCACTTCCAATTTCAGCTTATCCATATCTTTTAGTATTTTTCTCTAGGATTGGATTAATCCTGCAATATTTATTTGTTTCTTCTTGCTTAAAGCATTTGTAACCACATTTGCTTTTCTAGGGTGATAATGAATTTCCATATCATAATCATTTATTAGTTCTAGTAACTTCCTTTTCCTCATATTCAATTCCTTCTAGGTAAACAGATACTTCAAACTTTTATGATCTGTAAATATTTACACTTCTCCCCATAACGACGGTGTCTTTACAATTTTAGTGCCAAGATTACAGTAGCTAATTTTAGGTCATGGACGGGGTAATTCTTCTCATATTGTTTCAGCTAGCGGGAGGCATATGCAATGACTCTCCCATTCTGCATAAGCATGCACTCCAAACCTCGATTCGATGCATCATTGAATACTTCAAATTTTTCTCTTATTTTTAGTAGGGCTAACACTGGAGTTGTCATTAATTTATTTTTCAATTTTGTGAAGCTGCTCTCACATTCATCACTCCATACGAACTTGGCCTTTTTCTTCATCAATTGAGTCAAGGGAGTTGCTAACCAGGAGAATCCTTCTACAAAGTGTTTGTAGTACCTAACTAATTCTAAAAAACTCCTTACTTCTATTACAGTTCTTAGTTTTGGCCAATCACTTATTACCTTCACCTTCTCAAGGTCTATTGATATTCCATTCTTATTCACCACATGTTCTAAAAAGGATACCTGCTCCAATCAAAATTCGCACTTATTGAATTTTGCATAAAGTTTTTCTTTCCTGAGTCTTTCCAGTACAATTTTGAGATGTGTTTCATATTCTTTTATACTTTTAAAATAGATGAGGATTTCATCTATGAAAACTACTACAAATTGATCTAGCCAGTCTCTAAGTACTTTGTTTATGAGGTCCATGAAGGTTACTTGAGCGTTTGTCAAACCAAAAGGCATTACCAAAAACTCGTAATGCCCATATTGAGTCCTAAAAGTAGTTTTCTATATGTCTTCATCATTGATTCTTAATTGATGGTACCCTAATTTCAAGTCAATTTTAGAGAAGACTTGAGCTCCTTGTAATTGATCAAATAGGTCATCAATCATAGGGAGAAGGTATTTGTTTTTTATTGTGACTCGGTTTAGCTCCCTATAATCTATACACAGCTTCATACTCCCATCCATCTTCTTAACAAATCGCACTAGAGCACCCCATGGTGAGACACTTGGTCTAATAAATCCACTATCCTGAAGCTCTTGAGGTTAAGTCTTCAATTTAGATAATTCAGTAGGTGCCATTCTGTATGGTGCTTTAGATATGGGTGCCATTCCCGGTACAAGGTTAATACAGAACTCTATCTCTTTGGCTAGTGGTAAACCCAACAAATTATTAGGAAAACATCTATATACTCATTTGCTACATGCATAATCCTCAATTCCTTAACTAATCCTGTCTCTATTGATAAGGTTGAAAACCTTCTTTTGTTCCATAACTCATATGTTGGAAGAGTTGTAGGCCTTTATGGATCTAACTTAAATACAATTTGTTTTTCATCAAGAAAATCAAACATAACCACTAGATTGTAACAATTTATAGTGGCATTGTACTTAGACAACCAGTTCACTCCTAAAATTAGATCAAACTCTATCGTCTCTAATATAAACAATTTAGCTGGCATTTTCTTACCATGTATTACAATCTCCACCTCTTTACACATTTGATATAATTTCCCACCTACTTTAAAAGGAGTATTTACAATCATAACATTCTCCAATATAACAGATTTTAATCTACATACATTCATAAACACAGGTGATATGCGGGAATGGGTTGCACCCATGTTAAACAATACATAGGCAGTATTTGAGTTTATAAGCAGTGCACCTGCTATGGTATCTTGATTATGGGTATCTTGCTGTTGCTATTGGAATGCAAACACCCTACTAGGTACCCTCTAGCTTAGTCCCACATTGTAATTTCGGCTTAGTGGTCCTCTAGGTGTAGGTCTTTTAGGTTGTTGGGCTTGTGGGGGTATAGTTGCTTGAGTGTGTTGAGCACCACACTTGAATGATCTATGCCCTCTCTACTTACAGGTATAGCAGAAGGTTTGAGGGAGGGTTTTTTTAGTGTAGCTCCTACTAGTGTGTCCTATTTTTCCACTAAAGAAGCATGCCTCTTTCTGGCCAATTACATTATTGCAGATCGTGAGGTCCTAAACATCTTGGACACCTCACACCTTGACTTGCTTGTGGTGGAGAGGTAGTGCTAGAGGTGCAGGCCTAGTTTGAAGAGGTTTAAGCACATAAGCCATAGGTTTAGTTGGATATATAGCTAACCTCTTCCCTCTATCTACATAAGGTATGTTAGAAATAAGCCTTTTTTTCCCCAGAACTAATCCTAATTTGTGTGATAGTTATTTCTCTGTTTTCTTTTTGCTCCACTCTAAGTATTTTGCTTTGTCAACTACTTTTGCATAAGTAGTCAACTGAAACGCCCCCACTTCATATTGCAGGGTAGGCTCTAATCCCCTAAAAAATCTTCTAACTCGAGAAACATCATCTCTTCTTATCACCTTTGGCAAGAATCTGCTTAAGCGGTTTAGCTCCGCTTCATATGCCTCCATAGATCTACTATCCTACTGGCAATTTTAATAATCCACCTCCATTTTGCCTTTGATGCTGCTAGGGAAGTACTTTTCATAAAAGAGTTCCTTAAACCTCTACTATTGGTTAGGAGCTCCTGCTAATCTGGATATACTAGTCCACTAATTTGCAGTTGCTCCCTTCGACATATAAGCAGTATATCTCACTTTTCTATCTTCAGGGACCATGAAGGCTTCAAAGGTCCTTTCAGTCTTAGTGATCCAATACTCAGCCTTTATTGGATCATCAACCTTTGGGTGGAACTCCTTAGCCAATCTTACAAATTTGTCTAGCCCACAAAATTCCTCTACAGGGTTGACAAGTCTCACAGCCTGTTGTTGTTGTTGTGCCAACATTCCCACTAGAGCATTTATAATCTCTAGCAGCTAAGCAACTGTGACATTAGTTTGCTTTGGGGTTTCTTGTTGAGGTGGTCTTTGAGAATTCCTATCCTCTGGGGCATCTCCACCCTGTCCAACACTAGATGAGCCCTGCATGATACTTCTTCTTGGAGGAATTTTGTGTAAATTGAGACAACGGAATGATCCCAAAATTAGAATTTGTAAGGGGAGTTAGTGATAGTATGCATCTATGTATACTCAAGCTCAAACATATATATATACCTATACATAATTAGACAGGAATATTCAATAAAATACAATTGCATAAAATATTTGGATTAACATATCATAATAGTTATCCCCTAATTTACCCACTTTCTTCACTTCATATGGTTCTACAGATCATTTACTTAGCCTTCTAATGATTTCAACTTACCTTTTATTGATTGAATCCTACACCTTTTTTATCATTACTTAATTTTAGGGGTCATTAACTTAATCTTTATTTGATCACATCTTAAATTCTAAAAATCATCAAAACTTAGTGCTCTAATACCACTTAAGATATAATATCCTAAAACTTAGAGCATCACAACCCGCCACGTGTTACTAATACCAAGCAACACATTAAGGCTTTAAAACTCCATCATGCTTCAAAAACCTGATCATTTATATTATCCATCATACTACTATAACTTTAATCAAATAAATGACTCTTAGATGAGCCATTTCTAATTCTCATTATTTAATAACAACCAGATCTCAAAATAACAATTATCTATATCACTTCAATTTAGCTAATAAAACTTCAAATTAAAAAAATCTTCCTTTACATAATAATAGTGTTTTCTTCCCATTTCATCTATGTAATGCCCCACCAAATCTCCGTTCTTATCATATTCCATTTGCTTATCGTTCTTGCCTACAGCTAAAAAAAAATATAGGAAAGGGGTGAGTTAAGCTTAGTACGTAAGTACTATACCTGCATGTGCATGACACACCACATTAATATCATACGCATATATGCAGCATTTATCCACAACACATTTACAATTCAGCTTACACCTCAATACCAAAATGAATTATAACACATAAAGGTACTCATGACCTCGATACACACGAGTTTTATCTTAGTGGGAACTATCTCTACGGGCTCTATCTAACCCTAATGGGAACTATCATTGCAGGCCCTATCTAATCCTAATTTACCTTAGATCATTTCGATACACCGCTCCACTAGGGACAATGTGGCATACTGATCATCGAGGTGCCCCTTACAAATCTATCACTGCGGGCCCCTAGGCTGAGCCAAGTACAAGCAATATATCTCATTCAATTCATATGTCACTGTAATATTTCATTATTCCAAGTAATTTACATAACACCTTAACATTTCATTATTTCACATACAACTCATTAGATAACTACCTAGTAATCACATATAACAAATAAAGTAAACACATACCTAAAATCCTAACCTTAAGCATTTCTTGTCCCAAACTTAAGCTAAGTTGATATTTGTATAATCATCAAGACATCATTCTTAATACTAATCCAAACATAATATATCTCTCCTAATTTCTCTTAATCTATTAAGTTATATAAGGCTATACTGATTGTCTCGGTTGTGTTGGACTTGGTTAAATAAAAAGGTAATTTGATATATAATGATAATGTCTATCACTTAACACGACCATATTGTAGGTCGTATTGCTCAACACGGGCTAGTACATGATCATATTAAGGGTCGTGTATCTTTCGGTAAGGTTTAGCTTCAACACGGTTAGAATATGGCTGTGTTAGGAGGCTATGTTTCTCTCGATTCAACATGGTCAAAACATGACCATGTTGAGAGGTTGTGTATTTCTTATTTTAACACAAAGGCAACATGATCGTGTTGGATGGTCATGTATCTCTCGGTACGTCTTCGTAAATCAACACGGAAGCAACATGACCATGTTGGATGATCGTGTATCTCTCGGTTTGTTTTTCGAACCCTAATTTTTCTACATTAATTCATCAAATCTTCTTATTCTCTAATCCTAAACTTAAGTAAATATAAAAATATGAATTAGGAATTAGAATTCCTTACTTGATTTAAATTACGCTTGAAACTCCAAATTCAACAACTTTTGTGCTTGTTCAATTCGTCTTTAAACTTGTTCTTTAGTTTAATCCCTGTAAACAAACAAAATCGTTTCATGATTGGATCTTCACTGTTAGAATAGGTCTTGCAATAACTCCAAACCATTACCTTTTTGTTGTGCTGCAATATTTCCTTAGATTACTTTAAGTTTTTTTGAAAAAGCTCTCTCTTTAGGTTTCTCTAGGCTGCTGTAATTTGTTAAAGTGTGAAAAAGGATAAATCCTAGGTTAATTCGTTTTTATTATCTGGTCAGGAAAAGATGAAACTACCCCTATCCCATTGTCTTATTTACAACATTGCCGCTTTATGTATATACATATATTTATTTATTTAGTTTTATTTGTTTATAAAAAAAAAGTGTATTGCACAATACCAAAATGAAACCAAAGGGATGAGTCAAAGAGTTCTTAGAAGACCCCTTACTGTGTTTCCAGTGTGCACCGGAGGCTTAAAGCTAGTTTAGGAAAATACTCGGATACTTATACCCTCGTAAGAATGGTGCAATAGTTCCAGCAATAATTTCAGCACGAGCTTTAATCTTCCAGATCGCATTCCACCAAAAGATGAAATGAATTCTCCAGGTAGAACCTGCTGCATATTATACTCCCTTGAATATCTCTTTCTTTCTCTGTAGCCATTTTCGGAACCGCAATCTGGTTGAGATTTGAACCTTTTCTTGATCTTGTTACTAAGGTTTGAAAACCTTATTTGGCAGTTGGCGGGGCATGGGAAAGAATCTACACAAGAAACGCACAAGCTCCCTCATCTTTCCGAGGTTGGTATAATTAATTCTTCAAAATGTTTTCAATGTATTTTTCTCTAAATGCAAAATCACCACCTTCAACCTAATTATCACGGTTTAACTAAGAAACTCAACTTGGTTCCTTAAATTCAAATGCAGTGCATCTTCCTACGGTATCCATTGAAGTTCATCACAATGCTTGTCATCATCTTTAACACTGCCTATGATGTCTTCCGGGTAGAAAGTTTTGCACTGTAATCATTAGCTTGCAATCTGTATAGCCACTTACTACTACTTCATGAAAATCGCTAAACGTGTATAAACCCAATGAAATTTTGGTGCTCAGCAGTTCAATTTCAATCACATATTGATGCCTCCCTTTGCTGATCCACGAGGCTATTAGAAACTCTATAAGATTAATCCAGCGGCTTGTAGTGTAAACTAGGTAAAGATACTGAAATGTTTTTTCTTGAAAACTAAAGTCTAATTTTCTTCACTGCATTTCCTATTGTTTTAAGTACTTTCTCCCGTAGATGAAATTTTTGGACATCGCGTCATTTCATTAAGTCCTACTGCATGAACTTTTAGCTTTAGCAGTACAAATTTACACATTAAATTGTTGTCTACTTTAGCTAACTCATCAATTGACTTTGTGGTATTTCTTGAAGGTCTCAGGAACGACGTGCTTGCAGCCTTGAGACCATTATCTTTGAATAGAAGGGGGGTATGTTCATCGATTCCTGCTTTGTTCACTGTTACAGTGTATCGCAGACACATGGTTTGCGCCAGACTCACCATGAGCACATAATAAGGTGCTTAATTCCCCTTCTAAATCTTTAGGAGCTGCTTAAAAATGTGTAATTGCTCAAAAATAACAACAAATGCCCTTAGAACATAAAAGAGAACATTATGTAGGTATAATAAATGCCTAAACTGAGGAGATGGGGTATACTCAATAATGACCTTGTAAGTTTTATGCATCAAATTAAAAATGTTCATGAATTCTTCAACGAACAAGGTGTGCAAACTCATCATCCGCACAGTCATCACTGTTATACGGTAATTGCAATGGCGGATCCATAATTTAAATCGAGAGAAGCGAATTGCAGATTTTAAATTTTAGGAGAGGCAAAACTACAAAAACTAATATATTTTTAAAGAAAATTTTAAATTCTGTGAGGTACATGTTCAAGCACGCCCCTGCCCCTCCCCCATCCCTCTCTTCCTCCCTCCCCATCCCCCGTGTCAACCACTGAGCGATTGCCTGTCCTTATCCTTGTGATTCCACGTGCCATAACCTAACAAGCTAATACACCTCTAGTCAGGTATTGTCCTTCATCAGTTGTCCTCAATCCCTGTGGTCGCAACGATTCAGATTATTCATGTAGGAATGACTAATATTGAAGAACAACTGTTGCAGTTAACAGGCATAACATATAGAGAAAATTAATGTTTCCTTCCATGGAGCATATATCTTGAAGAAGACAGTTTAGAAGATAGAAAAAAATGATCATATAAAGAACTACTTCTAGAATTTAGGGGAAAGAGTTAACAGCTTGCAAAGGCTTGTCAATTAGGGGAGGAAATTACAACCTCATTTTAGGTGGCAAAATTCGTTGACAGCCCAAAAGTTGTCTCAAAAATCAAAGGAATCGTATATTTTATGGTAATTATGCCTTCCCGAAGTATACATATACTTTCTTCAATCTACTTAAGTTCAAGGGCAAACATCTCAAATGCTACATCTGGCATTTATAGTTTAATATACTTCTCCTTATCAGAATCTCTTCTATAAAAACTCTATAAATTAGAAGGCAACTCACATCTCGGAAAGAATGAAAACGTAAAACATGAGCTAGACTGTGCTATGATCTTCCACACTTCTTTCTTGTCAGATTCCTCGAGAAAAGAAAAAATGAAACAACAAGCAAAATATTCTTTACCTGTTATAGATATCTTTCTACGCCACATAAAGGTACATGAAGGTACGTCTCAGCTAATACATTTATCAACATCAACAATGCTAAATCAGTTGCAAAGGACCCGGTGCCTATGTAAGACACCATATTAATACATTCACATTGCTTTTCAACTATTGCAGAGGTAGATAAGACCTCTGGGGTTCCATGTTCATCATTCCAACATGTAGCTTGAGCAATCACTCTCACTTAACTTGGCAACCGAGGACAACTATCCTAGATCAGATGACTGAGCCATTTCCGACATATCTATCTAAGCATCAAGATCTAAATTAAGTCAGGTCATCAATTCCTGTTGATATAAATCAAACAAATAGGCCATGCCTATACTTTCTCTAGCTCGCTGTCAAGCTTATCTGATTGGCCCTTCAAGTCCAGCCTCCATCCTTCAATCAATCTTCCCTGCTTCTTAATGAGGTCATTCTTTGCCCTTAGCTCATCTTCCATCCCAGCAATCTCCTGATAAGAGATGCACAACCTAAATCAGAAGATATATAATATTAAGATCAGATGATATACATGAGATTTCAATGAGATTCACCTTCCTAAGCATTTCAGCCTTAGTTGGCTCATCCTCACGTTGTAGACCAATAAAGTAAAGCTGGAGCTTTTTGGCAGCCTCCATAAAATCTCTGGCATGCCTCTCCACATCAACTAAATCAACCAAAATAAAGATACTTCTTCAGTACTAAATGCATATTAAAATTTAGCACATAGCTATTTTAGTGGTGTACCTGAGTTGATTATTTATAATAGTTAAGTGACGATAAAGAGAATATGAAAATAAATAGACTAGCTTTCTCAAAATGCAAAAATAGATATATGACTTGCTAACTTTATCATGAATTAAATTATCTACATCAGCATTTTGTACACAATGATAATAGATTGCCTACTCAAGGACACATGAATACCATTTTCATATTGCAAGACAAGA
This sequence comes from Laguncularia racemosa, assembly GCA_037954665.1. Classification (NCBI taxonomy): domain Eukaryota; kingdom Viridiplantae; phylum Streptophyta; class Magnoliopsida; order Myrtales; family Combretaceae; genus Laguncularia; species Laguncularia racemosa. The sequence goes on from JBBMOL010000129.1 coordinate 639,542, forward strand.
TCTAATGTCAGAATGTGGGATGCAAGCCAAGGAAAGGAAAACACTATCAGTATAGGCTAACAAGGATTTGTCTAGCTCAAGCCCAGGTGCTTTTTCTTTTGGTAATTCAGTATAATTTCACAAATAAGCAGGGTTACATGGGTGACCCTAGCATGTTCCCTTAATCAGCTCAGCTCTGTAGTTTACTATTATAACAGGCAAGACAATCTTCAGCAGTGCATGCATCTGTATACTGCAAATAACTCAAACCTGTTAGCCTATAGCATTTACCCAAAAATAGCTAATACAAATGCTACTTTTGTAGCTACCCATCCACTAATGATCTTGAGCCAATAAGTCATGGCGGAAGCAGATACGATCAACCAAGATTATACAGCAACCATAAGGTTAGTCCAAATGTAACAGTTAGAATATGTATAGGCTAACAAGGATTTGTCTAGCTCAAGGCCAGGCGCTTTTTCTTTTGGTAATTCAGTATAATTTCACAAATAAGCAGGGTTACATGGGTGACCCTAGCATGTTCCCTTAATCAGCTCAGCTCTATAGCTTACTATTAAAATAGGCAAGACAATCTTCAGCAGTGCATGCATCTGTATACTGCAAATAACTCAAATCTGTTAGCCTATAGCATTTACCCAAAAATAGCTAATACAAATGCTACTTTTGTAGCTACCCATCCACTAACGATCTTGAGCCAATAAGTCATGGTGGAAGCAGATACGATCAACCAAGATTATACAGCAACCATAAGGTAAGTCCAAATGTAACAGTTAGAATATGTATAGCAGTCTAATTAGAAGTAATCCTAATGCTACTTTTGTAGCTGCCCATCCACCAACAATCTTGAGCCAATAAGTCATGGTAGCAGCAGATTACAGTCAACCAAGATTATACGGTGACCATAAGGTAAATGCAAATGTAACAGTTAAAATATGTATAGCAGTCTAATTAGAAGCAATCCTGGTGCTACTTTTGTAGCTACCCATCCACCAACAATCTTGAGCCAATAAGTCATGGTGGAAGCAGATTATGGTCAACCAAGATTATAAAGTGACCATAAAGTAAATCCAAATGTAACAGTTAGAATATGTATAGCAGTCTAATCAGAAGCAATCCTGAAATCATGAAACTTGGACATATGAGTACAAAAAAAGCAGTGACTAATTAAAATCGCCATAAAGTTTCAAGAAAATAAGAAAATATACACTAGGCAATGACAATCATCTTTCAGCAAACAACAAATATCAAATGCCACAATGTGACTTCATTTTCAGATATCTATGTATGACTCTGCAATTATGCACATTACAACTGAAAAGGTCTAGTTTGGATTCACATGAGAATAAAGCACATCGTGTAATCAACCTAAGACAATTTTCCATTGAGCTTGGTTCCTTCAATTTACACAAAGAAGTACCACTTTTGCCTGAGTTTGCTCCTCTGTTGTAAATGCAAGCTAACAGGCAAGGTCATTAAAAATACACATATTACTATTAAAGAGAATGTCTTGCAGGCTTCATCCTACACGAAGAGACTAAATCTTTTTTATGATTGGATGTTGACTCAAAATCTTTCTACTGACTTCTCAAAAGCATGATTTTGGAATCCCAATTGGGTTAATATATCTCCATCAAATCATTCCCAACAAGAAATTTAATGGATAAAAAGGATAGTACTGGATTTGCTAATAAAAATAAACATCAGTAACTACAAACAGTGAGAATTCTCACTAACTTTGATGTGAAGGGTTTGGAGATCGATCTATCGCTTGAAGTTCTCTTGCTGGCAAGCATGGAAGTAAAGCAGCTTCTAAAGCTGTCACACAAGCTAGCATATCTTCCTGTGGAAGTTGGGGATTTAGTGGCTGGGTTTCCGGTTGTTGCTGCTGATCAAGTGCTGCTCTCTCAGCCATTCTGCTTCTCCTTGCCTGTTGAGCTTTAAAGTCTTAACCTGCACTGGGATAACAAAAACCAAAGTGAGAATGTTCATAATTCATGCCAATCAAAAAACCATAAGGGCTTGTTTGGTTTTCTCCTTGAAATTGGATTCCATGGACTATTGGTTTTACTAAGAGTATAGTCACATTACATCTACACAATTATAAGAAGACATGAGCTCATGAATTCCTTAGAATCCAATTCCTCTCTCCTGGTGGTTACTAGAACTCCAGGGAATTGGAAGCTACAAGTTCACGATTTCTGATAATTACACATACAGCATGACCTAAAACTGACTAAAAGCAAATTGAATTTCGTGGAATAAACCAAACCACAACCAATATGCTTCACCATATATCTTCAATGTCACATTGCACATAGAGATTCTGTGATTTGCATATTAAAGTTGCAGACTTTAAGATGGCACTTACCTGAGTTAATTGTGTCGAGAGTCGAGAGCGAGCAGCTGCTGCGTTTTGGTTGGGTGGAAATCAAATGAACCCAAGAGAAATAGGCAGAAGAAAATGCATACTTTGTGTTTGGTGAAGAAAATGAACGGAAAAGGAAGGAAAGTTTTTATAGTTTCTTTATAAAATCGAAGGGAAAGCGATGAAAATGCATCGGAGTCGATTTGAAGATTTAAAATAAAATAAATTATCATCTAATGTTTATTAAATAAAAGTAAGGACAATAGACATTTTTTTTTTGGATTTTCTTTATGTGATAGATAGAATTTTTTTTTCCATTTTCTTTTTTTCATTCTTAAATAACTAAACATAAAATAAAAATCACGTCCTTTTCTTTTCTTTTTTCTCTTCCTTTAATGTCCACTTATTTTTATTCATTTCATCCCTTTAAAAATTTGCCAAACACAGTAGTAGTCGTTTGTTGAAGAGAGGGGGAGAGAGAGGAACGGCTATGTGGGTTTGGTTCGGCAATATAAGATATCAAAATATGGAATATGTTTGTTCCCTTTACAGTATTTATTATTATTAAAAATAAAAAAGAAAGCAACTCTAAAAAGAAAAAAGAAAGATAAAAAGTAAAATATACTTATGTACTCTCAATCTTTTTTTTTTTTATTTTTTAGGTAAAAATCGAATAAAGTTTTACTTTTTTCAATAAACCAACTATGTTTTAATAATTTATCTTTAAAGTATTAAGGTAATGTTTACTTAAACGTAATAGCTATTTTATTACGTATGAAATAATTATTATATTGTTTATTTCATGAAAGAGTAATTCGTATTGAATTACAATTCTATAAAATTAAGAATCATTATTCCTCGTAATAGCAATTTGGTGCCGATTTTCCCTAAACATATTATAGCCATGGACACACGTTTCGCTTGATGAATCGTTTAGCTCATAAGATCTTATAATCCATTCATAAGCAAAGAATTTAAGGTTTAAATAATCAATTTTCAAATATAGACAATTAAGCATATATGAAGCAATTATAAAAAAAATATATTAACAAATTCCTTAATTGTATATCAAAGATATGGATTAAAAAGACAATTTCAATCAAATTGAAATGTTGTAAATATAATTCATGGTTAGGTTCATGATGCAACATTAGAATAGTATCTTATGATTATTGTCGGGTGCTTAGCACTTTGCATTTTTCACTAAAATTCAACATGTGATTATAATTAGAAAAAGCAACTTTCTATATTGAACATTCATATTAAGCTAACTTAAAATTAGATATTGATATATTTTTAAGATTATTATTTTTAAATATCTTAGAGATTTTTTTTAAAGGAATATTATATTCTTTTCCCCGCATTATCTTCGTATTGTATTCTTTTAACATCATTTCATAATGTTCTAGGTGGACCTAGTACCTGATTAAGAGAAATTATCATTTAGCAGGTTGAAGCACAGAAATGTCCGATCAGTTCCAAATTCAGTAATTTCACCAATAATGAGAACCACGCAAACCCAAGCCAATGCCAATGTTCCCAAGCGCCACCCTTACGCCATCTCTTAAAAGCCCCACGCTATGACTCAAACAGTAGCAGGTGTCTCTCTTTGCCAGTCAACCACTCTCCACCACCACCCCCAAACTTTCCACATTTCCAAAATTACCCCTCCCCATTGCAATGCAATTATTAATGCACACATCACCCACAACATCATCCTCCTCCCCGTCATTATTCCCAGATAAAGGCTCATTATCACATTCGTACCGTTCTTCTTTATTACCGGAAGCGAATCGATTCTTCAAAGCAACAAGGATAAACGAGAGTGGCTGGCACAGCCTTACTAGGACTGACATTGGTAGAACATTATTCCAAACAAAAAGAATAAAGGAGAGAGGCCGGCACAGCCTTACTAGCACCAACAATAGTAGAAAAATTAGGGCAATGCCTTGCTCTTCAATCAGCGCCATTACTGGAGGTGATGATAACGGTTCGCTTCGCAATTTCAAGCTAACCGAGTCAACGTTCCTCGCTTCTCTCATGCCGAAGAAGGAGATTGGGGCCGATCGCTTCATCGAAGCTCATCCGGAGTACGATGGACGTGGCGTTCTCATCGCTATCTTCGGTATTGTATTCGATTGACTTCGTTTTCTCTTTTTGCGTTGTTTACTGTGTCTTTTGATGATTGACATAGAGATTTGACTAGAATGAGCCGAGATGGAGTCGAAATGTATTACTACGTATGTGTTTTAATGATTTACCTTGAGTGGTTATGCTACACAGTCTACATTTCATCAACTTGGCCTCTGCAGTATGTTCTGGAAATTTGAGTTGTTAACCATTTACCTTGAGTGGTTATGCGACACAGTCTACTTTCCGTCAACTTGGCCTCTGCAGTATGTTCTGTATATATACTTTGATGTGCCTATACAAGAGCTAATGCAATCTTGGGGACATAGCGGCTTTGGATTAGCCAAGATGCAATTTAATACCTCAGAGTTTTGCTAGGTAACTTTGCTCTACATAAAACTTAGACTTGAATCTTGCTGCTGCAAGCTACAGTTTTGCCAAATCTTAGGCTTTGTGCAGCTCATCAATAGCTTCATATCTTTATTTGACACGTTTAGAAATTAAAATGGGCTTGTTGATTTTGTACCTCAAAACTAGGAGTTTAAGTGATTATGGTAACGTAGAGGAAGTATGTTGTAGAACTTTTTTAGATCTAGAAGAGTTTCTAGGTGGCCTAATTTAAAAAAGTGTTAGAATAAAGGTATTTCCACTAGGTCAATAAATACTGGTATTGTGATTTATATAACAGCAATAGTAACCTCACCATTTCAGAATGCTGAGATTGCACATAAGGTGTTGCAACTAACCTTTAACAAAGTTAGTAAATGTTAGGTTATCATCATTGCAGCAACAAAAGTAATCCATCATTGGAGAGCTGAGATTGCACCTAGATAACTGATCATTTATGATCAGAAGAGATACAGCATATGCCAAAAAGCAGTGATGGGTTGTGATTTATATAGCAGCAATAATAACCCTCACTGTTGCAGATTGTTGAGATTGCATGTTAGGTGTAAGAACTAATATTCGACTATATTAATTAATAATGGGGATATATTCATACAGCAACAATAGAAAACTCATCATTGGATAAGTGACATTACACCTAGGGTATTGATCCTATAGGATTGGAAGAGTTACAGCATGAAGCTGAAAGATAAATTAGAAGAACTGACAATGTCACCTTTCAAGAAGCAAAGTTGGATAATGTGCTCCAATTAGTTCAATTGTTGTGCCTGAAGTATATGTAGATTGGATTGCTTTTCCATCTTTTTTTTTTTTTTGGATAAATAAGGCTTTTCCATCTTAGGTAGCTGTGGTTCGGTTTTGGGGTTTTTGGGGTGGTGTGGAGTGAGTGCATTGTGGGATAACAGAGCTGTTATATTATTATGTGTTGGCACTTGGTAGGGACTAGGGATATATCTTGAACTTTCGGATCCATAGGTATTGTATTCCTTTTTATTTCATGTTCACTAGGGGAATTGTTATTCCTTTCCATCTTATTTCCCATGGATTATCTATTATTGAGTTCACTTGCATAATGAATACATAATAACTATTATAGAGATTCATGATTACACCCCTTTGAATAGCTACTATTTGGCTATTTATAGGCTCTTCCATGATGCCTTTGGAAGCACAAATCATCACCACCACACTACTGCCACTGCTGTACCTACCACTACTAGACTCATGGCCATCATTGGCAGCCCTTGGTCTATCACTTCCATGTCTATATATATATTAATATTATAAATATTAATGAATAGAAGGAACTTTAAACTAACATTATAATATTATATAATATATGTACTTATGTAATATTTTGATAAATATACATAATAATATATATAATTTTTATAGAAGATAACAAGTGTAAAGAATATATACAATACATATTTATATAAAATTCTAATTTAATAATTACATATCTATTTATAGTGTAATAAAGATATTAAAGTATTATATGTATTACATCATTGTTTTCTATATTATATGACATTGAATAATATAATAAGTTTAGTATACTTATACTAATAAAACTATAATATTTATATTATTATATAAAAAAGTATTTTACTTAAAATTTAACATTATATGATAAATATTATTATTTATAAAATATGACATTATATTATATGTTCAGTACTTAATAGATATTAATTATAAAGTCAAGGTGCTTTATAATGTAATTATAGTCAACCAAATATAATAATACAATTATAATTATTCTAACATTAGTTATAGATAGTATCTGATAAATATAAAAAATGTATAATAAAATAACATAATAATTTCAATATATAGTATTTAGCAATATATAGTGTATGGATGTTATCTTAACAAAAAAATAATTAGGATGTATTTAAAATATTTGAATTATTCATTTTATAATTATAAGTAATAAAATATAATAATGTAATTATGATTATAGTATTATATTTAGATAGTTGTATTTAAAAATATTCTACTATTTTTAGCTATTAAGCCTATATTCCTTGAAATCATTCAGCCAATTAAATGAAGTAATAGCAACCCTATTCAATCAACTGACTAAAGGTAGTGATAACTTTTCAGATAGCTTATTCCTCTATAATAGCTATTGGTGAACATGACATTAGCATTGACAGTAGCAGTGTTATGGATCAACGTAATGTGATAGTGACACAATATTTCATAAATTCATTGTTCTTTGACTGTCAACTGGAGCAATATTTTGTTGAAGCAAAATAAAAATGTGAATGAGCATATTTTTCTTTTGACAGATACTGGTGTTGACCCAGCTGCTACTGGATTACAAGTTACGTCAGATGGGAAGCCAAAAATATTGGATATTCTTGATTGGTAACAAGCATTTCTTCCATTTTTTATCATGGCATCTTACTACCTATATTTCACTGAAAAGTCTCAACTCTAAATCGGTCTTTTTGTTGCAGCACTGGGAGTGGGGATATTGACACTTCGAACATAGTGAAGGCTGATAAAGATGGTTATATTCGTGGATCCTCAGGTGAGCATATGGTGATGTATACAACTGTAAACTGTCAATTTAGCACTTTATCAGATTGGGGTCAGCGATCTTATTACAGGACTTATTGGTTTTGGGTATGATTATGGTTTTTTAGATGATTCTTCTAAATAAAAAGGAAGGTCAACCTTTTTTTTTGAACCACCGTTGCTCTGCAAAAAAAAAAAAATGTTTCTTACAGAAAAAATCGTTACTCATTGATATGTTAAGCTTGACATATGTTTGAATGCTACTTTATAGTTGAAAACGCTGATAACAGAATTTTCTCAGGGGCTTCTCTTGCTGTGAATTCCTCATGGAAAAATCCTTCTGGTGATTGGCATGTGGGTTGCAAAATGGTATATGAGCTATTTACAGTGACATTGACATCACGGCTGAAGGTGGGTATCGGTACTTTCCTTATCTAATTTATTTATTTTTTTCCTTTGAGTTAAATTCTTTTTCTTTCCTCCCTTTGTGAGTCTACAAGCTGATTTGTCCATTACATTCCTTTCCAGAAGGAAAGGAAAAAGAAATGGGATGAACAAAACCAAGAGGAAATTGCAAAGGCTGTGAAGCATCTGGATGAGTTTGATCAGGTTCATGAAACTGCAGCATATTTTTTTATTTTTTATTTTTTTTTCCAATTTTTACATTTAGTGATGGCAAGATGATATGTTATCAAAGGGATAATGAAGAAGCCTAAATATTGGCTTTCAGAGGAACTAATTTTCTATGGTATACCACACATAAAGTAGGTTACAAGACTCAGCATGTTGAGCCCATAGCTCAAATTCCACTTATTATCTCCATTGATGGTACTGACTATTGTAGTCTGCTTTCAGATAAATGCTTACAATATATCAATATCACCTGATGGAAACATCTAAAAATTTGCATTTCTCACAAAGCTATGAAAGGAAAATGATATGGGAAGATTCTGTATCTGGTATTGCCACTAGAGTTTCCCGTAAACCAAGGACAATTGATTTTATGTGTTTTAGGGTTTTTTTTTTTTTTAATTTTTGGGAAAAATACACTTTTAGTCCTAAATGTTTTGTTATTTTTCTATTTGAGTTCTGAAACCTTTTTTTTTCCTTTTCAATTTACTTGAGTTCTCAATGTTATAAAAGTTTGCAAACTAGTACTTTTTTTTAACACTGTTAAGTTTTTTGTTATTTTGTGACACTTGGTGGCCTTTGATTTATTAAATTATAGATTTAACTAAATAAAATAGTAAGTAAAGATAAATTAAAAATAATTAAAAAACAAGAAAATAAAAGAAAAGCAGAAAAATTGGGAAAAAAAAAGAAAAAATCTGTAAATTAAAAAAAAAAAAAACTGTTTTGGCCACTTTAGAGAAAGTAGGTCTCGATCCACTAATGCTTGTGGGTGGTTGCCCACCACCTTGGTCGCAACCCCCCAAGGTGTTGACAGCCACCCAAGGCTGCTAAAAGCAACTCGATTTCAACTTGATCAAGTTTCACTCTTTTTTTTTTCTTTTAAAATCAGAGGTTGTGGTTGGCAACGCAACCAACCGTTCTGGTCACTATGTGGGGTCACCCAACCTAACCTAGGTGGTTGCTTGGAGTGGCCAGAATTTTTTTTTTCTTACTTTACTGCTTTTTTTTTGGCCTTTTTAAAATTTATTTATTTATTTATTTCATATTTTATTATATTATTTACTTAATATAGTTATGTGGACCAATTGAATATTTCCACGTGTTATTTATTAACAAAAAATTTAATGGTGTTAAGAAAATGACTCGTTTGCAAATTTTTGTAAAGGTTAAGGACTCAAATAGAAAAAAAAAATTTTAGGACTCAAAATAAAAAAAAAGTCAGATGTTGAGGACTAAAAGTGTACTTTTTCCTTATTTTTTAGGGTGTTTGAATATTATGTACAATTATAATTAAATGGGGTTTTGAAACAATTAGCTGATGTAACTCAACTAATTGAATCAAGGTGTTCGCTGCAATTCTTGGTTAAAGAATTGATAAGAATAGAGAGATTAATGAACTCTAGGGTTTTTGGAATAATGTTTGAACTGAATTACTAATGAGAAAACAAAAGTATTTAATTAGAGTTTAAACCCTTGTTAGTAGAAGGGCATAAAAGTAAATAATAACCTAAAAATAAGGACATACCTCTTAAACTATAAAAGCCTAGAAAATAATAATAAAATAAACAACTAGTAATGTCTATAAAATAATGATAAATCAACTAATTATTAACAAGTCTTCTACTAAAGGATCCCAAGCCAATCCATGCATCCTCATGCAAAAGGTGACTCCAACTCCGCATATCATGTGAACCATGCATCTTCTGTGTCAACCATGCAATTCATCGACTCCATGCAGCTTCAGCCTGTAAAATTGATTGAATCCAGTTGATAATTGCAAATCCTCTAGCTTGAGCTCTCATAACAAGATCAACAACAATTTGATCCCTATCAGAAAACATGAATATGATTCAAAATAAAAGAAAAAAGTACAGATGCATATGGTTTGAACATGACGGAAACAGCTTCAAGTACCGAGTACTTCTTATATGATTCTTCATTAGCTGAGTATAAAATTTTTGCTTTTTAAGCTTGAGTATTCACACAAGCCTAAGAAGAACATGTGAATGTAGTTGTGGTCATGTGAGCTCTGTTTGTGTTATTAATGTGTGTTGTGTTGTGTATACTAGTGTTAGGTGTTTGTGTCTGAAGGATGTGTGGGCCATGTAAGGCAGATGTGTATGTTTCACTTTTTTCTGGGTAAGGATCTATGTGTCGGTTTTGTGTGTCTTGCTTTGTGGTCTTGCATCAAAATGGCAGTTATGTGCCATTAGTGTGCAGTTATATTAAGTGCCATAAAAAGGAGTAAAATTAGGGGTTTAGCAGTTGGGACATGACTGCTCTTGTAAATCAACATTTAGGGGCAGAAAGGAAATGGAAAAACTAAGTTCGATGTTACTTGAACACTTGTATTATGAGATCATTGTGTTCTCTTTTAATGAGTCCAAATCATTGATCCAACATAGGCAAAAGTGGAATAGAATCTATCAAGAATAAGATTGATACTGATTTTGTTCTTAATCGACATAAGACTCAAGTCTATATTTGATTATGTAACGGACTATATTCAATTCCGTAACATTACTTCTGGAAAATATATTCTCCACTTATAGGCAATAATATTTGTGCAGAAGCATGCCAAAATAGAGGATCCCAGCTTGAAGAGGATTAGAGAAGATCTCCAAAGTAGACTTGATATTTTACGGAAACAGGCCGATGTAAGTAATCAGTAATTGCACTTTTCTCACTCTTTCCTGCAATTTGTTTCTAATTGGATTTGAAATTTCTTGTCTAAGAGCTATGATGATAAGGGGCCTGTTATAGATGCTGTTGTGTGGCATGACGGCGATGTGTGGAGAGTCGCTCTTGACACACAAACACTTGAAGACAACCTAGAGTGTGGGAAACTAGCTGACTTTGAGCCCTTAACAGATTACAGGTATGTAGGTTAAGTATTGTTTATAGGCAAAATCGTTTTGAAGAATACAGTTGAAGCAACCTGAATAGAAATATTGGCTGGTCTAATTAATTGCTAAAATGGTTGCACAATGCAAAACAATTTTAGATTATGGTGTCAAAATAATAGTGTTTGCCATTCTTTTGTTAATTTTTTTAGAGTCACTGCAACCTCAGCAGCAAAAGCAAGTTTGATGAATTCTAAATTGAGCAAAGATAAAGTATACTCTCATGGAAAAAAAGTTACATATGAGGTACAATATATACACACATTACATGGTAGGTAGCCATAATATCTTCCCACCTACTACATAGTAGAATGTGTTTACCTACTCTAAACAATAAATACAGACAAATTTCAACACAGCCCTTGATCTAATATCTATTCCTAACACCCCCTCAGGCTTAGGAATAGATATTTGTCATTCCAAGCTTGCTTAATAAGAACTCTAATCTGGGCTATTGAATTGTCTTCGTAAATAAAGCAGCTTCCTGGATATGTGTAGGAATGTATTGTAAACCGATGCCCCCTCTTTCAATTTCAGCAGTCAATCTTTACATGCTTCATTCCATCTTGCTACAATGGGCTCTTGACAATACTAATAGCAGGCTTACTATCACTACATAACTTTGTAGGACTTTCATACTTAATTTTTAAATTTTGCCATCAGTCTTTGTAACCACATGCTTTCACATATCCCTTGTAAAATGACTTGAAATTTAGCCTCGGCACTACTTCTTGCCACTGTTGATTGCTTCTTGCCCCTCCAGTAACCAAATGCCCCCATACTTTAGTGCAATATCCAGTTGTTGATTTTCTATCTTCAACATCTCCTGTCCATCTTGCTACAATGGGCTCTTGACAATACTAATAGCAGGCTTACTATCACTACATAACTTTGTAGGACTTTCATACTTAATTTTTAAATTTTGCCATCAGTCTTTGTAACCACATGCTTTCACATATCCCTTGTGAAATGACTTGAAATTTAGCCTCGGCACTACTTCTTGCCACTGTTGATTGCTTCTTGCTCCTCCAGTAACCAAATGCCCCCATACTTTAGTGCAATATCCAGTTGCTGATTTTCTATCTTCAACATCTCCTGTCCAGTTAGCATCTACAAGTATTTCTAGGCTTCATTCTTTACTCTTCTGGAACAATAGCCCCTTCCCTAGAGGTCCTTTTAAATACTTGAGGACAACATGAAAAAGTTTTTGAGTGGGAGAGTGCATTAGTTGACTAACCATACTGGCATCATGATGTGTGAGAGACAAATAAATGAGTCTTCCTACAAGTCTTTGATAGCATCCTTTGTTGATTTCATGATCATTCTCATTGGCCCTTTCTTCTAATTGTATTCCAAAGGAGTTCGAACAGGCTTGCATCTCAACATCCTGATCTCCTCAACAAATCCAATATATATTTTCATTGAGATACGAAGAATCCTTGAGAACTTCTCGCTATTTCAATTCCCAAAAATATCTTAAATTTCCCAACTCTTTAACTTGAAATACAGATCTAAGTGCTTTCCTTAGAGCATTTATCTCCATTTTGTTGTCACCTGTTATTATTATGTCATTGACATATACGATTAGAATCTCCTTCTTGCCTCTACTTCTCCTTTTAAGAACAAGTTGTTTTCAGTTTCACTCTGTGTGTACCTTAAACACTGAAGAGTAGAACTGAACCTTGTGAACCAAGCCGTTGGGGATTGATTTAGGCCATAGAGAGATCTCTTTAACTTGCATACCTTACTTGCTGAATCTGGAGTTTCAAACTGGGGGAATTTTCATGTAAATTTCATCTTCAAGTTCTCCATTCAGGAATGCATTCTTCACATCTAGTCGATGTAATGGCCAATCTAAATTCATTGCTAATGAAAGTAGTACTGTACATGAGCTTAGCTTAGCAACAAGTACAAATGTTTCTTCATAATCAATCCCATATGTTTGAGTATATCCCTGAGCCACTAAATGTGCTTTGAGTCTCTCAACAGTACCATCTTCTTTATGTTTTATAGAGAACACTCATTTGTTCCCAACTGGTTTCTTGTTTTTGGGCAAATTAACTACTTTCCAAGTTTCATTATCCACAAGTGCTTCCATTTCTTCTACAGCAGCATTTTTCCACCCCACACTTTTGAATGCCTCAACTATATTTCCAGGGATTTCTACTCTATTTACTTGTACAGTGAAAGCCATGAACTGTGGAGACAAATTTGAGCATGCAAGATAATCAGAAATAGGGTAGTTGGTACAAATTCTTTAACCTTTGCATAATGTGATTGGTAAATCATTATTGGCATCATCCAAATCCATGTTCCTTCCCTTGTCAGCTTCATCCCTCTTTTCACTACTTTCACCTTTCATACTTCCTCCTTCCCCAACGAAATTCCCAGTTCCCTTCTCCAAGTTGTTTGATGGCAATGCTTGAGCTTTAGGTCCTTTAGACTCAGGAATAGCAACATGAGCCGTATGGGACAAAGACATAGGCTTTGAATAAGATATAGATGGTGTATGAAAAGGAGAGACCCAAGACTCATAAATTGGCAAAGAAATAGAAGGATCCTAACTTATGTCCATTGTTGTTTCCCCTTGAATAGTGTTGCTTGAGTACCAAAACTGATGTTTTGAAAATGAGACATCATAGGACACAGAATTTCTTTGTAGGAGAGTAATAACACTTGTACCCCTTAAATACACATTTAAGTGCACAATTGTCAACTTGGACTTATTTGGACGAGAGTCATATACATACATAACACATCCAAAAATCATTAATGGTAAGGAGTTGAACAACCAAGCATGGGCAAAAGACTCTGGCAGCATACTCAAATTCTAAAATTTGAAGGTTTTGAATGTTTATGAGATAGTCTGTCGTGGCTTCCCCCAAAATGAGTTAGGTTTGGAACTACAAAACATGAGAGAGCAAGCAACTTCAAGTAAATGTCTATTTTTTTTTTCCCACTACTCCATTTTGTCATAGAGTATAGGTATGAGAACTCTAGTGAAATATCCATTGTTCATGTGGATATGTATTAAATGCATATGAGAGGTACTCCCTACAATTATGTATTCTCAGGATATGTATGGAACTTTGAAAGACATTTTTCATCAAATTATGAAATATCTTAAAAGGTGTATAAGCTCCAGACTTTTCTTTCATAAGATAGACCCAAGTCACTTTAGTATGATCATTGATGAAAGTAATAAACCATTTTGCTCCCAATATTTTAGAAATTCTAGTATGACCTTGAATATTATTGTGAATAATATGAAAGGGCCTAGAAGCTTTGTGGGGTTGCAAAGAATGCTGGCTTCTAGGAAGTTTAGCCAAAATACAACATTCACAATAAAGGAACTCATTTTTTTATTGGCTGTACATTCTCTTTTATTAATACAATTACTTATTTACGCAAAAAAAAAAACTGATTTCTTTATTTGTGAACAATTTTGGGTATAGTCTCTTTAAATAAGGAAAACAGGATGCTTTAATCTCCTGTTCCATAACATAACATAACATAACATTAGAATCAGAATAGACAAAGAGAGAAGAGAGATTAGGTTCTAAGTCCATAGACTCATTTATTCCTAAGATGTAATATAGGCCATGATGTTCACTAGAACTACCAATCATCCTCCCTGAAGAAGGGTCCTGAAACTTACATGAATGAGGAGAAATTATCATTCTGCAATTCACATCTTTAATCGATTTACTAACTAATTTTGCATGGTTGAAAAGTAAGAGAGAGAATGCTCTTCCTTTCTCTAAAACTCTCTTAAACCCCCCCTAAGAAACCACTTTTCTTAGGGTTCCCTTCTTCACTATCATTCCTTTCTTCTTTCCCCTGTTTGTCCTTAACCAAGTTTTGTTGTCTCCATCTCCTTGCCCCCTTCAATGAGGGATGGTTCTCCCCTCCAGAGCTCTAGGGGAGGGTCTAACTCCTTGGGTGACCATTTTTCACCTAGGTTTTTTCAAAACCAATATGGCTCTTGCCTTAAGGCCAATTTAGCTTCTAACCAGAATATGGACAAAACGACTGTTCCTCGTGTCTTCTGGTCAAAGCAGAATACTTTAGCTAAAAGTGGTAGCTTGGAGCCTTGTGCACCTGCAGATAAAACCAAATTAGTTTTCTTTAAGCTAGGACAGGTCATCCCTAATGCTTAGATGTCCACAAAAAAAGTTGTTCCTGAACAAAGCTTTTTGCCCTTCGGAAATACCACCTTGGAAGAAGTTGAAGAGCTCTTGGATAAAGTAGAAGGTGAAAACCACACTGGAAAACCACCACAGCAGCCTTGTTCTTCTTCCAGCCAAGCCATACCAATACATGGAGAGGCTTCTCATCAACGCTCAATCTTGTGCTCACCAAGAGCCTTCCTTTGAACCTGATTTTCATCTGCGTTTTATTCCCCCCGTTAGCAAAGGAATTATTCCTAGAGTTAGGATCCCCCAGGAGGTTGAAGATGATGGTTTTTGGAATTCTACCTTTTGTAGGGTATTTTCTCGGCAGAAAGCTGCCTTTCTCTCTTGTCCAGCAGACAGCTTTTAGACTCTGGAAAGACTTTGGGATTCTTAATATCCTAGGTAATAAAGAGAGTTTTTATTACTTTAAATTGCAGAGGACCAAGATCCCTCCCTTGTTCTTGAGAAAACTTAGTTTTTCTTGTAAAGGCTCCTAATATTGCATAAGTGGAGGAAAGGCATGTCTTTGGAGAAGCCTTAACCAACTAATATCCCTGCGTAGAATAACTTTGGCCATATCTCTTGCGAGTACCTCAACCCCAGGGGGTATTAGTCATATTGTGAGTTGCATTGGTATTCCAATCAAGGCTGATACTTTGACCAAACCAAGCCTGTGTTTTAGTGGAAGTTGACACAAGAGATGACTTCTGGTGGCTCTCTACGTTGCCCATCTTGTAAAGTATTTGGGCACTCATCTTTCGGCTGTGAAGAACAGAAACCAAGTTGCTACTGGTAACTCCCAAGGCAAGGCCTGATAAATGGGTTCCAGTTAAGTGAAAGGGTAAATGGAAGGTAGGGGACTTAGACGAGGACCTTGCAAATAGCCCCCAAACACCTGAACATAGAGTGAATGTTGAAAAGAGTGAAGAGGTTGAAAACACTCTGTGATTACAGCCAAGAAGTAGAGAAGTTGGTTGGCCAAGATTTGAACTTTGAGGAAGTACAGGAATCTGGGTATGAGGGAGTTGCGGTGGTGCCCAATGACAAGAAGGACTCTACACATGTTTCAGAAACAGTGGACCTTACGGGAAAAAACCCAAATCCTGATCAGAATGAGGATCATCTTGAGCTGTCTGATTGGGATGGGGGATGGGATCAATGTGATGGAGGAAATGGAGAATACTCCCTTGCAAAAGTTGCTAGTGAGGAAATAGAGGGATTTGGGTACTAGTTCTAAGAGCAGTAGGAGCTTCGGCTCATCTAGGTGGCGGAAGAAAAAGCATCGCAAAAGAAGGTGCACATTCATGTGAGCACGTATTGTCCTTCTTATGAATATTGCTACCTGGAAAATAAGGGGTTTAAATGAGCCCATTAAAGCTGCAGAAGTTAGGAAAACTTGTGTTGAGCATGGAATCTCATTAATAGATTTACTTGAAACAAAAGTGAACTTGTCAAATGAACCTAACATCATATTTTGGGAGCTCACTGGTCATTTGCCACTGATGCTTATGCTAGAAAGCGCATTTGGTTGGCT
This sequence comes from Laguncularia racemosa, assembly GCA_037954665.1. Lineage (NCBI taxonomy): Eukaryota > Viridiplantae > Streptophyta > Magnoliopsida > Myrtales > Combretaceae > Laguncularia > Laguncularia racemosa. Next base: position 656,219 of record JBBMOL010000129.1, read on the forward strand.
CGGAACTTGAGACTTTGGGATGTTTGTGTGGAAATCCAACATTCGCAGTTTATGCGTTGCATAATTACCAATTTGGGTGTAAACATGTTGTTTGATACTACTTTTGTCTATGGAGCTAACAATGATAGGGAAAGAAGAGTTCTTTGGGCTGGTATTCTATCTTTTGCTCCTTTCGTTGGTTCAAATCTGTGGTTAGTCCTTGGTAACTTCAATGTTACTAGATTCCCTTTTGAGAAAAGAGGTGGTGATGAGGGTACATCCAATGCCATGAATGAGTTTCGTATATTCTTGGATGAGGCTGAATTAGAAGACCTAAGATTCTCTGGTGATATCTTTACTTGGTCTAATAAACAAGTACAAAATCTGATCTTGAGGAAATTGGACAGGGTCCTTGTAAACCGCTTGTGGTTAGAGATTTTCCCTAGAACTCATGTAGTCTTTTGCTCACCGTTATTGTCTCATCACTCCTTAGCTGTTATACTCATGGATTTTGGTTTTAGAGAATTCCCTTTAAATTCTTCAACTTTTAGACCAACCATGGACGTTTTAAGAAGATAGTGGCTTGTATTTTGGCTTTTGAGGTTAGGGGCTCCAAATTGTTTCAAGTAGTCAGCAAGCTTAAGATGTTGAAATTTGAGTTGAGGAAGCTTAATGATGATAAATTCTCCATTATCTCTAATCGTGTATCTCATCTTCCCTCCAATTGGTCCAACCTTCTATCTTGGGGAGTGGAAACTCTTCTCTATTAAATGAGGAAAAAAAAGCTTATAAGAAATACTGCCTCCTCATAGGTGTGGAGGAATCCTTCTTCAAGTAGAAATTAAGGATTAAATGGCTAAAGTTGGGCGATAAAAATACTTCTTTCTTTCACGAAGCTATGAAAAATCTCCATAATAGAAGTGCTTTGCTTAGTTTGCTCATGGATGATGGATCAAAAGTGAAAGGTGATGCCAGGTACATGAGGAAGTTGCTTCTTACTTTAAGCAACTATATAGGGGTGTGAACCGGTTAAGCCAACTTGATGAAATACAAAGTCTTGTTACTTGGCAATTAAACTAGTTGTAAATTGATGATCTAAATGCCCCCTTCATGGATGAGGAAATCACAAAAGCGTTATTCTCCCAAGGAAATGATAAGGCCTTGGGCCTTGATGGATATACAACTAAGTTTTTTAAGGAAGTAGGGGATATTATTGGCAAGGATCTTATAGAAGCTTTGAAGGAATTCTAATTTTCAGGCCATATCCTTAAAGAAATTAACACTGCAGTTATTTCTCTTGTTCCTAAAGTGGCCAACCCAACAAGAATTTCTGAATATCCGCCAATATCTTGTTTCAATGTCATTTAAAAAGCTATTTCTAAGATGCTTGCAATGAGATTGAAGCTGATCCTATCCTCCCTTGTGGCAAGGGAGGGAGCAGCTTTAGTGCTAGGATGAAGAATCAATGATAATATTTTTATTGCCCAAGAGCTTATGACAAGCTATCATATTTAGAAAGGAGCTCCGTAGTGTGCATTAAAGGTTGATCTACAAAAGGCCTATGACACAATTAGTTGGGAATTCATCCTTAAAGTTCTATGGTGTATGCTTTTCCCGGATCATTTTTGCACCCTCATCAAACAATGTATCTCAACTTTAAGCTTTTCTATAGAGATCAATGGGGAATTGGTGGGTTTCTTCCCTAGCAATAGAGGCCTTAGACAAGGGAATGCCATTTCCCTTTATCTCTTTGTCCCGAGCATGGAAATCTTATCCTCTATTTTAAGGAAATTTTCTTCCAATTCCTGGTTTTCTTTACATTGGAGATGTAAGGTTGAGCAACTTACCCATCTTTGCTTTGTAGTTGATCTATTAATTTTCTGTAAGGGCAATGTGGAATCGGTTTCCCTTATCTGTGATGCTTTACAATATTTCCATTCTCTTTCTAGTCTATTTGCTAATGAAAAGAAAAGCAATATATTCTTTTGCAATGTTTAGAGAAGAACCAAGGGCAACATCTTGCATATTACCTAATTCCTAGAAGGTGCTCTACCTACCTAGGTGTTCCTCTTCTTTCAACAAAGTTGAGGAAAGAAGATTGTGAGGCTCTCCAAGATTGTATTCTTGTTCGCATTAATTCCTGGATGTCAAAGTTCCTCTCTTATGTTGGGAGATTGCAACTCATCAAATCTATTCTTGTCTCCATGCAGGTCTTTTGGAGTTCAATCTTTATGCTTCCAAAATCTGCAATTTTGAAGATAGAGTGGTTGCTAGAAATTTTCTTTAGAGTAGCACGCCTACTATATCTACCAAGGCCAAAGTTAGATGGGAAATGGTTTGTAAGCCAAAGAAAAGTGGTGGATTGAACAAAAAATATTGTGTACTAGGCTTCTTAGTGTGCAAAAAGTAAGAGAGAGAAAATGATCCCTCTTCTCTCTAAAACCCTTTTTGAAAAGAAAAAAAAAAAAAAGCCCTAGAAGCCTCCCTTCTTAGGATGCCCGCCCAGTCCGTCCCTTGTCCCTAGCTTGGTTTGGTTTCGTTATTGGCTAGACCCCTTCAGTAAGGGGTGGCTCTCCCCATTGGAGCTCAAGAGAAGGTCATCACTTGTTGGGTGACCATTTTTTGGTCAGCTTCTTTCAAAATCAAGATGACCCCATGGTGGACCCAATTGTGGATGAAAAGGTGGTCGACACGACTACTCCTTCTGAGTTGTTTGGCCAATAGCAGGATTACCCAGCCAAATCGGTCTTCTCTAGGTTAGTTTAGGTCACACTTAGGGTTTAGACGTCCACAAAAAGAGATGTCCTGAAGTAGAGCTTCTCAACCTTTGGAAATACCATTGTGGAAGTTGTTAAGGAGCTTTTGGACGGAATTGAAGGCAGAAACCTGATCAGAAAACCGCTGCAGTATCCTCCTGCATCCTTTGTCCATGTACCACCAGCATGTGGTTGTCCTTCTCACGATATCCCAAAGTCTTATGCCCAAGCTTGTACATTGCAAGATTAGACATCTACTCTTGACCTCTAGTTAAACTTTTTTCCTTTGGTGAGCAAGGGCACGGTCCCCAAAGTTAAGATTCCGCAAGAAGTTGAAGACAACGAGGCCGATTTTTGGTGCTTTACTCTGGTTGGATACTTTCTTGGCCGTAAAATGCCTCTCTCTTGTCTAACAAATGGCGTTTAGGCTATGGAAGGACTCTGGGATTCTTAATGTTCTATGTAATAAGGAAGTGATGGGAAAAATTCTGGCACTGTCAACCTCTTCAGAACCCGATTTGGATGATTGACCAAATTGCTCATATTTTATCTTATGTCTTTATTTTTAATAAACTTTGAGAATAATCTTACAGGTACAATTATATATCTCCATGGGATGCCAAAATGTCCTACAACTACAGTTGGACACAGAACATTTTTCTGGGAAACAATCAAAGGCCCGCTGCGATTGTTCTCTATTCTAAGGCATTGGATCATGAAGATTTATGTTATTTTGTATCTTGTAAATGTTTATTGAACTATTTTGGTTTTAGGACACTTTTATTTCTTTATAACTTTCATTTAGGGTTAGCTACCTTAAAAGTGGCAAACTTGTAATTTTGAGGACTTTTTAACCCTAGGAGTAGCAAGTATAAATACTTGCTTAAGAGAGGGTTTGAGGGAGATTATTTTTGCAGAATATACACCTCTTTTCACGTGTGAATTAGGGTTCATACCTTGGTTCCAACTCTTATCAATTTCAATTCCAAGACTTGAAATTGTGGCGAGTGCAACATCTTGAAATTGTGAGTTATATCAATTTCATTTTGTTGTGATTTCTTTTCTTCTCTAGTGTGTTGTATCTAGGGTTGATTTGAGATAGTTCTTGGTCAGATTTACATGTTATTATTCACGAATTATTGTGTTTATTTGAAGTACTTATCATTTGATTTGGATCATCATTGAAAATTTCCCTAGGAAACGTGATTTTCACCAATTGGGAAAGGAATCTTACTTTACGGTTTTCTTTGTCAAATTGAGGCTTCATTTGCGTGGAATATATGACATTAGAGTGTTGTTGGATGGCATTTTCTTTGGGGTATTCTGATTATATTATTGGTTGATTGAATTTCATCATTTCAACATTAGGGTTCATTTGAAAAGTGCCATTTTTTGATCCGATTTTGCCTAGACTTGAGATAGTTGATCTTAAGTCTTTTGGATGTGCTTTAAAGTGTGATTAGGCACATCAGGAAGGCTTCTACTATTTTTGATTTGCAAAGGATCAAGACCTCTCCCTAGCTATTGAGAAAGCCTGGTTTCAAAAAGACTCTTAATATTACAGAAGTAGAGGAAAGAAATGCCTTTAGAGAAGCCCTAACCTTCGAATATCCTTATGTGGACTGTTTTCAAGTGTATCCCTTGTGAGTTCCTTAGCCTAGGGGATATTAGTTGTGTTGTGAGTGGAGTTGGTGTTCCAATCAAAGCTGATACCTTAATTGCTCATCGTTAAAGACCAAATCAAGCTTGTGTTCTTGTGGAAATTGATGCAGGAGATGAATTTACCGACCAACTTTTGCATGTATTTCTATTGAATTCCAATGGTTGCCTCCACGGTGCCCAACTTGTAAAGTCTTTAGACACTCTTGCAGCGTGGCAGTGAAGAGTAGAAACCAAGCTGCTATGGGTAACTCCAAAGTAAAAGTTGATAAATGGATTCCAATTAATCGTAAAGGCAAACAAAAGATGGGTGACCTAGCAGATGACATTGCAAGGAATCCTCAGACACCAGAACACACTATGAATATTGAAGGGAGTGAAGAAGTGGTTTCTCTCTTGAAAAATCCTTGTGGACATAGCTAAGAAGTTGAGAAGAAGGCCAAGCAAGAGTTATGCTGTGAAGAAGTGCAAGAATTAGGGGATGTGGATGTTGTGGAGGCTCCTAATGATAACAAAGACCCTACACGTGTTGGAAATAGAGGAATTTGTTGGGGAAAACCCATATCATGTTCAGATTGTGGAGAAGCTTGAGTTGTCCAAAAGGGATGAGAATGGGGTGATGGACAAAATGGAGAACACCCCTCTACAGAAATTGTTGGTAAGAAAGCAAAGGGACTCAGGCACTAGTTCTAGGAGTAATAGAAGCTTCGGTTCTTCTCGGAGACATAAGAAAAAGCACCACAAAAGGAGGCATACATTCATGTGAACGCTTATTCTTCCTTACTTATTGTGAATATTGCTTCATGGAACATAAGGGGTTTAAATGACCCCATTAAACTTGCAAAAGTTAGGAAAACTTGTAGTGAGCAGGGAATTTTGTTAATAGGTTTACTTGAAACAAAAGTGAACTTGTCAAATGAACCTAGTGTCTAGAGAATTTTGGGAGCTCAATGGTCGTTTGCCATTAATACTCATGCTAGGAAGCGTATTTGGTTGGCTTGAAACTTGAGACTTTGGGATATTCGTGTGCAAATTCAACACCCACGGTTCATGCATTGCTTTATAACCAATCTGGGTGCAAACATATCTTTTGAGGCTACCATTGTCTATGGAGCTAAAAATGATAGGGAAAGAGGAGCTCTATAGGTTGGTACTCTATCCTTTGCACCTTATGTGGGTTTGAAACCATGGTTAATCCTTGGGGACTTTAATGTTACTAGATTCTCCTATGAGAAAAGGGGTTTAGATGATCTCAAATGCTATGAATGACTTCCGTATGATTTTGGATGAGGCTGAATTAAAAGACTTGAGATTTTATGGCGATTTTTTCACTTGGTCCAATAAGCAGGCACATAACCCAATTCTAAGGAAGTTGGATAGAATGCTAGTGAATTATTCATGGTTAAAGGCTTTCCCTAGAACTTAGGTGGTCTTTTGCCCATCGATGTTGTCTGACTACTCTCTTGCTATTGTCTTCATGCAACTTGGTTCTAGAGGTAAGTGAATTCCATTTAAATTCTTCAATTTTTGGACTAACCACAAAAGTTTTAAGGAATAGTGGTTGGTGTGTGGGGTTTCGAAATTAGGGGCTCTAAAATGTTTTAAGTGGTTAACAAGCTTAAGAAGTTGAAGGCTGAATTGAGGAGATTAAATGGTGAAGAATTCTTTAACATCTCTAACCGTATATCTCAAGCTAAAGCTTCCCTCCAAGAGGTCCAATCTTTTATAATAGGGAGGGGTAATTCTTCTCTGCTAAATGAGGAAAAGGAAGCTTATAAGAAATTCTATCTCTTAAGAGGTATGGAGAAATCTTTTTTCAGGCAAAAGTCTAGAATTAAGTGGCTAAAATTAGGCAATAAGAATACTTCTTTCTTCCACAAAGCCATGAAAAATCTCCATAATGGAAGTGCTTTACATTGTCTTCTCATGGATGATGATATCGAAGTGAAGGATGATGTCTAAATACATGAGAAAGTGGTTTCTTACTTTAAACAACTATACGAGGGAGTGAACCAGGTAAATCAACTTGATGAGGTTCAAAATCTGGTTACTTGGCAATTAAACCAACAACAAATTGAGGACCTAAATGTCCCCTTCATGGATGAGGAAATTAAGAAATTATTCTTTTCCCAAGGTAATGATAAAGCTCTGGGTCTTGATGGATTGACAGCTAAATTCTTTAAGAAAGCATGGGACATTGTTGGTAAGGATCTCGTAGAAGCTGTAATGGAATTCTTAGTTTCGGGCTATAAACTTAAAGAGATTTTAACTCTACAATCATCTCCCTTGTTCCTTAAGTGGCTAACCCAACAAGAATTTTTGAATACTGTCCAATATCATGCTGCAATGTCAGTTACAAAGCCATCTCTAAGTTGCTTGCAGCTAGATTGAAGCCAATCTTATCCTCCTTGGCAGGTAGGGAGCAAGTTGCTTTTGTGCCGGGACGTGGAATGAATGACAAGCTCATCACAGGTTATCATATTAAAAAAGGAGCCTCGAGGTGTGCATTAAAGGTGGATCTATAGAAAGCTTATGATATCATCCTTAAAGTTCTATAGTGTATGAGTTTCTTGAATCACTTTTGTAACCTCATCAAGCAATGTATTTCAACTCTAACCTTTTCTATTATAATTAATGGGAAATTGGTGGGTTTCTTCCCTAGCAATAGAGGCCTTAGACAAGGGGACCCTATGTCCTCTTACCTCTTTATATTGGGCATGGAAATCCTATTCTCCATTTTTAGGAAACTTGCTTCTCATTCTAGGTTTTCTCTACTTTGGAGGTGTAAGACTAAGTGTCTAACTCACCTTTGCTTTGTAGATAATCTATTAATTTTCTCCAAAGGCAAGGTAGAATCAGTTTCCCTGCTCTGTGATGCATTACAACAATTCCACTCCCTTTCCAGTTTGTTTGCCAATGAAAAGAAAAGCAATATATTCTTTGGCAATGTCTAGAAAAGAACTAAGGATAATATTCTACATATGACCCAATTTCGGGAAGGTTCCTTACCTGTAAGTTATCTCAGTGTTCCTCTTCTTTTGACTAAGTTGAGGAAAGAGGATTGTAAGGCTCCTTAGGACCATATTTTTGGCCATATTAACTCTTGGACACCAAAGTTCCTTTCATATGCTAGGCGATTGCAACTTATCAAATCAATTCTCTTTTCTATGCAAGTATTCTGGAGTTTAGTTTTCATGATTCAAAATCTGTAATATTGGAGATAGAGAGGTTGATTAAAAATTTTCTTTGAAGTGGCAAACCTACTATGTCTAACAAGGCCAAGGTGAGATGGAAAAATGGTTTGTAAGCCGAAGAAAAGTGGTGATTTAGGCATTCCAAATCTCCATGATTGGAATAAGGTCGCCTAAATTAAACATATTTGGTACCTGTGCAAGAATGGCTCCAAGGGTCTATGGTCGGATTGGGTGAATTCCACCATTTTGAAGGTACATAGTTTTTGGATGGTTAGAGCACCATCTATTTGCTTGTGGTCTTGGAAGAACTTTTGAAGTTGAGACCTAATGTCTGAAGTAGCTTTCAATGGGAGGTTCATGATGGTTTATCTATTTTCCTCGGGTCTGATTTCTAGTTACCAATAGGTCCTCTCGACTTGGTGCTCAGTGCTTGGGTTATAGCTGGCATAGGGCTCAATTCTAGCGCTAGATTATGTTCCATCATGGAGAGACATGAATGGAACTTCCCTTTGGGTCCGTTTTGGTCTTCCTTCCATATCCCTCCAACTATAAGGCCTAACTTGCACAAATCAGATAGTCTATGGTGGATCCATGCAACTTTATGAGACTATTCCATTAGAAGTGGTTATTTACTCCTATCTTTGCCTTAACCTTCTGTTTAGTAGTATAAAGTGGTCTGGAATGACACCTCTTTGCTTGGACATTCTTTCATCTTGTGGTTAGCATGGTTAAGGAAACTTCCAACACTTGACAAAATGTGTAGATGGGGCATTGCAGCTTCATCTAATTGCTATTTATGCTCAATAGGCATTGAAGATCACTCCCATCTTTTCTTTGATTGTAATTTTGCATCCCAAGTGTGGGCTATGGTTTGTAACTGTCTTGGTACCCCTCCTTCCTTCCTTGATTGGCAGGGTGTTACCATGGCACTCATTACTTTGGCAAATTCTAATGCACCCTTCTTTAAGTGGTGGAGAGCCTCCTTTTTTGCCGTTATCTATTGCATTTGAAGAGTTCACAATGGGGCATGTCTTGGAAATTCTATCTCTACCTTTAATTCCATAGCCAACCAAATTTTAGCTTACTCTAATAGCTGTTCAGGTTCTTTAGGAGTTCATTTTGTTTTATGTAGAGTGTTTTTCTCACTCTTTAAAGAGTAGCTGTGCTTTGTAAACTTTCCTATCTTTGATGGTTGTATATTTGTGATTAATTAATGAAATTATGTACTTATCCAAAAAAAGTGGTGGTTTAAGCATTCTAAATCTCCATATATGGAATAAAGCTAGCTAAATCAAACATATTTGGTACTTGTGCAAGAATGGTGGTTCCATGGGTTTATGGCCGGATGGGGTGAATTCCACCATTTTGAAAGGACATAACTTTTGGATAGTAAAGGCACCATTTATTTGCTCACGGTCTTGGAAGAAACTTTTGAAGTTAAGACCTATTGTTCGTAGTAGCTTCCAATGGGAGGTCAGTGATGGTTTATCTATTTCCCTCTAGTAAGACTTTTGGCTACCAATAGGATCTCTTGACTTGGTGCATAGTGCTCAAGTTATAGCTGGCTTCAAGCTTAACTTAAGTGCAAGGCTATGTTCCATCATGGAGGGATAAGAACGGAACCTAACTTTGGTTTTGTTTTGATCCTCCTTTCCAAATCCCTTCAAATATAAAGCCAAACCCTTATAAGCGGGATATATTACAGTGGATCTATTCAACATCAGGAGATTATTACATTGGGAGTGGTTATGGGTTCCTCTTTCCACTTGGACCTTCTGTTCTGTGGTATAAAGTGGTATGGAATAAGACTTCTTTACCTCAACATTCTTTCATTTTGTGGTTAGCTTGATTAAGGAAACTCCTAACGCTTGATAGATTGTGCTACTAAGGTATTGCAGCTTCATCTACTTGTTATTTATGCTCAAGAGGCATGGAAGACCACTCCCATCTTTATTTTAGCTGTAGCTTTGTATCCTAAATTTGGACTATGGTTTGTAATTGGCTTGGCTGTCCTCCTACCTTTCTTGATTGGCAAGGTGTTACAATGGCCTTCATTGCTTCGGCAAACTCTAAAGTACCTGTTTGAAATGGTGGAAAGCCTCCTATTTTGTTGCTATGTATCGTATTTGGAGAGTCCGCAATAGAGCGCAACTTGGGAATCCTATCCCTAGTTCTAGCTCCATAGCTAACCAAATTTTATCTTACTTTAATATCTCCTTAGGTTCTTGATAAGTTCACCTTATTTCACACACAGTGTTTTTGTTTACTCTTTTGTAAAAATAGCTGTGTTTGTAAACCTTCTCGTTTTTTATGTTTGTATGTTTTGTGATTAATGAAATTATTTACTTATAAGAAAAAAATTAGTAAAAACTGGACCCGCAAAAATTTTTAGGCGATAGAGTGAGAAAATGCTCTCTCCTCTCTCTACCCCCTACCTTAACCCGCACCCCTAGAGGACCACTTCCTTTAGGTGACCCAAATACTTTCCTAAATACCCCATACACCTCCCTAACTTGTCCGTAACCCACCATAACATCACTTCTTGAAATGGAACCCTCTGGAAACCCGGAAACCACACCCCTTGGCACGCCCCCAGAGGTGGATTGCAATGGTTATCTTAAAAAGGAAAAAGCAAGTCACTTTTGCTCCTCCAAAAAGCAACCAAAAAGGCAAAGACAAAAGTGGAAATGTGGAGCCTTGTGCCAAGTCAACCCAGCCCACACTGCAACAAGGCTGTCCCCCCTTGTCAACACATCTCACCAATGTCATCCTGCAACCGCCTTTTGCTAGGTCTGCAACCCAAACCACCTTGGGAGATGCTACAGGTTCCCAGGGAAACCGAGTGACCTGGAACCACCACTCACTGCCCGCTGACCACTCCAATACCGCCACTAACACTAAGTCCTATGCAACTGCTTGTGCGTCAGAGCTCCCCACGTCAACTGCACCTGGCCACACCGCGGGCACCACTACCTTCCAGCTCCGGTTTATCCCTCCGACGAGCAAGGGTCCCATCACTCGGGTGACTATTCCGCTTGCAGTAGAGAACCACAGAGCCAACTATTGGGAGACCACCCTTGTTGGATATTTTCTAGGTCGGAAAATACCATACCAGCTTGTTAAAACCATAACTTTCCGACTATGGAAGGATTATGGACTTCTAGAGGTCCTAGGTAGCAAGGAGGGCGTATTTTATTTTAGGTTCAACCCAGGGTAGACTTCACGCCCATTTTGGAGAAGCATTGGCACTTTGCTCAGAGGTTTCTTATGTTGCATAAATGGCGAAGGGGATTACCACTTGACAAACCTCAACCCACCAAAGTGCCGGTCTGGGCACAACTTAATGCTATCCCTTGTGAATTTCTAAGCGTAGATGGGATTAGTTATATTGCAAGCAGTGTAGGAATACCCCTCAAAGTCGATACCCTCACCATGTCACGACAAAGGGCTAACCATGCTAGAGTACTGGTGGAGATTGATGCGCGGGAGGAACTTGTAACCAACGTGGAGGTGGAAAGGGTTGATGGTAGGATTGCTTTGGTAAATGTTGAATATCAATGGTTGCCCCCTAGGTGTGGCGAGTGTAATGTATTTGGCCACAAGTGTGGTGGCCAAGCCCCAACAATGCGACCACGAGTGTCATCTGACCAGCATGCAGCCAATGGGGAGCGCTGGCAATAGAGTCGACGGCCTGGAAAAGGGAAAGGGAAGGCAGGCGTTGAGGGGATAGGAGCGGGTCCTCAACCGATCATCCCAAGTAGTTGTGGGTGAGGGGAAAATAAGAAGGAAGAAAAGGATGTAGGTACCTCCAATGAGGATATATGCACAAAACTAGAGGAGACGGGGAAATCTAGAATGGACCCCTTATTTGAGTTGCACAAGGAGGATGCAATGGAGCCAAATGTGGCCATGCAAACAGTGAAGGAAGGTGTGGCAGTACCGGATAACCCTTCCGATGGCAGGGATGTAGCAAGCGTAACCCCTTCCATAACCACGGTTGCAGGAGCGTACACAGATGCTGACTGAAGGGGATCTGGGGCATGCGGTGGAGGGGAGAAGGAGAAGGAGATGGACTTAGATGATATTGAGAACACCCCTCTCGCCAAACTGATCCCGCAATTACTCCATGCACCTGATAGTTCTTCCAAGAACAGCAAAGGGTCTTCATCCTCTAGCCGGCAGAAAAAGAAGCTGTGCAAGAGGAGAAGAACTTTTACTTAGCACTTATGGACCTCCATCCCCATGTATATAGTAGCTTGGAATACACGGGGATTAAACGACCCCATAAAGGTTGCGGAAGTTCGAAATACTTATGAAGCCCGAGGAATAAGTTTTATTGGTCTACTTGAAACGAAGGTCAACCCTTCTAATGAGAACACCATTAAGAATATGATGGGGCGTCAGTGGCGGGTGTGGATTAATATAGCTGCAAGGAAACGTATTTGGATAGCATGAAAGCCAAGGGATTGGAATGTTAGGGTGGAGCGTGAACATGCACAATATGTGCATTGTACAGCCACCAATCTACGTCACAATATAGCTCTAGCTACAACATTCATTCATGGGTCTAATTGCGATTGGGAAAGACGATTATTATGGCTAAACCTTGGGGATTTAGCATCTTCAACGCGCTCTTGTCCTTGGGCGGTACTAGGTGATTCCAACACCACAAGATACATCTCCGAAAAGCAGGGGCTAAACATGAGGTTCACCAAAGCTATGGTTGACTTCCAAAATTGCATTGCACAAGTGGAATTGGAAGATTTGAGGCAATCAGGAGATCTTTTCACTTGGTCCAATAAACAAGTGATAAACCCTATACTAAGGAAACTTGATAGGATTATGGTTAACCATTGTTGGCTTAGTTCCCTTCAGAGAACACAAGCCAAATTCCTACCACCTATGCTATCGGACCATTCACTGGCAGTTATACACTTTGATTATGGACGTGGGGATAGAAAAACCCCTTTTAAGTTTTTCAACTTTTGGGCAGATCATAGGGATTTCAAGGAGATCGTGAGTTGTGGCTGGAAGGAAGAAAGTGGAAGGTTCCAAGATGTTTCAGGTGGTGAAGAAGCTAAAACAACTCAAGCTGGCATTTAAAGCCTTGAATAGAACAGAATATTCGGACTTGTCCAACCAGGTGAAGACTGCAAAGGATCACCTAGCCTAAGTCCAAGAGAGGATGCTTACCACAGGTACCTCCACCAGTATAGAGGAAGAAAGGGCTGCTTTTAGAGCATACTATCTCCTACGAGGTGCTGAGGAGAGCTTTTATAAGCAAAAGTCAAGAGCCTTGTGGTTGAAGCTGGGGGATAAAAACATATCTTACTTCCACAAAACAATGAAAAGTCTGCATAATAGGAATGCCGTATACCAACTGACAAGGGAGGATGGCAGTGAGGCAATTGGAGAGGATGAAGTGCGGGGTCTAATAGTTAGCCATTTCCAGCAGTTGTATGGCACGCCTTCCACGCCTGGCTGTTTAGAGGACATTGGAGACAGGGTGATGTGAACTCTAAGTGAACAGCAAAGTAATGAGCTTGAGGCCCCATTCATAGATGAGGAGATAAAATGGGGTTTTACATCTAAAGCTAATGAGAAAGCACCAGGACCAGATGGGTACACGGCCAGATTCTTTAAAGAGGCTTGGGGAACCATTGGTGATGACTTGATAGTTGCAACAAGAGAATTCCTTGTGTCAGGCCACCTCCTCAAGCAAATCAATGCAACAATCATTTCCCTAGTGCCAAAGGTAGCTAACCCTACCAAGATGGGGGATTTTCGGCCCATTGCCTGCTGCAATGTAATCTACAAGGCAATCTCCAAGGTCCTCGCTATACGCATTAAAAAGGTCTTGCCATCTTTGGTTGGAAGGGAACAGTCAGCCTTCATCTTGGGAAGAAGGATATCAGACAATATCTTTGTTGTGCAAGAGTTGATGGCAGGATACCATTTACAATCAGGATCCCCACGATGCACATTAAAGGTGGACCTATAAAGAGCCTATGATACTTTACATTGGGATTTCCTACTAGCAGTCCTAAAAGCGATGAAGTTCCCTCACCACATATGTACCCTCATTGAGCAGTGTGTCACCACCTCTATGTTTTCTGTTAACATAAATGGTGAATTGACTGGTTTTTTTACGAGCAAGCGAGGTTTGAGACAAGGGGACCCTATTTCCCCCTATCTATTTGTATTGGAAATGGAAGTGCTCTCCACTTCATTGAGGAGGCTAACCTCTAACCCCCAGTTCTCCCTTCATTGGCGCTGCAAAGCTATGAGAATAACCCATCTTTGTTTTGCCGACGACTTGCTTATATTCACATATGGGAATGTGGAGTCCACACGACTGGTCATGCAAACCTTACAACATTTTCATACCATCTCGGGTCTAGAGGCTAATAATGCCAAAAGCAATATATTCTTCTCAAATGTCACATCGAGTACTAGAGAAGACATCCTCTCTGCCACCCATTTTCGTGAAAAGGAGCTGCCAGTGCGCTACCTGGGGGTCCCACTCATATCTTCAAAGCTCAAGAAGGTGGATTGTGAGGCACTCTTGGAAAGGATCACAGCACGCATCATTACCTGGACTACTAAGTACTTGTCTTACGCGGGTCGGCTTCAACTAGTAAAGTCGGTCTTATTCTCCATGCAGGTATACTGATCCTTAGTGTTCATCCTCCCAAAGTTTGTCATATCAAAGATGGACCAATTAATTCGGAACTTCTTATGGAGCGGACAACCCAACACATATACCAAGGCTAAAGTGCGTTGGGAGAGGGTGTGCAAACCAATGCGGTGTGGTGGGCTGGGAATCCCGAACCTAATTCAATGTAATAAGGCTATTCAACTCAAGCACATTTGGTACCTATACAAAGAGGGACCGAGGAGCATATGGCCAGAATGGGTACACTCCACCCTACTAAAAGGGAGAAGCTTTTGGTCTATTAAGGCACCTGCTCGATGCTCATGGTCCTGGAGGAAGTTGCTGAAATTGAAGACTAAGGTTCGAAGTTGTTTTCTATGGGAACCTAACAATGGGTTAGTGATATTACTTTGGGCAGACTACTGGCTCCCGATAGGGCCCTTTGACACAATATTCAGTGCTAGAGAGAGGGGCAACATGGGTTTTCCCCCAACAACGAGACTATGTTCCTTAATGAATGATAATGAATGGCGTATACCGGCAACTCCATTTTGGAATAATATTCATATACCAGCTTTCCTGCATCCGAATGCTTCTCGCTCAGACCACCTCAATTGGAAGCACTCAAGTTCAGGAGAGTATACCATTAGAAGTGGCTATCAATTCCTCTGCCCTTCAGACACTGTAATGCTATGGTGCAAAGTAGTGTGGAACAAAAAATCCTTACCGAGGCACTCATTTATACTTTGGCTAGCCTGGCAAGGTAAACTAGCGACCTTGGATAGAATGATCTCATGGGGGATCTCAGTGCCTACTACATGCTTTCTTTGTAACCAAGGTAGAGAGAGCCATGAACATCTTTTCTTTACATGTAGCTACACATCGGCTTTATGGGGTTTGGTTTGTGACTGTCTCCAATGCCCTTCCTCATTTCGTACATGGCAAGGAGCCATGAGTGCTCTGGTGGCGATAGCGGATTCCTCGGCCCCAGTGGTTAAAACATGGAGTGCAGCTCTTGCAGTGTTAATATACTATATATGGCGTATACGTAACAGTGTACGCTTGGGAGGAAACCTATCTGCTATAGGCTCTATTGTAAACTAAATTAGAACGTATGCTACACTAATGTAAGATAGAGTCTGTACTACCTAGAAGCACTATGTTGCTATATTTGTACCCTTGTTGTATTGTATCTTGCCATTTGGTAATGTAAACTATTTCCTTTGGATTAATAAAATTTACTTGATCAAAAAAAAATTAGTAACTAATAAAAGATTATACTTCAATCGAGGCATGTAGAGGGTAGATTTAGGGCATAAATTTGATAACCAAACCATCCCTTTTCCTTGAGCAAAAGAGAAACTACCACTAGCTACCCAAACTTTATGAGTCAAAATTTTCAAACTCCATCAAAAAATTCCCCAAATTTGTCATGTGATCTATAGCTCTAGTATCAATAGTCTATTCATGATTAACTATAGATGCTAAGGAACAAGAAACCTTACCTTTTTGTGTTGTGGCAACTAAGGAATTAGCATTACTTTCACTTCAGCCATCCCTAGGTTGGTTAACTTTCATTTGATTTATCAAGGTCCAGAACATCTCTAATTGTTCAGTAGTTAAATTCACACTCGAAACCTTAAGTTTATCAGCTTTGGCTGCTTGAGCCGTCTTATTAATTCCCTTCTGCTTTTTGGACTTCTAACTTCTTGGCTTTCCATGAAGACTGACAATTTTCTCAAGTGTGAAAGGGCTTGTGGCAATAATGGCACTATATCTTTTCCTTAGACTGAGGTTGTTCTTTTCGTGTTGCTAAGGCTAATGTTTGAACTTGAATCTCACCATTTGAGGGATGCATCATCACCTTCTTCCTTGATTCTTCTCTTCGGACCTTAGCATATGCTTCATGAAGAGTGGGGAAAGGATTTCTTCTGATTAGATGACCCCTAGCCTAGTCCAAATTGGAATTCAACCCTTGTAAAAAAATTAAACACCCCATCCTTTTCCAGCATTTTACTATATTTTGCTCCATCTTTAGGACACCTCCACTGTACATCATAGAATAAATCCATCTTTTGCCGCAACTTGGTGAGATTATTATAATATTCTGCAACGTTCAAATTTTTGTTGTTTTTTTTTTTTTTTTTGGATAGAATTTCAGATTTATATATATTTCACTATAAATGGTTACAAGATAAAGGATATATAGAGAAAAGGAGCACTCCCAAGGAGACCTAAGCTGTTGAATTTGATACCTATATAAACTCAAATTTGCTTGGTTACACGAATTTTTTATCTAATTTCGAGACATTGAGATGCCTTCTCTAAGTCAGAGTACATATCTCGTATGACATACTAAACTTCCTTAGCCGTATTGTAGAAAAGATATGTGCGACCAATTCTTGGATCTATTAAATTGATAACCCAAGAGTTATCTCAGCTACCCACATTGCATAGGTGCTTAAATTTGAATCGGGAACTTGGTTAGCTCCGGTTAGATATCCTAACTTTCCCCTTCCTCGAACAGCTTGTTTGACCATTGAAACCACTGTCTAAAATTCGCCCCATTAAGTTTATGTTAGGTGATTTGAAGAGTGTTTTGCTTAATGTAGGTTGTATCCCACTAGTTTGTTGAGCATTAGAGGATTGGTCCCCAAGTGATCCAAAGACAAGCCTGCGGTTTTCATCTATGGTGTTCTCTCAGAAAGGTCACTCCTTTCTGTATGATGCGATGGAGATCAACCTTGCTTTGATACCATGAGCAAAGATGAAATATACTCTCGTGGAAAAAAATATTGCATATGATACAATTTATAGACACATTACATGGTAGGTAGGCATGATACCTTCCCACCTAAAACATAGTAAAATGTGTCTACCTACTCTAAACAATAAATACAGATAAATTCTAACACAACCCTTCAGCTAATATCTACTTTCCTAACATAAATTAATACAATTCATCAGAATTTTGCTTTTACCTAAATACTACTTCCATTTTATCTTGAGCAACTAACATTTTATCCTGTGTTTACCTATTCTAAACAATGAATTCAAACACAGCCCTTAAGCTAATGTCTATTTGCCTAACATGAATTAATACAATTCATCAGAGTTTAGCTTTTTAGCTAAATAGTGCTTCCATTTTATCCTGGGTAACTAACATTTTCATGTGTTTGCCCTGCAGGAAAGAGCGAAAATATGGCATATTTAGCAAGCTAGATGCCTGTTCCTTCGTTGTTAATGTGTTCAATGAAGGAAATGTCTTGAGCATTGTGACTGATGCTTCCCCTCATGGTACTCATGTTGCTGGTATTGCTGCTGCGTACCATCCAGAGGTATGAAATACAAGTACAAGTTGAAATTGCAAGAATGCATATGTTCATTGAATATCTAAGTTTGGTAGGAGCCCTTGCTGAATGGAGTTGCACCTGGAGCTCAAATAATCTCTTGCAAAATTGGAGATTCAAGATTAGGTTCGATGGAGACAGGAACTGGCTTAACTCGAGCTCTGATAGCTGCTGTGGAGGTGGCAATAAATACTTTTCTCTTGCAGTATCACCATTGGCTCCCTAAAGATAACTCGAGTGCTTGTTCTCCTTTCTATAACTTCTTTCTGATACTATGTTTTTTTCGTATCGTTTTCTTGGTAAGTGGTTTATTGTATTTTTTGTTGTAAGCCTATAATAGAGTTATTATAAACTCTGTTGCAGCATAAATGTGATCTGATCAACATGAGCTATGGGGAACCTACACTGCTACCTGACTATGGACGCTTTAACGACTTGGTTGATGAAGTAATATTCCAATAACTTGATACTTTTTGCTTGGTCATTTTGAGGGATGCAACTAAGTTTTCATTTATTATATATATATATACATAGGGGTATAAAAGAATTAATTTGATATGCTTTGGAAGCTAAGACTTTCTGACGAAAATCCATCTTATATCAAGTAAAAAAATGAGGTCCAAAATAATTTTGTTGAGTATAACTGCTACAGAAAATGTCTTTCTTTCCTGCTTGTGACTCTTGCGCTTCCATATGTATCCCACCACTGCCAATGCCACCACCACCACCATTCTTGTGCATATGAACTTTCTTATTCAGGAGATGGTGGTCTGGTTATCTCTGAGTCTTTCATGATTATGCAGGAAATTTCGGAGTACACATATCATGAGGATCACTGTTAAAAAACTGCTGAATTTGCATGTTGCTTGATCAGCAGGGAATAGAGTAGTATATAAAGTTGCAGTTGCCTGGAATCATGGATTTAATACTGTTAAAACTATGATCGGTTTAATCTCTTTAGGTTAAACTATTAGCTGGCTAGGTTACCCTTGCTTGATATGGTTAATTCAAAGGTTAGCTCTTAAAGGGAATCTAGATGAACCTGTGCGAGTTGCATCCCTAGTGCTTATTCCTTCTTTTTTCCTGGAAAGATTGACACCATGATTCATTAATTTAGGCAGTAAATAAGCATGGTGTAATTTTTGTGAGTAGTGCTGGCAATAGTGGGCCAGCACTAACCACTGTTGGTGCACCTGGAGGTACTGCTTCAAGCATCATTGGTGTTGGTGCATATGTGTCTCCTTTAATGGCTGCCGGTACCCACTCTATTGTTGAACCTCCTGGTGAAGGACTTGAGTATACATGGTATGTCCATTTCAATAAACAAGGATAATTTGATCAGTACCTGCATGTTTATAATTTCTGTGTTGATATGCAGGTCTAGTAGAGGTCCAACAGCTGATGGAGATCTTGGCGTTTCTATCAGTGCTCCTGGTGGAGCTGTTGCTCCTGTGCCCACATGGACTCTTCAAAGACGCATGCTTATGAATGGAACATCAATGGCATCTCCATCAGCTTGTGGAGGGACTGCCTTACTTATTAGTGCTATGAAGGTTATTTTCTTTCTCTTATTGACTAAGTTTGTGGAAGGAGCATTCAGCCCTCTTCTTCATCATCCTCTCTGCCTATACACTTTGTGGACTGAAGTTTGTGCTTTTATAATATAGGCAGAGGAAATACCTGTGAGCCCATATAATGTGAGGAAGGCCCTTGAGAACACCTGTGTTCCTGTGGGTACTTTCCCAGAAGATAAACTATCGACTGGTCAAGGGCTCATGCAAGTTGACAGGTTAGATTTCTGCTTTCAATCCTTTATTATTTATTTCTTCATTTAATTTTGGTAAATAATTTAGTTTTTCGAACTTAGCCCATCAATTCATGCATCCCAGGGCTTATGAGTATATAAAGTCAGGGAATGTACCATGCGTTTGGTATTGGGTGAAGATTAATCAATCTGGCAAATCAAGTAAGTATCGTTGATGGGCTCTCTTCCTTCTTTGCTTGCTAGGGATCTGCTGTACATGATGCATATTTAGTATCAATTACATGCATACTGGATGCATAACATGACTCATATTCAGTATCAATTACATGCAAGTTGACTCTAAGTGGTGCAATCCTCTGATGCTGCCACATCATGGTCATTTGTCTTGCTCTAGGGTAAATTTATTTAATAATTTTAGACAAACGGCCTTTGCTAATGAGCTACAACTGCCTGAATTTCTGATTGATCGATCCATGGCATTGCCCATAACCAACTATAATAGTTCGGTTCAATGTATTCAATTAATATCAATGTGGAACTTCAAATGTGCAATAATTAGAAAAGGCTTAAAAAATATCACACGTTAGTTATACAATAGTATACTTAAATGAAACAACAATTGCATTGCCTAGCTGTATTCCCATTAGGTGGAAGGGTTGTTTATATAGATCCATTTCACCATGATGCTCCATTGTAAACCATCTATTCTGTGATACTTGACTATGCCATATCATTTTTAATTATTCCCATCCACATCTTTTGTGTTCTTATTTTATACAAGTAGTTTCCAAGTGTCACAATGTCAAATAGGTGTCCTTGCCTCCTTATATCATATCTTTGCACATGGCTAAACCCTTTCACCTGTAATTCATTTTTTTCTTTTTAGTCAATGTCTCTACTCTAATTTTGTCTTTGATATATTCATTTCTTATGTTGTTTGTATTAGGGGAAAAGAACACTTTTAGTTTTATTCCAAAAAAATATATATATATATACTTTTAGTTCTCAATATTTACTTATTTTTCTATTAGAGTCCTCAACCCCCACCCTCTTTTTTTTTTTTTCCTTTTATTTGAGTTTTTAACATTTTTAAAATTTTATAAAAAATATGATTTCTACTTAATACATTAAATTTTCTAGTTGATCTTAAGCATGTATCAGGTTCTAATTAGGTTTAGGCTAGTTAGCCAAGGTGGTTAGGAAACATGCAAAATTTTCAATCCAATCTTTAAATTTTAATTATTATTTTTGTATTTTTTATCATATTATATCATTATAAATATTTAATATTATTTTTTATTATATTATGTAAATAAATTTATTTAATATTATTATTTTGTTAGTTTAATTATTGTGAATCAATTTGAAACTTATACGTGTCATGAATGGATGGAAAACTGAATAGATTTGATAGAATTTTTTTTTTTCTTAAGGTTTTTTTTTTTAATTTAATATTATTATTCTGTGATGCTTTCGATGTATGCTACTTTTATACCTGCTTTTCCAAAACTGTTGATAAAATCCATAGGTCAATGAACATTATAAGCAAGTCTTGCTTCTTCTCCTGTAAGTATACTTAAGTAACCATGTCCTTTTTATGGTGATGGAGCAGCATGACCATAGTTATACCAGCCATATCCGGGTAAATGGACTACCTTAAAAAGTCTCTGCATTGGTTAAACATAACTTGCATTATGTAGGTAACCCAATAAATTCCCAATAATAGCCTCTAAATTACCAAAAGCAGCCTTTAGGCCTAGAGTTGATCATTTTCTATGACTAGCGCATGGATGCAGCATTGGGAAATATGGTGCTATGCTTTTTTGGCAGCATTGTCCTGCATTCTGATAAAAATATTTCTACATTATTTTAGCTACTTTTATGTATGCAAAGATTTTTGAGGTTTCATTTTTGACTGAGATGTAATGGAATATAGTGCATTTTAGCATTCAATATGTAACTATTTGTTTTCTATAGCTCCAACATTTCGAGGCATTTACCTTAGGGAGGCCAGCTCTTGCTGTCAATCTACCGAGGTGAGACTAATAAACTATATCTCATTTCAGTAATATGAAAAAATTCTTTGGCTTGAATCATAAATTGATTTGTTTTTGCTTAGACATATCCTTGTCATTCTTCATCATGGATGTCCCTATAGCTTCTTTCTTGTTCAAGTTTTGTCTCCTAGCATTTGGATAATAACTTTCTGAGTCATTTGTTTGCATATAATAAAAAAATGGATGACTTTAAACTCTTTCCTCGAGAAATGCAGAAGCTAATTTGCTTTTAAACAATTACGACTTCCAGATGTAAATGCTTTTCTCTCAGAAGTCAGAAGTTGGAAGTCACTGCATATAATATTGATACAACTCCTCATATCAATTGTCAGTTTAGTTAGTGTTTGTTATTTTGGTTTATTGGTTTTATTTTAGAATGTATATTTTCTGTATGGCTGCAGCTGAGCTGTTGTCCTGTTTCTAAGTTCTTCTAGAAGCTTCCAGAATTAGTTAGAGTGGTCATGAGTCTATAAATAGCAGAGGGCCGTTAGTTAGGGGGCAATCCAGATATTTTGTAAAATTGAGTTAAAGAGTAGAATGAGCATTTTGCCCATTGTAAACCCTGAGTAAGCAACTTGTGCTCATGAACCTTCATGATTGAAGGTGTGTGTATTTTATTTTCTACTCTAAATCAATTGAAAAAAATAATAATAATCGTCTTTGATTATTTATCCAAACCTGTGTATATCAAAATGCGATGCACCAAGAATATTTTTCGCAATAGGCTCTATTCAATATTTTTCTATATGATATATCTTGATTGCTAAAACCAAAAAATTGCTTTGATCATTTGAAATAGACAGCAACCTTGATGCTGTAAAGGGGCAAAAAAGAATAAAAGGAATAGTGATTGAGGATGCAACTATCAAAAAACTGTTTTCTTGGTTTTAGAAAAAGGAGAAGTTGAAAGCTATTTTTTAAAGAATATCTGATGGCTTAAAGTCGCATAAAAGGGTCATTTGTATTTGACCTTATTGCCCTAGAATCTCAGCACTTCCTTTAATTTGTAGAAAGTACCGCTTAGCACTTGCAGTCAGTCAGCTCCTGTGAGACTGAATAACTCTAGTATTCTCTAGTCCCAGTTCAATCACAAAGTTCCTTGATGAAAATAATGATTTGTTCATTTTTATTTTGACATAATCCTTGTTATTCTTGTAAATATGGAAGAGGACAGATATGTTTTGACAATTGCCTCTTCTGGTGAAATGGATCATTTTTAATATGAGGGTTGCAGAGCAGTTATCATCTGAGAAGTTGATGTGAATAGCGTAGTGTAGATACTGGCATCTGGCTCATTCACAAGTAAGCAACATTGAATATTTTTAACGGAGCCTACAACAGAGCCTACTTAATGTTGTGACCTAAATGGCAAGCTTGTGCTGTAGAAACCACAATCATGGATACAAGCAAAACGTAACAGTGAATAAAAATAGAACTGTTGAAAAATAGTAGTCTTGGATTCTAAAAACCAAGATAAAATTTTTTGTGGGTTTATACGTACTCAAAGAATATTAATTCATGGCTTAAAATGTAAAAAAGGACTACATATCAACAATCAAGTAACCATGATCTTAAGCCTTGTATAATGTAATAAAATGTTAATTTGACATACAGGAACTTAAAAATCCCTCTAATAGACAAAATCAATGCTGTAAATTAATTATGCAGTAAATTTTTTTTTTTTTTTTTTGCTTTTATTGCAATGCTTTTGTTCATTCTAATTTCTCTCATCTCTATGTTTTTTTAACTTATCCATTATAAATTGAAGCAAAATAAATTTTGAACAAGTTTTTTCTCCCCCTTCTTGGTCCAGAAGAATAAGTTGTCTAGAAGATGCTAATGTGACCTTTTGTATCCTAGGGAGAGAAAATTGTCTCCCTTCTCTCTAACTTTTCTAAACCAAACCCCCCTAAAAGACCACTTCTTTTAGGTTAAATCAAACATGTAAACCCTGTTACTAATCTAAATTAACAAAATTAGATTAGTTAGAATAAAAGTTCTACTGTTCCATTAAGGAAAAAAAAAATGATCGTAAAAACAAATGACTGGAATGATTTCCCACCTCTTGGAGATCATTTCCCAAAAGGCTTCTTCAAAAATATCCAAGATGAGAATGTCAAAGCAAAAGTTTCAGAGGACCTTTAGAAGACAAAGCCGAAGAAAGAGGAAACAAGTGTGGGTAAGCGTGAAAGTTCCACATGCAAGGCATCTGTGTTTTCCAGACTAGAAGAAAGAATATTGAAGGAAAAAACAACCAATATGATAGGAGAAAGTTTTCTTGATGAACCATTGTCAAACACGGAGAAAAGGACGAAATCTCTAGAACCGAGACAACGAACATTTGCCAAAGCTTGCCAGCTGTTGGAGAGGAGGAACGAACCAGAATTCAAACTTCTTTCTTTCCTCTAGCGTCAAAGGGATCCATGGCAATGGTTTGTATTTTGGAGAGAATTGCAGAGAAAGGCGCCACGCATTGGAAATCAACCCTCGTAGGATATTTTCTAGGTCAGAAAATCCCTTGTTCCCTAGTGAGAACGATAGCATTCTGACTTTTGAAGGATTATGGACTCCTCAACATTTTGGGAAACAAAGAAGAATTTTACTACTTCCATTTTAGCTCTTCAATGATCTTGGATATAATCTTAGCAAAACCATGGTATTTTGCTCAAAGGTTCCTTATATTACAAAAATGAAGAAGAGGTGTGTTGCCGAAAAAGCCACAACCTTTTGTTCTTCCGATGTGGGTCTTGTTCTCAAAGATACCATGCGAGTACTCTGATGAAGAAGGAATCAGCCACATCACTAGCACATTGGGTAGGCCAATACAAGTTGATGCGATGATGGCCTTCGGGGAGAGAGTAAACCAAGCAAGAGTCCTCATTGAAATTGACTCAAGGGAAGAGCCTAAACATCAGGTTGAAGTCATCGGTGAGGATGGTTTTATCTCCCGAATTGAAGTTGAATACCAGTGGGTGTTTCCACATTGCCTAGATTACAAAGTATTCGGACACTCGTGCTTGGCAAAGATGTCCAAAACCGATGACCCAGCTAAGGATGATTAGTCGACATCAAGGAAAAAAGAAAGAAAGCAGAAATACAAAAAAAAGAGAGAAATCTCCAGCTGGTGGAGGAGTTCCAAATGAGGATGTAAACAAGGAAAATGAAGAGAATAGCTCCTTTTATGATGTGGAACATAACAAAAAAAGTAAAAATGAAGAAGACGAAAACCCTTGCCATCTAACTTGAACAAAACAGCTTTAGGAGGAAGTTAGTCCTTCATGTGATGGAAATGCCAAAGGATGAGAACAAAGAGAAATCCCTTACTCTGAAGACTCAAAAACCAAAGGAGTTAAGTGATGGGGAGGACATTCTAAGGCAAACCGTGGCGGTTACTATTATGGAAAGTAGGGTATGTCAAAGGAAAAACACATCGGGATCTTCCTTTGGTAGTGGAGAAAGTTCATCAAACCATAAACAGAAGAAGAAGTTTTTTAAGCGCTGTAAGTGCACGTTTACTTGAAAAATTTCACCAAAAATAATAAATTTTGCGGCTTGGAATGTTAGAGGTATTAGTAACCTAATCAAGGTAGCCAGTGTAAGAAAATTATGTAATGACAATGATATATCTCTAGTGGGCTTACTTGAAACTAAACTAAACCACTTATTTGAAAATAAAATCAAACAAGCCATTAGTCGCTCATGGAATTTTGCCTTTAATAGTTTGGCTAGGAAGAGAATTTAGATAGGATGGGATGCGAGAACATGGGATGGACTAGTTCTCAAAGAACATGCCAAGTTTATTCATTGCTCCTATACAAATAGTAGAGCAAATATATCTTTTATAGTGACCTTTGTCTATGCTGTTAACTTAGCTATGGAAAGGAAACAACTATGGATTCAGTTGGATAGTATTACAACAGCGTTAGTGGATCAACTGTGGATCATCCTAGGTGATTTCAATGTGACTAGAAGCACATTGGAAAATCTAGGTGGTAATAGGAGGATCAATCAAGGAATCCTAAGCTTCAAAAGATGTATTAACATGGCAAAAGTGGATGATTTACGTTTTGGTAGGAAACTTCTATTCATGGTAAAAAAAACAGGGTGAAAATCTAAAATTAAAGAAGCTTAACCAAGTCTTAGCTAATGTGAAATGGCTGAACAGATTCCTGCAAGTAGAAGCTAGATTCCTTACTCCACTACTATCTGACCATGCAATGTATATGGTTTGCGGGAACTTTTCTGTTGTGAGGAGGAAATCACCATTTAAATTCTTTAAATTTTGGACAGAAAAGGAGGAATTTTTAAGTTTGGTGTCAAAAGCTTAGACAACTAAGGTGGAAGGATCAAAACTCTACCAAGTGGTCAAAAAGCTTAAAATCCTTAAGGTTGAGTTGAAAAGCATGAATAGAAAGAAGTTCTCTAATATATCTAATAGAGTGAGCTAAGCCAAACAAAGATTGAGCCCTATCCAAAACTCAATAAGATAAGGAGAATTGACAATGATTAAGGAAGGGAGAGAAGCCTTCCAAAAATATTACACTTTAAGGAATGCTCCTTTAAACAAAAGTCTAGAATCAAATGGCTAGCTCTTAGAGATGAGAACATTTCTTTTTTCCATAAAGCCATGATTCAAAGACATAATAGGAGCAGGATTTGATCTCTGGAAAGGGAGGATGGTTCTTTTTCAATCAAGGATGGGGCTTAAAGGAGGAAATAGTAACCTATTTGGAGAGCTTAATGGGGGTGCAAAATGAAATAGAAGTAGAAAATGCGGTAACTTGGAAGTTGAATGACCAATAAGTGGAATTCCTAAATTCACCTTTCTTAGAGATAGAAATTGAGGAAGTTTTTTTAACCAATCAAACAGCAAGGCTCTTGGGTCAGATGGATACTTTGCAAAAATTTTCAAAGTAGCATGGCCAATAATTAGGGAAGATATCGCAAAAGGCATTATGGATTTTCTTGCCTCAAGTTCACTCCTTAAATAGGTGAATAGTACCATTATTACTGTGGTGCCTAAAATTCTAAATGCATCAAAATTAGTGGATTTCAAACTCATATCTTGCTGTAGTGTCATCTATAAAGCCATATCTAAAGTGCTTTTATAGCTTGGATTAAAATGGTCCTAAGCTCTTGTTAACTAGCTAGATTTTTATTTATTTTGTTTATTAAAAAGATTTTGTAATTAATAGGCTTTTCTAGATCAGACATGTAACTTTCCTAAATTAAACATGTAATTTCTTTATAAATATTCCTATATATGAGATGTAAATATCAACAAAGAAATAAGAATTTTATTCTCAAAAAATAACATGGTATCGAAGCCTTCTTACTGTCTTTGAGGTGATTTTGTTTCCGCCGCGATGCTAGAATTTCTCTTTTTTTTTACTGTTCCCAAAGAGGTTGAGTTTACTCCCTCGTTTTTTTTCATCATTGCCACTACAACAAGGACTTACATCCTTCGATTGGTCGTTCCCAACAGTTCGACCGCCATTTGAAGTTGCGTGTGAGCTCATGTGCTGATCAAAGATTTTTGGGCGTTCTTCACTCGTTGGTGTGTGGGTCCCTTGCCGACCATCCATTATCGCCATTCCTAGCTTAGAACCTTGCGCCGTCGTCCTCCGATCACCATTCTCTAGCTACGATAGTTTGATTAGAGGTCAGATTTTTTTTGCCGTTCGTTCTCTGTCTTTTGACTAGGCTCTATTATTCTTGTGTCTATAGAGGATACTAAGGTAGTAGATAATGGTTCCCTCTCACAAATTAGTGCCGTGAAACTTGATGGGGCTAGTACGTATCTTGCTTGGTCATGTGCTTGTTTGCTATTTATTAAATCCAAGAGGTTAGTAGGAAATATTACTGGAGAAACAAAATCCCCTAAGGTTTTTGATGCTACTTATGCTCAATGGGATTCTAAAAACTCACTCGTTATGACATGGTTTTTGAATACTATGCATCATCGAATTTCCAAACAGTATTTATTACTTGACACTGCCGAGAAAATTTGGAACTTAACTAAACGTACCTATTCTTGCAAAGGAAATGATGCCCAAATTTTTAAAATCTGGAATAAAATCAATGGCACAAAACAAGGTAAGTTGACAATCACTGAGTATTTTTCTGAATTAAGTAGGTTATGGCAGGAGATAGATTATTATCAAGATCTCTAAGCACATTAGAAAAGCAGCTTGCTGATGTATTCACAAAAGATCTCAGTAATCGGATTTTCCATACACTAGTTTGCAAGTTGGGCTTGTGTGATATCTTTGCACCAATGCACTAACTTGAAGGGGAGTGTTAACTAGCTAAATTTTTATTTATTTTGTTTATTAGAAAGATTTGGTAATTAATAGGCTGGCCTAGATTAGACATGTAACTTTCTTAAATTAGATATGTATTTTTTGTATAAATATCCTTGTACTTGAGATGTAAATATCAATAAAGAAATAAGAATTTTATTCTTGAAAAATAACAGCTCCTTAGTTGGTAGGGAGCAATCTGCTTTTGTACTAGATTGGAAAATCCTTGACAATATTTTTATTGTACAAGAACTAGTTCATGGATATCATAACAATAGTGGTTCTCTTTGGTGTGCCATTAAAGCAGACATTATGAAAGCTTATGATACACTGAATTGGCGTTTTTTGGAAAAAAAATGCTTTTGTGAATTCAGTTTCCTGTTCATTTTACAAAGCTTCTAATACAATGCTTCACAACCCCAAGATTCTCTATTAATTTTAATGGGAAACTTGTTGGATTCATCCCTAGCTAGAGGTAAGATGAGGAGATCCAATTTCAGCTTAATTGTTTCTGATTACAATGAAGATTTTATTAGGATTATTCCGGAAAATAGCTAGAAACCCAAATTTTTCTTACCATTGGAGATGCAAGAAGGAGAGAATCACCCATCTTTGCTTTGCATATGATCTTATGGATTTTTGTAAGGGAGATATTAAATCCATCATGATGATTAAAGAGGTACTGTCAGAATTTAAAGCTATCTCAGGACTCAAAGCTAATCCAAGAAAAAGTAAATTTTTCTTCTAAAATGTGAATTTGAGTATGAAGGAAGCTGCACTTGAGGCATTCGAATTTCAAGAAGGGAAATTGCTGATACACTACTTAGGGGTTCCTCTCATTTCAACTAAATTAAAAGGGAACGACTATGAATTGCTAGTATAAAAAATAGCGTTGCATTTGGAAGCCTGAACGAGCAAATTTCTCTCATATGTAGGGAGACTCCCAACTTCTAAAGTCGGTTATCTTTGCAATGCAAATGCTTTAGGCTTCAATCTTTATGCTAAAAGTCATAAGGAAAATAGAACAATTGATGAGGAACTTCCTCTAGAGTGAAAGACCCAGCATTGCAACTAAAGCTAAAATAAGATGGGAAAAGGTTTGCACTCCTTTGGTTGAAGGTGTTTGGGATTGCCACAACTTGAACTATGAAATAAAGTAGCTTAGCTCAAGCATATATGACAATTATGTAACAATAGTGTTAGAGGCATTTGGGCAGAGTAGATACACACTATTTTCCTAAAGGGAAGGAGTTTCTGGTCGATCAAAACTCCTTCATCATATTCTTAGACTTGGAAGAAACTTTTAAAATTAAGGGATCAAGTAAGACCATTACTTGAATGGAGAGTGGGAAATAGCCTATAAATATCTCTTTGGTCTAACTTTTGGCTACCACAAGATCTGTTGGATAAAATAGGGAATGCAAGGGAAATAGTGTTAGGGATGCATTCATTGGGAAAACTTATACACGGAGGAACAACCAAGGTGCAACCACAGTGTGGGGAGGAGCTCCACAAGTGCAGGACGTCACTACCGTGCAAGGAGAAGACAGAGATGGATGAGGGGCTAATTTAGGCAGATTCTATGTGGGATCAAGTCTATCTTAGGCATTTAAGTATTTATTTATAAATTAGGGTTTAGGAGATTATTTCCTGCTATTGTATCTCTAAATTAGGAAAGTCCTTGTCCATTAGAATAAGAATCTATTATGGTAGAGTTAAACTAGGAAAGAAAAGGGGTATGTATTGAGAATTGGGCAGAGGAATAAACAAGCAATATTTTTCTCCAATTTATTCGAGATCGGATTTTCTCTCTAGTCGAGGTCCCAGGTCTTCAGATCCCTGTAACGATCTGATTCTTATTCTGTTCATTCCACCATAGAGAGGACAAAGGGCAGTAACAAGGGAAAGTTTTCCCGCCTAGACTTTGATTTTCTGGTGAATCGTCCGGTGACTAGAGCTTGGGCAAAGGACTCTAACAAATAGTTTCCTCGGTTTTACCCCAACATGCTAGAGTTTGCAGCCTAATTGAGAATGGAGAATGGGCTTTACCTCAAGGATAGTTTTGGAATAGTTTCAATATACCTTCAAATGTATGCCTGAAACAAGTTTTAGAAGACAAACTTAAAAGGAGACTGTCTCCAAATGGTGTCTTCTCTATCAAGAGTGCATATTCAACACTTAAGCCTCTTGGTAACACTATGCCTTGGGCCATATTAGTATGGAACAACAAATCTATACCAAGACATAGCTTTATCTTGTAGCTTGCAATTAATGGCAAGTTATACACTCTTTGTAAACTGAACTAGTGGGGAGTTACAACTTAAACATGTTTCTGATGCAACCATAGCATGGAAACAATCAACATTTATTCTTCTAATACTTTTTTTCATTAGTAGTCTAAAAAGAAGTAATGTTTAGTTTGGGATGGTCAACGTCCCATACTTCGTGCATGCCCCATCAAACCAATAGATGGAAAAATGAAAATCGGCATTAGCGGCTACAGTCTACTATATCTAGTGTGCAAGGAACTCAACTCATCTAGGGCAAAGAACCCCTAATACAAATAGTTTAGCTAGACTTATTTTGAATTATATTTATGTATTCAAATAAGAGATAATAATAGAAGCAACATTCAACTCATATTGAAATAAATCAGGGATCATTATATCTAGCAAAAGTTTTGTAAATAGTGGGTAATGCCCCATACCCGCTTTGCGGTTGTAAATTTTTTTTTTTTTTTTGGTTGAAAGAAATTATTGAATTAATAAAAAGAAATAATAATTATGCAGTAGAACTGCCTTTGCTACACCTTTCTTAGGAAAATTAAAGGATTTTCTCATGGTCATTGGGTGGAATTTCCTTGTTTAAGAATAATCATAAAATGGAGACACCAATCTTTGAGCTTGGTGAATAATGTGTAGTGTCTCTCAAATTGAGCATGATGGAACTCTTAAAATTGAGATACCTTTTGATGCAATAGCCTGGAATTCATCAAAATTCCAAAAAGTGGGCAATACCTTAATGTGAGAAGTTCTGGTTGTTATGTATACACCTCAGCCCAACAATGGTTAGTAACCCAGCTAACGAGTCACTAATGGGCATTTTTATCCACTTGAGTCTAAAATTTCTAACTTGTGTTGATTTAGTTCA
Organism: Laguncularia racemosa; assembly: GCA_037954665.1. Taxonomy (NCBI): domain Eukaryota; kingdom Viridiplantae; phylum Streptophyta; class Magnoliopsida; order Myrtales; family Combretaceae; genus Laguncularia; species Laguncularia racemosa. The sequence continues at coordinate 687,086 of JBBMOL010000129.1, forward strand.
CTACCTTATACTTATAAAACATTGTTACTTCTCTCTCACAATCCATATGGAACTTTAATCACTTGGGATATCACAATGCTCATCTATAGCATATTCTTATTTTGAATATACAACCCATCAATTTAAAAGTTTAAACTTGTATGTATATGATTCTGCGGTAATTTGAACCTAGGGACTCTTGCTTCTATATGATATTAAATTCCAATTCATTTAATAGTTTAATATTTTTATACTCAATGGCTTGGTTGATGTGTAAATGATACGAAAACTTGGTTTTGCCCTCTGTTTAGTACTTTTTACTTTTGAATATTCTATATATCATCTCCATATCAGATAAAACAAATCTTTTCCTCAGTGGACTGTACAAGTGGAGCCAAAATTTCATGAAGATGCAAATAATTTAGAAGAACTGGTGCCCTTTGAGGAGTGCATTGAACTACGATCCACAAACAAGACAATTGTGAGGCCTCCAGAGTATCTTCTTCTTACAAACAATGGTCGCAGTTTTAAGTAAGTGTTAGGGTACTTCCTCAATTTTTTGGATACAGTAATGAATTTTCTTCTCCATTTTCAATATAGATTTTACTCTCTAAATTTATTACGAATCACAGCCCTTTTTTGGTCACCAATCCAAAAATTTAGCGAAGGAATGAATTTATAAATGGAAGTTGTCTTGACCAACCATGCTTGGTTTGATCTACCTCCTTTCCCTATTCTTCCTGGATGCATATTTGTTCCAACTTTTCATCCTTTCTTTCAGCATAGTAGTTGATCCTAGCAGTCTGAGCAGTGGTCTTCATTATTATGAAGTGTATGGGATTGATTGCAAATTTCCATGGCGTGGCCCGCTCTTTACAATCCCAGTTACCATAACAAAGCCTGCACCAGTGGTGAACCGCCCCCCAGTAGTTTCTTTCTTAAAAATGTCATTTGAGCCAGGTAATGATTGATGCTCAGAAGGAATAATAATAAAGGAAAATTTTAGATATATTTATTTCAGTACTGTCTGTGCATTCTCTCCAACTCCCTGGCTCGTTTCTTCCTGAGCTTGACACTTGCATGGTAGTTTGGTCAGTCCATGATAGGTAGACATTTTAATGTAGATCATACTATATTCTGACGAGAATAAAATGTCTGAATTTATCCGAATAATAGTATATTCTGGTGAGATTATATTCTTTTTGTAATCATTCTATAGATTGGTATATATTCCTTCCTAGTGTGTGTATTGTGTTAACCAGTGGTTCTTGACTGAGTTCAGCTCACTGTTTCTTTACATGAATTTCATTACAATCATGTTTTTATAGGAATGGATATTGAAGGTTCATGCTTCAAAATTTATTGGACTTGAGAATCTAAAATGGTAGCCAAATTCACTTAATAATGCAGTGCAGATAATCAGGCTTCATTTTGATAAAAAATCTGAGCTTAGGATATTGGTTGGATGCAATATAGTATCAGCTTTGTGTATTTGGATAGTTGTTTATCAGTTCTCAATGAGAGATATGCCCTGTACTTGTAAGTTTCTTCATTTGATTATCACTTAGGAATTGGTGATATCATATTTCTGGACTCCACAAAAGGATACTGGTTTTTCACCATCTTGGTTTTTGCCTTCTACAGGTCGCATAGAGCGCAGGTATGTTGAGGTACCACATGGTGCAACTTGGGTTGAGGCAACCATGCGAACATCAGGGTTTGATACAACAAGGAGGTTTTTTGTTGACACTCTTCAGGTACAGACATGCTAAGAAATTAATAAGGTGGTTTTTTGAACAGCTTTAATATTCAGTTGCTATGATGCAGATATGTCCCTTGATAAGGCCTATCAAATGGGAACAAGTAGCAACTTTTTCGTCTCCAGCTGCTGAAAGCTTTTACTTCCCTGTAGTGGGTGGACAGACAATGGAATTAGCAATAGCACAGTTTTGGTCAAGTGGAATTGGTAGTAACGAAACTGCTGTTGTGGATTTTGAGGTACCAATTAAAACTTAAATGGTTGTTTTTGTTTGTAACATTCTTTCCTTTTAATGCTGACATCAAACTTGGCCTTTGAAATTATTTGTTGGTTAGTATTAAGCTTATTCATTGATGTCTCTCTTGCATTATCTCTATGCTATGGTTTCTTTGTATGGGTATATTGAATTATCTATAGATAGGAGGGCAGGGCTGATTTTCATTCAATAATGACTGTCAATAGGGTAGATAAGCCATAATAATCTCTGACTGAGGTAAATATTTTTATGTTGTCCTTTTCCCATTTGATCTGGAGATAAATTGAGTTTACTCTTACATATAACTATTGTTTTCTTAGATTGTGTTTCATGGCATTGACATTGATAAAAAAGAAGCAATACTCGATGGTAGTGATGCACCGATCAGAATATCTGCTGAAGTTTGCCTGGCCTCTGAGAATTTTGCCCCTGTTGCCACCCTTAATAAGGTGAAGTACCTTTCCTTTTATACTCTTCTTAGTTTTTATGGTTTTCTAAGAACACAATCCTTAATTTTTTCAGATCCGAGTTCCATATCGACCTGTAGAGATGAAACTGAGTACTCTTACATCATCTCGAGACAAATTGCCCTCAGGCAAACAAATATTAGCTCTGATTTTGACGTGGGTTGAACGATTTTTAGTTTGCATTTTCAGCTTTACTGCAATATTGAATCCTGATCCCAACTAAAATCTTTAATATGCAGTTACAAGTTCAAGTTGGAGGAGGGAGCAGAAGTTAAACCTTTCATTCCACTTTTGAATGAACGCATCTATGACACCAAATTTGAGTCACAATTCTATATGATATCTGATGCCAACAAGGTAAAATTTTTTTGGGACCGAACATTGTGAGCTTCTGTTCTCATTCATGGTTTCAATTGTCAGCTTCTTGGGTGATAATTGGGGACAGCAGTGGGCTGTACTGAACATTGTTTTTGGGACAGATTTGCAAGAAGCTTTTGTTAAGAAAAACTTACTTTGTCTAATTAAAGCTGCACTCTTATATTTAAAATTCTACAGTAACTAGCCTAGAGATTTCAGTCAGTGATATTCTCTCTATTTTATAAAGCTTTTGGATCATTCCACAATAATACAATTTCATTTGGAAAAACTCAGTATTCTTTTGATTGTGAAAAATTTTGTTCCTGTAGAATGCACAATTGAATAGCGGTCGTAGTATTTTTTTTTTAAACAATGAGATGTGCATTGCATTTAAATCAATGTTTCCATTTAATTATGGAGAGACTTAAAATGCGGCTGCTGCATGTTCATTTATATTTCCCGTTTAATCGCTTCCTTTAAACATAACTCTATTGTTTTTATCTCTTGTAGCGTGTCTTTGCCATGGAAGATGCATACCCCAAATCTGTGAAACTTTCCAAGGGTGAATACATTATGCAGCTTTATTTAAGGTGTGGCCATCTTTAATAAAAAGGAACCAATTTCATGTAATCTGGAGTGTGAAAATTTTGTTTCTGCTTCTTTAGTTCGTTCATTTTACAGTGTCCTGTTTCAGGCATGACAATGTGCAATATTTGGAGAAGTTAAAGCAATTGGTTTTGTTCATTGAAAAGACTCTAGATGAAAAGGTAATTTTCTCCTCTCCATGAAATTTATGATGACTGAATCCTACTGAACTAAATGGTTGTGTGAATGGTTTGAAGTCATTGTTTTCAAGCGTCAAGTGTTTCTAAAATTTTCACGTGATGCATAATGAGGGGTTCAAAACGTTGAAATTGGAAGTCCTATATTTATTTCAACTCTTTGACTTTACCACTGTGATTGCTTCAACCAAAAAGTGTTTGCATTTATGGATTTCCTCTACAAGTTGAATTTTGTATTCAATAGTTTTGGCTTTATTCATGTAAAAATGCCATGAAAAGAATGAATTTCTTCTTGAAATTTCTGTAAGCTTTATCAAATTTTTTGCAAAAGCGCTTTCTCAAGGTCAATGAAAATATCAAACTAATATATAGTTTATTTTAATTCCACTGTCTATTCCCAATATCTTTTGGTTTACAGTTTACTGAACCTGCAGAACTTCTTGGCAAAGACAGCATGTTTGAGGGTTTGTGCATAAAATTGATGTCCAATAAGCTGCTTAGTCTTGAACAAGCATTGTCTCATAATATAAGAAAATGTTATAGAGGTGAAAAGGATCAGAATATCACTGGCAATGACATATCACAAAGTGGAAAGTTAAGGAATCTATGTGTTTAAGGGACAAGTTGAGGAATGGAGAAAATACATATAGTTTTGGGTTCAAATTTTCTGAAGTGAATTTATTTAGTCAATGATTGAAATTTGAGGGGACATTTTTTAAGTACTGAATTTTTCGCATAAGCCCATGTGCTACTCAGCTTTTTAGAATTTTGGGGTTCTAATGCTCATATGATTTTCTCTTTTTTAGCATGCTTTTGCTTCTAGACTGCAGCTTCAGTGTAATAGGATTTTTTCATGGAAGGTTGTTCCCTTCTATGAAACTTCACTTTAGAGGTTCTTTGTTTTATTCTAATGAATATTCTTTTTGGGGGAATTACCTTTAATACTGGGCCAAATACCTTGGCCATCTTGGTCCTATATGCAACTCTTGATAATGCACTTGTTGATTTGATTATGCTAACAAACATATAAACATGCTAGCTGCATCACTATTGTCTACTAAAAATAAAAAAAGGAAAGGGCTAGCTTTCTTTGAATCTGATTTATTTGGACTGTGGTCAATGGGTGTTTTCTGCAAACAGCCTCTGGAGTGACATCATTAATTTTGGTTTTAATGCTGTGATGTCATCTATAGCAGCTTCTTTGTTGTTGTGCATTGTTATAGCTTTTAGTTTCAGTTGTGTTACTTCATTATGGAGATATTGACTACTCTTTTGGAGAATAATTATAGATTGCTGTCTATGTGAAACAATCACCAGGAGTTTACTTAGTATCTTTACATACAGGATGTTATCCGCTTGAGCTTCTTCTCTCAACCAGATGGTCCTGTGATGGGGAATGGTGCTTATGAATCCACGGTTCTGATTCCTGGGTAATTCACTAACAATGTTCTACTGAAATCGTTTCCTTCTAAGCATGACTATTTAACTAAGAGCTTCTTATGTAGGAAAAAACAAGCTGTATATTTGAGCCCACCAACAAAAGATAAGATCCCTAAGGTATAACACCAATTAATATATTTTTCTTTTGAATTACTGAAGGCTGTTAAGCTAATGAAATTTCTGCAGAACTCTCCACCAGGATCTGTCTTGGTTGGAGCTGTCTCATATGGAAAGCTGTCATCTTCTGGTGAAAATAGAAGAAATCCTCAAAAGAATCCTGCATCATACCAGCTCTATTATCTAGTTCCACCAAACAAGGTTTTTCAACTTTCACAATTTTTGTTTATTTGCTGAATAATAGATATGAAATCACACTAGAACTAATAGTTTTGTTAGTAAAAAGGAAGAATAAAATTATTTTGTTTTTTTTATTTCTCTTAATTTAAAAGTACACTGTACATATATATATATGTATACACACAAAAGATACTAAAAATATTATATCTAAAGGATGTGGGACCTATATATATATATATATATATATATATTTAACTCAACACTCTCCTTCCAACTGGAGCATACAAATCATATGCACCAAGCTTATTACAAATATATTCAATACGAGGACTCCTTAAAGACTTAAGATATTAGCCAATTGATCATTCAAATTGACATAACTAGTGATAATACAACCAGACAAAATCTTTTCTTGAATGAAGTGACATCTCTATATATTTAGTTCTCTCATGAAAGACTAGATTGGAAGTTATATGTAAAGCAACTTAGTTATCACAAATTAACTTCATTTGCATTATTTCACAGAACTTTAACTCCTAAAGAAGTTGTTTCATATAAATAAGTTTACAAGTTGCCAAGGCCATTGCACGATATTCTGCTTCTACACTTGATCTAGCAGCAACATCCTGCTTTTTACTCTTCCAAGTAATTAGATTACCTCCAACTAGGACACAATACCCATAAGTGGATTGTCTATCAGAAGGAGAGTCTACCCAATCAACATTAGAATACCCAATCACTTGAGAATGACCATGATCTCTATATAGTAAACCTTTATTTGGAGCACTTTTAATATATTTGAGAATCCTAACAACTACATTCCAATGACTAATACAAGGAGATTGAAGAAATTGACTAACAACACTAACTGCAAAAGATATATTAGGTCGAGTGATAGTAAGATAATTAAGCCTTCCAACCAATCGGTGATTTCTCCCAAAGTTTGCAAATTGCTCCCCCTGTCCTAGTGACAACTTCACATTAGGATCCATAGGAGAATCTATAGGCTTACAATTAAGTATACTAGTTTCTTCTAGAAGATCTAAGGTATATTTTCTTTGAGAGTACTATACTAAAACTAGATTGAGCAACTTCTATGCTAAGAAAGTATCTTAGTAAGCTAAGATCTTTAGTCTGAAAATGTCTAAAAAGATGCTCCTTCAAGTGAATAATACCATCCAAATCATTGCCAGTAATGACAATATCATTTACATAAAACTATTAAGTAAATGCATTTCTCTTCAGATGCATGTTTAAAGAAGATTGAATGATCGAATGTACTATGAACCGCCAAATTCCATAACTATAGTATCGAACTGGTTAAACTAAGCACATGGAGGTTGTTTCAAACCATAAGGGAAGCGAGGGAGTTTACATACCAGATTAGACTCCTCCTGAGCAACAAAACCAGGTGGTTGCTCCATATAAATCTCCTCTTGGAGCTCACCATGAAGAAATGCATTCTTTATATCCAATTGGTATAATGGCTAATGTTTCATAGCTGCAATAGCTAGAAATAATCAAACAGAAGTTATCTTAGACATAGGAGAATGTATCAACATAATCCAAACCATACACTTGAGTGTAACCTTTAGCAACCAAATGAGCCATAAGTCGATCAATTTTACCATCAAGACCAACTTTCATAGCATAAACCCATCAACACCAAACTAAAAATTTTCCAGAAGATAAAGGAACCAAATCCCAAGTACCATTAGCATGTAAAGTAGTCATCTTCTCTACCATTGCCTTTGTCCATCCTAGATCTAAAAGTGTCTCACTCGCATTTTTAGGAATAGAAGTAGAAGACAGAGACGAAACAATAGCACAGTAGAATGGAGATAAATGGTGATAACTAAGAACGTTATAAATGGGGTGAGGTTTTCGGGATGATCGATTACCTTTCTTGAGAGCTATTGAGAGATCTGCGTCTGGGAGGTCCTTAGTAGGTACAAATAGTGGAACAGAAGGTAAGTCAACGGAAGCATCTAAAGGAGGTGGTGTGCTTGATGAAGAGTGGTTTCGATAGCACTGATGATAAACCTGTAAGGGTGGGGGTGACGGAATAGAATCAGAGGTAGTAGGTGCAATCTTAGGAAGAGATAACTGAGATGGAATAGGCAAGACTTCAGAAATAGGGTGCTCCAATGAAGAGGAGGAATAGGGAGAAGAAGTTTCAAAGAAGGTAACATCAGGAGATAAATAGTAACGATGAGTAGTAAGTGAATAACATTTGTAACCTTTTTGAAATTTAGAATAACTAAGGAAAATGCACTTAATAGAACAGGCTGACAGTTTATCTTGACTAGGAGACATGTTTTTAACAAAACATATGCAACCAAATACACATAATGGAAGAGCATACTGGGGTCAATCAGGAAATAAGATGGTGTGAGGAATTCTATGTTGAAGAAAAAAAGAAGGCATCCAATTAATGAGATAACATGCAGTGAACAAAATTAGCCCAAAATCGAGTAGGTACATGGTGATGTAAAAGAAGCATGTGAGCAGTTTCAATTAAATGTCTATTTTTACACTTAACATCATTTTGTTGAGGTGTGTATACACAAGATGATTGATGTAAAATGCCATGAGAGGACATAAACTTAGTAAATGTAGAAGAAAAATATTCGATAGCATTGTCACTATGCAAAATTTGTATAGATGCATTAAATTGAGTTTTAATTTCAGCAAAAAAGGACTCAAAAATTGAAAACAACTCAAATTGATGTTTCATTAAATATAACCAAGTACAATGAGTATAGTTATTAATAAAGGTTACAAAGTACTGAAAACCCTATCATAATATGTTATAGTTTGTAGATTGTAATTATAGTTTATAGTTTTTAGATTGTAATTATATTTCTAGATTATAATTAATATAGTGTTAGGTAGAAGTTAGTAGAAGATTTTGTATCTCTATATATATTGTTCTTGTATTATCAGTGAAAATGAATACAATTACTTATTAAAGTTACATGGTATCAAAGTAGTTTAACTATAGGAATTTAAAAAATAAAAATAAAAAAATAAAAAATTAGGGTTTACACCTAGTTGCCTAGTGAGTAGCGTTTGTATCCCACACACACCTTGGAGAGTGTTTGTGTTTCTTGTTTTTCTCACCACCCCTCTAGGAGGAAAGATTGCCGACTGACGAACTTCTCCAACCAACTCTGACGACCAACGGATCAGTGCGTGGTGCCACATAAACCGTCCACCACTCATCCTTGTTTTCCGCCCGTGGAGGCGCATGACCTCCATTTGTCCACGTTTTCTTGTTAGGTCTTCGTGATATGGTATTCTTCATTCCAATTTCACCATTTTGGAAATCATCTTGGGATGTGCTCCTTGCTAAGATGGCTGAGATTAAATCACATATCATAGATATAGTTCTAGTGACAACTAAAATAATAGAATATAAACTTAATGGAGACAACTTATTGCTTGGAGCAAAACTATGCGAATATAACTATGAAGCATTGAGAAAGATGATCATCTCACTAATGATCCACCATTAGATAATACTAGACAGGCATGGTTACGAGATGATGCTTGTATATTTTTGTAGCTAAGAAACTCCATTGACAATGAGATCGTTAATTTAGTTTATCACTGTGAGTATGTTAAGGAACTTATGGAGTATTTGGAGTTCATGTATTCTGGGAACGGGAATATTTCCAGTATCTATGGCGTGTGTAAAAGTTTCTATTATGCTGAGCAACATGGTCAGTCTCTTACCACATATCTGATGAATTTTAAGAAGATATATGAAGAATTAAATGTTTTACTGCCTTTTAGCCTTAATATAAGAGTTAAACAGACTCAAAGGGAGCATATGGCAATTATGAGTTTTTTAGCCGGTCTTCGTCCAGAGTACGAATCTATCAAGTCTTAGATTCTCTCGAGTCTCATAGTTTCCTCTCTTCGGGAAATTTTTAAACGAGTCATTCGCATAGAAAATCATATAACTGTCAACCCCATCTCACAATGTTAGTGCTTTGGTCGGTCAAAGTACAGGTCGAAATTCCACTAATAGGAGGGGGAGATTATATTTGAAGTCAGGAATCATGGGTAGTTGTTTGCTATTGCTATCACGAGCCAGGGCATACAAAGCATACTTGTAAGAAATTGCAAAATCGTGACCAGAAGAAGCAGTCGGTAATCATTACCTCCACTGACTCTACATCAAGTTCGTTATCTGAAAAGACAATAACAATTTTTGTTGATGAATATGCCAAATTCTCTCAGTATCAAAAGGCATTGAAAGCTTCATCTCATCATATGTCTGCGATTGCTGAATCGGGTAAATCAACTCAGTGTCTTCTTTCCTTATCATCCAAGTGGGTCATTGATTCTGGTGCCACAGATCATATGACAAGTAACCTTGATCTCTTCTCCACTTACCAACCATATACCTCTCCTACAAATGTCACTCTAGCAGATGGCTCTAAGTCATTTATCCATGGATTTGGCACTATTAATCCAATTCCTTTGATTTCCTTATCGTCTGTGTTAAGTTTACCACAGTTTTCTTTAACTTACTATCAGTAAATCAACTTACTCGTGTAATGAATTGTTATATCTCATTTTATCCTAATTATTATCTGCTTTAGGATATTATGACGAAGAAGATTATTAGTAAAGAACATGAATCGGGTGGTCTCTATATATTGGATACACATGTGTCGAGGTATATTGCATGTTCAAGTGTTTTAACACCTTTCCAAGCTCATTGCCGGCTTGGTCATCCTTCTCTATCGTGTTAAAAGACCATTTATCCACAATTTAATAATGTTTCTACCTTAGATTGTGAATCTTGTCATTTTGCTAAACACCATCGTTTGTCTAGTTTACCTAAAGTCAATAAAAGGGCTATTTTACCTTTTGAGTTAGTTCATTCTGTTAGAAAACACGGGAATAGGATGAAGAAGAAATCTCCTTTTTTCTTTCTTATTATTCTCCTTACAACATTTGGTCTAATATAGAAGATTACAAGGAACAAAAAAGGAAACACCTATAATACATAGAAAGACTATATTACATGATATCTCTATACATAGAAAGGCTATAATACATGATATTTTTAGAAAATATCTTTTCTAAATATAACCAAATCTGTATCTCAATACTCCCCCTCAAGCTGAGGAATAGATGTTTTCCATTCCCAGCTTGGTCACAAGATTATGATGACTTGTGTGGTTCAGTCCTTTTGTTAGAACATCTGCTAATTGTTGTCCTGTTGGAACATAGGACATACACACCAGCCCTTCCTCCAATTTTTCCTTGATAAAATGTCTATCAATTTCTATGTGCTTTGTCCTATCATGTTGTACCGGATTATGAGCAATATTGATGGCTGACTTGTTATCACAATATAGCTTCATAGGACCATCCCATTTAATTTTCAAATCATCTAGGATGATTTTCAACCAAAGCAGTTCACAAAGTCCTTGAGCAATTGCCCTAAACTCTGATTCGGCTGAAGATCGTGCTACCACATTCTGTTTTTTGCTCCTCCATGTTACCAAGTTACCTCCAACAAAGGTACAATACCCGGTAGTTGATCTTCTATCCACTGGAGAACCAGCATAGTCAGCATCTGTGTAGGCTTCCAGAGTAAGTTTGGAGTTCTTTTTGAACAGAATTCCCTTTCCTGGACAGCCTTTCAAGTAATGTAGTACCCTATATGCAGCTTGAAGGTGAGATTCTCTCGGATCATGCATGAACTGGCTAATTACACTCACTGAGTTTGCAATGTCTGGTCGAGTGTGAGCTAGGTATATAAGCTTTCCAACCAATCTTTGGTACATTTTCTTGTCAACCACTGGCTCTTCCTTAGCTTCTCCCAACTTGTGGTTTAGATCTATTGGAGTAGAGACTGGTTTACTTCCAATCTTCCCGGTTTCTGCCAATAAGTCGGTCACATATTTCTGCTGTGAAATGAAAATTCCTTGTGTAGAATAAGCCACTTCAATACCAAGGAAGTACTTCATTTTTCCCAATTCCTTTATCTCAAATTCTCTGGTTAGCTGTTCCTTCAATTTATATTTCTCTCTCTCATCATTTCCAATTATTATAATGTCGTCCACATAGACAATAAGCACAGTTACTCCCCCTGCAGTTGAGTGCTTAATAAACAGAGTGTGATCTCCTTGACTTTGTATGTAACCAGACTTCTTCATTACCGTTGCAAATCTTCCAAACCAAGCTCTAGGGGATTGTTTTAACCCATAAAGAGCCTTCATTAGTTTACATACCTTATTCTCCGTGTCTCCTTGAAATCCTGGTGGAATATTCATGTAGATTTCTTCATCCAAGTCACCATGAAGAAATGCATTTTTGACATCATATTGAAGGAGTTGCCAATTGAAGTGAGCAGCTAATGACAATAAAATTCCCACGGTATTCATTTTTGCAATTGGAGAAAAAATCTCATGATAATCAACTCCATACTTCTGAGTGTAACCCTTGGCTATTAATCTGGCTTTATATCTTTCAAGGGATCCATCTGCTTTGTATTTCATTGTAAAAATCCACTTACAATCAACAATATTCTTTCCTTTTGGTTTTTCAACAATCTCTCATGTTTTATTCCTTTCCAAGGCACTCATCTCTTCTCTCATAGCATTCCTCCATTCCCTTTTTGATAATGCCTCAGAAACTGTGTTAGGAATAGTAATGGTGTTTAGACTCACAATGAACCTTTTGTGTGCTGGTGATAGATGTTTAAGTGAGACATAGTGGGATAATGGATAAAGAGGTTGCTTAGTGCATTCTATAGTTCCTTTTCTCACAGCAATGGGAAGATCAAGGTCATTTGTTGGATTGATAGATAGTTCAACAGGTTGTGTATCTAGAGGCACATCAGATTTTTCCATGACTTCATTATCATTATTTGAGTTGGATTCTTGGGCTTATGTTGGTTCAGTAGTAGCCTTTCTTCTTGAATATACTCGAGAAATCTTGGGATGGTCATCATTTGGTTCCACAGAATTTGACTCTAGGTTGACCGTGTTTGGTACAAGGGAAAGATCACGAGATTGAAGATCAAGAGATCGAAGTGGTTCAAAGTACTCATTATTATTCTCTTCTACACCTGAAATCTCCCCCTAAAGAGAAGACTTGAAGAAGAAAGGAGTTGTTTCTGCAAATGTAACATCAGCAGAGATAAACCATTTCCTAGATAAAGGGTGATAACATTTGTATCCCTTTTGAGTAGATGAGTAACCTAAGAAAATACATTTGATGGCTCGGGGGTCAAGTTTACTTCTGTGATGGTTATGGACATGGACAAAGGCTATGCACCCAAACACTCTAGGTGTAAGCCCATTTGATGTTCGGAAATGTGGGAAGAAACTGTGAAGTAGATCCATGGGACTCTTATTGTCTAGGACAGGTGAGGAAAGTCTATTTATCATATATGTAGCAGTTAGAATGGCTTCCCCCCAAAAGGACATAGGAACATTTCTTTGAAAGAGCAAAGCTCGTGTGGTGTTAAGTAAATGCCTATTTTTCCTTTCAGCTACCCCATTCTGTTGAGGTGTGTTAACACATGAAGAGTCGTGGAGAATACCTTGAGATTGTAAGTAGGGTGACAATGTTTGGTTGAAATAATCTCTAGCATTATCTGTCCGAAACATTTTTATTTTCACCCCAAATTGATTTTGAATCATAGAGACAAAATTAGGTATGATGGTGCTGACATCAGATTTTTGTTTTAGAAGGTACAACCATGTAACCCGAGTACAATCATCAATTAGGGATAAAAACCAACGAGCTCCAGAAGTATTAGGGACTGTGGAAGGCCCCCATACGTCACTATGAATCAAATGGAAAGGATGTAAGCTTCTTTTATTACTGATAGGAAAAGATACACGAATATGTTTTGCAAATTCACACACATCACAATGAAACTCTGTAATATCTATTCCTTGAAACAGATGAGGAAACATGACTTTGAGAACTCTAAAAGATGGATGTCCAAGACGTAGGTGATACAACCAAATAGCATGTTTATTTGATGAACTGAGAAAAGATAAATTACTCCTAGGTTTCTTCGAATATTCAAGGTAATAAAGGCCACTACTTTCCTTAGCAAGTCCAATCCTCCTCCTCGTTTCCTGATCCTGAAAGACACAGTAAGAAGGGTAAAAAACAGCAGAGCATTTCAGGTTATTGGTGAGTTTTTGAATGGAGACAAGACTGGCCAATAGTTTTGGTACATGAAGGACATTTTTTAATGTAATAGTAGGTGTGATATGTATGTCTCTAATCCCTGCAACAGTAGCTAACGTGCCATTGGCTACTGCAATTTTCCTATTACTAGGGCATGGGGTGTATGTATGGAAGAGTTGTGACATGTTAGTCATATGGTCTGTGGCTCCAGAGTCTATTATCCATGCATTAGTATGTAAGTTATCTGAGGCATTCATACAAAGAGGAGATAAAGGTTTACCTGAGAGAGCTAAAGAACACGTTCCAGAGGCTTTTTCTAAGGATCCCAATAAGTTTCTTAGTTTCTCAATCTCATCACTATTGAACCCCTCCTTTGCTGGGCTTTCCTCTGGTTTTGATTGTTCTGTCATGTGTGCATGAGATCGTTGTTGCCCCCCATGGGTTCCCCACTCTTGGCTCGGTGGTTTACCATTCAGTTTCCAGCATTTCTCTTTTGTGTGCCTTGGTTTCTTACAATAAGTGCACTAAAGGTTGTCTTTGCTTTCCTTCATCTGATTTTCCCTAATCTGGTATTTTGACATGTTATTTTTCCTTATATCTCGAGGTTCCATCCTTGCGATCATGGCTGATTCACTTGCTGTTCGGGTTTCTAGCATAACAGCACGTCGGCTTTCTTCCGCCCGTATCAATGATATGGTCTCCTCTAGGGAGGGAGTTTCCTCTTTCCCAAGGATTTGGATTTGAACCTGATCAAATTCCAGATTCAACCCAGCCAAGAAATCATAAACCCGATCTTTTTCAATGAAGTTTTTCAAGATTACTACATCTTCAGGGTGTTTCATTTCAAAAACTCGATAATGATCGATTTCTTGCCACAGATTTTGCAATATGTTTGCATATTCTATGATTGATTTGTCCCCTTGCTTAGTGGCTCCAGTTTTGACTTTGATCCCATACACTTGTGCAGCATCATGGGCTTTTGAGTACGTGCGATGTAGGAAGTCCCATATTTCCTTTGCTGTGTTGAAGAACATGCAAGTGTCACTTATTGTAGGATCCATTGAATCCCATAGCCATGACATTATCATTGAATCCTCTTCATCCCATGCAGTAAATGCAGGATCGTCCTTTGTTGGTCCTGTCCCAAGAAGATGATTGAGTCTTCCTTTTCCTTTGAGGTAAGTTCGGGCAAATTGAGACCATTTTAGATAATTCTTCCCATTGAATCTATAGGAGGTTCAGATATTTTGCAATTCTCCAATTTTTTGGACATTATTGGAGTCTTCGAATGGTTTGGGGCTGTCGACAATTTCAGACATGTTGGTCGAGGAAGATGTTCAGCAATTAATGTCAGAACACAAAGAACCAGTGAAGACGCAGCCCAGCAAGTTTAGGTCAACCTATGTTTCTAACGCAATTGCTGGTTGTGTTAAAAAAAAAAAGGACGAGGTATGTTGCAATTGCTGGAACCAGACGAGGATTGAGACAAAGTAACAAGTTGATTGTTGGCAATGAAGGCCAATCTGTAAAAAAAAACCTGGCAATGGAGGCCGAAGAGAAGGGAAAAAAAAAAATCCAGAATTTCTAAACCCTAGGCTCTGATACCATGTTAGAAAACATGGGAATAGGATGAAGAAGAAATCTCCTTTTTTCTTTCTTATTATTCTCCTTACAACATCTAGTCTAATATAGAAGATTACAAGGAACAAAAAATGTAACACCTATAATACATAGAAATACTATATTACATGATATCTCTATATATAGAAAGGCTACAATACATGATATTTCTAGAAAATATCTTTTCTAAATATAACCAAATTTGTATCTCAATACATTCCGATGTATAGGATCCATGTTCGGTATTTTGTTACCTTCATGGATGATTATTCTTGTATAACTTAGCTTTATCTTATGTGTTTTCGCATTTTTCTACCTTTTGTGTTGAAATAAAAACACAATTCAATGTCTTAGTACATACATTAAGAAGTGATAATGTCAAAGAATATTTCTCTCACTCATTTCAGTCATATATGCTCCAAAATGGTATCCTTCATCAATCTTCCTGTGTGGATACACCTTATCAAAATGACGTGACTGAAAGAAAAAACGGACATCTTCTTGAGACTGCACGAGCACTTCTATTTCAGATACATGTTCCTAAACAATTTTGGGTTGATGCAATCTTCACTGCCTGTTTTTTGATTAATCGTCTCCCTTCATCTATCTACAAGGTGAGACTCCTTATACAGCAGTGTTTCCTACGAAGTCATTGTTTCCTATTGAACCTAAGATATTTGGTAGTATTTGTTTTATTCGTAATGTTTGTTCTCAGGTTACTGAACTTCATTATAAATCTCTCAAATGTATTTTTTTGGGATATTCTTGGGTTCAAAAAGTATATCAGTGTTTTTGTCCTCATCTTGACAAATATCTTCTCAGTTGATGTCACTTTTGTAGAAAACACACCATATTTTTCATTCATTGAAACACCAAAACAGGAAGAGGATGACGATTTGTTACTTTATCATATTACTTATAAGTCTTTAGGTACCTTACCACTGCCCTCAACCTCACAACCTCCAATTCAGTATTTATACTCTCAACAAGTTCCTCTTGCTTCATGTCCTACGTCGGTCTCTTCTTCCTCAATGGATTCGGCTACAAGTGATCTTGATCATCCTATAGCACTCCGTAAAAGTAAACGTCAATGTACCTATCCAATTTCTTCTTATGTATCTTATGGTCACTTTGTCATCATCATCTTCCTCATTTATTGCATCTCTCAACACCATGACCATTCCAAAGTCTCTTCATGTTGCACTCTCACATCCTGGTTGGCGAGATGCTATGATTGATGAGATGAATGTTTTGGATGCAAATCACACTTGGGATCTAGTGGACTTACCTGCAAGAAAGAAGGCAATTGGTTGTAAATGGGTATATACAATTAGGTTTAATTCTGATGGAACAGTAGCTCGGCTAAAAGCCCGTCTTGTAGCAAAGGGATATGTTCAAACATATGGTGTGGATTATTTAGACACATTTTCTTTTGTAGTTAAGTTAACTGCTATTCGCCTATTTATCTCTATTGCAGCTTCTAATTCTTGGCCTTTATATCAACTGGATATAAAAAATGCCTTTTCACATAGCGATTTGCAAGAAGAAATTTATATGGAGCAACCATCAAGATTTGTTGCTCAAGGGGAGTCAGGTAAAGTTTGTCATTTGCGGAAGTCATTATATGGACTAAAATAGAGTCCTCGAGCTTGGTTTGGGAAATCTAATCAAGCAATTGAGAGTTTTGGTCTAAGAAAGAGCAGATTAGATCACTTGGTATCTTCTAAGTATTCTGACATCGATATAATTATCCTCATTGTATATGTTAATAATATTATCATTACAGGAAATGATAGCATTGGTATTACCTCTCTCAAATCATTCCTTCACACTCAATTTTATACTAAAGATTTGGAGCTACTAAAGTATTTCTTAGGAATTGAGTTGACAAGAAGTAAGAAAGGCATTTTCCGATCTCAGAGAAAATATGTACTTGACTTATTAATTGATACACAAGTAAATTGGGAACTAAGCCATGCAATACACCTATGACTCATAATATGCAGCTTATAAAAGAAGGGGAATCATTCAAAGATCCAGAGAGGTACAGACGTCTAGTTGGGTAGTTGAACTATCTCATAATAACTCGTCATGATATTGCATGCCCAGTTAGTGTTGTAAGTCAGTTCATGTCCTCTTACAATGGATCAATGGCAACTTTAGATCAGATTTTGTGTTATCTAAAGGGTGCTCCTGCACGTGATTTAGCATATAAAAATCACAAACATAATCGTATTTAGTGTTTTTCGGATGTTGATTGTGTTATGGTTCCCAGTTTGTGATCGAGTCACCGGACGAAGGATCGAAAATTCTCCTTCCAACAAAGGGTTCTTACCTTTGTTCTTCCTCCTTGATGTACCTATCCTTAATAATCAAACACAACTCTTGAAGGGAGTTGCCACCTTGAAACTCATTGAGAGAGAGAGTTTCCAATCTTTTGATTTTTTTAAAAGAATTCTCTTCCTTCTTTAGTGCTCAATAACTCCCTATGTATAGGGAAGCTTCCTTACAATACTAAAGATAATAAAAAAACTAGGATTCCTAATTAACAAAGATTAGGATTCTTCAATGTTCTTAGTCACCTAAAATAACTCCTACTATAAATAAGGAAAGAACAAAAAACTGGAAAGTAAGAAAATATGACTAGGAAAGAACAAAAACTAGAAAGTAAAAAAGATATTCCTAGGATTCCTTATTTTGCATTATCCCTTTTGCTTGTGCGTCTTGCATATTGTTTGCCTAAGAATGCATCCGCAACATTACTCCCCTCCTCCACAAACAGCTTGTCCTCAAGCTGGAAGTCCGGAAATGCTAGTTTGAATTCCAATACATCTTCCTAAGTAGCATCCTCTAGCGTACCTCTACTCCATTGTACCAAGATTTCCCAACGACCTCGATTCAATCGAGTTCGCAAAATGGCCATAGGACTGATTACAACCTGACCTTCTTCCAGTGGAGACAGCTCCGTTGGCTCCCCAGGTAGCTCGCCCTTGAAAGGCTTCAACAAGTACACGTGAAAGACATTGTGCAGCTTGCAGTCCAAAGGAAGCTCAAGTTGGTATGCTACAGTACCAATGCGTTTCGCCACAAGGAAAGGCCCATAGAACTTAGGGGGGCAAGCTTATGTGAAATGTGGCTAGCAAGTGTCTTCTGACGATAAGGCTGTAAACTCAACCACACATAAGTACCAGGAGAGAATTCCATATCACGATGTCCTTTATCATAGAAGGTTTTCATTCGTTGCTGCACTTGGTGGAGTTTGGTGCGAATGTTCGCTAAGGCTTCATCTCGAGCAAGAAATGCTTGATCCACTGCATCAACTCTAGAAGTGCAAGCAACGTAAGATGTTAAACTCGGAGGCTCTCGTCCATAAACAACTTGGAATGGAGATGTTTTAAGGGCCGTGTGGAATGAAGTGTTGTAACAAAATTTAGCCCAAGGAAGCCATTTTACCCACTCTTTAGGGCGAACTCCAGCAAGGCAACGCAAGTACATCTCAATGGTGCGGTTCACCACCTCAGTCTACCCATCAGATTGTGGATGATATGCGGAAGAGAAATGAAGATTGGTTCTGCATAAACAAAACAACTCCTTCCAAAAGGTACTAGTAAAAAGGGGATCGCGATCACTAACAATAGATTCAGGAATGCCATGTAAGCGAACAATATTGTCAAGGAATACCCTTGCAATGGTGCAAGCATTGTAGGGATGTGCCAATGGAATAAAGTGAGCATATTTTGAGAACCTATCTACCACTACAAATAAGACACTTTTACCCAATGATTTGGGTAATCCGTCAATAAAATCCATTGATATATCCGACCAAACCTAGTGCGGTAATTGTAACGGTTGTAGCAACCCGGCTGGACTCAAATGTTCAGCTTTATTCTGTTGACAAACGAGACATGCGGCGACGTAAGCTTCGTTGGTGGTCTTCATTCCAGACCAATAAAAATCCTTGCGAATGCGCTGCAAGGTTTTCTCAACACCTTTATGAGTGTTGTCATGGATTCCTGATAATATAGCGTTGATCAAGGAAGATGTTGGTAATAGGTAAATGCGATCTTTAAAGAATATCATCTCATCACGCAAAAACCAACCCCAGCCAGCTGGTCCTTGCTCAATCCTTGATTTAAGGGCCCTTAAAGTAGTTGAATTTTGAATCTCTGCTCGAATTTCATCAAACAAGAGAACCTGCGGTTGGGATATTGCATATAACAACGCACAATCTTCCTCACGGCGTGACAATGAATTTGCAGCAACATTCAACCAGCCAACCTTATATTTCACGCGAAAAGTGAAACCCATTAACTTGCTAAACCAGTGCTGTTGGGGAGATGTGGACAACCGTTGTTTAAGTAAATACTTGAGACTATAGTGATCCATTCGAACGATGAAAGAATGTCCCCAAAGATATGGTCTCCAATGTTGGATTGCTTTCACTAGACCTATTAATTCCCGCTCATAAGCTGCAAGTTTCAAATGACGTTCAGCTAGCTTCTTGCTAAAAAATTCAATGGGATGTCCATTTTGCTGCAAGACTACTCCTATTCCTATATTAGACGCGTCACATTCAACTACAAATTCTTCTTGGAAATTAGGCAAACTCAGTACTGGTACAGCTATTAAGGCCTTCTTTAGCGCTTCAAAGGAGGCGTGAGCTGCTTCATTCCATTGAAAAGCTTGTTTCTTCAGCATATTTGTCAAGGGGGCAACAATTTGTCCATAATCCTTAATGAATTTGCGGTAATACCCTGTCAACCCCAAGAATCCATGCAAGGCTTTGATAGTTTGAGGTTGAGGCCAATCCATGATCGCTTGAATTTTACTTGTGTCAGTGGAAACACCTCCTGCTGATATCACATGACCTAAATAAGAGACTTGTGGTTCTCTAAATGAGCACTTAGACTTCTTAAGATAGAGATGATGGGCCCTTAATAACTCAAGGACAATTTGGAGGTGCAGCAAATGATTCTCCCATGAGTTGCTGTACACAAGGATATCGTCAAAAAAAACAAGCACAAATTGGTTAGCCCAAATACCTCGTTCATTAATGCTTGAAAGGTGGAAAGGGCATTGGTTAGCCCAAGTGCATGACAAGGAACTCAAAATGGCCATGGTGAGTTCGAAAAGCTATCTTCTCCACATCTTGAGGATCCATTTGAAGTTGATGATAACCGGATCGGAGGTCAAGCTTGGTGAAAAATTTTGCGCCATGCAACTCATCCAACAATTCATCCACTACTAAAATGGGAAATTTATCCTTTATAGTCTTATTATTTAGCTCCCTGTAATCTACACAAAATCGCCATGTGCCATCGTGTTTGTGAACTAGCAGTAGCGGGGAGGAGAATGGCGAGCGACTCAGCCTGATAATGCCTTGCTGTAATATTTGTTGGCATTGTTTTTCAATCTCATCTTTTTGAAGATGCGGGTATCGATAGAGTCGAACTACCACGGGAGCGGTATCTGGCTGTAAATTAATGCGATGATCGCATGGTCGGATGGGTGGTAGTCCTATTGGCTCTTGAAATACTTCCTCGAAAGCTGCCAGTATTTTCTCCAAGTCCCTCTCTTGCGGTTGTGATGTTTGAAGATGGTTTAGTGTTGAGTGTGAAGTTTGCAACTATCCTTGTAACACAATTGGATTGCTTGCCTTCTCGAAGCGCATGGTGAGGGAGGAAAAATCCCATAGAATTTGCCCCAATGTTTGAAGCCACTGTATACCTAATACCAAATCAAACCCAGCTAAAGGAATCATGTGAAAATCTGCTTGGAAAGGATGATTGTTGATTGAAAATTGTAAATTGGTGCATTTGCCTAATCCCACCACTTGCTCCCCATTTGCTACCGCCACTTGAAGGTTTGTTTGGGGTTGAATATGAATTCTTAATCTTCAAGCTGCTGTCGAACTAATGAAGTTGTGAGTACTACCAGAATTTACCAAACTATTCAAGGGCTGCTCATAAACCATTGCCGTTAATTGCATGGTTCTAGCATTTTGTTCCCCAGTAATGGCGTGTAAGGATATCGCCGGAGTATTTTCTTCTTCAGTTGAGTCTTCCTTCGCTGTTTCGTCCATTTCCAACCAGAATAGTTTCTTGCATTGATGTCTAGGGACGTATCGTTCATCACAATTATAACACAATCCTTGAACTCGACGAGTGGCCATTTCAGCTCTTGGTAATCTCTTAACAAATGGCGTTGTAGCACTACCCGAAGAAGGAGATGCACTACCCGCCACGGTGCCTGATTTGGAGTTAATTGGAGTTCCCCTTGAACTGAAATTGGTGCTATGATTTACACCTTTCTTTACGTTTTGGGTGAGTTGCAATTTTCTTTCAAAAGCTCTTGCAAAATTCATGGCATGTAACAAACTTGGTGGGCTGTGCAATTCTACATCAATGCGAATATTCTGTCTCAATCTTGCTGTGAACATGTCGACTTGTTGATCAGCTCGTACCGAGCTTGCCCTTGCTAATAAGGTTTGAAACTCTCATTGGTACTCTTCCACGGAACCGGTTTGTTTGAGGTTAATTAACTCACCTAAAGGGTTGCTTCGCAAGGGTGGCCCAAAGTGAAGGGTACAATACTCTTGGAATGTCTTCCAGGTCATATTTGGTTCTTCCTTTTCCATTTGGTAAAACCTAATTGCGCCTCTCCTGTCATGTGGAAAGCGGCTAGACCCATCTTGTCTCCCTCAACTATTCTCTGATTAGCAAAGAATTTATCGCACCTATGGATCCACATTAATGGGTCACTCGCTCCATCATAGGTGGGAAAATCCAACTTCGTATACCGCGGCACCCAATCCCCTGATCCTCTGCCACTCATGTCCCCTTTGTTGCTGCTGTTATCTTCATCCACGTGAGAGCTTTGGTTTTGGTTGGAGCCTGCATTACTTCTGTCCCCAAACTCTACTCCTTTGCCACGGTTGCTTGCACAAATTAATGCTTCAATTTGTTGTGATAATTGTTGAAGTTAAGCCGCCATCCTTGCCTTTGAAGCGGCCCTCCTTGATTCCGCTGCTGCTATTTTGGCATCCGTTTGTGATTGATTTTCATGCAAAAGATAACGTAGTCGTTCTTCAACGATGTTCTCGTCCATGGTGAGTGGCTCTGATACCAAATTGTTACGGTTCCCAATTTCTGATCGAGTCACCGAACAAAGGATCGAAAATTTTCCTTCCAACAAAGGGTTCTTATCCTTGTTCTTCCTCCTTGATGCGCCTATCCTTAATAACCAAATGCAGCTCTTGAAGGGAGCTACCACCTTGAAACTCGTTGAGAGAGAGAGTTTCCAATCTCTTGATTTTTTAAAAAGAATTCTCTTCCTTCTTTATTGCTCATTAACTCCCTATGTATAGGGAAGCTTCCTTACAATACTAAAGATAATAAAAAGACTAGGATTCCTAATTAACAAAGATTAGGATTCCTCAATGTTCTTAGTTTCCTAAAATAACTCCTACTATAAACAAGAAAAGAACAAAAAACTAGAAAGTAAGAAAATATCACTAGGAAAGAACAAAAACTGGAAAGTAAAAAAGATATTCCTAGGATTCCTTATTTTGCATTATCCCTTTTGCTTGTGCATCTTGCATATTTTTTGCCCAAGAATGCATCTGCAACAAATTGGGCAAGATCCAAAATAGACAGAAGATCCACCACTGAATATTGTGTGTTTGTTGGAGGAAATCTAGTCACTTGGAAAAGCAAGAAACAACACAGTATCTTGCTTAAGTGCAAAGGTAGAATATAGAGCTATGGCATAATCAACATATGAAATAATGTGGATTTATCAACTCTTAACTAAAGTTGGATTTAAAGTACCTATACCTACCCAGTTATGGTGTGTGTGATAATTAGGCAGTCCTTCACATTGCATCTAACCCTGTGTTTTATGAGCAAACCAAACATATTGAAATTGACTATCATTTCATCTGTGAGAAAATACAACAAAATTTGATCTCTACAGAACATGTTAGAACTAGAGAACAGTTAGCAGATATCTTGATCAAACCTTTATGTTAGAATTGATGATATATGTAACAAGTTGGGCATGATCAATATTTATGCTCCAACTTGAGGGGAAGTGTTATAATATGATATAGTTTTTAAATTGAAATTATAGTTTATAGTTTCTATATTGTAATTAATATAGTGTTAAGTAAAAGTTAGTAAAAGATTTTGTATCTCTATAGATATTGTTCTTGTATTATCAGTAAAAGTAAATACAATTACTTATCAAGGTTACAAACCCAAAATAGATACTATACAACTAAGGCTTCAAATGTCAGAATGAACTACAGCAAAAGGAGAGGTAGCTCGATTATTGACTCATCTAGAAAATGAAATTCTAGATCATTTTCCTAGTTGACATGACTCACACTCTAAGAAAGACAAATGTGATAAATGGGGAACCACCTTCTGAAATTTAGAGTGCTGGGATGGCCAAACGATTGTGGAGAAGAGCTGGAGAGACCAGAGTAGAACGTGCAACAAGAGAAGGTAGAGGGATAGTGAGTTAGTAAAGTCTCTGTGATTCACATCTTGTGTCAATCGTCTATCTGGTACTAACATCCTGGAAAACAATAGAATGAGGATCAAATTTAATTGTACAGTTTATAGCACGAGTGACTTTACTAACAGATATAAGGTTAAATGGACAATTAGGAATGTAAATGACATTTTCTGAAGTTAGTGATGATAAGAGCTGTGCATTGCCCGTAGCTTAGCAACTGCATGAGAACCATTTGCTATAGTAATAGAAGGTAAAGATGTAGATTGTAAAAATTGGTAAAATAGATTGGAATTACCAAAGATATGCTCTAAAGCACCAAAGTCAATAACCATGGACTTAGAGAAGAGTATTGAGTGAGGCATGCAACAGAATTACCAGTATAAGCAATGGAAGTAGTAGAGGTTGACGATTGTTTTAAAGCTTGATATTGGAGATAATTCTCAAGATTGGTTCTAATGAGAATTAGAGAATCTTTGTGCTATCCATCAGAAGTTGTATGATTAGTATTATGAGTAATATTAGCATGAGAAGCACGACCATGTAGTTTGTGGCATTTGTTCTTAGTATGTCACCACCGATTGCGGTAAGCACACCTAGGATGATTTCCCCGATTAGCTCCATAAGCTCCACTGTGTCCCTCTCTTGCACTTAATGGAACTTGAGTACCCATCTGAGATGCCAAAGTTGAACTATCCATAATAGAAGACCCTTATATGGGTGCATTTGAAATGGACGACACATAGAGAAGACGAGAGAAAACTCCATCCATGGATGATACAGTAGAACTAGCTAATATCTGATCACGAATAGGAGCAAGGTCAACATCAAGTGTAGCAAGAATACAAACCATAAAGAATTTGTCCCTTTGAGCTAAATCATTCTTCAGATTCTGACTAGAAGGAAACGGAGAATTATATTCAGCTTTAATTGATGCCCATCTACCAAGGAAATCAGTGATAGACATACCTGACTATCTTAAGTTAAGCAGATTATATATCATTGAATATAAACGTTGAATATCATTTGTATAAAGGGTTTTTGCCTAAATCCAAACACCATAACAAGTATTGTAATGCTTGTAAATGGGATGAAGAGATGGATCCATGAACTGCCACAAGAGACTCAATATTTGCTCTCTGCTAGTGATCTTTATCCTTTTGCACGTCATCGAGATTAGTGGTCAAATGGTCTTGTAGATCTTGACCTATATACCACAATTCTACAACTTTAGACCAAGACATGTAGTTGGAACATCCCATTAATTTTTTTGTTGTAATGGTAGGAGATGGAGATAAAAAGCTTGAAAAATGATTGATTTTTTATGAGGAAGTATCGTGAGCCATGTTGGATTGAAGACAACCTTGAAAAAGAGGGTGAAAAGTTGGTAAATAGTGGTGGTCGACAGTAGACGGTGGTGGCAGCGGTGGTCGGTTGCGGACAATAGTGGAAGATGCTAGCGTTTGGATGGTTGTAGCTAGAGGAAGCAAATGCACTGGCACATGAAGGAAAAGAAGGATTTAACGCTAGAAAAAGAAAGAAAAAAATTATGATATGGCGACGCGGCACATGGTGGCGCGTGGCAGCGCATGGAGGAGTTTCCAGCGGCGAGCTTTTGGGGATACGATGCCGGAGAGAAGATGAACATGGTAATATGATTGGATTCTAAATCTAACACCAGAAAATGGTCGAAGATGCACAACACTGCCAGCTAGGGCTTTTTTTTTTGTGTTAGAATTAGGATTTCTTTATAGCTCTGATATTATGTTAGTAAAAAGGAAAAATAAAATTTTTTTATTTTTTTTATTTCTCTTAATTTAAAAGTACACTGTATATATATACATGAAAGATACTAAAAATATTCTATTTAAAGGACGTGGGACCTATATATATATATATATAACTCAACAAGTTTAATCTTTTAAATCATATTGTTTTGGATCTAAATCAATCCTACATTAGAGTAGGAAGTCATGAATTTGAAATCTTGCACCATCATTTAGCCCCCTATGCGATTGATTAATCTATTTGATGGTTTTTAATTAAAGTCCTAGTCTACAAGCAAAGGGATTGTCAAGTAATAAATACAAAACAAGACGTAAGTATGTCAGCTTAAATCTTTTGATTGGACGATCTAAATTTAATCAGTTTCACTTGACATTTGCACTTTTAATGGTTTTTCTTAATTTTTCAAAAAGGTTGAGGAAGAAAAGGGAAAAGAATCATCATCAAATTGCACAGCATCCGTATACGAGCGTTTAGAAGAAGAGGTAAATGAGGAATGATTTCTTCTTGCCAATGTGTGGGAGTATGAATATTCAAGTCTTTGCTATAACTCCATTGCATTTTATGCTGCTTCGTTTTTCCTACTTAGGTCCGTGATGCAAAGGTTAAGTTTTTGGGAACACTAAAGCAGGGCACTGATGAAGAACGCTCTGAATGGAAGAAACTGGCCTCCATGCTTAAGGTGAAATCTATTTTTGCTTTCCAGCCAAGCGGAATCTTGTTTTTTTTTTGTTTTTCCTGCATGAATTAAACAATATTATTTTTCTGCATTAAAGGTTGGATATTTTAGGCTTGATGCTAAAGGCCCTTCTCATGATCCATACGTGATTTTAGCAAGTGGTTTGAACCACACGAATCCCCAATATGATTACATGGGGTCATGTTGATGAATAAAACCATAAAATCAAAACGAAGTTTTAAGTTAAAATTTTTGGATCAAATGGTTGTAAGTGTAAATTTATCATGGTGTAAAATGTGTTAGGTAATAAACAAAAACCACACTTGATCTATAAGCTTGAACTTATAGGTCACATTGTTATGGTTCTAAATCTATCTTGGTATAAAAGCAGGAGTTATGGGTTTAAACCCATGCACCAACTATTAACCCATTATCTTATCAATTAGTTCATTTGAGTTTCATTCAAAATGTTACCCCATAAGTGAAGGGAATGTGTTACAGGATCGGTTTTAAAATAAATTTTTGGGCTCATTAAGAGAGAACCCAACGATCTCTTTTTAGGACTTATCATAAGGAGAACCCTATGATATCTAATTAAGGGCTCGTTTTAAGAGAGAACCCTTTAATCTCTTCATAAGCAATTATGAATTTTTTTTGAAAATAGGACTTGTCTTTTCCTCATTAAAATTTTAATACAAGAACATATAATGGGCAGTTTACTCTTCAACTGCTTTTTCCTATTTTTTCTCTCATAAAACTATTCTCACTCTAGAAATAACCGACATAATAAAACTACCCCTATTCTAGAAATAACTGACACATAATTCAAATTACACACAAGTGATCTACACCCTATACACCTGATGTGGAGCCCTTCAGCAAACCTGATACATAAAACTTACAATATAGTAACATATACTACAGCACACATAATACAACAGACATACACCTATTGCATGTTAAACACACACACATCAGAAGCTATGACTAACAGAATGTTAATTAATGGATATAAAAATTACACCAGCTCTATAAGCCTAAGCTTTTAGCTTGGATAATTATACCAAAATTTATCACGATATGAATGCAAAGGTCAATGCAGGATCTGCCTGTTGCTTTGATCCCATCAAAAGTTAAATCTGCAACCATCTGATTCAAAAATTTAAACTCAAATCGGATAAGTTATAAATTTACCAGCTAAGTTTTATCATCTCAGATGCATTTAAAGTAATGCTCTTTTCTGTAAGAAATTTTGTGATATATGTTAAGGGATAAAGCTCCATTGTGCCTGAATGGTGTCTTTGTAGGTCCCTCTCCAATAACATGCTCCCATGTATGAGTAAAATAACAAGTGGATTACACATGAAAGATTCTTCATAGGTGGGAAAATATGATATGGATGGAGACATCAAATCCTATTTTAAGTTCCAATTCTGTATTTTGATTTAGGTGCATAAAGAATGACAAGATTTCAGAGACTTTAGTAGAGAAATCTAAAGACAATGGTCATGTGTGGATATAGTAATTTCATACTAATTTTCCTTGAGTCATGGACTTAAATTTACACTTGACATACAAGCAAAGGCTTCCTTCTCTTCTCTTAATGTCTTATGCTTATAAATTCCATGATATGCCTAAATTTCAGAGATAAAAATAAAAACTGATCACATATTAACATGTCTTTGTCTTGTCCATCCCATTTTTGGATTTTCTAGTGCACAACCAGTTGGGTCATTAAGCAAGAGTTTACCATATGAATCTTTACTCATGCCTTTCTCCATTTTTTATTTAATAAGTTTTGCTCCATTCCTTTTTATTTTTCATCATTGGTCAAAGAAAACTGTACTTCATTTTGAATATGCAAGCCACAAATTCTGATCATTCACTTGGGAAATCTGGCATATAAGCATACTGTTTTCATTTCTTGTTATCAAATTTAGGTCATATATGCTGATGATTTGTAGTTAGTATGCTCAATATGTCTTGGTTGAACTTGAGCAGTCTGGTGCATCCAATCCAAGTTAGGTGTGCATTTTTTTCATTAAGGACAATTTTCTATAGTTTCGTTATTGTCTATTTCGACTTACAATCTAGTAACTGTACTGGAAGATATTATTTAAATTGGTTGTGCTAACTGCTAATGCCTAGATATAAAAGGTGATAGGAGGTAACGACCAGAGACCAGCATTGGTTCATGATGGAAGTGACTGGTATTTTAGAAAAATGGTTTCCAAATTTCTTAAAATGGAAATCTCCCGTCACATATTAATAGAATGTTTTCAGCTTTAGCTACCTACCATTATTAGCTGTCAGTTGCTATGATCACCTTCCACCATCATGACCTATCATGATAAGCTAATAATCACCATTTTGGTCACTATAGTAGTATTTGACTGGTAGGTACATTTGAAAAATGCCTACATGAAACAAAAGTATTCATGATATCTCTTTTCATCTTGGATGTCAAATTCCAAGCAGCTGCTTCAGTTTCTATCCTCTGGCACAAATATGGGTTTTAAAATGTCATTTAGAGTCTGAGTGACATAATTTGTTAGGTGTTTTGCTTATGTTGATCCTAAGAATTCTATCAGATTACTGTTATGTGCTTTAAAATCCATCTTTGAAAGTTCTCGTATCACAATCTCTTTTTCTTGACTCACTAACATTTTGTTGATTCTTTGTTGCAGTTAGAGTATCCTACACATACCCCGTTGCTTGCCAAGATCTTAGAGTGTCTGCTCTCTAAAAGTAATGCTGAGGACAAAGTTGCCCATAGGAAAGAGGTAAATTGTTTACTTGTTCTGTAAGCATTTTGAAGAAATGATTATTAAGTTGCTATATTTCTCTCTGTACACTGGTATGCTTGTTTTTGTTTTGGCTCTTACATATGTGACAATGAATCGAGAATAGTTTTTTGTCCCCTTTTATTTGTGCATCACATGTGGGACATTATTAAGTCATTTGGTGCATTTATTTGTCTTATTACAGGTCATAGATGCAGCTAATGATGTTATTGATAGTGTCGATATAGATGAGCTTGCAAAATTCTTTGCATTCAAAAGTGACCCAGAGGATGAGGAGGCAGAGGTTTGTTATGATATTGCTGTTTCTCTTCCACACTCTTCTACATTAATCATTATCTTGTCTATCTTATCTTTGCTTTTTCTATCACAGAAAACAAAGAGAAAGATGGAGACCATGCGGGATCAACTAGCAGAGGCTCTGTACCAGAAAGGGTTGGCATTATTGGAAGTTGATGTAAGTATGGTTAGGTTTATAATGAATGTAAGATGTTTGCTTAATCTCAGTTTCATTTTGCTGCTTATGTCATGAAGTATTTCTTACAAGTTCTCCATACGGCACTTAAGACACTTCAAAAGCTATTTGAGAGTGCTAAGTCAGCCTAGTCTTACACTACTCCATTTTTCGGAGAAAGTCTAAAGAGATGCTTTGGGAGAATGTTATTTCAATATATGAATGAATGATTTATAATTCTCAAGAAATCCCTTGTATATACAAGAGGGATTTTCAAATGAATGGACAAGATCATTCCAATATAATAGCTACAAAACAATTATACCTATGACTATCATAAATGTGTCAATAAATGCATTGAACCTAGACATCTATGAAAGGAAGAAACCTTCATAGTGGATCTCCATCTCAAACCACGAGTGACTTGGGCCATTACGATCAGGCTTCCAATAGGTAGCATATTAGGGCTCTAAATAATTTCTTTGAAACATTTTCCCCTACCCAATCTTCAATGTCCTTGTCACGTTTTCAACCTTGGAACCTTAGTTGTTTTATGTTCCCCTCTACTCGGTATCCTTAATATAAACTTCAAAAAATCTTGTATGTTCTGCTTCAAATCACTCTCTTGGATAAGTTGGTGGAGTTTGGTCTTGGCATTTTAGGGAGAGAATGGGTCCTTAAATTCTTGCACAAACTCTTCCCAGGGGACAATCTCATTACCCTGCTCCTCCATCCCATTATAGCTGAATCTCTTATATATGAAGCTTTAAAACATACTTATATCACAACAAATCCAATAGCCCCAAACACAGTATCAAGTTTCTGTTCAGCATCTCAAGGAAATTGTCTGTTTCCCACATGGATTATATTCCTTTGAAGTACTCGACTTGTGTACATCCATTATGGGGACTAGCTGAATGGTCATCCTTTAACCATTACTTCAATTAAGCGTGGAGATCCTTAATCTCCTTCAATAGAGCAACAGCAGCAGCATCTATCCTTCCTTCACTTGTCTTTGACTTGGCTTCCAAAGTAACCATCCTGGCTCTCAGGTCCTCTAACTTTCCTTTGAAAATGATCTCTTGCTCTATTAAACTTTCCATGCTGTGGTTCAGAGCCTCTTGCATTGCCTTGTGGAGACTCTTCTCTATCTCCTCTATATGGGTCTGCAACTCTTCAAACCTTTTCATTCACTTGAACGATACATAACTACACTTTGTCAAGCTTAGTCTCAACAGCCATCAGCACATCCTTCAATTGAGCTCTCTAGGTAATGGGGCACTCTTCATGGCTGGTCTTATCTGTAGCAGATTGGACATCGTATGACCCACCAGAAGATATTATTACTTTCACCTTTTAGACTCACACTCTAATTCCACTTTTCACTCCAGTATGGTACTTAGGCACTCTGAAGACTATGAGAGTGTTAAGTGTGCCTAACCTCACAATATTCTTTTAGTGAGAGATGCACTAATTTTTTTTTTCATATTTGAAGCAATGATTACTATTCCGGTGAAGCCCTCTATAAATACAAGAGGTCCTCTTAAACAAATGGTTGAGATTATTTTGATCTACCGGCTACAAAACAATTACACCCACCACTACATAAATAAATTCGAGATTATTTTGATCTACTGGCTACAAAATGATTACACCCACCACTACATAAATAAATTCATTGACTCTACCTACCAATAAAAAGTGAATCTGGACACCAACAAAAAAAAAGTCTTTGAACTTGGTCTTGGACCACAACTGATTGAGTCATTTTGATTTGGGCTCTAAATAATTCAGCCATTGACACTTGCACACTGATATGCAGATAGTATTTCTTTTATATTTGACTCTTGTGCAATAGGTTTTTAGGCTTGTTCTCTTCAATTATTCGAAATTAAGCCAGAACTCATATCTCAATGGCATGATTATTTGAGCATCGTATCCTCTTTTTAACAATTTATATAGGTTGAAAGGTCAGCCCATGCTTGAGAGTCATTTTAAAATCATTTCCCATATTCTTAAGCTAATACACCTCCATTTTCCACTGATATAAAGCTATCAGTAATAGAAAGATGAACAATTCATGTTGTATTTTCTGTGTGAAGTTCTAACAGGCATGCTTTTATCATTGCCTCACTCTTTATCGTTGCAGGGAGAGAAGACCCTTGCTGCTGATCCATCTGCTCCAGTCTCTGGTGATGCACCCGATGTCTTTGAGGAAAATTTTAAGGAATTGAAAAAGTGGGTTGATATTAAGTCTATTAAATATGGAAAACTCTATGTTTTACGTGAGAAACGATTTGGAAGGCTGGGAACAGCACTGAAGGTACTTGTCTTCCTAACATCATCTATAAGACTCAAGTATTTGTATCTTTCCACTTTTCTGTTGCAATCATGTTCTAGCATGTTATCTTTGATTTGTGGGTCATGTGTCTCTTCATTGTCATAATTATATATTTGTATTTTTCTACATTTTATTGTTGTCTTTTTCTCTTCCCTGAGGTTTGTTTTTCTCTGTGGCTTTTTGGGGGTTCTGAGTTTTATGTATGGTGGCTGGAGTTCCATGATTATTGTTTTTTTCCCCCATTTTTCTTCTTTCCATTTGTGAATTTTCTTCTTGGCTTCTGATTTATAATTATGCTAAGTCAGCTGATCCAGTGAGAAGCAGTTATATGCTTTGCGATGCTCATATGATGTCTCATAATTTTTTTTTGGGTAAGATGAGATTTTTGATGTCTCATATGTTCAGTCTTCTTAAAAATAGCTTGTTCCATCTTTAAATTACTTGGTAAACTTTTTCTTCTTGTCTTGGCATTGCAAGCTGAAAGTTCTTGTTGATCATTGCGGTGGTAATTTCTTTTCTGGCCCAGTGAATCTAAGTGCCACAAAAACAGGGTAGTTGCATTCAGCTCATTGAATTTCACACTCAGCGTGTGTTTCTAACCAATTAAGTTTCTGAACTATGTTTGTTATTCATCTCATTTTCTTTCTTTTTCTACATTAGAGCGCCTTTATCGCATATATATATATATATATAGCTTTCTGTTGTCACTTTTTGCTGTTTGCTTTTTGGTTACTGCTGTTACAATAATGAACATCATGCATGACCTCAATCAATCAATTGCCAGGTATTGAATGACATGATTCAAGAGGATTCAGATCCACCGAAGAAGAGGCTCTACGAACTAAAACTATCTATAATTGATGAGATTGGGTGGAGCCACCTGGGAAAATATGAGAGAGAATGGATGCATGTTCGATTCCCGTCAAATTTGCCTCTCTTTTGAGGATGCTCTCGGTTAAATTATTTGTTGTGGTGGCAAAATAACTTCAGAATGCTTCTACATTCATTTCATCTTACAGGCTTTCCATTATCTGTAGGCTACTGTTTCCTGATACTTTCTGTCTAATCATGCAATAAACTTATTTTTCAATCTCCTCGATCTAAGTCGAGGCTGTGGTGTGGGATGAACCACTTGAAATTACGCACTCGAGCAAGGCATTACTATTTTTTTTTTTTTGGTGGGGTGGGGTTGCTGGGAGCCGGAACTGTTTTTACTTGTCTGACACCGTATGTTGAGGCCCACAAAAATGAGGTAATTAGATTTTCGAGAATGAAAATGTCCAATTTTATCTCTTGTTAGTATATCCCAGAGATATTCAACTGTAAGCTTGATGAAAGAGGACAATGCAATTGTAGGTAATCGTGCTTTGTGGCGGCCCCACAAGTCTCTAGGGGGATGCTGGTGCATATATTACAATTAAAAAAAAATCGTAAATATTGTACCAAAAAAATTATTCAAAAAATAAGTTATGAAATTATTGATATATAGATGGTATTTATGCTTTCAGTGGATTTATACCGAAGGTGTGGATGCTATTGGTGCTTTTAGTGTGTTTTTTTTTTTTTTTTAATATTGAAGGTGTAGGTGGTGTTTGCATTTTTTATTAAAATAGAATTATATTAAATGTATGGATGCTACCTGCTATTTTAAAAAAAATTGCTTGAAGGTACAAGTATCATTTGCATTTTTAATATAAATTCATGAAGACGTAAATTGGGTGTGTATTTTTATAACTTATTTTTAGAATAATTCTTTAGAGTATGATATTTGCTAGATTTTTTATATTTAAGAATGTCCCCGGTGCATATGCGTGGAGGTGTTTGCAATTTCCTTGTAAAATGTTTTACTTTCATTGCCTTCATTTTTACTGTTCTCTACCTCAACTTTGCAAATACAGAAGGAAAAGGAGGAGGTAATGAACTAGTCTAATACTTTTTGGTAGATAGATAGTCGGCAACTGTAGCCCTGATGTTTTAAGTAGTTGTTTGGCCCATCAACTTCATGAAGCTTTGGCACGTAGTTTCTCCAGAAGAAAAAGAAAAGAGGTAATACAGATTTTTGCTACTTGGTCGATTTTATGAATCACGACTATAAGTTGCCCAGTTCACGTCTCTCTCTTATTTATAGAAGAGGATATCTGTTATCAACTTTAATTTTCCCTACGTTGAAAATAATCCTATGCTCGAAGAAGAAAGTGTAAAGGCCTCCCCTTTACACACTAATTTAGACCTCTTATCGCGGTTGTTTATGGTTCTGGTTTAAGCAAATATTTTTTTTTTCAAACATTCGGGTGTAATATGCTTCAGCGTCTACAAGCAGTCCTTGCTACGCTCTTAAAAAATTAAGGATTTTGTCAATAAAAGCGTGATCAAATTCTAACATGTGATGTGTATTGAATATGGTTCAATCGAATATATACAATGTCATATGGCACATGTAATAGTAAAAATTCATTGAACAATCCAAAATAAATCTGAAAGTCTTAAAAAATTAAGTAAGTCCTAAAATTTGCCACATCTTAGAAACCATTAGAGCGACTAACCATGCGACCCACTTTTGAGGTAGATGGTATCACCATTCATCGTTGATCCTTAAAGTTGAAAAAAAAAATCCACCAAATAAAATGAGATCTTTTTATTTAAATCTTAATTTGGTAGTTGGTCGTCACTTAAAGCAAGTTGTAACTACTGTTTGTCGACCCTCGAAGTGGGTTGCTCCGTGCACCTTCTATGAGGGTTTGGCAACCGCCCCTATAGAGCCGAAATTCCTACTTCTTTGTTTGTATCATAATCACTATGTAGACATGTAGATATTGTGTCATAAGCTCTTGAAAATTCATATAAATGAGAAATCTCACTAAAATGGTACCCGTTGATCTTTCAATTGGGAATGGGCTTCCATTCTTTTCCACCCTAACCTTTGAACAATATATTGAACAGTTGGAATTAGTTGAGTGTAGTCTCTATTCAACAATTGCATATGTTGGGCTTCTCTTCTGAAATACGTATGAAATATTTAAACAGCCTGAATTTATCGATCCAATAGAATTGTTTGATGTTTGTTATGACGCCAATAATGCTTATCTGCAGTTACAATGACTAGAATCTTTTTGTAGCACGTGGAGGCGAGAGGAGACCACAGTAATAGCAACCAATGATGACGGATGCGATAAAATTGAGGTTACGATTTAGAATTTTGAAGGATCTGGAAGAAGAACGAGAAGGTGTGTTGATGGGTTTAGGAAAATAAATGGAGATGATGGATAAGGTCTCCATCAAGTCCAGTGTTTATGATCTCCCAAAATAAGACTTATCCTATATCAACTACTTGCAGTAAATAACCAAAATTTATTAAGTAGGGTTTTAACACAAGTTTCTAATACAATCCTTTTGAACCTATTCCTGTAATTTCAATTTATGATTTTAAAATGTTTGAAGTCACAACTTATATTCT
This sequence comes from Laguncularia racemosa, assembly GCA_037954665.1. Classification (NCBI taxonomy): domain Eukaryota; kingdom Viridiplantae; phylum Streptophyta; class Magnoliopsida; order Myrtales; family Combretaceae; genus Laguncularia; species Laguncularia racemosa. Next base: position 722,249 of record JBBMOL010000129.1, read on the forward strand.
TGGAATTAGTTACCGAGGGCCATATTTTAAAGAAAGGCTTCGGAGGGAAGAAAAACAATATTTGTTTCATTTTCCCAAAATTGGACCACCAGATCCGCCATAGGAAATTAAGCAGGGGAGCTACATTGCAGAATTACCCCATCGACACACCATTTGACACAAGAAACTTAGAATTTAGGAAATGAGGATATGTTAAACATACGTCTTATGAATCCTATATACTTTCTTCTATACCCTATTTGTGGAAGACCAAACTGTCAACTATGCAAGTGAACAAAAAAAAAATATCACCTAACCATCACTGCTTCTGGCTCTCCCAGTACTTGTCCTCCCATGTCTCCACTCGGTTTATCAAGTTCGCCTTTCTTTGGCCAACAGCAAATAGAGATGCCGGGTCGTAGGGAGGCGGCATTTTGCATGGATGCTTATTCGCCGGCCCCTTCACCAAGGATTCTAACATGAACTTCTTCTCCAACCCTTGTGCACTACACACCATGCTCTCCACGCAAAGTTTCCTAGCACCAGCAGGCACGGTGGGTGTAAAGGTCAAGAGCTTAGCATATTCGCTCAACAGATGAAACATGTAGTCATATACAAAGTCCATCTTCAGGTCATCTTGGATGAAACTGCTTGCTGCTTGTCCAATAGTCTCTGCCTGAAAAATCATTCATGAACTGACTTGTCAATATTTTTTAAAAACCAAGAGACCAATAAGATACACAACTTATTTTCATGTTCAGGTGGCTTTTGTGCCTTGCCAAGTGTATATCGTTATTGTTACTGTTAAGTATACAATTTCTGTCCTTTTTTAAGAACCGACTACCAATTTGACCTATTTCCAAGAACCGGGCATCCAATTGGCAATGAAATGATAGCTAATAAATATAATTCCACATCGGTCTAACAGATTTCGATATGTTGGATATGGAGCTAAATTCAACATGGGAAGAAGTGGAAACGCGGCAAATGCACAATTGATTAAGAACATATTGAGACAAGAAACAAAGAAGAAACACGGGGCTTTAATCTTATGACAGAAATGCTGAGAAATGAAAGTTAAGTTGGTTTTCTTCCATTGACAGAATAACCCTCTCAATCCTTGCCTTGTCTTCATAATTTCCTAGGAAACCAAACATTTTTTTTTTTAGAACAAATTTTCTTATGGATAGACAACCAGAACAATGATGAAATTACCACTCATTAAGTGTATACATTGCTTCAAACCTTGTATTTTGATGCAGAGCAAAAGCTAAGAAACTGTCCAAGAGGGAGCACTTGTGCGAGGAAGAGAGCAGGGAAGAGTGGAGGATCACATGTAGGCCAACACGCCCATGCTAGGAGACCTGTTGAGGGACATGGTGGCTAGCATGCCCATGCAAGTGGGCATGCCAAGGGGGCGAAGAGCAAAACTTCCACAAAATGCAACACGTGCTTCTACACGCCCGTACTGAAGACCATGTTTAATCATGTTTTAGGGTTTTTTATAGTATTCTTTTTTGTTTTTAGTTGTATCTTATCATATCTTATTACATTATTACAACTTTGAGACGTTTTTAAGAGATACTTTATCAGTTTCTATGATTTCTCAAATCAATCGTTGATTGATCTTGATTCTTCACACTAACTCACTATGTCAGTTGGTATCAAAGCGGGAAATTCTTGCCACGATGTCAAGAGATGGTAGTTTAGTAGGCGGTCATGTTTAGACGTTGCTTGGGATATGGAAGCCTTGCCAACCGAGGTATGGGTGTTGAATAACATGGATTAGATATTCTGGCATTTAAAACAACGCTTTGATGACTTGATTAAGCATTTTGATATGATGGGATTTGATGCTAATAGAGACAGGAACGATGGTGGGACGCGACCAAGGGCAGAGCATGCGTGCGACAATCCTGTTTTCAGACCTCTAGTTGCAAATCATAGGTTACAAATGTATGATGATGATTTTGAGGAGAAAGACCAGGTGTTGTTTGGGGAAAAACGACTATGTAGGAGAGGTGGTGATGGTGGCAAATACCGGAGAAACGATTGTAGATTCGACTTTAGCGACAATAGAGAATTCAATCTGAAGGTCAACATTCCTAACTTTAACAGTAATTTAAATATTAAGGATTTTATTGATTGGACTACTAAAATAAATAAATTCTTTAACTATACGGAAATTCCTAAAGGGAAGAGATTGAAATTAGTAGCATGTAGATTAAAAGGGGGTGCTTTAGCCTAGTGGCAGAGACTCCAAAGTAGGCGGCATCGTGAGGGTAAACAACCAATGAGAACCTAGTATAAAATGAAACGGTTGTTGCAACAAGATTTTCTACCTCCTGATTATGAGTAAATCTTTTTTCAACAATATCAAAGGTATCACCATGGGCAAAGGATGGTACATGAGTATATTGTGGAATTCGTGCAGTTAGCAAAGAGGAATGACCTAAGGGAGAGTGAGGGTCAAAAGGTAGCTAGATATTTGGAAGGTTTGAAACTGTAGATTCAGGACAAATTTGGGGTACATGTTCTACATACTTTAAATGAGGTTAAAAACATGACCCTTAGAGTTGAATTGACGTTGCAGGAAAAGAGGAGTAAATTTGATGGTGGAAGTAGAAGGTTTAGGGCTGAAGGTTCGAGTAGACCTATAGTTGAGAATAGTAAACCCACATCTGAGTTGCTAAGGATGAAAAGAAAGAAAAAGAGCCATAGGTAAGTAGCCAATTGAAACAAAGGGAACACAAAGATAGCACAATCCATATGCAAAGCCGATACTGGGAAAGTGTTACCGTTTTAATCAACTTAGGCATCGATCCAATGAATGTCCCAACAAAAGAGCAGTTAATATCACGGAGAGAGATGAGGAAGGTAGGATTAATTGTGAGATTGAAGGGGGTGATGAGTATTACAAGGATGAAGTGAATATGATGAGCAGACTTATATAATCAGAAAATTGATGCTCACATCGAAGCAAGAGGAATAGACTCAGCGGCATCAATTGTTCCACATAAGATGCACAATTGAGTGAAGGGTCTTTAAATTAATAGTGGATAGTGGCAGGTATAAAAATATTATAGGTAGGGAGGGTCTACAAGCATTGCAATTACCAATTGAAAAGCATCCCAACCCATATACCATTGGGTAGATCAAGGCGATAGAGAAGATTGAGGTCAGAGAGCACTGCAAAGTACCTTTTTCCTTAGGTAAATACTGGGATGAAGTATACTATGATATAGAGGATATGAATGCTTGTCACTTACTGTTTGGTAGACTTTGGCAATATGATGTTAATGCCTAGCATGCGGGCAAGGAGAATGTGTACAAGTTAGAGAAAGGTGGAGTGAAATTTACTCTCTTGCCTTTGAAATTAGCGAATGGTGCTAAACTTTCTAAAGTGGAGGGGGCGTTCATTTCTCACAATCAAGCGGTTGAAGAAGAAGATGGAAGATCCTATAAGGGAGTCCAAAATTCTACATATGCTGAGTGTAAGGTAAGTACTAACAGCTGGGATGCGAGGAAAGATAAGGCAAATAGATGTCAAGGATAAAGCAGCAGTGGATAAACATCGTAAAAAGAAGTTGTTCTCAGTAGGTGATCAAGTGATGGTGTTCTTGCGAAGAGAAAGGTTTCCAGTGGGAAAGTATAGCAAGCTACAACCTAAGAAGTATAGCCCGTACTAGATTGTGTAGAAAATTAATGATAATGCCTATGTGGTTGGATTGCCTAATAGTATGGGCATTTCAAAAATATTCAATGTGATTGACGTATTTCCATTTTATCCCAATGATGTACCCTTGTATCCAAAAGAGAACTCAGAGTCAAGTTCTTCTTAGGTGGGAGAGAATGATGCAGAGCAAAGGCCAAAAAACTATCCAAGAGGGAGCACTCATGCGAGGAAGAGAATGGGGAAGCGTGGAGGATTGCGTGCAAACTAACACGCCCATAAACATGCTTGTACTAAGAGGCATGTTGAGGGACATGATAACTAGAATGCTCATGTAAGATGCCCACAAACATGCCTATGCTAGGAGGCGTGTTGAGGGACATGGTGGCTAGCACGTTCATGCAAGTGGCCATGCCGAGGGGGCGAAGAACAAAACTTCCACAAAATGCTACATGAGTTTCTATATGTCCGTGCTAAAGATCGTGTTTAATCATATTTTAGGGTTTTTTTATAGTATTCTTTTTGTTTTTAGTTATATCTTATCACATTATTACAACTTTGAGAATTTTTAGAGAGACTTTATCAATTTCTTTGATTTCTTAGATCAATTGTTGATTGATCTTGATTGTTTATGCTAATTCACCACGTCATGCTTACAAAGACAACTTGACAAAGGGTGTTTATTTCATAAACCTTTTTTTGGACTTTCAACAACATTTATTATAACCAAAACATTATGGTTGTCAATGTTGCCATGGTAACTAAAAAATTACATGTGAGGAGGCTTTTAGCAAAAAAAAATGGGGCTAGGAAGACAATGGTAGCGGCCCAATTTCATCGGTGATGGTTAATAACTATGAATAGAAAGTAAGGAAAATAATCATCACCGATCATCATCTACTAATTTCATCTTCCACCATCATTTGCCCTTAAAAACCACTAGTAACTTATATCTTTTGATATTACTACCATAAAATTTGAACTGAAAGATTATATTATAATAAATATTGAGAAAAAAAAAAGCCCACAAAATTTTTCTTTGAAAAAAGAAAGCACCAACAATTTATCCTAAAGCCAATAATAATTACAACTTCTTGAGATTATTACGATAATATTTTAATAATTTTAAGATTTTAGTTATAAAAGATACCAAAAAAAAAAGTTTAAAAAACATTTTTCAACGAAATAGACACTTTATTAAGTTTCCTTATTTTAATGTTTAGTCATTTGTGGAAAAAAAAATTGTATTTTTGGGAAATAAAATATTATGTAATAAAACCATGTAAGTTAGGAGGATTTGGTGGTGCTTTATTCTTTATAACCGTATCTATGTATTAGCTATAAAGGAGCGGTTTTGGTGTAGATTTTTATTCCTAGAATCAAAGATATAGTTATGTACAATTTCCTAATATAAGGAGAAAATTGTTGTATATATTTTTCTTTGATCAATGGAATAAGTAAACAAGATTACTACCATTTTTCATTATTTTCAAGTTGCTTACTTCATTTTTTTTTCCTCTCTGTGACCTTTTTCATCGTCCCCTAACCCTTCATCATGTCTGAAATATCATCAAAAAACATAATCGAATCATTGAAAACTGGGGTTGATTCTCACTCAATTCAAATTACTACCATTCGGCTGAATGGAGGTAATTTTCTCCAATGGTCACAAGTAGTCCAGATGTATATCAGAAGTCATGGCAAGATGAGATATCTAACTAGCAAAACAAAGGCTCCAGCGAGCATGAATCCTACTTATGCAACATGGGACACTGAAAACTCCATGGTAATGACGTGGCTTGTAAACTTAATGGAGGAAGATATCAGTTCCAACTACTTGTGCTATTCAATGGCGCAAGAGTTATGGGAAAACATCAATTAGATGTACTCTGATTTGGGAAATCAGTCCCGAATTTTTTAGTTAACTCTTAAGATAAGAGACCTACGTTAAGGGGAGGACACTATCATAAAATATTTCAATTCGCTTAAGCGAATATGGTAGGATTTGGATCTCTTCAACACCTATGAGTGGAAATCAGCAGAAGATTTCCAACATCATAAGAAAACCGTTGAAGATAATTGAATCTTTAAATTTCTGTCAAGTTGAACATTGAATTTGATGAAGTTAGAGGGAGAATTACTGGGAGACAGCCTCTTCCTTCAATTGGTGAGGTTTTTCAGATGTTAGAAGGGAGGAGAGCAAAAGAAATGTGATGCTAGGAAAGAAGGGTCCCGGAGTTGCAATTGAAGGATTGACTTTAAAGGTTACTTCATCTTTTAAAACATCAACTTATCAGCGTAGAACATGATTAAAACCTAGTGAAAAACCATGGGTCTAATGTGACTATTGTGATAAGCCTCATCACACTCGTGAAACATGTTGGAAGCTGCACGGAAAACCTTCAAATTGGAAAAACAAAGGAGGAGAGAAGTTTGGATAAGGAGTTCCTACTGCTAATGAAGCCGATGCTAGCTCTTTCACCAAAGAACAAATGTAACATCTTCTTATGCCGTTGAAATCCAGTTCTACCTTCTTTGACTTTTTAATGCTTCTATAGCTCATACAGCTATTGGATCTAAGGCTCTATTTAACTCTTTCCTACCTAATTCCTCAATTTTTTTTGCTCCATGGATCATAGATTCTAGAGCCTTAGATCATATGACAAATTCATTTAAACTCTTCCAACCATATACACCATGTTCTAGAAATAAAAAGATCAAGGTTGCAAATGGAGGTTTCTCTTCTCTTGCTGGAAAAGGTTCAATACAAATCTAAAAAAAAAATCAACCTTAAATCTATCCTTCATGTTCCAAAATTGGCCCATAATCTTTTATTAGTTAGTAAACTTGACGCAGCGAGGAAAGTATAACGAAACGAATCCGAATATGGATTGGTTTCACAACAACAAAGAAAGATTCTTTGATGCAAACTCTGATTGCGCACAACCGATAAAAGAGATAATTCTCTCTCGAGTGTATTCAAAATATGATTTAAAACGTAACCCTAACATGTCTGACAAAAGAGTATATATACTTCTCCATAAAATATCTAAAAGGGAAAAATCTAAGCGTACACGTGAAAATAAATAACAATATACACGTCTATAACCTATCGCATACACGGCCGTGCCTCTAGGCCGTGTATGTTTCTGGGCATGTGGCGAGCGCAATACACGGTCGCATACACGGCCGTGCCTATAGGCCGTGTATGTTTCTGGGCATGTGACGAGCACAGTATACGGTTGCATACACGGCCGTGCCTTTAGGCCGTATAAGCTTCTGTGAGAATTCTATAGGAACACACGGTCGTGTCTCTGGCCATGCCTGTACACGGCCCGTGTAAGATTATACACGGCCCGTGTAAGATTGTACACGGCCGTGCCCTTAGGCCGTGTAAGCTTCTGTGTTCTCCACGATGTCCGCATCATTCTCTCCCACCAAGGAAGAACTCGACCCCGAGTTCGCTTCTGGATAAAGGGGTTCGTCATCCTCGTAAAATGGAGATAAATCTGCCACGTTGAAGGTCTTGGAGATTCTCATGCTTTCCGGGAGGCCAACCACATAAGTATTGTCATTGATCTTGGCCACTATTTTGTAGGGCCCATACTTCTTCAGTTGCCACTTGCTATATGTGCCCACAGGGAAGCGTTCTTTCCTTAAGAACACCATCACGGGGTCTCCCACCTCGAACAACTTCTTCTTCTTATGCCCGTCAGTTGCTTTCTTATATCGCTCATTCACTTTCTCAATTTGTTCTTTGATTTCCGACGCCAGGTGCTTTGCTGCTATGTTGGTCTCCACACCTTTGGGTAGGGAAACTAGGTCCAGAGCGTGAGAAGGTGCCTTGGTATAGACCACTGAGAAAGGTGATTTACCGGTAGTTCTGTGGATCGAGTTGTTGTAGGCGAACTCTACCTGAGACAATGCCAGGTCCCATTGCTTTGGCTTCTCTCCACAGATACTTCTTATCAGATTGCCAAGGGTCCTGTTCGTCACTTCGGTTTGCCCGTCGGTTTGTGGGTGGGCTGTGCTGCTGAAGTTGAGGGACAAGTTGAACATGTACCAAAGCGTCCTCCAGAAGTGGCTAAGGAATCTGGTGTCCCTATCAAAAGTGATGGACTTAGGAACCCCATGTAATCTGACCACCTCCTTAAAGAATAATTTGGCCACGTTCTGAGCATCCGCCGTCTTCTTACACGGGATGAAGTGAGCCATCTTGGAAAACCTGTCCACAACTACAAAAACAGTGTCAGCACCTCGTTGGGTACGAGGCAAACCTCATACGAAATCCATGGATAGGTCTTCCCAAATATTCTCAGGTATGGGTAGTGGAGTGTATAGTCCCGTATTCTGAGAGTGGCCCTTTGATGTTTGACAGATGTAGCAGCGTTGCACTATCCGACTGACATCCCTGCGCAATCAAGGCCAATAGTATCTTGCAGCCACTGCTGCTAGTGTTTTGTCACACCCCAAATGGCCGGCTAATCCCCCTCCATGGAAATCTCGGATCACCTTCTCTCTCAAGGAGGATGCAGGGATGCATAGTTGGTTTTCCCTCATCAAATAACCCTCCAGAATATAATAACTGTCATTGGGTTCCTTATTAGTACACTTTCTCCAAGCAGCTCCGAAATACCCATCCGTTTCATACAGCTCCTTCAACTGTTCAAACCCAACTACCACAGCTCTCAAAGTCACTAGTAGATCTGCCCTTCGGCTTAGTGCGTCGGCCACCTTGTTCTGGACCCCAGATTTATGCATCAGACGAACCGGGAACTTCTGCAAGAATTGTATCCATCTGGCGTGCATGTCTTTGCATATGCGGGTCTGATTGCTCAGGTGTTTCAAGGCAACACAATCAGAATATAGTACAAATTCCTTGCCCACCAAATAATGCTCCCACATTCTCAAGGCTCTAACCACGGAGTAAAACTCCTTGTCGTATGTGGACCATTTCCTCCTGGCCTCGCAGAGTTTCTCACTATAGAACGCGACGGGCCTCTTCTCCTGAGAGAGTACCGCACCAATACCCACACCACTGGCATCACAGTCAACTTCGAATAATTTGTCGAAGTCCGGTAAGGCCAGCACCGGTGCGCTACATAGTCGCTCTTTGAGCACTGCGAATCCTGACTCAGCTTCCTCGTCCCAGTGAAACTGCCCTTTCTTTAAGCATTCGATTAAGGGAGCCGCCACCGTGCTAAAGTGTCGTATAAAACGCCTGTAGAATCCCGCTAACCCCAGGAAACTCCTCAACTCGGTGATAGTCTTGGGTGTAGGCCAATCCCTAATGGCCCGTACCTTATCCTCGTCCACCGTGATCCCTTCCCCACTTACTATGAACCCTAAGAACAATAGCCTCGATGACAGGAACACACACTTCTTGAGATTAGCATAAAGTTTGTTCCCTTTCAGTACCATCAAGACATCCTTCAAATGCACTAGATGCTCCTCCCGAGTCTTACTATATACTAAGATGTCATCAAAATATACAACAACAAATCGACCTATGAAGGGTTTAAGTACCTGATTCATCACGCGCATGAAGGTACTCGGTGCATTGCTGAGTCCGAATGGCATGACCATCCATTCGTACAACCCCTCTTTCGTCTTGAAGGCAGTCTTCCACTCATCCCTAGGCCTGACCCGAATTTGATGGTACCCGCTTCGAAGATCTATCTTGGAAAATACCACTGCTCCACTCAGCTGATCCAACATGTCCTCAATGCGAGATATCGGGAATTTATACCCAATTGTGATTTTGTTGATCGCGCGGCTATCCACGCACATCCTCCAACTCCCATCCTTCTTAGGCGTTAGTAGTGTTGGTACGGCACAGGGGCTCAAGCTATCTCGAATGAATCCTTTGTCGAGTAAGTCCCGGACCTTCTCCTGTAAGATTTTCGTTTCCTTGGGACTCATCCGGTAGTGAGGGAGGTTAGGAAGGCTAGCTCCAGGCACCAAGTCAATGTGATGCTGGATGTCTCGCAATGGAGGTAACCCCTCCGGTAAGTCTTCTGGAACTACTTCTCTGAATTCCTCTAGTAATTCCTTCACTTCTTCCAGAATCTGTGCGTTAATCATGTCCTCTCCCGCATTCTTCACTACTAAGGCATGCATCAGGCGGGACTCCTTAATGTCTTCAGTCATCTCTCTTTCCGATTGAGTGATCGTAAGAAAAGATTTACCTTCCACCTTCTGGATTTTGGGTCGCTTATCCGATAGTGGCAATAGTGTATACTTCACCCCCTCCTTCTCCAACCTATACTTGTTCTCCTTCCCGGCATGTTGGGCATCTACATCAAATTGCCAAGGCCGTCCGAACAACAAGTGACAAGCGTCCATATCGACGATGTCGCAGTACACTTCATCTCGATATTTGCCAATCGAGAAAGGAACTCTACACCTCTCTTTCACCTCTATTCGCTCTACCGCTTTAATCCATCCGATGGTGTACGGACTCAGATGTTTCTCTGTAGGTAATTGGAGCTTCTTCACGACCTCCTTCCCAATAATGTTCTCACAGCTCCCACTGTCGATAATCAAGTCAAACACTCTCCCACCAATCGTGCACCTAGTGCGAAACAATTGGTGTCGTTGTGAACTATCCCCTTGCTTCGGTGCTAACATCATCCTCCTAATTACGTAATTAGGCTCCACCACTTCGTCAACCTCCTCATAGTACTCTTCATCACCGTCTGGTTCACAACACACTTCTTCCTCCTCTTCCCTCTCGACAATGTTTACAGTGCGTCGATTTGGACACTCATTTGATCGATGTCCCGGCTGATTACATCTATAACATTTCCCCAATATTGGCTTGGCATATGGATTGTTTTGCCTTGGGGTTTCTCTATTCTCCACCGGTCTCTTCCCTTCCACCTTGTCTTCTTTCTTGTCCATACTTCCCGTTGGTTTCTCAACTACTCCTCTAGGTCTCTCACCAGTCACCCTACTACTATTACCAGGACTTTCGTAAGTGTAAGTCCTTTACTTCCTCCAAACCTTACGCTCTGCTCTTGTATCAACATTTCCGCCCGGAGAGCCAAGTTCTTGGCTTCATTCACGGTTCTGAACACCGTCACTCCTATCTTATCTCTGATCTAAGGCTTCAACCCGTCTACAAACCGTGCCACCTATTGACCCTCAGTCTCCCTTAAATCATTCCTCTCCGCTAACCTCATAAACTCCGCGGTGTATTCATGCACCGTCCTCTGCCCCTGTCGGCACCGTTGATATTGTTGGAAAAGAATTTACTCGTAATCTGGTGGCAAGAAATCCCACTGCAGCAGATTCCTCATGCGGTACCATGACCTAATAGGTTGCCGCCCTTCCCTTTGCCTACGGTGCTACAATCGGTCCCACCATGCAGATGCCCCGCCTTTCAATCTACAAGCAACCATTCTCACCCTTCTATCTTCAAGAACTTCCATATAGTCAAAGAACCTATCGACCTCCGCCAGCCAATCTAAAAACTCTTCTATGTTCAAATTGCCATTAAAAGAAGGAATATCTACCTTAAGACGGAAGTCTCCACCTTCAGCATGTTCGAACCCTTGGTGATTGCGTCGATACCCACCACCATATGCTGGTTCATTCCGATCATCCATTCCACGATATCTTCCGCCACCAACAACACCACCCCTTCTCGGTGGTTGTTCCCTCCTCTACAAAATTCCGTCCTCTTCCTCAGAAGAGCTTCCTTCAATTCTCCGGTTCCATTGGTTTCTGGCAACAAAGTCATTGATAAGGCCGACGCGAGCAACTGCTACCCTCGGTCGATTCCCAACAACGCCCCTATGACCGTTGTGGTCCATCACCATGGCGTCGAACCGCGCCACCAGATCCTCTAGGCGTTGTTCTACACGCCCAAGCCTCTGCTCCATGGTTTCAACCACTGCCCTCGGAGCCCATTGATTGACTCCTTAGACTTCCGCATCTCAATCAAGGTCGAGAACACGACCGCCATCAACACCACCGTTAGCCGACATCTCCGCAAGAAATTGCCTTGCTCTGATACCAACTGACGCAGCGAGGAAAGCGTAACGAAACGAATCCGAATATGGATTGGTTTCACAACATCAAAGAAAGATTCTTTGATGCAAACTCTGGTTGCGCACAACCGATAAAGGAGATAATTCTCTCTCGAGTGTATTCAAAATATGATTTAAAACGTAACCCTAACATGTCTGACAAAAGAGTATATATACTTCCCCGTAAAATATCTAAAAGGGGAAAATCTAAGCGTACACGTGGAAATAAATAATAATATACACATCTATAACCTATCGCATACACGGCCGGGCCTCTAGGCCGTGTATGCTTCTAGGCATGTGGCGAGCGCAGTACACGGTTGTATACACGGCCGTGCCTATAGGCCGTGTATGTTTCTGGGCATGTGACGAGCACAGTACACGGTTGCATACACGGTCGTGCCTTTAGGCCGTGTAAGCTTCTGTGAGAATTCTATAGGAACACACGGTTGTGTCTCTGGCCATGCCTGTACCCTTGTAAGATTATACACGGCCCGTGTAAGATTGTACACGATCGTGCCCTTAGGCCGTGTAAGCTTCTGTGTTCTCCACGATGTCCGCATCAAAACTAACAAAAGATTCTAATTGTTTGGTTATTTTTAATGAATCTCATTGTATTTTTCAAGACAAGAATTCGAGGATGACAATTGGCAAGACTAGAATGATCAATGGCCTTTACTGTCTTAAGGATAACTCACCTACTACTAAAATTGCTCAAGAGCCTAGTAGTAATATTTTTGTATCTGCTTATGAACAAATAATGGTTTGGCATTACAAATTGGGACATCCTAATTTTATGTATGTAAAATGTTTGTTTCCTTTTCTATTTAAGAATGTGAACACTTTGAAACTAAAATGTGAAAGTTGTTTGCTTGCTAAGAGTCAACAAAAACCTTATGTCCCAAGGCCTTATTTACCATCAGAATCATTTTATTTGTTTTATAGTAATGTTTGGGGACCCTCAAGGGTTACTACTGTTTCAAGAAAAAGGTGGTTTGTAACTTTTATAAATGATCATACTCATCTATGTTGGGTATACTTAATGCATAAGAAGTCAAAAGTAGAAAAAAATATTTCAAAATTTCTATAACGTGATAGAAAATCAATTTCAAACAAAAGCAAGTATTTCGAGGTTTGATAATGGGACAAAGTATTATAGTAGTATCCTTGGAAGATTTTTTGAAGAAATAGGGATCTTACATTAGTCTTCTTGTACTAATACCCTTGAACAAAATGGAATTGCCAAGCGTAAGAACAAACATCTATTGGAAGTCACTCATGCAATGACGTTTTATATGAACTTGCCAAAATATTTAAGGGGGGATGCTGTTTTAATAGCATCATACCTAATCAATAGAATGCTTTATAAGGTCTTACAATATAGTACTCCTTTAGAGTACCTAAAAAAATCTTTTCGTAGATCTAGAATTAATTCAGATTTGCCTTTAAAAATATTTGGATGCACTACTTATGTGCACATTCCAAAGAAATCTTAATCCAACCTAGATCCTAGGGTAGAAAAACGTGTCTTTGCTGGTTATGCTCCAAATAAAAAAGGGTACAAATTCTTTAATCCTCTCATACGGAAATTCTATGTCACTATGGATGCAACTTTTTTAGAAGATCTTCCTTTCTTCAACAAAAATTTAATTTAAGGAGAGAATTCTAGTGAATCAAATTTTTGGGAAATTGAAGCTTTACCAAATATAATTTTTGAAACGGATAAGGAAAATAAGAACACTCAATTTGATAGTGTTGAAAGTGATATTGGTTTATCAAATATGGAAATATTACGACAAGAAAAAAATCATTCCAATCTTGAGCCTATAGTTTACACTAGGAATAATTTGTTTAAAAAGGGTGAAGGCTCATTAATTAGTCCAGCACCTGTTCATGAGAAGTCCCCAAGTGAAGTCTATCCAAATACATTAGATAATACTTCACCTTTTGTTCCTTCTACTGTTCTAAAACTTGACCTAATTTTAAATGTTGTTCTTCCCACTCAAGAATTTGACCTTGATCTTCCCATTACCATTAGAAAAGGAACCTGTACTTGTCCTAGATACTCAATTTCCAAATACATGTCCTATGATAACCTTTCTCCTAAATATGGAGCCTTTACCACTGAAATTTCAAAACTTGTCATTCCTAGAAGTATTAAAGAGGTGTAGGATGATCAAAATTGGAGATCTGTAGTGTTTAAAGAGATAGAGGCATTGAAGAAGAATGATACGTGGGATGTGGTGGAGTTTCCTAGAGAGAAAAAAATTGTTGGGTGCAAATGGGTGTTTGCAGTTAAAAGCAAAGCAGATGGTACTGCAGAAAGGTATAAGGCTAGATTGGTTGCAAAGGGTTTTACAAAAACCCATGAAATAGATTATCAAGAAACATTTGCCCCTATTGCCAAGATAAATTCCATTCGGGTTATTTTATCTCTTGCTATCAATGCAAACTGGCCATTGTATCAACTTGATGTGAAAAATGCCTTTCTTAAAGGAGACCTAGAAGAGGAGGTGTTTATGAGTCTTCCTCTAGGCTTTAAAGAAAAATACGGTGTTCAAAAAGTTTGCAAACTAAAAAAATCTCTTTATGGACTTAAATGGTCACTAAGAGCTTGGTTTAAATGCTTTGGCAAAGCTGTTAAGAGATTTGGTTTCGTACAAAGGCAAGCTGACCATACCTTATTTTACATGCATTCAAAAGAAGGTAAAGTTACAGCTTTAATTGTATACGTTGATGACATTATTTTAATAGGGGATGATTTTGGAGAATTAGAGAATTTGAAGAAGTTTCTGACCAAGGAATTTGAAATCAAGGACTTAGGAAACTTAATGTATTTTCTTGGGATGGAGTTCGCATGATGCAAGGAAGGAATTGTTGTAAGTTAAAAAAAGTATGTGCTTGGTTTACTCAAGGAGATAGGTATAATAGGATGCAGGCTAACTGAAAATCCCATGGAGCCAAATTTGAAACTTCAACTATTTAGTGTAGAGAAAGTAAGTGACAAAGAAAAGTTTCAAAGACTAGTTGGAAGACTTATTTATTTATCACACACTCAACCTAACATAGCATTTCCAGTAAGTATTGTTAGTCGATTCATGCATTCACCTGCACTTTGAGGCGGTTCATAGGATCCTAAGGTACCTAAAGGGAACACCTGGCAAAGGTCTTTTCTTTAAGGCATAAGGACATCTTCAAGTTGAAGCCTACACCGATGCAGATTGGACTGGATGTATAATAGATGGAAGATCAACTTCTAGATATTGTACGTATGTTGGAAGTAATTTGGTGACTTAAAGAAGTAAGAAGTAGGATGTTGTGGTGAAGAGCAATGCTGACGCGGAGTTCCAAGTTGTTGCTCAAGGTATTTGTGAAGTAATATAGATTAGGCTTCCTACGAAACTATATTGTGATAATAAAGCGGCTATTTCTATCGCTCATAATTCAACTCTTCATGACCAAACAAAATATGTTGAAGTAGATAAGCACTCCATCAAAGAAAAAATAGAAGAAGGTGTAGTTTGCATGACTTATGTGCTAACTAGAGACCAAGTGGCCAATCTGCTTACAAAGATTCTTTCCAAAAAACAGTTTGATTTGTTAGTGAGCAAGCTGGTAATGAAAAATATCTTCAAACCAGCTTGAGGGAGAGTGTAGAAAAAATCTATTTTTTGGAAAATAGAATATTGAGTAATAAAACCATGTAAATTAGGAGTATTTGGTGGTGATTTATTCTTTATAGCTGTATCTTTGTATTAGCTGTAGAGGAGCAATTTTGGTGTAAACTTTTATTCCTAAAATCAAGGATATAGTTGTATACAATTTCCTAATATAAGGAGAAACCTATTGTATATATTTTTCTTTGATCAATGGAATAAGTATTCCCCTTACTCATTGTTTTCAAGTTTATTATATATGTATATATTTTTTCCTTTGCCATCAAGCATGTTATGATTAGAATTGCCCATATTAAGTAGCTAAGCGAAGGGATATTGTTGGCATTACCTTTTCTTTGTGGCTGTTTCCCCAGTCAACGGCATATTTTATGGATTTGCACTTGCCGGCAGCCCGAATAGGCCAGTAATGGTGCAATGGCATCAAACCCCTCGTGAAGAAATCATAATAATGGGGTTTCACAAGCAGAGTCATTGAATCACAAGCCAATATATACTTCTCGCTAACAGACCATGCAGACCCTTCAATGTATATCTTATATCTGTTTCAAAGCAAATTTCAATTGACCAGTTAACGGAACCGATACCACACAGAGATCAGATAAACAACCCAATATCGGAACCAAAAGCCACGAGCGAGACTGAAAAATCTCTACATAGTAACAACACAAAGTTTAAGGCAGGAGAAATAAATCCTGCAGCAGAGCAGCGTTACAGGAATTACTTTTACCTATGAATGCATTGGCTTGCTAAGTCTGATTTCTTGTATCCTTCCTGTGATTCGCGGACCCAATCCTGCAACGAAGTATTCCATTTTGTTAAGAATAAATGATATGCAACGAACTTTCGTGAAGGAGAAAAATAGACATTTTCTTAAAAGGTCATTGGATTGTTCTAGCTAGGAGCCTAATTAGCAGCCGAAATCATGTATACACATGCCCAATTCAGATTATCATTCCCCTTCTATTGTTTCTTTGATGGATTCAGATTACACCAAGCGACACGGAGGGATCATAATGGAAATGAAATGCGTTCTCAAACCTGTTGATAAAGACGGGCATTCCAGTCTTGCGTCTCCGAAACATTACATTTCATGAGGTCTTGCCTTGTTTCAGCAATGGTAGGATTGCCTTTCCAATATGCAAATGCTTCCCTATCCATCCATTTGACCACCTTGTTCCCTTCCTTAAGATCCTTGGATAACAATTCCCATGGCTTTATGTTGGTTTCAGGCCTACATTGTTCGCATTACCAGCACACTTTATTTTCCGGGAACAATAGTAAAGATGCAACTTTGGCACAATATAATTTCAAAATATTCTGTCTTCTCATGGTAATGAATAGAACTTCAACATCCCATTCCATGTCTCGACTCTCCTCACCATCTATATATTGCCACTACTAAAAATGTGAATAGAGTGTACTAATTACTCATTATAAGTGCTGGCTTCTTGTTAACTAGTGCCTCATGATACTTGTTAACAAGACTCAAATGTTCTATTGGCAATTGCTAATAAGACCTAAATAAATGATGCAATTTGGATGGATACTTGTTCTTCTGTTTCTCCAGCATTTCTCTACTAATTGGATTCAAACATAAAGAATTAGTACTTAATTATAAAAGTTTGTTGTAATTGTTTAAATATGTAAATGTAATTAGTTAATATATTTTAGCAATCTAATAATACTAATTGTTACTTCTTGCATATACTGATAATTAATTTGTATTGATACCTTACCACTATAAAAGAGGAACCGCATAGAATATTCTGGTATTAGGTCTTTTGTGAATCCTAATGCAAGAAAAAATATTTTATCAAATTATAATTAATCCGTAATTGTGTCTCTTTAACCCAAAAAAACTTTTTTTTTTCCTAATATTCATCCTTTCTATTATAAATTGTATTTTTTAACCGGCACTTCAGGGAGGTTAGTTGAAAAAAGGTATTTTACATTTGAAACCTACTTTATATGTTCCGCGGAGAATAATTATATTAACATACACTAGTGAAACTAGATTAATGCTTAAAATGTGTTGAAAATGCAAAGCATATGTCCATCAATTTTTCTCTCTAAAGAAGCTGTTGTGTCACCATAAAACAGTATATTATAAATTTATTTATCTTTTTTATGAAAATATTAATCATCATCGCATTAAAATGAATATTTGTATAAATATTTAAATAATTCTTAACGAGTGTCTGGGCACCTATTACCAAAAACCGTGGAAAGTAATGCATAATCAAATTTAGCGATTTTTTTTTTTCACTAAGAGGTAAAATAAAATAGAAAGATAATGATTCATACCATCCCCAGAAGGACCAATCAGGGAAGACAACATCCAACGTGGCATGGTCGCCGCAGTATCTAAACAAAGGAGGCGGTGACGTGGCATTGGGACCACTGTAATAATCGGCTTGAACAACAGGCCAGTCAACGCAGTCAAACATGAGATCCAGATCAGGCACTCTCCCAGGGTACCTCCGTAGCAACTGTAGGATCCCCCACAGCGTAAAAACATCCCTGGTCTGGAACGCCTTAACATACGTCTCCATATAAGCGGTGCCGTTGATTATAACCAGCCTGAAATTTGCTGTCCGATTTGCCCTCTCCACCATGTCCCTTGTGATCCCACTCTTGGCCCACGGCTTTAGGTCCTCGTGGATCCAACGGAAGTATTCTGGACACGTGGGGAGTTCTGGTTCGTCCATGTTTCCTTCTTGTGATGGCGAGGACGTGGAGGGGCATGTTTGGGTGAGGTTGTATGCAGTGCAGTTGAGTGGGGTTTCTAATCTACTCCGGGGCTTTTTGGGAATTGTAGGTGGTTTTTGAGGGTATGCTTGACTCGTTGCAATGCTTGCTGTAGGCTTTGGCGATGAATTACCGACAACGTACTGTAGAAGTAGAAAAACACAACTCACGGATCAGCCTAGGAGACCAGTAGTCTAGGACCATGGTAAACATAAAACGTAACACTTTTTTAAAAATTACATAAATGTTATATAAAAATAGGTCTCAAATATCCGATTGCGAACCATTGCTAGCCTCATCATTGCAACTATTGTAACCATCAATGCCGCACATTGTTAGACCCAAGAGCAGCAACCCCTGACTTAGAGTGATGCTATGAGAGTACCATCAAAGTTCGTAAGCCCTTAGTGGGCCTAAAGTAAGGCCTACTGTTGAGGATCGATCTCATTTAAGCTGTGGAAAAAATCTTAAGTGTCATCACAATATGAACTATAGATTAAAGCTATTAAGGACGATATCATCCATGAGCTTGTATTATTTATTACAATTAAGTTTCTTTTTTCCGTTGAATCATTTAATTATTTTTTTTTTGTTTTTTTGTTATTTTCTATCTTTTTTAAAAGAATAATATCTAAAACTTGATTTAAATTTCTTTTGTACTTTAAGTTGAAAGACTTAGACATTGATTGGTACATTGTCCCACCAAGTCCTAGGTTTATTTTCTAGGACCAAGCACCCGCTTGGCCTATGAATAGGTCTGAGGGCGGGCTTGGACTCCATCAAATCCACAAGTTTTGTACTTAAATGCAATTTTTTTTTCCCTATTCAACAATTGCCGAGTCACAGCACCTAAAATGCCACATAGCCAGCTCTACCTCCATGAGGCTGAGTTGGGTTTGAGCCATGCTCCCATAGAACAGGGGCAAGAGATAAAAAAGGGGTTGGGATTGGAATCAATACAAAAGGAAAAATCCAGACCTGAGTTAACAATTATATGTGAAAGGGCAAGCATCCTCTTAAGAAACTTACCGGTCCCTTTTTATAGGAACCCGAAACCTACAGCACATCCTAAGTCCTTCGTAATTCTATGCTTTATCTTTTAGTAAATGTAAATAAATAAATTTAGATTTTAATTAACTCAACCTAAGGCATTTATTATAAATAAATAAAATTTGTACTCTTTTATATTAATTATACATTTTCCAAAAAAGCAAATATATTGAAATAAGAAAAGTTTTTTACCTTAGAATTTTTAGGTAGCACTTCAGATTATATTTGATAATTTTTAATAAAAGAGAAATGGATGAAAACAAGTCAAAAAGGAAAGAACCACGACTTCCACTAGAAAGAAAGTTAAATGCAATTAAGAGAAACTATTGTCATAGCCATTTTGGTTTTATAGAAAGAAAATAAACAGCAATTCTATAATCATGGATCCATTTTCACCCAACTCTTTAATTTTTAAAATAAAAATTAAAAAAAAAATTGATATCCCAACGTAGAAGTTAGCACTAATTTATTCAACTTATATAATGTCAAAAAAATTCTCTATGGTTACGCCATTGTTCATCCATCCACCCAAAAATATCGCATTCAAATTGAGGAAATAGATAATTGAATTGAAAAAAAAAAAAAAAACCAATGCGTGTATATATTTGGCTGAAAGAATGAATAAATGCAAAAATAAATAAATAAATAGATTCAAAACAATTTCTAAATTTTCCAAAATTAAGACATGTACCCCTGAAAGATACCGTGCCGAGTCATTTTGTATAAAAAGCTGACTCGACTCAGCAAATTTATTTTAAGATGTCAACAATTTTAAAGGCTCTCGAGATTAATATTTTTTCAGAGATATAGGTAATGTTTTTCTTACATTCTGTTTCCTTGGGAAATTTAATGGATCCCAATCCCACAACCAAAAATAGCCAACTTTAGTATAATGTGATTGTTAAAACTAACTACTAAAATAAAAAACTTTCTCGATAATCAATATTGAAAATCGGAAAAAAAAAAAGAAAAAAGAAAAAGTAGTTTATATCTGAACCATCCGAAATCTTTTTACACTACTTCATTATCAATAATTCACAAAATAAAAAAAATTAAAAGCAGATCGTGAGCCTTAAGCATGCAAATAAGTACGATATTTAATAACATTTAACGAGTTCACTTACAGCCACAGGGGTGATTTCGAGGAGTCGCGTTGAGTAAAACGCGGCGACAAGGAGGAAGACGAACAGGAAGAAAACAACCGACGAGCTAGAATCCATGCCAAACATATTATTGCAATCTCTGTACAGTATTGCCACAATTCTCCACCATCGTTTCTATTCCACTCTCAGTGTTGGAATGTTGTTATTCATGGTGAATATAACATGCACGAGATGATCGAAGATGAACGTAAGGGTTTGAGCTTTTTCTGGTGGGTAGTTTTAGAAAGAGAATGGAGGGAGAAAATTTTGATGGGGTTGGTGGTATGTGCAATCGGGTTCACAGGATTCAGGCGGAGGAGGAGGAGGAAAAACTTAGGCACAGTGCTTGTAATAGTAAATAGTAAAACTCTATGATGGCCAAGAAGCCGTTTTAAGAATAGAATAAAACAGCAGTGTTCCTGTTTGTCAAGAAAATGTCAAAACATCGTTAAGAGAAGGTGGTCAAAGTTTAGAATCACCCATTGTGTGGATGTAAATTACGAGGAAAATCATGTGTTCTGGCCATTCGTTAAAGACCCCCCCCACCTTTTTTTTTTTAAGTCTCAAAAAGATTAAAGAATAAAGAAGAATATAGATCAAATTATGCCGAACTTTCAATGTTTTTCAAATTATAATAAATCCCTACCTTTTTAATGGGTTCTATATACAGGTATTGGAGAGATGAAGATACTGGCTAACAAGTTCAAAAGAAAAATTTATCAGCTTATTATTGATAGTACATTTTTAAAAAGTAAATGCATTAAAAGGTGTATGGGTTTCTCCTTTTAGTAATTAACAATTACTTTAAAAAAAAAAACTTTTTAACATTTTTCATTTAATTGTACTCTGGTGTTATGTTACATTGGATCCTTAATGAATTTTAAGAATGTTTAGACACCTTCATAAGTTTCATAACTAAAATCACTTCCTAATAATCTACTTTACAAATATATAATTTCTTAAGTTTTTATTTTTTTTTATATTCTATTTTTTCATTCGTTATATTTGTTTACGGTATTATCATAACGTCTATTTTTTATAATTTGTCATCAAAATTTTCTATATGAGTTTGTAACATTAAAAAATTTCTATTTAAATATTTTCATTAATTTTACCTTCCTCTAGTTTTTACCCATGTTACCTGTTGATTGGTTTATAATTATTTAGCAAATCTTAGCCTAACTCCAGCCACCACCCAAAAACGAAATTTGTATTGTCAAATCGTCAATATGCTGTGTGAAAATTCCTCCTTTTTTTTTGGTGGGTGTGTGTATATGTGTGTAAATTCCTCTTTTCTTGTTGGGTTTCAAAAAAATATTTAAATAGAAAATTTTAAAATAAAGCCTTATATAGAAAAAAAGTTGAGGTTGGTGAATCAAATTAAAGGCAAAAATTATAAGAACTATATTTGTACTTTTCTATTTAAAAAGAACAAATAATGGTGCTACTCTTAAATTTTTTACCGAGCAAAAGCTCAACTGGGGCCTTAAAAGATGAACATGACTTCTAGAAATTAAGTGCATGGCTGAGGTGAAATTTATAACGGTAGGACACAAGGCAGACAAAACTTGTTCTTTTAATTCGTAGGAATCATTTTATCAATCCTATAAACGTTATCACAAATGCAAGGGAGAAGATTCATTTCTTTAGTGGAAATATAAGACTAGATTTTTGTTAAAGAGAGTTTTTGAAGATCTTGACTTTGCTTCCTGCTCAAGCTCAATGCTGTAGTCTTGTCATACATTTAAAGGAAATTATTCCCTAATTATTACATGCTCTCTGTATCAGGGTTGCTCTAGTTTAGATTTTGTTGTTAAGTCTTCTAAAATATATATAGGTGACTTTGCTAGCTAATTGCATTAGGTTTTAATTTTAATACATGTATGAGAATATGTGGAGGCTCCAACATGTCAGATACCAAATTGTGCATCAAGCATTTTTAAACCATTCAACCTTCCCCTCTTGATTGCACCATGTGGACTTTCAGAGTCTCCTTTTGCAACAGATAAACCATCTCTACTCCTTCCATGAAGATCTGTGCAGATTCGAGCTCTATAAGATGGTGTTTCTTCGGTCCATACGCTTGGCTTAACAATAAAGCAAATAAATATGTATTAGAAAAATCTAGCGGGCAGCAACATTGCACAATTCCGCAATTGACATGCCCTCTGATCTAAGAAACTTAAACGATACGAGGACATGCCTTATGAATACTATATTTTTCCTCCTATAACCTAAGCATGGAAACATATGATAAGACCAAACTACATAAGTGATCACAAAAAAGTCACCTATACACCCATCACTACTTCTGGCTCTCCCAGTACTTGTCCTCCCACGTTTCCACTTGCCTAATCGAGCTCGCCTTTTTTCGGCGAATAGCAAAAAGAGATGCCGGGTCGTAGGGAGGCGGCATTTTGCATGGATGTGTATCCGACGGTCCCTTCACCATGGATTGTAGCATAAACTTCTTCTCCAACCCTCGTGCATTACACACCATGCTCTCCGCACAAACTTTCCTAGCACCAGCAGGCACAGCAGGTTTAAAGCTCAAGAGCTTAGCGTATTCACTCAAAAGATGAAACATGTAGTCATATACGAAGTCCATCTTCAGGTCATTTTGGATAAAACTGCTTGCTGCTCGTCCAATAGCCCGTGCCTGAATGCATTCATAGACTAACTTGTCAATAATTTTTTTTTTTTTTACCCAAGAAAAAATAAGCCCTGAAAACATTCTTTGCGAAACAAACACACCAATCACTTGCCATTGAGAGCCAATTATAAGTTACAACAGCAACCACTTTGAGATTACCAAGATAATGTTTGATAATTTTATGAATTCGGTTATAAAAGTACTTAACAAAACGTTTTCAAACGAAGCTAACACTCCATGAAGTTTCCTTGCTATGACATGCGGCTATTATTTTCAGGCATTAGTAGTGCCCATGTTTAGTGGCTAAGCAAAAGGATATTGTCAGCATTACCTTTCGTTTGTGGCTGTTTCCCCACTCAACGGCAAATTTTAAGGATTTGCACTTCCCGTTATCCCGAACAGGCCAGTAATGGTGGACTGGCATCAAACCCCTCGTGAAGAAATCGTAATAATGGGGTTTCACAACTAGAGCCACTGAATCACAAGCCAATATATACTTCTCGCTAACAGACCATGCAGACCCTTCGATGTATATCTTATATCTGTTCAAAAGTAGCAGAGCAACCATCAATGACTAAAGAGCAAGAAACAATGATTGAAAGTGAAACACAATTGGATCGATCGAGAGACAGAGAGAGCATTGAATGGAAAATAAAATCTGCGGCAGAAGAATGGTAGGGGTGCTAATCCACCTATGGATGCATTGGCTTGCTAAGTCTGATTGCTTGTATCCTTCGTGTATTTCACGGATCCAATCCTGAAAGATGTTTCACATTTAATTAGCTAAATATAATGGCGAAAAAAAAACCCAAGGATCATAATGAAAACGAAGTGCATTGATCAAAACCTGTTCATAAACACGGACATTCCAGTCTTGTGTCTCCGAAACATTACATTTCATGAGGTCTTGCCTTGTTGGAGCAACAGCAGAATTGCCTTTCCAATATGCATATGCTTCCCTATCCTTCCATTTGACCTTCTTATTGCCTTCCTTGAGTTCCTTGGATAATAATTCCCATGGCTTTATGTTGATCTCAGGCCTACATTGTTCACATTATCAGCACACCATGAAGGATTAAAAATAAAAAGTTTCCATGTTTCATGGTGATGAATAATAAGAAAGTTAAATCATACCATCCCCAGAAGGACCAATCGGGGAAGACGACATCCAACGTGGCATCATCGCCACAGTATCTAAACAAAGGAGGTGGTGACGTGGCATTGGGACCACTGTAGAACCGGGCAAGAACAACAGGCCAGTCGACGCAGTCAAACATGAGCTCCAGATCAGGCACTTTCCCAGGGTACCTCCGTAACAACTGTAGGATCCCCCACAGCGTAAAAACATCCCTCGTCTGGAACCCTTTAACATACGTCTCCACGTAAGCGGTGCCGTTGATTATAACCAACCTGAAATTTGCTGTCCGTTTTGCCCCCTCCACCATGTTCCTCGTGATCCCTGTCTGGGCCCATGGCTTCAGGTCCTCGTGAATCCAACGGAAGTAGTCCGGACACGTGGCGGGTTCTGGATCGTCGATGTTTTCTTCCAGCTCTTGCGGTGATGGTGGGGACGTGGTGGAGGGGCATGTTTGGGTGAGGCTGTATGCAGTGCAGTTGAGTGGGGTTTCAATTTTCCTCCGGGGCTTTCTGGGGATTGTAAGTGGTTTTTCAGGGTATATCTGACTCGTTGCAATATTTGATATGGGCTTCGTGGACGAACTGCCGACAACAGACTGTACAGACAAAAAAAGAACCACTCAAAGGTCAGCATCCCAGCTCGTCGAGAACTATCCTTTTCAAATCCTTAACTCTCAAAAACATGCCACTGCTGTAACAAAATATTCGTATGATCAAAGAATAAGATAAAACATAAATAATAATAATAATAATAATAATATTAAAAATCAAAACAAAAAGAAAATTATAAAAAAGCCAAAGTTGTCTCCAAGGTGCACCCAAGAGCAGCAACCCCTAGCCTAGGGTATCCGTTCATTTAAGTCGTTTAACAATTTATGCTCTCTATTAACGTTTTTCCAATATTAGAATTAAAAGTTAGATGTACCCCTGTACGTATTAAATTTGATTCGTCCGTGATAATTAATTAAAAATTAGAAAACTATAATGGCAAATGATTCATAAGAGTGCTGATTGATGGTTCTGACATTGACAATTAGCGTTTCTCCTGTAACAATATTACGGCCTCGACAACAAACTTAGATGGCCATTTCAAACACGAAACTCCTGCCATTGCCGATAATGATGATATGGCCTTCATTCAAAGTCTGCCCCATTATTCCATAAACATCCAATGTTTGTGTGCAGCACTATTAGGCCATCTCTTTTCAAGGCTTAAGGATGGAGAGAGTTCCTTAATTTCTTTGGGGGTGTTTTTGATAAGGATTGAAAAAAAAAGTATATTTATATATATATTTTATATTATAAATTTCATAAATAATATTAATAAATTTAGAAAACTTTTTTTTTAAATCTTAACAATAAAATAAAAACATCTTTAAAAAAAAGTCATTTATAATGTTAACGTATTAGCTAAGAATTCTAATAAAGGTCCTTAAAAGGATTCTAAATAAGGTTCTTTAAGATGTGGATGGTCTTAGAACAACCATGACCGTCGATTTGAGAGCATTCCTAAGGGGACAGAAAAGGACTTATCCAGCAAAGTATTATTCCATTTGAAGCAATAATCGGGGTTGTGATTTGAGAGCGCAGTCCCACTCTACTAAGTTATTGCCCTTGTGCCTGTCGATGCTTCCTTCCATTCAGATTCTGGTATTTAGCTTCGATAGGTGTCTTTACAAAATTAAGAAAAAAGAGAGAAAAAAATAAAAGGTGAACTTTGAGAAGGAAGTATCAACTTTTTTTTTTTTTTGGCACTCTACAAGATTCCTAGAGCACTCCGTTTTTCTTAATAAAGGGGGTTTGGAATAAAATAAAATGAAATGAAAATATAAAAGAAGGCGGTGGATGTGATTGGGAATAGTACAAAAGGAGGAAGAAGAGGGTTCTAGCGTCTAGGTAAAATTTCAAAACAGGAGTAAGTCAAAAGGAAGAATCCAGATCCAGAACGTGAGTTTAACAATTATATGTGAAAGGACACGCGTCTTACCATGAAACCCGCCGCTCCCTTTGTTAGAAACCCGACACCTACCATGTCCTCCTTCCTATCCTTCCTTTCAGTAAATGCAAGTATGTCTGGCTTAGACTTTAGACTTTAATTTAGTTATGGGCACTTAATTTCTGTTTATTATCATGCTCCAACCAATCACGTTATTTTCTAACGTACGGTCGATTAACATTTGTTGGATATGAATAGCAATTCCATCCGAAGTATAATTTTTCCTTCCCTTTTTCAACATTAGTTACACATTTTAAATGCTAAATGCGTAAAAATAAAAAATAAAATAAAATAAAAGGTTTCTTCATTTATGACGGCAACGATTAACATTTCAATTTATAAATTTTATTCAACATCATTTATGTCAAAAGAGTTCCCTTATTAAATACGCAGACGCAGTCATTCATCAATCCACCCAAAAACCATAGCAATATTCTAAGGAAACGAATACATACATAAAGAATATTAAATTCATAACAACTTCTGTGTTTTCAATGATAAATCAAGACATATACCCCCTGAAGGATACAGTGGCAAGTCATTTTTGAAAAATCAATGCTCCGATTTTTTTTTATTTTTATTTTCTCATTAAATATGAAAAGCTGACTCCTCGTTTTTATTGTTCTGCTTGTATACTGCTTTTTTTTAGGTTTTGTTTGAATGAATGTTTAAAAAAAAATAGAAAGAGAAAATGTTATAAAACAATTTTTCCGTATGATTTTTTTTGGTAAAATGCGTAATCGGTAATAATTAAAAATAAATAAATAAAACGATTATGAGTAGATCGTGAGCTGTGAGCATACAAAAGGTACAAAGTTACTTACAGCAACAGGGGTGGTCTCGAGGAGCTGCGTGGAGACAAACGCGCCGACAATGAGCAAGAGGAAGAGGAAGAAGAACATGACCAATGATCTAGTATCCTTGCAAACACCCCCAGATCCATGCCAAGCATACCTTCCCAATCTCTGCATACTATTACCACTGTTCTCCACCATTTGTTTCCTATTTCAATCTAAAGTTGGAATCTTTATGGTAAACATGTACAGGATGATCTGAAATGAACATAAAGGATCTAGCTTTTTCTTTTTCTTTTTCTGGGTAGTGTTGGAGGTAGAATAGGAGGAGGAAAATCTGATGAGGTTTTCGTGTTATGTGAAGTACAGGTCGTCAAGGGATCAAGGCAAAGAAGGAGGAGGTGATGGAGACATATAGACGAGGTGTTTGCAAAGGTAAAAAGTAAACTCCAAGCTTGAGCTGAAACCTCGTTTTATGTTTTTTGTCAAGGAAACGCCAAAAGAGAAGGTAAAGTTTAGGATGACAGAGAGTGTGTACAAAACACTTAGAAAAAACCCGATGTGCTCAGACATAAAGTGTTATTGACAACGTTTAAAAAATGTAAAAGAGAGAAAGGGCATATTACCATGCTGAACTTTGGAATTTTTGAAATTTCGATATGCCTCTACTCTTTTTTTTTTTTAAATAGGGATGAATTCAAGAGTCATCAAACACTAATTAATAAGTTAAAAAGATATATCTTTTCAAAACCATAATATATTTTTGGTAAAAATTAAATGTATTAAAAAATATATGAGTTTTTTCTTTTGATATTTAACAAATACAGTTGGACATTAATCAATATTTTTATTTTATATTTTCCGCTTCAATGAGTTTTAAGAAGATAATTACTATACAAAACCTGTTAAATTTCATAATTATACAATTCAACTCCTAATAATGTCTATAAAGGTGAGTTCAATTTATGCCAAAGGTTTATTTAAAAAAGAAAAAGAAAAATAAAAAAAACAAAAGGTGCATGTCGGGTTTCTCGTGAAATTTACATCCGGTTTTGAGAATATGATTTTTTTTTAATGCTTATTAACTATTATTTCGAAAATAGCCTTTGTCTAGCCTAACAAAAAAATATTCGTCTTTTTATCTGCTAATTGTTAGTGAAATGTGCAGTTAACTTTTCAAAATGCAAACATTTTTTAATAAAGACTCTTAATAAGTAAACTGAAAAACTATCCGAGACCAGTTTTTTTTTTTTTTTTGAAAAACAACTGTACATATATTTCGTAAGTTATTAATTAGATGCAAATTAGACATCTTAATTAATTTTTTAGGGTATAATTTCACCTGCTCGTAACATTAAAAAACAAGTAAAACTCTCATACTGTTGCTAATATATATATATATTATGTAAAAAAATCATAGGAATATAAAATTACATTTAGAAATTTTAGGAATTTATCAACACGTACTATTAATTTGGAGATGGATAGAGAACTAGAAAATTTGAAAAATATTTCTTTTTCCCCTTATCGCAGTTTTATAATCTCTCTTACATAGAAAAAAAAATATTTAAAAAGAAAGCAGACATGGCTGGATAGTTATAATTCAATGTTCGCTGAGGAAAGGTCGTCGTAACTAGAAGAATACAAATACAAGGTTGGCATTTTCCGACATCTCCCATTCAGTTTGGTTGAGCTACTTGGAAACGTGATGCCGATTGCTTTACACTTATGAAGAACGCGTTATTTGGTTCATAAAAAAATAAAAAATAAAATAAAATCTCTAGCAATTTAAATGAAAGGTGGAAATATGTAGAGAAAGAAGAAAAGTTGGATACGGATAGGCGGATAGCTCGTTTTTCTCTATTCAAAATCAGAGAGAAGCCAGTGAAGAAAGAATAAAGTTATTTAAAAACTCTTTGTAATGATGTTTGGTTAAATAAATAGGGTTGATTTTTGTTGAGTATATAATGCAGTTTTCCTAGGTTTTGGGTTCCCTTTTGTATTTCCTTTCACCTTTTTCCTATATTCCCAAAAAAAATAGTAGAAATTAAACTTCTTTTCTTTCCATTTTTTTTTCGTATATATTTCCATCCATTTGGTTATTTCTCATTTGTTGAAAATTGCCAAATATGTATGGTCATTGTATTTAAATTTTTAGGGGAAAACAAAAGTTACAAGAAAGAATACTGTAAGTACATATATAAAGTGCCAAAGTACTTTCATGGAGCTGCAAATGAGTTTATTAAATATTAATTTGGTTGTCATCCATTTTATGCAGTTTTGCTGCCATATAACCCACATTAATGTTTCACAGTAAGTCTAATCTAGTACATTACACCATAATCAAATCTGTCCCAGCTTTGTGGTTTGCCCTTAGGAGATTGGAACAAGGACATGAGACCAGCAAATGTGTTCGCTTATCGAGAGGCAATTAGACATAGACCCAGATTAGGAATGCCATATAAACATCAGTCCCTTCCTTCATGATTGAGTGTAAACAAGTTTTGGGTATCATATATGGTACATGTAGAGTATCATATTTGAATATATATAAATGTGATCCTAAATATTAGTTGCTGTTAAGTCATTCGAATTGAAAATGACCTAAAATATATGTAAGGGTTTATAATATCTAAGATAGGAATGGAATTTATTTTTATTATTGATGAAAAAAAATTAAAAAAAATTGATAATTTCTTGTTGTTTGGCTTGGATAATAGTAATTCATCAATGGTAAGGATGACTCGCCATGCACAAGAGATTAAATGATCTAGGGAATCAAATCAAAGGATTGATTAGTAATCACACATGATATATTGGGTTGATTTAAGGATACTAATAAGTCAAGCAATTGGGCCAAAAATGGGAATGGGCCTAATTGGGCTAAACCAGCATCCCAAGGAATTGTAGATGCTCTAATCACCCAAAAAAATCACAATGATGAGGATGATTATAGATTACCACCTGTGTCTATATATATGTATATAGGAATTTAAAAAAAAAAAAAAAATCGTTTCTAAAGATTGCTAAATATGTAAAGTCTGTAACTGTAGACAAAACTGGAATTCGTTGAGTTTTGTAACTACTGGCAAATGGCAATCAACATAAGGTTGAAGGGCAAAATTGTCCCTTTGAAAGAATGGCTAAAATTGTGAAAAGAGAAAATAGAAATTAAAAATTTGTAACATTTCATCTTTTAGGGTTATTCTATGGTTTGTGGATGAAATCATCCAATTTATCACCTAAACGTTAAAAACCCCAATTATATTAATTTTTATAGCCATTTTAATGATTCAACAATAGACTTATGGTCTTAAGAACTAAATAGTAAAACTTTATTACTTCTATTATGTTTTTAACCTAAGACTTCCATGTAGGTCATACTACTCTCTTGAACATTGTACAATTCGTTTGTTGAATATATATGTCCGAATCATCTAACTTGCTATTATGCCAATATTTCGCTTCAAATTACCATGTTTTCTACGAAAGAACTGGGAAGCTGGTTACAACTACAGGTCTTACGATGGCTTCCAAGTTTTATTAACTCCACAGATGCTTGAATTGTCTAAGAAGTAATTTTATTTTTTCGAGAATGTTGCTCTTTTCCATAAAAATATATATATATAGCAATTTCACTAAAAATTATCAATTTCAATTCAAGCTATCCATTTTTTTTAAATTTTTTTTCCATTTAAATCTTTTATCTTTCAACTTTTTTATTTGCATCATTTCTAAAATAATTTGGAAAAGTAACTTTTTTGTATTTATTGATGATTCCGTTAAAAAATTTCGACCCTAATTTATAGACACTTGTCGAATTGATATCGGCCCTTCTTAATATGAAATGGAATTATAAATGAATATGATCGAAGGATATAATATAATTATTTTATAAAGTTAGGGATTTGAAATCCAAACCTTAAAAGGTAAATAACATAAATAGGAAAGCCACAAAATAAATAAAAAGGAACTTGAACATAATCCTGAGCCCAATACCACAGCCCAGCCCGATACTAACAATGATGTTTGTAAGCTTTATACTACTTGTAAGACTATTTTAAGAATTTTCACATTCGCCTACGCAGATTTTTTTTTTTTTCTGATAATTATAATGGAAATGTCAGATTTGAATCTGATTGTCCATTAGGTTATAATTACCTTGGTTATACAAATAAATATTTGTACAATAGAACGTAAAGTTCTTTTAGTTAATTGCTTATCGTTTTTGAAATTTTATGATTTGAAAGGGAAAAAAAAATTATTTCAACTCAATTCCATGATTCGGTTCACAACGATAGATAAAAGAAATTTATAGCACTTTGCCATTTTGCTGTGCAAATTGAAACAAAAATAACTTTGCCCATCGACAGCAAAATTGGTAGTACTAAAAAGAAATACTAAGATATGGTTTTCAGGTACTTGTTACAATAATGGAGGAGAAAGAAACAATTTGATGCATTTAATTTTAGGTTTCCTCCATTAATATTTCAAAATATAGGATTTTAGAGACCATAAATTAAAAAAAAATGTAAATTCATGTGAGTCTCCTTTTTTGGTGTGAAAAAAAATATCATAAAATGCACTTATGGTCTATTTAGTTCATTTTATTTTTATTTATTTATTATCTATTTTATATCTTTTCAAATATAAGTGATTAGCTGAAATTAGATGAGAATCAAATAAAAAAAATACAATTATACATATACCCTTATTAAAAAAAATCAAATCTCTAAACCTTATTTTAAAATATAAATAAATTAGATATAGATCAAATATTTTATTCAAATATTAATTTTCAAACAAATACAAATCAAATATAGATAAGAAACAATTCGGATATGGAAAAAAAAAACAGCAAATTGAAATAAATCCTTATTCTTATAAACAATCTGCTTTATTTATGTTTTTCCATTAACATGAATAAAAAAGTTTCTTTTTTTTTTTTATACAACTTGGTATTTCTCTTCTGCTAGCTACTTAATCAGTAAGGCAAATGTAAAAGAAAAAATTTACTCCTTCATGAAGTGCCTGTAAGATCCGTAAAATGGTCTTATAAGGGTGACGTAAGTTCCACTAACAGTAGCTAAAAGACATTTGCTAATAGCATAAAAAGATCTTCCCTTTTCCAATATTGCCAATGTTTATTACCCAAAAAAAAAAAAAAAGCTAATGTTTACATATTTTATATATTATATGCATGAAAAGATGTAAATTTTCTTTATTTAATTCCTTTAAGTGGCTCTAAGGCCATCTCCAATAGGAATTCCTTGTTTATAAAAATTAAAAAAAAATAAAAATTATAGTGAGAGGTGCACAAAAATTTTTAAAAAATGTATAGGAACTTTTTTAAATAATTATAAAAATAAAGTAAAGAGATCCAAGAAAATTTTCTTAAGGTGTTAATATGTTACTTTAAAAATTTTATAGAGTGGAGATATTTTAAAGTGTTTATTGATATTTTTGAATATTATATAATTTAATTTAAAAGGTTGTAAATATATGAGTGGGTACTTACTTCAACCATAATACTGTGGTTGGTTGGTTTAGAACAAGGAAAGGATAAGGAAGGAATTTTAGAGGAGAAAAAAGATAATTTTCTTTATTTGGAAAATTATGAAAAAAATAATAATAATAACTCAAATATCTTTTTATTGTAAAAATACTTTAAAATTTTAAGAACTTTTTTTATATTTAATAAACTAAAAAAAATCCTAATTAATTTTCTCCTTATAATCATTTCTTTCATGTTTCTATTGCTTTCCTTAACATTATTTTTTCCTCATTCCTTGATATTAGAAAAAATTGATCGAATGAAAATAATAGGATTAAAGTCTCTCTTCCAATCAGTGCATGTATGAATCTAACGTGGTGTCACAGAAAGTCCGAGTAAAAAAGGACAAGGCAAGGCTGAAATTGGCAACACACGTCGTTTTCCAGTTCGTTTTAGGTTATGTGGTAAAGTCCCTCGTCTTAAACAAACAAGAACAAAAAAAAAAAAAAACTGAGATTCCGACATTGTCTGTATTGGCCTTGTCCTGACGCACCTTTTCATGAGAATACGTATCATTGGATTCGCACCCTTTTCGGAGCGGCCTTTATCTTGCCCGCATGTTACTTGTAAAAGGTAACATATTTAAATATTATATTTTAAAAAATTATATAAATATTATATTTATAAAACTTATTATAAAAATATATTACAAATTCCCAAATTCTATATGCTGAGTTTAGTATTAAAGAAAATCAAGATGAAGGCACAAACCTCAAATAATTTTTTTTTTAAATCCTACAATACAAACCTAAAAAACTTGTAATACTACAAACTTATAAAATTTTTGTAAACATATGAAATTATTATAAAAGTATATCTACAAACCTATAAAATTATACCTATAAACTTAAAAGTAATACAGTAAATTTACATAGTAATACACATAAAAAAATTTACACTGATACTTTCAAATAAAAATACGAATCCTCAGTTTAGTTCATATATTTATATTTCACATTTCGATATTTGAATTTCCTCTTAAAACAAAACTTCACTCTGCAAATTTTTGTTTTCACAATTTGTATTTTATGTAGGTTTTAATCTACTTAAATACGTGTGTGAAAATATCTTTATCAAGATAGTGGTATATTTTCTTAAGAAAATATTTAATTTTATTACTATTATTGAA
Source organism: Laguncularia racemosa (assembly GCA_037954665.1). Taxonomy (NCBI): domain Eukaryota; kingdom Viridiplantae; phylum Streptophyta; class Magnoliopsida; order Myrtales; family Combretaceae; genus Laguncularia; species Laguncularia racemosa. The sequence continues at coordinate 755,814 of JBBMOL010000129.1, forward strand.
GTAGTATGCTGCATAAACTTTATGATATATAAATATATCTACAGCATAAATTTTATTAAAATAATAATTATTATTGATTAATTAGTAATTAGTAATTAATTATCAATATATGGTTAATTAATATTAGTAAATGAATTATGTATATATATTATGATAATGTATTTTTGTAAACGTAGCCATAAATTAAATTATTATTAATTAATAGTGATTAGTTGTTAAGATATCATTAATTAATTACTAAGAAATTAATTAAAGAAAAAAATTGTATTAGGAGGAAATGTAAAATATTTTTATGGTTTAGTAAAATTAGTCATAAAAGTAACCGGTAATTACCTATTAATTAAAGATAATTAGTCGTTAATTAATTATTGTAAAATTAATTAGTGAAAATTTTGTATTTGTTGCAAAGTGAAAATATTTGTATGGTTTTGCAAAATGAGTTATAAAATTAATTAGTTATTAATTGTCCATTAATGAAAGGGGATTAGTTGTTAATATATCGTTAATTAATTACTATGAAATTAATTAGTAAAAAAATTTGTATTGGATAGAAATATAAAATAGTTGTATGGTTTAGTAAAATTAGTCATAAAATTAATTAGTTATCCATTAATGAAAGGAGATTAGTCGTTAATATATTGTTAATTAATTACTATGAAATTAATTAGTGAAAGATTTTGTATTTGGTGGAAATGTAAAATATTTTTATGGTTTAGTAAAATTAGTCATAAAATTAATTAGTTATTAATTATCCATTAACGAAAGGGAATTAGTCGTTAATATATAATTAATTAATTATTATGAAATTAATTAGTGAAAAATTTTGTATTGGGTGAAAATGTAAAATATTTGTATGGTTTAGTAAAATCAATTATAAAAGTAAGTAGTTAGTAATTATCTATTAATTAAAGGTGATTAGTTGTTAATTTATGGTTAATTAATTATTGTGAAGGTTATTAGTGAAATATTTTGTATTTATTACTTTTGTAGTCTAAGTTATATAATTATTTAGTTATTAATTATCCGTTAATCAAAGAAAATTAGTCGTTAATATATCGTTAATTAATTGCTATTGGTTGTAAATGTAAATTTTTTGTACGATTTTGCGTAATAAATGGAGCCTAGATCTTTTGATCCTTCAATCTTGACATTGTGCGAATACCTTCTGTATTTGAAAATGTAAATTTTTTGATGTGCGAATGAAGCCATACTTGCAACTGGCTAGATTCAAAAGTGTCAGTCGGCTGCAGTTTACACCGCTTGATTGGCACATGATTACAACATTGGTGGATAGATGGTGTCTAGAGACTCATATATTCCACATGCCGAAGAGGGAGTTTACAATCATGCTACAGGATGTGGAGATCTAGCTAGGACTTTCTGTGGATGGACAGGCAATTACAGGGAGTAACTACTTGGATTGGGGAGCACTATGCGATGAACTGCTCGAGGCGAGACCCAAGTCCAACGGTAGAGGCAGGTGCATTAGTATAATATGGCTCCATGATATGTTTTGGCTAATTCTACCGAATGCTGATATAGAGCACATACATCGAGCTACTCATACATACATTCTGCAACTGTTAGGGGGATTTATCTTCGTCGATAAATCCAGCGCCCTCGTGCACATGATGTGATTACCATTGCTGGAACATTTCTACATCGTTGGGACATATAGCTAGGGGGTGTATGTTTGGCTTAGTTATATTGCTAACTGTATGCCGTGTCCTCACTATCGACACATGAGATTGGAGGGGCAATTATATTGCTACAGGTATGGGCCTGGGACAGATTTCCTCACATCGTACCGATTAGTCAAGACGGACTATCTGTACCGGTTAAATGTCTATGGTGGCATGATGGAATACGCAAAGGGACATGCAGTTCCACCCCACCCACTTAGTCGACACATATTGGGGTGCGTTGGACAGGCAGAATATGTCACAAGTACCTCAGTAATCATATTTATTTCCTTACAATTAATCATATTTACGATTTAAAGTAAATAAAATTTCCTACTTTTAGGTTGAATGGGAGTCGTATGGCACGAATTTGATTAATATACTACCACAACTCTATAAAGCTGGCTTGCAAGTTTGGACACCTTGGGTGCCACTCATTTGTTTCCATATTGATGAGTGGCATTTCCTAGATCGAGTGGTCAGGCAGTTCAACGGGTTTCAATATATCCTGCAACCAGTGAACATGTAGTCGGAGCTACATGAAATCGACCTATGTAGCTAGATTGATGTAAACTGGACCATCTACATGAAGTGTATTTGAACATGTGGGAACAGTGGGTCAGTCGAGCCATTCTTATGGGGGGCCTTTGTGGTATGCATGATAGCTACCTGCAATGGTATGGGTCAATAAGTAGGAGATACATTGGCCACACGGGGGCAATTCTCATATTTTTAGTAAGAACGATTTACATACACTCTAATTAATGTCAAAATAATTACATGATCATGTTAACCTTAATTTACATTTTCTTCATACTTGCAAGGTGACACCTTACGACAGATTTGCCTGTCACTGCACATAGACAAGGCCATGAGAATAACTACTTAAGGTCTTCGGTTCATTCTTTACCACGGGGGGTTACGATGTACCCGCAATCGCGACATCAAAACCCCCACGAGGAGGCTTTCAGCGCGACGACGAACGGGGGGACAATGTCGACCTTGAAACCGTAGTGAGCCTAAGGAAAATCCCACGTAGGATGAACAAATACATGTTGATCCTGATGCGGTGCATCCTAGCTCATGGCCTATGTTCAACCAATATGAAACGCCGCATCGGTATTCTATTAGTGGTCCTGTACTAACACCACCAACTCTATGGAGGTAATGCCTTGGGAAGCAACCTATGAAGTAGGGTGAATCATCGAATCAACCACATCAGTGGAGTCTCGTGCAGTTGCGAGCCTTTGACAATTCTCTCCACCAGCATGCCACCAAAGAGTTCGAATCTCCTCCAAATCCATATGTAAGGCTGTTCAACTCCTTCGCTTGGCTAGCTAGGCATTTCACTAAGGGATAGAGATAGGTTTTTTAATTATTTGCATATGTATATGGTCTATTGCAATAATGAAATTTATGTATTATTATAATTTGTAAAAATCAGTACGCATTTCGTAAAATCCACATTTAATGTGTACATGTACGATATTACGTCTTCGAATATTTCTTAAAATTTTACAAATGTCTCAACAAATTAACATTCAAAATAACTTCACAATAAATGAAAAAATTACATGTATATATACAGAATATGAAGCATCTCCCTTCTGCTATGTCTTTAAACGAACTAGATGAAGTAGTCAGGGATTCACCTAAGTTACAAAAGAGAAAAAACTAATATTACCATCACAAATGCTATGTTGAACGTAATAAAATATGTAGTGGCATTTGTGAGTTACCATTATAGTGTTAACATGGGCATGTTCTTCTATTATGCCCACCCCCTCTTCGTAAAGTCCACATGTGATTTGATATGGATGCTCCATAATGTCCATCTCCATGTGGTATCTTTTCCACCTTGGCTTTCCCTTCTTCCGTACGAGGTCTCCCCTTGGGCAGAGTCTCAAGAAGTACACTAGCGCTCAATCCAATTCGTCCCCTATAAGCATGAAGTGCATCATATATGTTTGGTCTTGATGTGTCCATCTATACCAATCGGGTATAGAATATATTAAGCCTGAGCAAGGCAATCACTGCATATACATGAGAGCATGGAATTCTGTATATCTGCCACTTCTAGTAGTTGCATGTGTTGCGGGCAAAGTTGACAATGTGCATTCGACTCCCTCCCCTTAACTCGTTAGCAACGCAACGACTACCGGTAAGAATTTCAAAAACTCTATCATGCTTGCTGTAGTTGATGACCCTATGGTTACTAGCGCGTGAACTCCATAGCTCGATCATTTGGGCTGCATATTTGGTGAAAATTCTACCATTTTCTATATTCTTCAATGCCTTCATTCGCTTTTACATGAAGTACTCGACGTAGTTGTAGAACGTTTTCTTCACCAAAGCAGTCATAAATAACCCCTAAGCCCCCTTCAATACAAAGTTATAGCTTTTGAAAACATTGGACGTCATATACCCAAATCGATAGCAGCCATCATAAGCTAGTGTCCATATATCCAATGACACGTCATCAAACCAGTTTAAAGCATCTGGCAAAATCATCCCTACTTGCTCCATCACATAATTCAACTTGTGAGATTGTGCTTGCAACCCGTTGTATGTCACCAACTTCTTGCACTTGGTGTTTTTATGTGCCTAGTTGAAGTTGCTTGTAACGTGTGGGAGGTAGAACTGCCACATTGCAAATGGAGGCCGCCATCTATTCGCTGCTTCTCGGACTGCTGATTTGATGCCTATGTGTCTGTTCGATATGAGGCAAACAATTTCACAATTTTCACGCTCGTCGACGACATATTCCTTTTGTTTTTGCAAAAACCAACCCCATGTCTCAGTTGTCTCCTGATCAACCAGAGCGAATGCCAACAGAAGTATATGATTGTTGCCATTAACACTACAAGCAACTAGCAACTTGTGGGTTTACTTCCTATACAAAAAGGTGGCATTAATGGTAACAACAGGTTTGAGGAATCTCCACACTGTAATATATGGCCCGAAGGCCTAGAATACCTACTTTAAAGTGGACACACTAGGGGTACTCGATCTGCTCCACCCCCAATCTATTTGTGTTCTAGGATTTTTATTTTCTATTGTATTGAGAAGTTTTGGGAGTTCATCGTAAGACGTCTCCTAGTTCCCATACATGAACTTAATGGCACTTTTTTTCCCTCCCAAATCCATCTCCTGCCAATCCTATAGCCAAATTCCTATTCAACAACAAAAGTCAGCTCAACTACTTTCATATCAGGATTTTCCCTAATAAGATTTACAAATCGGCTGACAAAGAGATTGCAATACAACCGTGGGTAATCTTAATTAATCAGTGGGTTTATTGTATGAGTGTGGACCATCGAATCTTGTCACCACGAACATGCCCTTTAACTTCTTTTTTTGGGCCCTAAGCTTCCATTTACAACCATCGTCCCTTCTTAAATAATAAACAAACTATAGCAGTGGCTGGACTCTACAACAGTGAAGTTGTAATGATTCTTCACATAGTAAGACTTCATTGCTTGAATGACATTTGCTTTTGTCCTGAATTTCATGCCCCTATAAAAATCGTCATTGCTGCTCGAACCACTGCAAATATCGATTTGCTCATACTCGAAATAAATGTAATCACCATTGCCCCCATAATTATAATACGGAACATGATCTTTAACTGGCATGATAAGTGGTTCAACCTGCTTTGCTCAATATATTGGTTGTCTTGAGTAGGTATGTACGGTTGGAGACTCTTCTTCCGCTACTTCATCCCCTTCGTTCTCACTCTCTTCATTTTCCTCATTAGAACTCTCCTTGTTATTGCTGTTCTCCTGCTCAACACCCATTTCACTATCGCCGTCAATTGTGACCTTCGCTCCCACATGAACCATATACGGATCCAGTATCTCTGGTTGCTGTACCACTAGAGTAACTGCTTTATCTATTTCATCCTCATCGTTCACTTCCATGGGGGTTGGAATTGAGGATTAAAATGTTGATGGCTCTAGCTGCATTTCTACAATGTGATGTGACGACTGTGGCCGATTGCTTGTATCAAATGTTTGCCTTATCAAGGAACCTCCTAAATTGTCAGAAATTCTAATGAATAATTGTTGTATGCTACGATCTTCATATGCTTTAGTTGTTTCAAGGAAATTTTCAACATCTTCGTCGTCTCTGATTGCCATCAATGCATAATATGTATTGTCCCTATGGAACATAGGATGCCTATGAATTATCTTAACCCCCACTTCGGTTGGATCAACTCCGATGCTACGACATATTATGTATAAAAATTTGTTGTACCTGACTTTTTCTTCATTTTCAACTTCTTTACTAGATCCTTATCATACTCCAGCCCTTAATTACCGATCACAATATTTCCAAATGCATAGATTATCAATTTCACGTAATCAGCTATTTCCCTCCTATTAATAGTATATATAAATTATAAGCTTTTTAATAAATATGACAATTTCCATTAACGAAATTCTAAAATTTTTAACAAAAAAAATTAATTTTCCATAATATTTCAAATATTAAAAATTTTCCCCATTATTGGCGAATGATTTTTTCCTAAAAATTCATTAGATGTTTTCTTTTAATAAAATTTTTGCTATTAAAAATTCCAACCATTTCTGTGTCATTTTACAACACTACAAAAAAAAATTTCACATTTCAGATATTACAAATTTTCATCACAATAATTTTATTATAATTAAAAAAATATTTATATAAAAAATTTTCAGAATAATGTTTAAAAACAAAATTACCTATCATTTATCATTTTAATTTTGATTTCAATTTTAATTTTAATTGTAATTTTAATTTTAATTTCAATTTCAATTTTTGTTTGATTATTTCCAAACAAATTTTCTTTCAAATATTTGTTTAAAATTATTTTTTAATTATATTATTCCACTAAATTTTTCTAAATTTTCGTATAATACTACAACGATTATTCCATATTCTATATATTTCACTTTCTTTACAGCATTTAATCCTCATTTTAATAGAAAAATTAATATTACTTGTTATGCATATTACATCTATACAAATAATATTTAATAAATTATAATCTAACAATACCGAGTAATCTTTTTTTATAAAATACACAATTATACTAACATTTTTCTAAAATCTTACATTAAATACAAGCATAGATAAAAAACTTTAATACAAATAAAAAACTTCAACTTATTTTTAATTTGAGTTCAACTTATTTACAAATCGAGTTCAAGTAGCTTGTAGGTAGCTCGACTTATTTATAACCCTACTTCTCACCCTTCTCAGACCACTCACTAATTCCAAATCAAGTCGACATAAGCTTTTGCCTTATTAGTCCATGAATCATCCAGTTATTGATGCCCAATCTAATGGTAGTTAAAAGGCAAGGCTACTAGTGATAATGGATTTTTTTTTTTTGTTACACAAAAGTGCTTGTTGGCTAGTTTTACATGATTAGAAAGGAAAGAGTGTGAGGGAAAAAAAAAATTGAAAAGAAAGAAAATGAAGAGAAAAAATTAATATTTTACATTATTTAGAAAACAAAAGGAATGAAAGGAAATGAATTGGGTAAAAAGTTGATTTTTTTTTTTAATTTGAAGATAAAATTATTAAATAATCCTTTATAAGTAATAGCTTGTTCAAAATATAGCATGTATAAAGGGTAAATTAGTTATTTCAATAACTTTCCCCCCATACTTCACTCTAATAATAAAAAATTAAAATTTTCATTCCTTCCTAAATCTTTTCTTCTCTTTCCACCCTTCCAAACATTATGTCAAGTTCTAGTTCTTAAATTTAAACATTTTTTTTTTTTTTTGGAGCCGTGGACCCAATCCACCTCGACTTCTAACCGATCGACTGGTAGTGGATAATAAGTCCTTGTGTCCTAAATTACATGCTTAAATGAAAAGTACTTCTACTTCGTATGTAATGAAGAATTATTCTTGCTTGTTATTAGTACGAGGTTGCAGTCAATTAATATTTACATATTCTAGTACCTTTACGAGTCTGTTGACTACAAGTGATGCAATAAAGCAAGTGGGAAGATCTATTATTCAATATATTTTGATGTGTATGATATTTTATGGCTAGATTGAAAGCTCATTCAAGTAAAATAGCAGGGAAGGTTCATCCACTTGTCAATGGTGACTAGTGCTTGTCAATGCAGTTGCCAGCTTCTTTCCCAACAAAACTTCGCATAAAGTGAAAAAAGGTTTTTATGCTCCGTAAAAGAGGCTGACAGGGCAAAAGTGAAATCAGATCTGTTTTTATTTTTGCTCCTTTTGTTGAGAATGTGTTTGACAAAGCTGTTTCGATTCCATTTCTCTATCGTGTACATGAAGTGCGATGGTATCGCACGTAGAATGGTTAATTGATTATTCTTGGTTTGTATTTGTATATATAATACGAAATATTGGATTAAATGTATGTCATATAGGAATTGATGTAATTTATTATGTGCATGGTTATTATATAAGAAGACTTGTGTCGTTTAAGCTTTACTAACATGTACGGGTATAATGATATAGACAAATAATTATAAATTTATATATATATTGATTTACGTTTTAAATTTATACAAGATTTAAATTTTTACAGTATGAAAGATAAAAAAATAATTAAAAAATAAAAATTATATTTTGATGGGTAGTGATTGAACATTGACGAGTGCTAATCGACAACCCACTATTAAGAGTTAGGGTATTATGGTCGATCACTATCGATTGCATGGACAGACTCATTATGGAGTTAGAGAAAGGAAAATTAATTATTAAAAGATATTTAAATAGGAGAAAGAAATATATATTATATGTATATTATAAAGAGCAATCCTTAACAAGATATGACAAAGTGGTTAAGTATTTTGACTTATAAAACAAGTGGTCATTATTTCAAATTCCATACAAAGGGATTCCATAAAGAGCAATTCCTAAAAGGCATTTAATGTTTTGTTTATATTGAGTATTATAAAGTACTATAGGTGCATTTATCAACAAAACTTTTCGTATGTAAAAGATATAATATAATTGCAATAAATAAATATTTCTTTATGAATAATTCTAATATTGTAAGTTTGAGGTTGTCATTGACCATCACGGGGCATGGTTAACTGCAAATGCTATTTGATAATTAGTAGAGACCGATACATATTTTCTTATTGATTATATAATTTTTTTTTATTAGGTTAGGGTTTTAAGACTTCCTCAAACTTCATATATATGCTATTGTGTGTATTAATAAAAGTTAATACTAGAGAGAGACATGAAAGTTGCTTGAAGAAAAGCTTTAATGATTTTAATATGTCAAGTGAATAAATTAGTGATGGATAAGTATTAATAACGTTCTAATATGTGTAAAGGAGTAATTTTTATTACAGGATAAAATTCAAAATCTTCCTTTGTAATACTATTTAACAAGTATTTATAGGTTAGGAACCCTAAAGTTAGTAAGGAAACTGAATAAAATAAAATATGAAACTAAATCAATAAAAACATATATATTTTTTAATTTAGACACAATATTAAAATAAGAGATTTTGAATGGTATAATAATTTATTTAAAGTCAAAATCAACTTAAATAAGTCTTTATTAACATATTATGAATCCTATAGCTCTTCATAAGTAAAAAATTATGAAGCTTTAATTAAGTCTTTTTCTTGAAACACTCAATTTTGATAGCTTTTGACATGTTCAAAACATTATTTCTGAATGCCTATTGGGTCATAGCTTCTAGTTCCAATGTCGTGTTCTAGAACTTCCGATTCTTTTTATTCTATAGCTTTTGGTGGTGAAGTTATTTCATAACTTATAAACTTAACTCATCCACATCAATATATAATATACATAAAACTCACAAGTCTAAATAGGAGTTTGAGTTTCGTTCGTTTAGATAAACAAACTTTATTTTAATTTGAGTTCAACTTGTTTACAAATCGAGTTCAAGTAGCTTGTAAGTAGCTCGGCTTATTTATAACCTTACTTCTCACCCTTATTAGACCACTCACTAATTCCAAATCAAGTCAACACAAGCTTTTGCCTTATTAGTCCATGAATCATACAGTTATTGATGCCCCATCTAATGGTAGTTAAAAGGCAAGGCTACTAGTGATAATGGATTTTTTTTTTTACTTATGCAAAAGTTATTTATGCTATTTTGTGTATTAATAAAAGTTAATACTAAAGAGAGACATGTAAGTTGCTTGCAGAAAAGCTTTAATGGTTTTAATATGTCAAGTGAATAAATTAGTGGTGGATAAGTATTAATAACGTTCTAATATGTAAAAATATAAATAATATATTAGTATCAATAAGTATTTTTTCAATCGTTAAGGGATTTAATTGTGAAAAAGTTATGTGAGCGTTGTATCATGTTATTACATTTGTGGATTGTTTGAGTCTTGTGGTTTTTCAACTTGACTCCATGTTAAATTCTTATGTGTTATGTTATTTTTTTTTCTACTTGTTTATTTTTTATGTATGCATTTTGTGATTGACAAAATAAATCTAGATGAGATCCTTTAACAAAATGATATCATGGTTGCACGTGTGCACACATACACATGTATATGGAGGTGGAGAGAGAGAGAGAGAATTGGTCATGTGTAGAAAAGTATGTTAAGCTCCCGAGTATAATTTTATAGTCTTATAACTTTTGAAAATATGCATATAGTTCCTTAACTCTCACTAAAAGGATCATATAAAGAGCTAAAAAAGCACTTTAGTAATTGTTTAAGATATATATTTTAAATATAAAGAGCTAAAAAAAACTTTTAAAATTTAGAAATTTATTTACACCTAACAAATAGTTTTGAGATGTGTTGATAGGTTATTTTAGGTAAGGTTTCCTAACCTAGGTCGGCTAGCTTAGTATCATAGATATGGGCATCTAGGGTTAGGTTAGCCACCCTAGTGCAAAGTTCAAATGAAGACAGATGATAAGAGTTAGATAGATAAAGAAAGTCAATGTCCTGTAACTTTCCTCATTATTCTTAGTCAAATCTAGAGTCTAAGGGAAGATATTAAGAAATTTATTACCTTTCTTATCTAGTTTGGCCATTTTTTTATAAATATAACAAAATACCTTCTAGTAAAGAGGCAAAATTTTACAATTTTATGCTAATATTTGCTTCTTATTATTAAGATTCATTCATAAACATTAAGCTAAGTGTCAAAATGGTCGCATTAAAATTATATTCAATGTCCTCTTAGCTCATTTTTCTTATCTTATACATCCTAGCAAGAATTCAATAACACCATGATGTATTTACAATTTGTGTGAAAAGTTAATTATAAGGGTGGGGTAGTGAGTGGCCAGGGATGTAGCAAAATGTCTACATTGTGCAAACCGCAGATCATTAACAAATAGCAAACATAATGTGGGCATGTAATTCATAATTTGATATGTAAGAAGCGTGGCAAACAAAAGCACAAAGGTTTTCGAGTGGAGAGAGGTGGAGACAGAGAAGAGAAGGGCTGAACCATGGATTGGTGGCAGATAAAATCACGCTTTTCCAATCCACGCGTGCCCCGGTCTTTTCTATCATCCCCAGTCTCTGTCTCTGTCTCTGCTCCATGGGTTCATTACCCAAGAAGCCACCCTCCCTTTCTAGCCGTTTTATAAAGGTCAGCCTCTTCCATTAATATCCTGTTCTGTTGAAATAAGCTCCAAGCAGCCCCCCAAAGCGCTAAGTTTTGTTTTGTATTTTTTTTTTTTTCCCTGGTCCGGTGCCTGCTAGATTTGTGCATTGAAGAAGACATATACACAATGTACGTCACTCCTCTCTTTCTCTCTTTAACGCATGTTATGTATAAAATTTTCCAGTTCTTATGCTCGGTGTCTTCATTCGTTTTCCTCACCAATAACTTGTTATTTAAAGGAAACAAGTTCTTTTTTTCTTTTAATTTTTTTTATAGATAACAATATATAGTTGAAGCGAATACGAATGAACATATCATTCCTCTTTGCTTGTTTATATTTTTGTTTCTTTTTTTTTTTTTTCAATGATAGCTTATTACTCCAATTTGAGACTAACAAAATGTAGGCATTTTAATGAAGTGTAGATGGTTGAGGTACGAGTGCTAAATCTAGATTGTGAAGGATGTGCCGCAAAGTTGAAAAGAGCTCTCTACAAGCTCAAAGGTAAGTATATAACATCTATTTAACATACATGCATTGCAGGCTTTTTTTTTTTTTAGGGGGTTCCTATCCACAATATGTCAACAATGCATTTAAAGGTCAATTTATATGGAAATGAGTAGAAAATGGTAAATACAAGAGAAATGGAAGCAAATATAAATCCTATTTTGTAATGGAAGTAAACAGGAAAGTCAAAGTAAATTTTTTCTTTTCCGCTGTTTAATTAGATAGAAGTAGGTGAAAATGAAAAAAAATTGTATCTTAATCCTACAAAAATATATTTGACTTTATATTGATAAAAATCAATGCACCGTAGCTTTATTGAAATTTTAATTCACTTCTACTCATTTAAGAAAAATAAAATGCCACAAGATTAGAAAATCTCATGGGCCAGAAGAAAGCCCACCTGGAAACCTTTTGCCAGCGAAAAGCCCATATATAGGAACGCGCTGGTCTGCACTATACTACAAAGCCGAACATTGGAAGATCCTGTTTCGACGTGTATGCTTAATAAATTAAACCCTCTTCTTTTCCTATAAACTCAAAATAGTAAAAAGAAAAAAAGAAAAGAAAAGAAGAGATAACCAACACTATACTTGTATAAAGTTTTGGATTTCATCACTAAAATTTAATTTCTTTATCTTATTTTATATTTTGTAATTATGTTATAACCAAACACTATAAGAAAAATTGTAAGCAGGAGTAGAAGAGGTAGAGGTGGACATGGAGATCCAAAAGGTGACAGTGAGGGGTGATGCATATGCCTTGGATGAGAAGAAGGTGTTGAAAGCAATTAAAAGGGCAGGCAAAGCAGCAGAGCCATGGCCATTCCCAGGACATTCTCATTTTGCATCCTTTTACCAATATCCACCTTACGTTGTCAGCCATTACTATGATACTAACAGAACTGCTAGCAATGCTCACACGTTTTTCCACACTCCTGCACTTTACTCCGTCGCAGTTGCATCCGATGCGGCTATCGCATCGCTCTTTAGTGATGATAATCCGCATGCTTGCAGCATCATGTAATCGGAAAACAATTTTTAGATTTATGTTCTTGCTTGTTCTAAGACCGAATCCGCGTGATTTTGTAGAGAAGTTTATTAGATTTTCCCTTTTCATCATCATCATCATTTTTTTTACGGCTTCTCTACTCTACATATTAGAGTGTTATGTACTGAGCAATCATGAGTTGTTATAAAAGTACTGTAGGTCTTGTTTCTCGTTTCTTCAAGTTATATTGGACTCGTTTAATGCTTTGATTGATAATTACGAGAGAGAGGTTTTGCTAAAAGAAGAAAAAAAAATTGCTATTTATACTACTTTCAGTGAGAGTTTTGCAAGTTTAGACTCATAACTACGATATATTTTATAAGTTTATTGGGTTTATCTCTGCATTTGTCTAATAGTTTTAAAATTTCGACTTACTATTATTCCCCCATTGTATAAGGAGAAAGAAGAGGTGCTATGTAACAATTGCACAAAATTGTATCCACTTTTAGTACTTCCTTTGGTCAAATGGACATATTAGATTTGATGGGAAAGGAGGAATTCGTCCAAGCCTCAAAAGGACTTCTCGAATGTATGTTAGATCCATATAGCATTAAATTGGGGAAGGATATTCCCACAAGCATATGAGAAAGGTAAATGTATATAGGTAGAAGAAAAATTGCCTTTTATTTTGAACTACAGATAGTGCATCGATCTCTATGTACACATGAGATACAATGTTTGTCCCCCCTAGTTGCAATCCTAGATTTTTAGCTGATCCTTTGAATCTTAATTCTAAGGAAACATTATGGTATCAAAATTCCTTGGTCAAATAGCAATATTGATTTAGTGTGGATAAAATCGTAAAATTTTAAAGCGTTTGTATATTTTTTTTACAACTTTTAGAAACATACTTATAAACTTTTAAACTATTATTAAATTTTAAAATTTTACTATTAATATTTTATTAATAATAGTTTTAGGATTTTAGCGATATTTATATAAGATATACATGTATATTTACAGTTATTGAAAATTGTAATCACACTTTAAGAAGTAAACTTTATCTGAATCAATAATTCTATGAGAATATTCGTGGTTGTACGTGATATTAATCTTGGAACTCGAAGATTCACGAAGGAGGCGGTAGATTGTAGGAAGAAATGATTAACTGAAAAAAGCAGTCAAAGACTATGCTCGCCTCAATTATTTATACTACTTTTTTACCAGAAGGTAAAAATAATTTCATTGATTTGGAATAGGTATATGACGGGAAAGTCAAATCGGTAATAGAGATGGGCTTGAAAAAGAAGGCATGCTTTTCCAATCCAGCGAATGGCCCGGCTGCTTTGACTACAACTTTTATTTAAGGCCATTCAATAACATCACCAGGAATATGATAGCATCGCAATTTGTCAAGAGAGGAAATCCAAATTTTCATTTTGGGGGCGTGTGATTGACGCAATCAGATAAATCTGATCCACGAAAATAAACAAAGGTTAATGGAGATCTTTTGTTAAGAATTCTAGATAATGTTGAAGTAACATCACAAAGAACTGAAGAGAAAAAAATGCATTCACGCTTTTTATTCATGACTTTGTAAAGCTTATTATATAGGTAGAAACATAACAAATAAACTAGAAAAATCAGACACGATAGCCTAGAACTTCTGCTAAAGAAAGACCACAACAAAACACGTTGCTGACTATAACCGAAATGCTAAAGACTAGGACAAATTTGACTAAATGGCAACTGTAAAAATAATTGACAGATGGCTTTTATTTCAACATCCTCCCTTAAACTAATGTTTCTGGAAACATTAATTTAGCAAAGCTTAAAGTCTTCAATACTGCACATGCCAAGTAAATTCCTAAGCTTCTTAAATGTAGGAACTTTGAGGGGCTTTGTAAACAAGTCAGCAACTTGATCCTCACTTCTGTAGTAAATGAGATCAATTTTCCCATCTCTTGTAAGGTCTTCGAGAAAATGGAACTTCACATCTATATGTTTGCTTCTCCCATGTAGAACACGATTTTTGGACAACTTTATGGCTGAATTGTTGTCACAGTAGATCGTTGTTGCCTCTTGCTGCTTGTACTGCAATTCGGTAACAATATTTCTTAGCCAAATTGCTTGAGTGGCACATGAAGTAGCAGCTACAAATTTAGCTTCAGTTGTTGATAAGGTGACAATTGGTTGCTTCTTTGATGATCATGATACTGCCCCTGACCAAGCATAAAAGCGTAGCCCGAAGTACTCTTCCGATCATCTGAATCTCCAGCATAATTACTGTTAGAAAATCTAATTAAGCTAGACTTTTCTGCTTTTTTATAGAACAACCCAAAATCAGTAATTCCCTTCAAGTACCGAAAGACCCTTTTTGCAGCTAGTAGATGAGATTCCTTTGGACTCTCCATGTATCTGCTAATAAGGCTTACTGCATGCATGATATCTGGCCGTGTTGCTGTCACATACATCAAACTCCCTACAATTTGCTTGAAGAGAGTGCTATTAGTCCTCTTTCCTTCAGGATTCTTTGTAAGCTTCAATCCAACATCTGATGGTGTAGAGACAGGATTGCAATTGCTCATCTGAAACCTATCTAAAATTTCTTGCACATATTTCTTTTGAGAAATAAATATTCCACCATCAGATTGCACTATTTCTATGCCAAGAAAATAATGCAACTTTCCAAGATCAAACATATCAAACTCAAGCATCATTGACTTCTTAAAATTCTCAAACAAGACACTATCATTTCCTGTATAAAGCAAATCATCTACATATAAGCATACCATCAGCATTTTCCCTCCATCTTCACACTTTATATATAGAGTATGCTCATATGGGCATTTTTGAAAACCTTCCCTTTGAAAATATGCATCTATACGACTATACCAAGCTCTAAGTGCTTGTTTTAGTCCGTATAGAGCCTTTTTCAATTTATAAACTTTATGTTCTCCACCAATTTTAACATAGCCAAGAGGTTGCTCTATAAATACCTGTTCCTGTAAGTCTCCATGAAGAAAAGCCAATTTTACATCTAACTGATAGATGGGCCATGAGTTTTGAGCAATCAATGCAATTATCGATCTAATTGTGTCAAGCCGAGCAACAGGGGCAAAAACTTCTTTGTAATCCACTCCGAACTCTTGTTTGTAACCCTTTGCCACTAGTCGCTCTTTGTACTTGTCAACTTCCCCATTCTCTTTCAATTTTGTTTTGTAGACCCATTTTACATCCATCTTTTTGTGCCCTTCTGGAAGATTAGAAAATTCCCATGTATCATTCTTTTCAATTGCTGCAATTTCATCATCCATTGCAAGTCTCCATTTTGCTTCTTTGACAGCACTTTCAAAATTTATTGGATCACAATATGAAAATAGAGCAAAATAAGTGAGAGGATCTTTTGATTGGTCAAGTCCAGTTACCTCATAATTTGACATCCATGCTGGCCTTCTACGAACTCGGGGAGAATGTGAATTATCCATTTCAATTTGCTCAACCAGTGCCGGTGTAGGTTTAGGAATGACAACATCTGTTGGAACATATTGTTGGGGCTGATTTGTGTCTTCACCATTTTCCCCATCAAAGCTTGTTGGAATCTGCTCTCCAGTAACAACTTTGTTCCATGACCAGAATTGATTTTCATCAAAAACAACATCTCGACTAATCAAAATTTTCTTAGTGCTTGGATTATAAATGATGAGGACATCGTAACTGACACGGGTTGATATGGGCGTGGCTATTACAAGCACGGTCGTGTATGATGTCAAGGAGCTTTCAGAAACACACACGGCTGCACGCACGGCCAGAAGGCACGGCCGTGTGATATACCAGGATGAGTCCTAGACACGTACACGGCCTCTTACACGGCTAGGAGACACGGTCGTGTACTCTGTCAGGATCTCACCCAAAAACATGCACGGTCTCCATACACGGCCAGGGAACACGACCGTGTATTATGTCAGAAATATTCCCAGAAGCTTACACGGCCTGAATACACGACCGTGTACATGCTAGATGACGAACGTGTATACTTATATTTATTTCCACATGTACATATTTATTTCCCTTTTTACATGTTTACCTGAGGAGTATAAATAGATATTAGGTCATTTTAGGGTGAGGCATTTTCAATATTCTATACACACTTTTTAGAGACGAGTTTCTCTATGTTTTTCGATTGTGCGCAATTGAAACTTATTGAAGAATAAACTCAGATTCCTCTTTGTTTATTCTAGAGTTCCAATCCTAGAATTGGTCTCGGATTTACGTTTTCCTCGCTGAGTCAGTTGGTATCAGAGCAAGGCAAATTCCTGCAGAGATGTCGGCTAACGATGGTGTTGACGGCGATCGCGTTCTCAACCTTGATCGGGATGCGGAAGTCCAAGGAGTCAATCAATAGGCTCCAAGGACGGTGGTCGAAGCCATGGAATAGAGACTTGGGTGTGTAGAGCAGCGTCTGGAAGACCTGGTTGCGCGTTTCGACGCTATGGTGATGGGCCACAATAGGAACAGGGATGTTGTTGGGAATCGACCGGGAGTAGCAGTCGCTCGCGACGGTCTTATCAATGAACTTGTTGCCGTGAATCAATGGAACTGAAGGCTTGATGAAAGTTCCTCTGAGGAAGAGGGTGAATTTCTGCAGAGGAGGGGACAACCACCGAGAAGGGGTGGCGTTGGTGGTGGTAGGTACCGCGGGGTGGATGACCGAATTGATCAGGAGTATGGTGGCGGATATCGATGAAACCACTAGGGACTCGATCATACTGATGGCGGTGACTTCTGTCTCAAGGTAAATATTCCATCCTTTAATAGTAATCTAAATATAGAAGATTTTTTGGACTGGCTTGCAGAAGTCGATAGGTTCTTCGATTATATGGAGGTACCTGAGGATAGAAGGGTAAGGTTGGTTGCTTCTAGCTGAAAGGAGGGGTGTCTGCATGGTGGGATCGTTTGCAGAACCGTAGGCAAAGAGAGGGGAAGCAACCTATAAGAACATGGTACCGCATGAAAAATCTGTTGCAGAGGGATTTCCTACCACTCGACTATGAGCAAATCCTTTTCTAGCAGTACCAACGATGCCGTCAAGGGCAAAGGACGGTGCATGAGTACACCGCCGAGTTTATGAGGCTGGTAGAAAGGAATGATCTGAGGGAGACTGAGGGTCAGCAGGTGGCACGATTTGTAGATGGATTGAAGCCCCAAATTAGGGATAAGATAGGGTGACGATGTTCAGAACCATCAATGAAGCAAAGAATTTGGCCCTTCGAGCTGAAATGATGATCCAAGAACAGAGTGCAAGGTTAGGTGGAGGCAAGAGAAACTATGTTTATGATAATCTTGGCAGTAGCAGCAAGGTGGTTGGCGAAAGGACTAGAGGAGTCGTTGAGAAACCAGCGGGAAGCATGGAGAGAAAAGAGGACAAAGTTGAGGGGAAGAAACCTCTTGAGAGCAAAGAAACCCCGAGGCAAAATAATCCATATGCCAAACCAATTTTGGGAAAATGCTATAGATGTAATCAGCCGGGACACCGATCCAACGAACGCCCGAATCGACGGGCTATAAACATTGTCGAAAGGGAAGAAGAGGAGGAATTGTGCTGTGAGCCGGATGGTGACGATGATTACTATGATGAGGCTGATGATGCGATGGAACCAAATTATGTAATCAGGAGGATGATGCTAGCACCGAAATAAGAGGGTAGTTCACAACGACACCAGCTGTTACGCACTAGGTTCACGATCGGTGGGAGAGTGTTTGACTTAATTGTTGATAGTGGGAGCTGCGAGAACATCATCGGAAAAGAGGTTGTGAAACGACTCCAACTACCGATAGAGAAGCATCCGAATCCTTACACCATAGGATGGATTAAGGCAGCGGAGCGAATCGAGGTGAAGGAGAGGTGTCGGGTTCCCTTTTCGATAGGAAAGTATCGGGATGAAGTATACTACGACATTGTTGATATGGATGCTTGCCATTTGTTATTCGGACGGCCTTGGCAGTTTGACGTGGATGCCCAACATGCCGGGAAAGAAAACAAATATAGATTGGAGAAAGAGGGCGTGAAATATATGTTGCTACCATTGACGGATAAGCGACCTAAAACCCAAAGAGCGGAAGGAAAATCTTTTCTAATGATCACTCAGTCAGAAAAGAAGATGACCGAAGATATTAAAGAATCCCATTTGATGCATGCTCTGGTAGTGAAGAATGTAGGAGAGGACGTGGGTAGTGTAGAGGCTCCGGAGGAAGTAAAAGGGGTATTAGAAGAGTTTAAAGAGGTAGTGCCGGAAGACTTACCAGAAGGGTTGCCTCCATTGCGAGACATCCAGCACCACATCGACTTGGTGCTTGGAGCTAGCCTTCTTAACCTCCCTCACTATTGGATGAGCCCCCAAAAGACGGAGGTCCTACAGGAGAAGGTCCAGGAACTACTAGATAAAGGATTCATTAGGGATAGTATGAGTCCATGTGCCGTCCCAGCGCTGTTGACGCCCAAGAAGGATGGGAGTTGGAGGATGTGTGTGGATAGCCGTGCGATCAACAAGATCACAATTGGGTATAAATTCCTAATCCCTCACATTGAGGATATGTTGGACAGGCTGAGTGGAGCGGTAATCTTCTCAAAAGTGGATCTTAGAAGTGGGTATCATCAAATTCGGGTCAGACTTGGGAATGAGTGGAAGACTGCTTTCAAGACAAAGGAAGGGTTGTACGAATGGTTGGTTATGCCATTCGGCCTCAGCAACGCACCGAGTACCTTCATGCGCGTGATGAATTAGGTAATTAAACCATTCATAGGTCGGTTCGTAGTTGTATACTTTGATGATATCCTAGTATATAGCAAGACTAAGGATGAGCACCTAATGCATTTGAAGAGCGTATTGGCTGTGTTAAAAGAAAATAAGCTCTACGCCAATCTCAAGAAGTGCATATTCATGTCACAAAGGCTGCTGTTCTTAGGTTTTGTAGTGAATGGTGAAGGTATCACAGTGGATGAGGATAAGGTAAGGGCCATTAGAGATTGGCTCACTCCCAAAACCATTACCGAGTTGAGAAGCTTTCTAGGGTTGGCTGGATTCTATAGACGTTTCATACAACATTTTAGTATGGTTGCTGCCCCATTGACTGAGTGCCTGAAGAAAGGGAAGTTTCAATGGGATGGGGAAGTTGAGTTTGGATTTGCGGTGCTTAAAGAGAGATTGTGTAGTGCGCCGATGTTGGCCTTACCAGACTTTGACAAACTATTCGAGGTCGATTGTGATGCCAATGGCGTGGGTATTGGCACTATGCTATCTCAGGAGAAGAGACCCGTGGCCTTCCATAGTGAGAAGCTCTGTGAAGCCAGGAGAAACTGGTCCACTTACGATAAAGAATTCTATTCCGTGGTCAGAGCCCTGAGGATGTGGAGAGCACTACTTGGTTGGAAAGAGTTTATCCTATACTTAGATTGTGTCGCCCTGAAACACCTGAGTAATCAGACCCGCATCTGCAAAGATATGCATGCCAGATGGATACAGTTTCTGCAAAAATTTCCATTTCGCCTGATGCATAAATCTGGGGTCCAGAACAAGGTGGCAGACGCATTAAGTAGAAGGGCGGATTTGTTGGTCACCATGAGGGCTAAAGTGGTAGGCTTTGAACAGTTAAAGGAATTGTATGAAGAAGACGCGGATTTCAGAGCTATATGGAGAAAATGTACCAATCAGGAACCCAATGATAGTTACTACATCCTGGAGGGTTACTTAATGAGGGGTAACCAACTTTGTATCCCCGAATCCTCTTTGAGGGAGAAATTGATTAGAGACCTACATGGAGGGGGATTAGCCGAACATCTAGGGCGTGACAAGACACTAGCAGCAGTGGCTGCAAGATACCATTGGCTTCAGTTGAGAAGGGATGTAGGGCGAATCGTGCAACGGTGTTACATCTGTCAGACATCCAAAGGACATTCTCAAAACACTAGGTTGTACACTTCGCTACCAGTACCTAAGCATATTGGGAGGACCTATCCATGGACTTCATGTTAGGTTTGCTTCGTACTCAACGAAGTGCTGACACTGTTTTTGTGGTTGTAGATAGGTTTTCCAAGATGGCTCACTTCATTCCTTGTAGGAAGACGACTGATGCACAAGGCGTTGCTAAGCTATTCTTTAAGGAAGTGGTCAGGTTGCACGGGGTTCCCAAGTCAATCACTTCTGATAGAGATACCCAGTTTCTTAGCCACTTCTGGAGAACGCTATGGTACATGTTTAATTCTTCCCTCAATTTTAGTAGCACAACCCACCCTCAAACCGATGGGTAGACAAAGGTGACAAACAAGACCCTTGGAAATTTGATACGAAGCATCTGTGGAGAGAAACCGAAACAATGGGACTTGGCACTCTCTCAAGCCGAGTTCGCTTACAACAATTCCATCCATAGAACTATTGGGAAATCGCCTTTTTCAGTGGTCTATACCAAGGCACCTTCTCATGCCTTGGATTTAGTTTCCTTGCCCAGGGGTGTTGAAACCAATGTTGCTGCTAAACACCTGGTGGAACAATACCACACGGTGGCATCTGATGTGAAAGAGTAAATTGAGAGGGTTAATGAGCAGTATAAGAAAGCCGCAGACAAGCATCGGAGGAAGAAACTGTTCGAGGTGGGAGATCAAGTGATGGTGTTCTTAAGGAAGGAACGCTTTCCCGTGGGCACGTATAGCAAGTGGCAACTAAGGAAGTATGGGCCCTACAATATTGTCGCTAAGATCAATGACAATGCATATGTGGTTGGGCTCCCGAAAAGCATGAAAATCTCCAAAACCTTCAATGTAGCTAGCTTGTCCCCATTCTACGCGGATGACGGACCCCTTTATCTAGAAGAGAACTCGGGGTCGAGTTCTTCATTGGTGGGAGAGAATGATGAGGACATTATAGCTGACACGGTTATACGGGAGTGTTATTACAAGCACGGTCATGTATGATGTCAGGGAGCTTTCAGAAACACATACGGCTGCACGCACGGCCAGAAGGCACGACCGTGTGATATACCAGGATGAGTCCCAGACACATACACGATCTCTTACACGACCGTGTACTCTATCAGGATCTCACCCAGAAACATGCACGGTCTCCATACACGGTTAGGGGACACGACCGTGTATTATGTCAGAAATATTCCTAGAAGCTTACACGGCCTGAATGCACGGCCGTGTACATGCCAGATGACGGACCTGCATACTTATATTTATTTCCACGTATACATATTTATTTCCCTTTTTACATGTTTACCTGGGGAATATAAATAGATATTAGGTCATTTTAAGGTGAGGCATTATTCATTATTTTATACACTTTTTAGAGACGAGTTTCTTTGTGTTTTTCGATTGTGCGCAATTGAAACTTATTGAAGAATAAACTCAGATTCCTCTTTGTTTATTTTAGAGTTCCAACCCTAGAATTGGTCTCGGGTTTACGCTTTCCTCGCTCCGTCAATAAAGCTTGTAAGCTTTTGATTGATCACTAACACCAAGAAGAATGCATTTCTCGCCCTTGTTGTCTAGTTTCTTTCTCTTTTGATCTGGAATATGGCATATGCTACACATCCGAAGATTTTGAAATGATTTATGACTGGTCGACTTGCACTCCATGCTTCCTCTGGAGTTATGTTTTGAACAGCAAATGTGGGACTCCTATTCAGAATGTGAATACTTCAGTTGACTGCTTCAGGCCAAAAGCTTTTTGGAACACCACTACTTGTCAGCAAACTTCGCACCATATTCATAATAGTGCGATTTTTCCTCTTGCAAACGCCATTTTGCTGAGGTGAATAAGCTGTAGTAAGTTGTCTCCTTATGTCAATCCTCTTTCTCAACTAGTGCTTTAAAGCTTTTAAAAGCTTCAAAAGCTTCTACTTTCTCTTGCAAAAAATAAACCTAGACTTTCCGACTATAATCATCAATGAAGGTAATTATATATCTTTTACCTCCATTGGAAGTTGGAGATATTGGCCCGCAAATATCAGAATGAATAAGTTCTAGTGCCTTCTTTGCTCTCTAAGATTTGCCTTTTGGAAATGAATTGTAGTGTTGTTTGCTAACAACACACTCCTCAAAAGTGTTAGATGGGGAAGTAATTTGAGGAAGACCTGTCACCATGTGTTTTTGTTGTAGGGTCTTTAGTCCACCAAAATTGAGATGCCCATAACGAAAATGCCACAACCAAGCTTCATCTCCTTGTTTTGTTGAGAAGCATGATTGTTGTATATTATTGAGATAGAGAGGAAACATTCCATTTGCAGTCATTTTTACTTCGGCAATTAAGCTAAAATTGTCATCTTGAATATGACACACTCCATTCTTTATCAAAATTTCATAACCCTTTTCTTGCAACTGGCCAAGACTCAAAAGATTGGTCTTCAAATTTGGAACATAAAGAACATTAGAAATTATTTGAGAATCATCCTTTTTAGTTTGAATGATCATCTGGCCTTTCCCATAACCGAGACTTTAGAGTTGTCTCCAAATTTTACCGAATCTCAATATGACTCATCTAGAGTGGAGAAAGCTGTCTTGTTTCCACACATTTCATTGCTGCATCTAGTATCTAAATACCACAAATTTTGGCTCACTTCTTCTTCCTTTTCTACAAAATTAGATTGATTTCCACCTTCTCTATTTAAGTTAGTTCGACATTTTGATTTGTAATGTCTATACCTATGGCATCAATAACACTCAACATTCGACTTATTGGGTGTCGATTGCTGGCCTCCACGTCCTCTTCCTTTGCCTCCATCTCTTCCTCTGCCTTGAGTATGTTCATTGTGGTGATGGTTTGAGTCCCTACTGTCATTGTTGCTTCTACCTTGGCCTCGACCTCGACCTCCTCTTGAAGACGAAGTGTGATTTGATGATGCTTGAAGTGCTTGCTCCTCTTTGTCTTCCTGTTGTTTCATTTTCTACTCATGAACTAGTAGAGAACCTTGTAGTTCGTCAATTGACATGAAGTCCAAATATTTTGACTTTTCAATTGAACAAACCACATAGTTAAATTTCAGTGTCATAGATCGGAGAATTTTTCTAACTACAGTCACATCCTCCATCTTCTCTCCATAAACCTGCATCTCGTTGACAATTGCCATTATCCTGGAGAAGAAATCAGAAACCAACTCTCCTGTTTTCATTCGGAGTAATTCGAATTCTTGTCGAAGTGCTTGAAGTTTGATGGAGATATAAGAGACACGGGCTGATACACGGCTTGTTACACGGCCGTGTAGTGATTGGAAGGAACTCACAGAAGCATACACGGCCTCTACACACGACCTGAAGCACGGTCGTGTATTCAATCAGGGTATTCCACAGAAACATACACGGCCTATATACATGGCCGTGCAGAACGGCCGTGTATTCGGTCAGGAACATTCACAGAATCCTACACGGCTTAGAGACATGGCCGTGTATCAAACTGTGTACTGTGCTCGTAACATGCCCAGAAACATACACAGCCTAGAGGCATGGCCGTGTATGCGACAGGTTATAGACGTGTATATCATTATTTATTTCCACGTGTACGCTTAGATTTTCCCCTTTTAGATATTTTACGGGGAAGTATATATACTCTTTTGTCAGACATGTTAGGGTTACGTCTTATTATTATTTTGAAATACATTTCGTGAGAGAATTTTCTCCATTTCTGGGTTGTGCGCAACCAGAGTTTGCATCAAAGAGCTATTCTTTGTTGTGTGAAACCAATCCATATTCGGATTCGTTTCGTCTTCGCTTTCCACGCTGCGTCAGTTGGTATCAGAGCAAGGCTATTTTCTGTGGAGATGTCAACTCATCAAGGCGATGGTAGCGGTCGTGTTCTTGACGATGTTCAAGATGCGAGGTTACAGGGGAACCATCAATGGGTTCCAAGGGCAGAGTTCGACGCAATGCATTAGAAGGTTGGGCGTATGGAACGGTGCCTTGATGAACTGATCGAGCGTTTCGATGCTCTAGTAGTGGACCCCAATAGGGCTGGAGGCGCTGGTAGGAATCCACCACGTGCGGTGGAGGAATTCGGGGGAAGTGTAATTCGACCTGTCGTTGAGAACAGGTGGGGACGTGTGGAGAGTGAGGAATCCAACGAAGAGAGTGATGATACGTACGGGAGTAGGCCACAGCGAGGACGTGGTGGTTATCGGATGGCTCATCATGGAAACCGCCCTAGAGACGACGATTATAGGAGGAACTGTGGGGGCTATGATCAAGGGGACGGCGGAGACCACTGTTTGAAGGTTGACATTCCATGGTTCGATGGCAGCCTCAACATCGAAGGCTTCCTCGATTGGATTGTGGAAGTAGACCGGTTCTTCGACTATATGGAAATTCCCGAAGACCGTCGAGTAAGATTGGTGGCATGCAGGTTGAAGAGTGGTGCCTCGGCATGGTGGGAGAGGCTACAAAGTAGGAGGCAAAGAGAAGGAAAACACCCGGTGAGATCATGGTATCGCATGAAGCAGTTGTTGCAACATGATTTTCTTCCGCCGGACTACGAGCAGATATTGTTCCAACAATATCAGCGGTGCCGCCAGGGACAACGTTCCGTGCATGAGTATACGGTGGAGTTCATGAGATTGGCTGAACGGAATGATTTGAGGGAGAGTGAAGGCCATCAAGTTGCAAGGTATGTGGAAGGACTGAAGCTCCAAATTAAAGACAAAATTGGGGTTACGATGGTGAGGACTCTAGTAGAGGCAAAGAATTTGGCTCTCCGAGCCGAATTAGTGTTGCAGGAACAAGGGAGTAGATATGGAGGAGGACGGAAGGGATATGTAGGAGAAGCTGTGGGTAGTGGTAGTAGGTCGGCATTTGAGAAAGGAAAAACTACACCATACAAACCTACTGAGGACATGACCAGGAGGGAAGAGAAGAGTGAGGGGAAGAAGCCGATGGAGCAGAAGGGAGCCCAGAAGCAAAACAATCCCTATGTCAAACCTATCTTGGCAAGTGTTTCCGATGCAATCAACCGGGTCATCGGTCAAACGAATGTCTTGCGAGGAAAAGCGTAAACATCCTTGATAGGGAGGATGATGAGGAGATTTACTGTGAGCCTGACGGAGAGGGAGAGTATCATGAGGAAGAAGAAGAAGCAACATAACCAACTTATGTGATTCGGCGCATGATGCTAACCCAAAAGCAAGAAGAGATCACGCAGAGGCACCAGTTGTTTCGCACACGGTGTACTATCATGGGGAGGTTGTTTGAGCTAATAGTAGACAGCGGCAGTTGCGAAAACATCATAGGAAGGGATGTTGTGAAACAACTGCAGTTGCCCATCGAGAAGCACCCGAATCCGTACACCATTGGTTGGATTAAAGTAGCTGAAAAGATTGAAGTCAAGGAGAGATGTAGGGTACCGTTCTCAATAGGGAAGTACCGCGATGAAGCGTTCTGCGACATTGTAGACATGGATACTTGCCACATCTTGTTCGGGAGGCCATGGCAATTTGATGTGGACGCGCAACATACGGGCAAGGAGAATGTCTATAGATTGGAGAAGGGGGGTATGAGATATACCTTGTTACCATTGAAAAGGGAAGGACGCGCGAAAGGAAAGAAGGTTGAGAGTCGTTCATTCTTAACAGTCACTCAATCTGAGAAGGAAGTGATGGAAGACCTGAGGGAGTCGCGGGTGGTACACGCCCTCATCGTGAAAGGTGTGATAGAAGGAGAGGAGGAGGTTGATGGAGAAGTACCAGAGGCAGTGAAGAATCTACTGGAGGAGTTTAAGGAGGTGGTTCCAGACGATCTACCTGAGGGGCTACCCCCTTTGAGAGACATTTAACACCAGATAGACCTGGTGCCCGGAGCTAGTCTCCCAAACCTCCCGCATTACAGGATGAGTCCCAAGGAAGCCGAAATTCTGCAAGAGAAGGTCCAAGAGCTTTTGGACAAAGGGCTTATCCGGGACAGCTTAAGTCCGTGTGCGGTTCCAGCCTTGATAACCCTCAAGAAAGATGGGAGCTGGAGGATGTGTGTTGATAGCCGAGCTATCAATAAGATTACCATAGGGTATAAATTCCCTATCCTACGCATCAGGGATATGTTGGATCAGTTAAGTGGTGCTACTATCTTCTCCAAGATAGATTTGCGGAGTGGGTACCACCAAATTCGGATCCGTCCCGGAGATGAATGGAAGACGGCATTTAAGACCAAGGATGGGTTGTATGAGTGGCTAGTGATGCCATTTGGGTTGAGTAACGTGCCGAGCACCTTCATGAGGGTAATGAACCAGGTATTAAAACCCTTCAATGGTCGTTTCATTGTTGTGTACTTCGATGATATTCTAGTATTCAGTAAGTCTGAAGAAGAACATTTTGAGCATCTAAAGTGTGTGTTATCTGCACTAAAAGAGAACAAACTGTTCGCTAATCTTAAGAAGTGCACGTTCATGTCAAGGCGACTGTTGTTCCTTGGGTTTGTAGTCAGTAGTGAAGGGGTAATGGTGGATGACGAAAAGGTGAAGGCGATTAGAGAATGGCCTGTTCCGAGAACTGTTACTGAGTTGAGAAGCTTTCTTGGCCTAGCTAGTTTCTATAGAAGATTCATTAGGCACTTTAGTACAGTCGTTGCCCCATTGACTGAGTGTTTGAAGAAGGGTAAGTTCCAATGGGGCGAAGAATCTGAAATGAGCTTCATGAACTTGAAGCAACGATTGTGTGGCGCTCCTGTACTAGCGCTACCGGATTTTGAGAAGTTATTCGAGGTGGATTGCGACGCCTGTGGGGTTGGAGTTGGTGCAGTACTATCACAGGAAAGAAGGCCAATCGCCTTTTACAGTGAAAAATTATGCGAAGCAAGGAGGACGTGGTGAGGGCCCTTAAAGTATGGGAGCACTATTTGGTTGGGAAAGAGTTCATTTTGTACTCGGACTGTGGGGCTCTTAAACACTTGAGTGGTCAAACCCGGATTAGTAAGGATATGCGCGCCAGATGGATTGAGTTCTTGCAGAGGTTTCCTTTCAGGCTAATGCACAAGTCGAGTGTGCAGAACAAGGTCGCGGACGCATTGAGTAGAAGAGCGGATGTCTTACTTACTTTAAGTGCGAACATTGTTGGTTTTGAGAAGCTAAAGGAACTATATGAGGATGATGGCGACTTTAAGGACACTTGGACTAAGTGTGCCAACAGATAACCTTGTGACGACTATCATATCCATGAGGGGTACTTGATGAAAGGGAATCAACTATGCATTCCTGAATCTTCCTTATGGGAGAAGCTTATCCGAGATCTGCACGGTGGTGGACTGGCGGGACATATGGGTAGAGATAAGACCCTAGCCGCAGTTACTGAAAGATATTTTTGGCCTCAATTAAGGAGGGATGTGTATCGAATTGTGGAAAGGTGCTACATTTGCCAGGTGTCTAAGGGGCAATCCTAAAACACCGGCTTATATGCTCTTCTCCCCGTGCCGGCAAACATTTGGGAGGACTTGTCGATGGACTTTATACTTGGTTTGCCTCGTACCCAACGAGGTGCTGACTCTGTGTTTGTTGTAGTTGACAGGTTTTCCAAGATGACTCATTTTATTCCCTGCAGAAAGACCGCCGATGCACGGGCTATTGCGCGGCTGTTTTTAAAGGAAGTGGTGTGGTTGCATAGGGTCCCAAAGTCCATTACTTCCGACAGAGATAGCAAATTCCTTAGTCACTTTTGGAAGACTCTCTGGTATATGTTTGATTCGTCTCTTAATTACAGCAGCACTGCTCATACCCAAACCGACGGTCAAACCAAGGTAACTAACATGACCCTCGGAAACCTCATCAGAAGTATCTGCTATGAGAAGCCGGGACAGTGGGATCAGGCATTGGCTCAGACTGAATTCGCTTACAATAGTTCCATCCAACGAACTATTGGGAGGTCACCGTTTTCGGTGGTATATACTAAAACGCCACAACATGTGCTGGACTTGATCAAATTACCCAAGGATATGGTGGGCGATTTGGCTGCTAAACATATGGCGGAACAATACCAAACCACTGCCGAGGAAGTTAGACGAAAGATAGAGGAATCCAATACCCGATACAAAGGGGCTGCAGATAAGCATAGACGGAAGAAACTTTTTGCCATGGGCGATCAGGTAATGGTTTACCTCCGAAGAGAGCGTTTCCCTGTAGGTAAATATGGGAAACTTCAACCCATGAAGTACGGACCTTATGAAGTTGTGCATAAGATAAACGACAACGCATATGTCGTACAACTTCCGGAAGATATGAATATTTCTTGTACTTTTAATGTTGCGGACTTATCACTTTTTCACTCCGATGATACGCCTTTATATCCTGACGAGAACTCGGGATCGAGTTCTCCATTGGTGGGAGAGAATGATGGAGATACAAGAGACACAGGCTGATACACGGCTTGTTACACGGCCGTGTAGTGATTGGAAGGAACTCACAGAAGCATACACGGCCTCTACACATGGCTTGAAGCACGACCGTGTATTCGATCAGGGTATTCCACAGAAACATACACGGCCTATATACACGGCCGTGCAGAATGGCCGTGTATTCGGTCAGGAACATTAACAGAATCCTACACGGCTTAGAGACACGGCCATGTATCAGACCGTGTACTGTGCTCGTAACATGCCCAGAAACATACACGGCTTAGAGGCATGGCCGTGTATGCGACAGGTTATAGACGTGTATATCATTATTTATTTCCACGTGTACGCTTAGATTTTCCCCTTTTAGATATTTTACGGGGAAGTATATATACTCTTTTGTCAGACATGTTAGGGTTACGTCTTATTATTATTTTGAAATACATTTCGTGAGAGAATTTTCTCCATTTCCGGGTTGTGCGCAATTAGAGTTTGCATCAAAGAGCTATTCTTTGTTGTGTGAAACCAATCCATATTCGGATTCATTTCGTTTTCGTTTTCCGCGCTGCGTCAAAGTTGCTACCTCTTTGCCTTAGTTGATCCTTGAAACTTTCTCTTCATAGAATCCCAAATATCCTTTGAAGTGTTCTTGGAAAGAATGGTTTCCAAGATTGAGTGGTCAATCGCTTGGAAGAGGTAATTCTTTGCCTTGATCCTTTAACTTCAAGGCTTCAAATTCAATTTTCTGCATTTCTGTCACTCCCGTTGCTGTTTTTGCTATTCCAGATTCAACAACCTGCCAGTACTCTTTGGACCTCAAGAAGTTCTCCATAAGTATGCTCCAATGATCATAGTGACCATCAAAGCGTGGAATTGCTGGCTGTACAAAATTTTCTGTGGCCATGTGTTGCTACTTTTGCTGCTGCAAATCTCTCCCTCACGTGTTTACTCTCGTCTCTGTAACCAAGCTCTGATACCACTGTTGAAGTAACAACACAGAAGAACTGAAGAGAAAAAATGCATTCACGCTTTTTATCCATGACTTTGTAAAGCCTATTATATAAGCAGAAACATAACAAATAAACCAGAAAAATCAGGCACGATAGCCTAGAACTTCTGCTAAAGAAAGACCACAACAAAACATTTTGCCCACTATAACTGAAATGCTAAAGACTAGGACAAATTTGACTAAATGACAACTGTAAAAATAATTGACAGACGACTCTTATTTCAACAGATAAAATATTTAGATTTTCTGCTCTTAAGAGACAAAAAACTGGTAAATTCCTCATAAAATTGATGTGATTTTCTATATAAAATGGAAGATTATAAGTGTCAAAAAATTCATTATTATACGACAAATCTTTACCGTCAAATATGATGTTCAAAAGTTGGAATATGAATTGAAGTTTTCCACGACGAAATACCTCTACTTCTACTTGAAGTTCTTGACCAGGAGCAATCGTTTTCCGTGTATGTCCCTCTCTTCCGAGCTTCAACTTGCTGGCCGGGTTCTTATGCCCCGTAGAACATAGAAATACGTACAAAACATAAAGGTTTGCAATGCTACGAGTTTAGATAAAATCAAAAGAGAATCTAACATTGCCTAAACTAAATACTAGAATGGTCATGAAAATGGAGCTCCTTTCAGTTGTTAATTTACTTATTTATTTATTTTTCCGCCATCAAACTCATATACTTCTTTTGAACAAATATTAAAAAAAAAAAAAATCCGGAATATTGAACTATTTCACTGAGTTTATTATTTAAAAGTCACTACGAGGTGATCTTTTTCTAATGTTTTTGAAACTTCCCATCAAAATACTTTCAAATGGGAAATAAATCGGTAAAAACTGATCAAATGTGTGTTAAATACTAATTTAAATTATATGCTGTTAGACATTGAATTCCAATTGGAGTTAGGAAAGTTGCCTTAAACATGAGGTTTGTAACACTGTCTTGTGTGTACATGTGTGCCATCTCTCTGTCGACAAACGTGTTATTAATATGGTGGATCTGTTGCTAACATGAGCCAAGATGTCCGGAGAGGAATTGCTAATGTAGAATAGTGAAAGTTAGCGCAGTTAATAATGACAAAATGGACACACATAATGTTTTATGGACGATTGGACTAGAAGTTTAATTCTACATAACAATGATGATAAAGCTTTGATTCCATATAATTTAATTTAATTCTACACAATGATGATGATAAAGCCTTAATCCCATATAATTTAATTTTTTAAATGAATAATTTTAGTTTGAACTCTAAATTGAATAGAATCAAATGATTTATTTTAGATTGAAAAAATTGATATAATTTAATTTAATAATTTAAAATAATTAAATTATAAATCATAGTATATGATTTGATTTAGTTTAGAGGAGCGAACAAGAGTTTAAACATTGATAATAAGCATGAAAATACAGCCTTTAAATTGATTTTAGCTTGTTCTTACTAGCTTAGTAAAGTGGGGATAACGCAAGTTTCCTTACAGAGGATGAGTGACTCCTAATACAGCCAGGGAATGCTGTTCATCATTGAAAACAGCCACTGTCAGCCAGCCAACTTTTGTCGTATGTAAAAGAAAAAGAAAAATAAAAAAACCTACATATCTGGCCGGTTTCGCACGACGCTTTCTTGGCTTTATTTAAGGCTAGATCACACCATAGTCACGAGTCACGCCCGTTCAATTACCAAAGTGCTTTAAGCTCAAAACCGTTTCATATTCTATTATCGTCACCCAGTGCTATTACTCTTCTATTCTTATACTCATCTTCTCATGGCTCAGGTAATCTTATTTTTTCTTTCCACTGATTCCTTCTTCATATTTAATCTTATTACTTTCAACGCTCATGTCATCGATCTCTCTTTTCCTGGGTGGGGTGGCGGCTGCTTGTTTCATACGTGATTGTATCAAAATCAGAAAGTGGTATTGAAGATCTTGACCATGACTGATGATAAGACCAAGCAGAAAGCTATGGAAGCAGCTGCTGATATATATGGTAATTTTTTCTCAAACCTGTAATTATTTTGACCTTATTATGTTATATATGCTGATCTATTATCAAATTTATGCCTATATAAACTGTAGTATATATATGGTTTTATGATTAATAAACTAACCACTTTACAACATAGTTTAATAATTCTCTTGTTTTATGGTAATTTTCTTTTCTTTTTCATTTTAAAATGATTATGGTTGTTCATCTTGGATGATTTTGTGGAGCAGGAGTGGATTCAATATCGGTGGATCTAAAGGATCAGAAGCTGACGGTGATCGGACAAATGGACACGGTGGCGGTGGTGAAGAAGCTGAAGAAAGTAGGTAAGGTGGACATAATATCGGTAGGTCCAGCCAAGGAAGAGAAGAAGGAAGAAAAGAAGGAAGACAAGAAGGAAGACAAGAAAGAGGAGAAAAAAGAGGAGAAAAAAGGTGACAACAACAAGGACAAGGACAAGAAATGAAAAAAAAAAATAAAAAATAATAATAAATGTTGAACGGGTGTGTTTGGAATCTAAGAAGGTTTTCTTTTTCTTTCCCCCCTGTTTTTGTAATGTTTTCATTCCATACGCAAGTCCAAAACAGTTTTCCCATGAAATACTAAAAAGAAAGAACTTGTTAAATTAAATAAGCAACGCAATTAACGTAAGATATAGGAGAAAATGGATATTATAATAATAATAGTGCTTTCAATGAAAACTTAATAGCACTTACGACTAATTACTGCCTATGTCTAATTGTATCTTTCTTGAGCTTTTTGTCTGCTTATATTTCTGTTTGTTTTGGATCGATCGTAGGTTGGGTAATTTATAAACATTTTGTGCTAAATTCTCTAAACAAATCCGTCACTCGACATTTTCCAAGGATTTTCTAGGAACACGTTGAGGCATCATTTTTACCCTCCTACAATATCAAATGGAAATATATGGTTGTGGACAAACTCGAAACAGATCAGGAGTAAAGAGTATAAGCTTCAGCATATATGCCAAGATGAAGTTATAAGTGACGAACAAGGTGATTTTGTTCTTTTGAGCACTAGATCTACCGATTTGGTTTATTCGATTGTCATCTAAATTCTATGGGTTTTTTTTTTTTTTTTTAATGATTATCTTTGTCTTGTGATAATGAAGAATATGAGTAGATAAGGTTAGGATCCTGCTAAATGTAACGGCCTTTAATGGGGGGGGGTGGGAAACGAAGGGTTAACTTAGGCTAGGAGGTATAGTTGTTGTTGTCCTTTTCTTCTTTAGAGTAAGGGTAGAAAAACTTGGACGATTATTCCCCTCTAGCTAGTATTTGTTTATTTATGGGTCATTACGTAAATGTCGTATCGTCAAAGCGTGCTACCATATTACTGCATCGTCACCCACGGAAGATTGACCGCACGCCATTTGGGGAGATGGTGTTGGCTTCATGAACACGGGACTTGCATTGCACCTAGAGTTGGGAAAGTGGGCCGATGGGTCGGTCCTTTGCTTGTCCTATTTCGTACATAATTTTTTTATTATAAAAATAAAAAAATTAATATAGTGGATTCACACTTTAAATTATATTTTTTAATATTCAATCTGAAATGTTTATAATAATAAGTTTAAATCAAATTTAAAATTCAATATAACTTTAAAAATAAGCTAATACATATTTTGCTAAATTTTTTTTAAAAGAATCTATTTAAGTTCAACTTAAGTGAAAAATTAAAAGATTCTCATTTTGATAAATTTATAATTCCAAATTCAATACAAAAATTTAATAGATGAACACATACTTAAAATATTGATATTCATTTTAAATTATTCCGACTTTTTTTTAGTTACAAAATATGCAAATAAACTAACAAGTAATAATTAAAGAAATATAACTTTCAAGCTAAAAATAAAACATATGAATTCTTTATAAAGTATTGCATTAATAACTTTATGATATATTATACACAAAATCACTTTTAGTTCAATTCATTCCCATTTTTCTTTTTTTTTTCAAAAAACAATTGTGTAGGCCATGGGCCAACCCGCGCTCGCATCAACATGTTGCTCCTTGACCCGCCCTGTATTCCCAACTTTAATTGCATCTTTAGGCCTCTTTGGATTCAAACCTTTTTATTTTTATTTTATTTAAAAATGATTTTCATGAAAAAAATAATAGTTTTAAATATACTTATTCACATAATATAATAAATATAATTTTAAACATATATAACAATATAATATAATAAAAATAATAATAAATACAAAAATAATAATTTAAAGTAAAAACAAAAAACTGAAAAAATTTGTAGGTACCCTACCTATTTATTTTGTCCACCTAATACAAGGGTAGTTAGAAAGCTAATACATATTCAAGATAGATTAAAAAATTAAACGTATTTCATTAAAATATAAAGGGTTGAAAATTAAAAAAAAAAGTTAAATATTAGGATGTTAAAAGTATACTTCTTTCCTTTATAAATTAGTAGTTGAAATTGTTTAGATTTTTAAAATAACTTATTGTGTTCTTATGGCATCATCTTTTTTTTTTTTATATATATTACAACTATTTATATATTAGAGTCAACGAAGGTAGATTAAGGAATATTAAAAGAAGATAAATTAAGAAATCTATTTCCACTGAATTTAATGGATTTTTTTTATTATAATTTTACTAACTAAAAGAGTGGAATCAGATGAATTAAAATAAGCGTCAGATTATTGAAAATATCCTACTAACTTACTTGAAGATACAATATCAAAAGGAACACTGATGAAGTTTTTATGCTCCACACCTTTGCATCCTTACTAAGCTCTGAAAATGGGTTTATCTCCCTTATGCCCTCTCATCTCTTTCGTAAAAGAAAATCCAGGAACACCTTTCCCTTTTTTTTTTTTTTAATATTCATTTCCATCCCCATTGAATCTAATAACCACAATTTCACGTAACATCTAATCTTTTAGTGTCTATTTAAGTTATCAATATTTTTTAATTTTTATAAAATAATTTTTTTTGTCAACTTTGTTAAATGTTTCATCAATTGTTTATAATAACTAATTAAATAAAATAATAACATTAAGTATATTTAATTAAATAATATATTAATAAACGGTAAAAGACCACGAATGTATAGAAAAGACCTCTGAGGATGGTCGATTATCCTTTCGCTTGAGATGACTAACCAAGTCCCTAAGGTATTTCTTACGATTCATTATTATTATTATTATTATTATTATTATTATTATTATTATTATTATTCTAATAATGAATGGGAAATCTACTATAGTTGATGGAAGGTTTTTTTTTTAGGTTGGAAATGTTAAAAACTTAAATTATAAAAAAAAAATATAGAAACAAATAGAGATGTATGTAATCATTGACAACTTTCTCTGTATTTTCGCCATGTTTTGAAAATGTTGGTACGGGCTTTCAACATTTTGCATACATGTATACATGCAAGTTACAAGGACTTCATACCGTGTAGCGTTACACAACTAGGAGATGCAAGTAGTACAATAATTTCTTGCACACTGACAATTCGAGCAGGTTGTCTACTGAGGTCTCCGATTATTAGGATCTAAATATTCAGTCCACACACGTCACTTAGAAGGAAACCTGGCAGGCAAGAAGAATGACCGTCGACAAAGGCAATCTAACGAAAGCCACCTAACAAGAACATCGAGAGCTAATAAAACGGAAACAAGAGCGTGTAGTCTGCTGAGTTCAAAGAAAGAACAAGCCCAAAATTATCTACAACTGTTACTACTCACTCTTCCTCTCACTCAAGTCGTCATTTCAAGCCCACGCAAGATTTGCTCGGCACGTAAGCAATAATATCCGATAAATCTTGCATCCACACTTATTAATCCGTAAAAATTGTTTTTTTTTGAATTTATTAATAAGTATTGAGAACATTACTGTATCGGTTCTCTCCATGTATAATCTAACACTCATATTATAATATGCATGTCTAAAACCTATTTGGACATCATTGTGATCTTATATTTGAGGACATAGTTCATCAGCTTCAGATAGATCTTGTCGCTAAGAAGGATAGGTAACTTTTGAATAAAATTTGTTCTATTGGGCTAACAGTTGCCATATTAATGTAGGAGTATGGCATTTTAGATGCTAATGCTAACCTAAAAAATATGAAGGTTTACACGGATGAACTCCATGATAAACAACCAACATGAGATCCATCTAAACTTTGTGCTTATAAACTAATTATTGGGTATATGAATCAAGTTCAACACCACTAGTAATTACAGGACACACTCTTTTTTAACTGAAAGCAGCACGATTGCAATATTCAAAGCACACCAGAAAAATCACTGCAAAACGCGAAAAACATTCTCCTCATCCTGAAAACACCACTCTTGATTCTTGAAGTCTCCTCTCCCCATTAGGCCCTTCCCTCGCCACATTTGGATCATCTAGCAATAACACATAATTAGGAGACGCTCGATAGATGCAGATTAACAACCATTCTATCCAAAAGCTTAGTACAAAAGAACGGTTTTAGTAATCTTACCATGGGGCTGGGGAGTCTCTGATGCTGCTTCACCCTTTCCAAACCATGAGCCAACAGTCCCCTTAAGCTTGTCCACCATAGCCTTTCCAGGACTACCTAATTCCCCTCTTGGACTATCACTCGTTTTCCTCTATTTCTACTCTCCTAATCGGGTCTTCACCTCCTCGGATTCAGTCACATTCCCTAATACCTTACCCTTCTCTCCCTCTCCCTCCTTCTTATGCAATGCACTCGAAATCATCTCGGAGAACGCCTTGTCCTCCTCTCCAGGCTTCAGTTTCTCCTCCAAGTACTCCTTCAAAGATACACCCTTATCCTGTTGCACGCTAGCCCCCTCTTTCCCCTCATCTGAAGAAACTGAACTTGTTGCTTTTGCTTTCGACGTCACAATACCGCTTGCCCCTGCAACTTTTGAATACACTGGTGTCAGTTTCTCTGTCACTGTGTCTACAGTTCCCTTCTTATGACCCGTTGGAGAGGCCGGCTTTGCAGTCTCCATGCCAGTATTCGTTTCAGGACTCGTGGTTTCGTTCATCTCTCCATACCCCAGCTTTGATGCCACAACATCCTTGGCAGAGGCCGCTTTGTCGGCTAAGGCAGTAGCAGCAGATGATATCTTTTCGGTATAGCCTGTCTGTTCAGACCCAGCATCAGCTAAATTGCCCTCCTGCCGCTTATGTGTTTGACCTTGATCACCGTACCCAAGTTTTGGCGCAACCAAGTCCTTTGCAGCCATTGCTTTCTCAGCAACCACGGCTGTAGCAGTGGTTATCTTCTCGGTGTAGCCGCCTTGTCCCGGTTGTTTTCCACCATCATGGACTACTGGTTTGATAACATCAGGCCGGGAGCTTTCGGTCTCCATGGAATCGGGTTCTGGGCCGAATTGGTCATGGCTTTCAGTTGGCAAATGAGACACTCCATCGCGAGTCTCGGTTGTCATGTTCTGACCGTGCCCTGTTTCATCATTCACTTTCATCTCACCAAGAGAACTAGTAATTGGGGGAACATCAATTTCCTTAGCACCTGGCAATGGAAAAATCATAATATCGATAATCAGCTTGACTCTTTAGATTCAGCATCAAGTAGACAAATGTTATCAACAAGATGCTTTACAATTTATCTGACCTGAGTCAGTAGGGTCAGTGACTTTGCTCTGGTAATTAGGCACGTATAGTCCTTCTGAATCCGGTGCAGGCGAATCTTTCTCCAGTCCAACCGGGGTAGCCAGATTGACGTTCGATTGATTCTGATCAGTTTTCTTTTCTTGTTGACCATGGATGAAAGTACTAGTCGGATCGGTGTGGTGGTGTCGTGACATCCTAGGAGCAGACGGAGCCACAGCCTGAGGTGTGTTGGCTGGCGTGCGAATATCATCATCCATGACGATTGTCTCACTAAAATTCACCTTATTCCTCCCCTGAATTTCCTCCAAACCATATCTATCCTTCTCCGTAGCCGTTGGTCTTGCAGGACCAACTCCACTCGTAACCGCAGCGGAATCATATACTAAGCAATTTAGCATAAATTCGTCAAGTTACTCAATGTGTCATTTATTTCCAATTAAGGAAATCAAATTTGCGTGTAGTTTCACTCACTCGGGGCACCAAGAACTTCAGGGTCTTCAACCATTTCTTCATCCTCATCGTCTTCCTCTTCATCGGGGTCATGATCATCAGGGGTACTATATCGATCCTCGTGCTGATCATGATCTTCTCCGTGTCCGTGACCATGCTTAGTAATCGTGTCTTTCAACTTCTTCGCTTTGGCCTTTACTTTTTTTAACACCGATTTTTTCTCATGATGATTTGCATTCTCTACAACTGAATTGAAAATCAATGAATATTGCATAAATGCTACAAATTCAATATTACTACTTAGTCCTTGGAATATCTCCTCTCTCTCTCTCTCTCTCTCTCTCTCTCTCTCTCTCTCTATATATATATATATATATATATATATCTGTCTGATATCATAGTTGCCATTCCGTATATTTTAAGAGATTTAGGATTTAAACGCTCGAAACGACATTTGCAGTTCACCCATAAGCTTTTTTATCTTATACGACAACAAAAGTTTTAACAAGTCCATCAAATAACAATCTTACCTGAATGAAGCCCAGCGTTTTGAGGGTCATGCTCATAACTGTGACGCTCATGTGGTTGTGCAGCGACTATGGACTCCATGCTACTGTTAAACAGAAGTGCTTAATCTCTAAGACAAAGGACTAAACCTACCAAATAAAGCAGCTTGCCAATCGTAAGATAGATAGATGCACGTGTAACTGATGCAAACGACAGCCGACTATAAATGGTTGAGAAGTTAGAAAGGAATTTAATAGAAGGAGATTTGTCAAGGTGTTTTGCCACCTTTGCATGGGAGCGGCAGTTTCGATATCAGGACAAGCACACGTGTCCAAGGATGTCATACACGCGGCACAAGTAACTTGGTTGGGCGGTTTAAGTAAGCGAAGAGTGTTGGACATGGGTATTTATTTAATGGGCCTTTGGATCAATGATTTGGTCAGGGCTGGGGTGTGATTCGTCGGCAGTACGGCATGTTCCAGAGGCGTCCACGTTGAACCTTATAACACCAACAAATAGGGTGTGCCAATGTCAATCTTAAAAACGATAATCTTTTGTGAACTGTTGGGTTCTTTGGTCAATTTGGAAGTTAATTGAC
Organism: Laguncularia racemosa; assembly: GCA_037954665.1. NCBI lineage: Eukaryota > Viridiplantae > Streptophyta > Magnoliopsida > Myrtales > Combretaceae > Laguncularia > Laguncularia racemosa. The sequence goes on from JBBMOL010000129.1 coordinate 795,118, forward strand.
TGTTAGGAAATGGTCGATTGCACATTCTACTAAGGAGGGTGAGAAATGGTAAGGTAAATCCGTTTAATTTCTTCATTATGTAGAAATTTATTTTTTATTGTAAAGGCCTAGAGTTTCATATTAGTACTGAGTCCTTGCTTTATGAATAATACACATACCAAATTAAAACTGCCAATAAAGTTATGATAATTAAACTTTTATGTTTATTAACTTTAATGGAATAAAATATTTATTTTTAAAATAACACCTATTTCTTTGTTCACTTAAAATTTATCTAAAAAATAACTATTTTATGAGCTTTTCTATTTCTTCATTATGAATAATAACTAATAATTTCTATCAAGTGGCATTAGTTATTCCATATGAATTGAAAATAGGTTTTATAATTATGTGGTAGTTTTTTTCTTATAAAATTGCACCACTATTTGTACAACTATATAATTTGTGTATTATTGAAAGTGTCAATTGACAAAGTATGGTTTTAAGATGTATTTACAAGTAACACAACCTTAATGATGATATAAAAAAGATTATTTTGAACCCATGCATGCAAATTGTGTTAATACAGGATAATATACAAATTAGTCTTAAGGTACTAAAGTTAGCATGAGATTGGAACAATGTAGGAAAAGCTAATGTAGATAAATTTTTTATTAGGATATTGGCACGCTAATGACGATTGGGAATGTACCAAACTAGAACTTGAATAAAGGCAATCATTGCAAGTACAAAGTGGAAGTTGATGTAAATGTGTTTGTGCAATCATGTTGAGCAAGATTGAATATTTTTGTGTAGTCTATACCTTCTGTTAGGCATACCTTAGGCAAGAAGATGGATTTGATGATGCTCAACCTGTTCCTCAACGTTATGTTTCAAATGAAATTTTGATATGTTGTAAACAATGCTTTGATGAGGTCATGGGGCAACAAGATCTAGGTATTGTTTTCAGGAAGAGATTCAAAATTCTTTCTTATGACTACTAGCTAAGTAGGATTATGGAGGGCTATAGTGTAGTGACAAGGCTATAGTGCAGTGACAAGGCTTAGAAGCGGGGATATAAGCATAACAATTAAGAATGGTTCAAGATTTAATCATACTAGATTTGGTATGTGTGAGCATGGAGTAGGTGGGTTACGGTGAGGAAGTTTAAGACTGAGAGGTGGAAGAGATTGTGGTTATTTAGATAGGAAGTTCTATGTGGGTTTATTAGCAGGTGGTGGGTAGGTGGGTAAAGGGTTCGGATGTGTGAGAATTGGAAGAAATTGACAATTGATTGGTAAAGGTCGAAGTTAGTTTTGGAGGGGTTAAGGATGTAGTGGGAGAGCCTTATAATGATGATAAACATGAGTGACTAGGGTATGGAGGTACTAGGGGCAGGGAAGGAAGAGGTTGATGTAGGGGCCATTGAGGTGGCTGCTAAAGGAATAGGACGACTCAAGGAGGAGTGGGGGAGTGGGATCGAAAGGAGGTGGTATTATGGTGATTATAGGTGTGTTAATGTCATCTTAAAATGGATAATTTTCTTTGTGAAGATCTATTGGTTTCTTTGGTTAATTTGTAAGTTTCATTGATAACTACTAGTGAGGGTGAGAAATGGTAAGGTAAATTGGTTTAACTTCTTCAATTATCTAGAAATTCAGTTTTTATTGTACAAGCCTAGAATTCCATATTAGTACCATGACTATCATTTATAAATAATACACAACAACTTAAAATTGTCAACAAAATTATAACAATTAGAACTTTAACATGCCATTAACTTTCATAAAATAGAATAGTTATTTTTAAAATAACTCCTAATCCTTTATTTAGTTGAAACTTAACTAAAAAATGTCTATTTCATAAGAGTCTTCTATTTCTTCATTAGAAAAACTAGAGATTACTCTATATCAAGTGATATCACTTACTCCATTTGGATAGAATATAGCTTTTTATAACTACGTGTCATTGCACCACTATTTGTACAACTATTGTCGAGTTTAATTTTTGAATTCCCATTCCTAATCCGATCTAAACTAAACCCTATGCTCATCTAATATAGATCCTCGACTTGAGTTAGGAATTTCGTTTGATTTTTGGAGTCGCCACCCAACTGTTGTTGGGAAAAAGTGAATTAAGAGTAAAGGAGCAGATTAGTCTTAATTTGGACTACTAGTCGTCGTTATTTCCTCTTCTCGTTTTTGTGAGAAGAGAAAAAGGGAAAACCAGAGTTTCTAAGTCCGAAGGCTAACCTATTAAAACCTATGTGATTACCACCTAATCTCCTAAAATTGTTCATCTTTAGAAATGTGTTTCATTGTGTTTCTGTTAATTTTTGTTATGGCTTTGAATTTATTTCAGAAAAAGGATTTTTCATTTGTTTTATGGGTTGACCCGAATGGGTGCCTACGTACCTACTACTCAGGATCAAACAAGCCGTAGTTCGCTTTTCTGAAAATCTTTAGTGTATTGGTGAATTTTAATTTTGAAATTTCATTCGATTTATGTTCTTACCATTTTTGGGATTTTTCCTAAAAAACTCTAAGCGTAAGCTTGATTTCATTTTGAAAATGATTTTTGTAGGGAAAACATCAATTTTGATTTATTTGACGAAAATGATTTTTCTAAGTGCTAAAACTTATTTATTTATTTTTTATGATTTTTTTGTTATTTTTGTGATTTTTGTGATTTTTGATTTTTGTTGAAAATTTTATCCTAAGTTTATTATCTATCCTATTTTGAAATCTAAAACTTTACTATTATTTTCCTAATATTTTTATTTTTTTTCTTCATTTTATTATTTTATTATTTTTTTTATTTTTTATTTTTTTTTATTTTACATTATTAAATCCTAAAAAAAAACCTAATTTCTACATTTTCCTATTTATTGAAAATAGAAGTAAATAAATAACTAATGACTAAACAAATAACAAAAACAAAAAAAAATAACAATAATAACAAATAATAAATTTAGAATAAATAAACAAACAAAATAAATAAAATAAAAAAAAAATCTGGAAAAATCCGACTTACCTGGATCCGGGTCGGTGCGCAGGTCGGGTCAGATCGGGTCGGGTCGGATCGGTCGGACACGGCGGCGGGATTGGCTCGTTCACGGCGTTCCGACGGTCTTTTGCGGCGGGTGAAGTGTCGAATCCTAACTTCTTGAGGGTGTTGAATCCGATGGTGGTGGCGGTTTACTCCCAGAATGTCTCCTTGTGGTGGCTCAACTCTGATCGGCGGTCTCAACTTTGGGTTTCCTCCGATCTACACTCTTTTCTCTCTCTCTCACAATTCTGATCTGTCTTCTTGCTTCCTCATCTCCTCCTCTATTTATAGGTGCTTGAAACCAAGCTGGATAAGCTCGGATTTCCTCCGATTGAAGCTGATTGGATTTTCGATTGAAAAACCAACTCCGATTCGTGCCCATCCAACGATTTGTTGCGATTTGATTTTAATTAGATAATGTTTATCTTATTTTTGTTGGAGATCTGTTGGATTTGTGCAAAAAAATCGAATCAAAACGGCCGAAATACGAATTTTTTCTTCGCCGGCGATCTCGGGCTCGAGGTAGGAGACGATCATGTGCCCGGCGCGTGCGTTTCTTGTAACCAATCAGATGCTGCCACGTGTCCTGGATAAGTCGAAAAATTACAAAATGCGGAAACTGCTTCCTCCGCGATTCGAACGTCTGACAGAGCCCCGCGTGCGCGCGCCTAGCCATGGTCCGGACCAGCTGAGCTAGCCCACTTTCCTGATTTTTCTAATTTCGCAAATTGCATATATGCAATGCGATTTTTCTATTTTTTTGTATTTTTTGAAATTTCAAAAATTTGTAAAAATTGTTTATTATTCATTATTGCTATTTCCGAAATCATTTTTCAAAATTGAAGTGTTTTCCTATTTATTTTTATTTTTTGAACATTGTTATTATTTTATGCTAAATTAGGGAAAAATTAGGAAAAATTGAAAATTGATTATTATTGAAAATTATTGACTCCTAGGGCAAAAATGTGGTGTTTACAGCTATAAAATTTGTGTGTTATTGCAAGTATCAATTTACAAAGCATAATTATAAGATGTACTCATAAGTCATGCAAAACCTAAAGTATGATATTAAAAGAACCTAACTAGAGGCAATCATTTTGTGTACAAAGTGGAATCGATATCAACATGTTTTGTGCAACTGTATTGAATAGGATGGAATGATTCTATGTAGTTACCTTTTTGTTGAGTGAACCTATGAGCAATGAGACAAGCTTTATGATGCTCAACTTACCTTTCAGCGTTATGTCTAAGACAACATTTTCTCATACTGTTAACAATGTTTTGATGAGGTCATGGAGAAACAAGAACCAAGTTTTATTTTTTAGAAGAGTTAAATTTTTTTCTCAAACTACTAATTGTAAACACCCCATTTTTGCCCCTAATAATTAATAATGGTCAATTTTCAATTTTTTCATTTTTTACAAATTTTCTTCTAATTTAGCAAAAATAGGAAAAATATTCAAAAAAATAAAATAAATAGGGAAAATATATCAATTTTGGAAAATAATTATAGAAACAATAAGAAAAGGAGTTAAATAATTTTTACAAATTTTTGGAATTTCAAAATAATACAAAAATAATAAAAATTACATTGCATATATGCAAATTGCGTAAATAAAAAAAACGAGTAAGTAGGCTAGCCTAGTTGGTTTGAGCCATGACCGTGCACGCGGGGAAGGGGGTCAGGTCGCAAGTTCGAAACGTAGGGGAAGCAGATTCTGCGTTTTGCAAATTTTTTCTCGCTTAGGACATGTGTCAGCAACAGATTGGACGACACGACGCATGCGCCTGGCATGTGATCTTCTTCTTCTTCGTCCGAGATCGTTGCTGGCGAGTGGGAGAAATGGAATCTGACCGTTTTGATTCGATTTTTTTACGTAAATCCAACAGATCTTTAGCTCAAATGAGATAAACATCATCTGATTAGAATCAAATCACAACGAAATCGAAGATTTGCACGAATCAAATCAAATCGAAGGAAATTTTGACTACAAATCCGATTTGCCTTAATCAGAAGAAATCTAAGCTTATCTAGCTTGATTTCTAGTGTCTATAAATAGGAATCAAGGGAAGGAAGCCAAAGTACGGATCAAAAGTGAGAAAAAGAGAAAAAATAAGAGATATCGAAGCCTCGCCGGAGTTCTTTAAGCTACAACCGCCGACCAAGCTTCGAACCACCACTAGGAGGTGTTTTTGGAGAAATCCACCATCACCATTGGATTCCCCACCCTTGAAATGCTAGGAAGCAACCTCTCAACCTTCTCGAAAGTCGCCGGAACGCTACCATCGAGGACCTCCAGCCGCCGTGATTGACCCGACCCACGTGCCGTATCCAGATTCAGGTAAGTCGAATTTTTCGATTTTTTTATTTATTTATCGTATTTTATTTATTCATTTGTTATTTATTTATTTGTTATTTACAATTCAAAAAAAAAAGTTAGGAAAATGTTAGAATTTAGATTAGTGTTTTTAGGTTTAGTTTAGAATAGAATAAATAATAAAAGAATTATAAAAATCATAAAAAAATGTTGGAAAATAATAAAGAAAAATAAATATATTAAGAAAAAAGCTTTTCTTTCTTCTCTCTTGTAAATACCCTTGTATGGGTTCTTTTTCTTCTCCTCCCTTTTTATTCTCATCAATTGGTATCAAAGTAGGTGGTTAGAGACAATCTTGCTTGAGTTTAAGTATTTATGGTTAGGGGTTGTCATACGAAGAGACTTTGTCAATACATAGTTTGTGATTATGATATTTGTTGGTTTGAGACCAAGCTATGGTTAAGTGTTGGGCACTAATCGATTATCATAGTAGATCTCACATCAACTAACTCGATAGAGAAGCTTAATAACAAGAACTATGATACATGGAGCATTAATATAAAATACTTTTTGCTCGAGTAAGACATGTGGGGTGTTATTGGTGGTGCTGAAACGACTTCACCAACTAGTGAGAAAGAGAAAAAGAAGTGGAAGATTAAAATAGGGAAGGCAGTGTATGTGTTGTTTGTCACTATTGAAGACAAGTTCTTGTAGTGGATCAAGGACTTAACTATGGCAAAGGAGGCTAGGGATACTCTAGCGACACTATTCACAAAGAAATGTGATGTGAAACTATAGTTGTTGGAGAATGAACTCATATCTGTTTAATGAGGAGGCATGATGGTAAACCGATATTTCACCAAAGTAAAATCCATTTGCAATGAAATTGCCAAATTAGACTCAAAGAGTGCAATCAATGAGGCAAGGAAAAGAAGAATTATTATTCATGGATTAAATGCCAAATACTATGGGTTATTTACAGCCTCGAGGATGAGCTAAGGATCTAACTTTAATAGAGTTAGAAAGTATTTTGGCTAACCAAGAAGCTTTAGACAAGTAGATGTCTAAAGTTACAATAAATGAGGGGTATCTTTACTAAAAGAAAAGTGCTTAGAGAATTCAAGACAATTGTAAAGTTTAGCAACGAAGGTGAATGCACAAGTAGAAGACAACAAGGTTGGTAGAAAGGCCAATGTGAGAGAGGTCTATAGCGAGGGAGAGCTAGACAACCTCTATATAGAAAATGATAGAAGAAAAGAGATATCATTGTCAAGATGACTGGTGTTACAAGTGTGGTGAAAAAGGCCATTTTGGTCGAGACTAAGGTAGAAGGTAATGTTACTACGTTCAATGAGAGTGAAGAGGAATGGGATTTTTAAGCATCATTTGTTGTAGAAGTGTCTAATTCTAGTGAAGAACTAGATAATGAAGGAAAATCCTAGTGGAACAACAATGAGGAGATTGTTGTGTCATGCTTGGATGAATCAATAGAGGAGATAGCATCAATTACAATGAGCAACAACTCAATTAATTATAATGATGCTTGGATTGTTGATTCTAGTTGCTTTAATCATATGATCAAAGATAAGGAAAAACTCTTTAAATATGTTAGAGTGTAAGGGAGAGTGAGTCATGGTGACAACAAACAACTCTAGGTTGTCAATTGCTCGTATTGGCTAGATAGTTATAGTCCCCCACTTTATTATTTGTGAAGTTCCAAAAAATTCTAGTAACAGAAAACCACACACACATACACACACACATATGTATGTATAGGTTTATATCAAAACATCCTTAGCATATATCTCATCTCACTTATCCACTATAAGTTATTAATTAGCAATAACTTTTGACTAATCTAAATGACAAAAACAAATTCTAGTAGACTAATATACTCTGTCAAAACTATCCAACTAAGGTGCCCAATTATCCGCTCCATAAAGTCACACTTTGGATCATTCTTCAACAAACTTGGCATGATTACCAGGTTGCAATAAAGGAGAAAGTTTTTAAGGGGGAGTGTTGAGATATCATCAACTTTTTAGTTAGTGTTATAAAAGTTGCTTGTACATCTTGCAAAACAATGTTTTCACCACTAGTTTTTTATTATATTTTTTATTTAGTTAAAACTAAATTGTATCAATTTTCTAACTTGGCAAATCTTACTATTTTTAAGAGTTCCACTTGCTTATAAATTGACAAGCTCATGTATGGGTAAAATACAAGAAAAAGGGGGAAACAAAAATAAATAGAAAGAAGAAATATATTAAGAAAAAGCTTTTCTTCTTTTTCTCTTGTAAATACCCCTTGTGTGGGTTCTTTTTCTTCTCCTCCTCCCTTTATCCCCAGCAGTGAGGGTAGCATCAGCCTAAAATGTGGGTAAAAGGTTTGCATATAAGTGGATAATTCGAGCTAGCTTAGTAATATGTCGGTGTATGCATTCGGCAAACCATTTTTCAAGGAGTACATGGACAGGAGAGTTGAAGGCGTATGTCATTATCTTCATAAGAAAGTATTTAGAGCTTTGTTAACAAATACATCACCACTATCACTATCGCTATGATAGATTTTGATATGACTAGAGAAATAATTTTCAACTACAAATTCGAAGTACCTAAAATAAGATTATACTTTACTTTACTATGCATTGGAAAGATACTAGAGTATTGAGTACAATTATCAATAAAGAATATATAATAATGATAACCTAGATTTGACCTATTTGGAGATTTCCGTACGTCAAAATGAATTAAAACTAAGTGTTTTTGTGCTCTATGAGACAATTGCTAGAATAGAAGACGAATGGACTTTCCTAGGCAATATGAGTGACAGGGACTAGCAAATGTAGGATAGGACTTGACTTGAATGTGTTGACGCTGAGCTAACTTGTTGAAGACCTCTTTGGGAGGGTACACAACCCAAAATGGATAAAGAGGGCACCTAGTTGGATGCTGGAGTAAGATCTTGCCTGACTGGAAGTTCTTAACAAAAAAGAACGAATCAATAAAGCTGAAATTGCAGTTGTTATCATGCACAGTTCATGGACAGAAAAAAGATAATGAGTGAGAGAAGGAATATGTAGGATGTTTATAAAATCCAGGTTATGACCTTGTGTGCAAATGGTGAGATTACTTATGTGAGATATGGTAATGATACACCATTACCTACAAGTACCTTATTCGAACTAACAAGTCAGTTGTATCTGGTATCAAACGATGCATAGCACTAGAGTCTAGATAGCAGATTGCATCCGGTGATTCTCCGAGGAACAGGGCAGCAAATAACTGTGGCATATCCACGTAGAATTCGTTGAACCAGCGATAGCATTGAAGAGCTCTATGACCAAGCCTGCTGCAAATCTATTAGGTGATGAAAAGGTGTGTGTGGAGTGGGAAGCGGTGTCTGGTTGAGGAGGTTTTCACTGACTAGAGGAGCAACGACTGGAGAAAACTGGAGCTGATGTAAACATTGAGATGGACTTTGTCAGCTGTAGAGGAACGTCCACATCCCCTGGATTTGGCGTGGGTAGACAACTGCAGTAAAGCATAGTTTCAGTGGTGCTAAGGTTGCGCCATCAACTTATTTATAAAAATCTGTAGAGATGAGAAAAGGGATTATAAAGGATGACCGTAGTTGATAGTTTTCAGAGTAGAGCTTGATAGTAACGACACTAGAGACAGTAAAGGGTGGAAGGGATGATGTTGAAGAACCAGCATATGATGGGACTGGTGTGGCTTGTGGGGTTGGTGTCGTATGAGATTAAACAAAGGGAATGGTGGGGTTGGTGATTGGGTTAGCGTGGGGGGAAGAGAAGAGTGGGTCAGGTCACTTAGAGTGGGTCAGTGAAGGGTGGAAGGGAGTGGATGGTGGTTGACAGATGCATGGCCAGCGGTTGCTGTAGGGAGTACGACTGAGGTAGGTGTTATCGATCAGGGAAAGTGGTGCTTGTATGAGGATGTAGGAGTGGATTGAGGGTTTCGACAAGGGTTGTGCAGCCGAGGAGGGATTCGGTCGGGTCAGGTGCATGGAAATGTGGTTGCTGTCGATAAAGGGATTCATGACCGAAGGTTCGGGTGTGGCAACGGACTAGGTGTAATGGCTGACGGTGTAGAGTTGATGACTTTTGTGGTTGTTGTTTGGATGTAGATTTGGGAGCTCTCCATGAAGGCTGGCGACGATAGGGGATGAGGACCGACGGCTGGGGCAACCTTGACTTTCAAGACGTGGCTATCTGTCATACATTTTACGAAGCAATGCTTGTATATAAACTTTATGGTGTGGCTTGATCGGGATGGATGAAATGGATGTGTTTTTTTGACTCACTCCCTAGAGGGCTAGTGGATCTATTGTATTTTGATTATGCGGCTGCTATATATAGTCGAGATGCTTACTATCTGACCTAATGACTGCTTGTAAGTTTTGTTCGTAATATAAATGCCTGTTCTAACCGGAAAAACATAGTCAAGAAGGTTCTCATGGATTTCACTGCATCACTTGAATCTCTTAAGACATATTGTTCTGGTGTTGCTTGTTCAATATTACTCTGGCTTGATAGCTCTGTTAATGCATATGGAGAACTCCACTTTGGATGTAGATTATATGCACTATTTTAATGGAGACAGCCTATTCAATTCATAAATAATTTTGCATTTTCGTAATAATATGATTATGGATGATAGTGTGTGCTCATCAACTGGAATACAACATATAGGATGATTTGTATGTAGAAATTAATTCATCTTCCTTTGATCTTCTAGCGTATAGGAATACGAAACCTATATGCAGTCTTATATTTTCATATATGAAACCCAATGTCTTTGCGTCAAAATTCAATGGAAGAAGACCCTAATTGTAGCATTTTAGGTACATCCCACTACACCTATCTTCTGCTCTTACACAGCCTGTTTGGTTTAGTGATATTATGTGGAGGAGAAGAGCAAAAAAATTCTCTCAATTAATAACTATAAGATATAGTGATATACAATTGCAGAAGACAGTAATAAATTGGATTCTGCAGTAAAGAAATGCTAGTTTTTCTTGCTGTTTTTGAGATTGCGCATGGCCATGACAAGCTGCTGCCTTTCAATTTCCACCTCAGCAAACCTGAGACTGATCTCTGAGTATCTCTCTTCCATATCTTTCAGTTCTTTCTCCATCGACTTGTTTTTTTCCTCTAGAAATGCCATTTCCTGAAGCAGCTCAGATGTTCTAGGGTCATTGCTGACGCAAGAACTGGAGATCTGGACGCCATTGCCAGTGCAAGTTTCTGCTTGCCTATTGGACAATAGGAAAGATTGTAATGACTCTTCATATTCGCTCCTACGATTTTATTTCTAACAATTTTCAAGTAGTGATGTTGGTAAAACAAGAAAAGCAAAAGCTTTACCTCTCAAAGGATGTCAAGCTATCTTTGTTACTTCTTCCTTCCACATTTCCAGTGCTTCTAGTAATGAATCCCGTGCATTTATCCTCCTGCATATTAGAATTATGGTTTCTGAAGTTATGAAGGGTTGTCTAGATGAATATTAACATCAATTGAATTTGAGAATTGGATTAGTCCAAACCGGAGCCCTTTTACTGCTCAACTAAACAATGATTGATGAAAGTTCAGACATTAAATGAATTCTGAAGCACCCCTTCTATAAGTTGGAAATATTTACACTACTCTGATTCAGATATTTTTGATTTCTAGACAGCATGAAGTAGTCTGGATATATCACTTTCACATGATTCAAAACGTGTTTATTTCGACTCTTTTGACTTTCCACCTAGATATTCAGAGATATACCGTTTGTGGTCATGTAACTCTTGAAGTCATACTCAAATAAGTCATCAACATTTTAAGTTAGTCAAATAAAGGACTTGCATTTTGATCTATACTGCACATCAGTTATGAATGCTTTAAGAGAGTCAAAAGAAGGATTATTTTTTTGGAGTATGTTTAAATAGGTGATACTGTTATAATATTGTACTTTTTAAACATGTAAAAGATGTGCCCCCAAGAAATTTCTTGAACAGCATTCTATGATGTTATTGTTTGAAGCGTTAACAAGTCTTTGATTGGACTCACTTAAAACATTGATGATAAATTTGAACGCGAATTGAATTATCATGACCTCTAGTATTTATTTCCTAAATAATTATCTTAGACAGCATAAGCAGGTTACTAGTTTCTCCTTTTTAACTAAGTTTCACGACTTGGAATTGTGAAAAGTTAGTAATGTACCTTTTTAGACTCCCTTCTTGTTAATTCTCCCTGCAATTTGAGCAGCTCTTTCCTCAAGTTCTCTTTCTCAGATTGTTCTTTCAACAAACTATGCTTTAAATCATCTTGTTGGGCTGCAAGGCCTCTCACTTCAGACTGCAGATTTTTAACCACCATTTCCTTCTCTTCCTTCAAAGACTGAATAGTCATTAACCTTTTGAGCATCCCCTCTGTCTCCTTCTTTGCTGACAAAAACTTGCTCTCCAAAATCTCTCTTTCCCCATTCCATTTTTCAACGAGCATCTCTGCTTCCCTCTGTTTTGCTTTGTCCTTTATTTTTCCCTTTTGCTCTTGCTGTTCTTTGAGGTCTTGCATCTCCTGCTTGAGTCTCTCTATTTCTACTCTCAGCATTCGTGTTTCTGCTGTATCATCTTTCTTTTCAGCTTCCTTGCGTAACATGGACTTATTATCGAGTTCCTTATGCATTTGCTTGATTTCCTCTACTTTCATTGAAAGTTGATTGGAAAGCTCTTGTATTTTTGAATCGTTCTCATCACTAATAAGTCTCATTTGCTCATTGGCCTTTCGAAGTGTCTCTTCTAGATTTCTATTATGCTGGCGGAGTTCATTAGCTTCTCCTACTGCTTTCTTAGTTTGCTTATCATTATCATCAATTTTCGCTGTCATTTCCACCGAAAGCCTTTTAAATTCCTCCTGAAGTTTCTCAGCTGTAACAGCATTCTTCCATCTAGTCTTTCTTAATGCTTCCTCAGCTCGTATTGCCCTTTGCTCCTGCTCTATCTTGGCTCGTGTCATGGCTTCCATGTCTTCTTCAAACCCTTGTTCTTGCTTGTACATTTCTTTCTCTAGATCTTTAACTTGGGCCTTAAGTTCATTTATAGAGATCAAGTACTCCGACAGCTCTTGTGACTGTCTCTTGACTACTTCCTCTAAATTTTCTATCTGTGCCTCAAGTTCTTTCGTGTTACTCAAAGATGCTGAGCCCGAGACCGCTTCAGTTACCTCTTCCTGCAAGTTCTGTTCTTCCAGTCTAGTAGACAATACATGGTTTTCCCGTTTCAGGATCTCATAATCCAGTGTAAATTGCTCAAGATCTGCCTCTAACTCTTCTTTCTGCTTCCTATGTGCCTCTATATCGCCATGCTGATCAGCTATTTTTTGCCTTAGCATATTAACTTCTTCGCTATTTTTCTTCAAGAACTCCTTGTGCTCTGACTCTTTAGAATTCTTGTCTTTCTGTATTGTCCTTGAAAGCTGTGATATCTCCTTGTTCTTCTCCTTTAGCATCTCATCTAGTTCAGTGATTGCTAGAATTAACTCAGTGTTGGAATCCTGTGTTTTCTGAAGCTGCAACTTCAGGTTGACAATTGTATCTTTTTCATGGTCAACTTCTTGTCTTGCAGCATCTAGCCGAGCCCTTGTCTCCTCATACTCAAGTTTCAATCGATCAGAACTATCTGCCTCTTCATTATATTTTGAAGAGTATTGAAGTAGTTGCTCACACTCTTTTTTAAGTTCGTCTCGTTCCTCGGTTAGGCTTAGGACTTGCGTTGACAGGTTCCTGTCCCCGTTTCGTCTCCTTAACAATTTGCTTCCTAAGAGACTGTAATTCCATTTCTGACAATGTTGATTGCCTCTTCAAATCTCCAATTTCATTTTTGAGCCTGTCAATCTCATCAAGGTTGTTTGCTGCATCTGTTAAGCTTCCGTCTGAACCTGAACCTAATGACCAATCTGTATTTGAGCGTTTGTGCATGTTCTTCGTTGCATCCAGTGGTTTTGGAGGTATGGAAAGATTAAGCACGGGAGGTGATTGATTTTGAGCATTTTGATCGCCATCATCCAACAGATCATCCTTCATTGCATAGATGGAACAGATTCGTGAGAGGTCGTGTTTCCAATCATGTTCACATAAGTTATCAACACTTTTTAAGTGAGTCAATCAAAGAACCATAGTTCAGATCTAGGCTCCAAATTGGTCATAAATGTTTTAAAGAGTTAAATAAAGGATTAACATTCTAGTAGATGCTTCAGATTGATGATGTTTCCATGTTGTCGTTATTTTTTAAACATGTGCCTCTAAGCAATTTCTCAGACGCCATTCAATGGTATGACCTATTTTAAGCATCACTGAAAGTTTGACCCTTTATTTAGTTTGTTTAAAATGTTGAAGACCTATTTGAGCATAAACTAAAAATTGATGACCTCTTTTGTGCTTATGACCTTGCATAAATGTAATGAGGTTAAAATCTTGGTTCTCATACTCATATAAAATTACTTTCTTTATGCTGAAGGTGGATTAATGAGACCTTACATCAAATAAATCATCAATACTGCAATTGCTCAGCTGTTTGTTTAGGCATTTGTCCTCGGATGTCACTGGAGCTTCAAGCTGCTGCTCGCCATCTCTGCGAATAATTAAACTATTCAAATCCAAGGCCATCATAGGAAAGTACATGCACTATTTTGACTTCATAACAATGAGAGAATGTGAGTCATATTTACCTTTGGTCATTTTCCTGCATCTTCTGAATGGTCACCTGTCTCAGGAATCAAAATAGCAGGTTAGGCATTGACAGTGGCCAATTTGCAAGGAAGAGCATAAAATTGATCCTAGAAATAGGGAATTGATAATGCAACCAGTATGGAAGGGAGTCAGAACTAACATGTAAAATCGAACCGGAGTTGGCAAACTTAAGTGGAAGTGCGAGGGCTACTGGTTCAGTTTCTGCTGCAAAATCTGCAAAATCAATTGATGCCTCCCCAAGAAAACCCGATTTTGACGAACCCTGTTGAAATTCAACAATGCTAGAACTTTTTACTAGTCTTAGTAATGGAGAAATATTGCATTAGCGATGTAATTAACCAAATCAGTACCGCGGAGACAATGAAATGGTAAATTTTCTCTTTGAGGACTCCAGTTTTGGACTCCCTATGAAGCTTTACTGTTTCATAAACAGGGTTCTCCCAGTAGCAACTTCCATCCTCGACTTTGGCTTTCGCTAATTTCACGGTTGCCTTGCCTACTTCATCTGGAACTAAAGAAACTGTCAAGGTAGACTTCTTCGACTTCGGTACCTGAAATGAAGAAAAGCAACTGAGATCTTTTGCATCGCAGCCCCGAAAACATCCTCACTAGAACTTCCCCATCTTGCTACAGTTGCGGATCCAGGATTTCACTCGAGAGAGGACGGGTTACCCCATAGTAGTGGCAAAATCATAAAGGGTACATATATTTTCAAATTTTATTCTAAATTTGAAGGGACATTTTTTTTTTTCGAAAAGTTCAAACTGTCTGCCCCTGTCCTGCGGTATTCATTTTTTTTCGAAGAGCATATATTTTAGTTTAAAAGTTTGATGAAATGGTGCGAACTTGGTGCATCATATGTTGATGTCTCCTAAGAATTACCTGAGTTACTTGAAACTGCAACTTGAATACGACTTTGATCTTGTTCTTGTCGCTTCTCCATGGCTTAAACATTGTTTCCTTTTATTACTTGCTATCCGGCAAGAAGTCAGATGATCTGCATCCAGTAAATGCTGAAAATGTGGCTGTTTTTGTCCTAGCACCAAATCTTAGTATTCTTGTTTCTAGACTAAACAAGGTTGTCCCATCCTGTTCCGAATGTAGATGAAGTACAACTAGGAACCGGAGTTGTGGTTTATCATTCAGTGAAACTAAACCTTATTATGTGGCTGGAATGGCAGAGAAAGAGTTTTCGTGTGATTTGTGTGTATGGGGAAGAGAGAGAGGAGCAACGACAGCTCAGAGATGTAAAGGTCAGAGTTGGAAAGATACCTTGCCTAAGGGAAATAAAGAAACTTCTCATTACTTTACATGACATATATGTCCATTAAAGTCTCCAGATTTATTTCATTCTTCTCTTTCATGTGAGTTTCATATAATTGTAGATTCAATCATATGAGAAAAATGAGTAGTAAATATATATTTTTATTTTGGTAAATTATATTACTATTCCTATAAATCTTTGAAATTATACTAATATTTCGAATTTTTTAGTTATGCGTTTACATTCTTTTTGATATATATTGATTTTATCATCATGAAAATTAAGAAAGGTATTCATTTAAAAGAATGTATGTGTTTATGAAGCTTAGTGGATGTCTAATGTTGCACATGATATAGGATATAGATACACAATATATATATATATATATATTATATATATATATATATATAAGTTTAAGATATTGTTATAATTTTGAAAATTCCAAGGTATAATTGGTATAGTTTTTATTTTTTATACGAGGGTATATATTATAAGGGATGAAAGGGAAGATCAAACCTGTTTACCTTATATAATTTATTCTAACTCTGCTAATGCTAAAATGCATTAATTATCTCGAAAGTATAAGGGATATCAATAATGGAGTAGACAGCAGTTTGTCCTAAAAATATATTATAAGAAGCATGTGGTGGGGCATGTTCCTTTATCTTCTTTCGGTCCTACACAGCTGCGTTACACTTCTTGACTTCTATAGGTGCTTTCCTCATATATATATATATATATATATAAGTTTAAGATATTGTTATAATTTTGAAAATTCCAAGGTATAATTGGTATAGTTTTTATTTTTTATACGAGGGTATATATTATAAGGGATGAAAGGGAAGATCAAACCTGTTTACCTTATATAATTTATTCTAACTCTGCTAATGCTAAAATGCATTAATTATCTCGAAAGTATAAGGGATATCAATAATGGAGTAGACAGCAGTTTGTCCTAAAAATATATTATAAGAAGCATGTGGTGGGGCATGTTCCTTTATCTTCTTTCGGTCCTACACAGCTGCGTTACACTTCTTGACTTCTAAAGGTGCTTTCCTCACCCGAAAAGTATGCTCTTGGGATAAGAAAAATATAAATAAATAAATAAATAATAAACGGCAAATTATTGCAAGAGGCTTTTTTCTTTTCTGGTATATATGATCCGAGAAAGATTTTCATGCATAATAATTATTGAGATTTTACTTCCATTTTTAAGCCCGGAATATTAATGATTGTTAATTATGCCGTGACAATAATGAGAGTATCTAGATCTTCTATTTTTGTTGTGTATTTGCATTTAAATGTATATTATAATTGGTGTCTCTAGCCCTTTTTATCCTAATAAAGAAAGAATCGTTTCTTATCGAATTTATCCAATTTAAACCATATTAATCGTCTTTAATCCTATAATATCCAATTTTTTTTTTAATTTTATAAATCCATTTGTAATGCATATCAAACTCACATGTCACGGAAGAAAGCAAACAACCCTTTCACCCAGACTTCAAGTCCCTCATAAGAATGCACGTGAGTGGATTTTTATTGGGTAATTGACACGTGCAGACCTGATATTTCTTCCATAGGATAATGCTCTGGAGTTGGAGACAAGTTTTGTGTGAGATATTAAAACCTTAGAAGGGTGTTAATATGCAATACAGATCTAAACCCTCTTAAATAATGCCAAAGTCATAATGGCACTGGATTACTCATCAGGAGAACGTTAGATATAAAAGGGTAGCTGTGGCATTTGGTTGGATCGTCTTGACTTCAGTAACCCCCCAGTATCATTTATTTTATTGTTTATTGCGATCCCATCTGCCACTTTGTTCCTCCTTGTAAATATCACCACTTCCAGGATACGACTTTTATATACATTCATTTTCTGTTTGTTTTCAAGTGTTTATAACGAGCTGGGTCTTGTTTATGCTTGTCGTTATCCCTCTTAAATATGAAGTAAGGATGCATTTGTCTTGCTGGACACTTTTGTTTTTGTTCCCTCAGTTGCTATAATATGTGTTGGAAAATCATATATGTAATTTTGTATGATTTTATCGGTAAATTGTAGTTTGAGTACAACCATGATAGTTAGACTTCAACCCGCGTTTAATCCAAACCAGAGTAGGCATTAGAGGGGAGATTGAATCAAGATCAACGAATTGATCAAATTATTTACGATAAATAGTGTAATATTATACATGAAATATATCTATGCAATAAGGCTTACATATGAATAAAAATTGACATCAAGCTCATCACATCTTATCAATATAAACATGCGAGGGCATTATGTAACAAACTGGCTTCGTTTAAAATTTCATACTATTATTTTCCTTTTGATAACAAAGAGCAGAAGATTGTTCACCTTCCTAGTCAATCTAATTTGATCAAACCGAATAGAGCAAGTCCACTAGATTCCAATTTTTTCGGTTCAAATTGAACCAAAGGTGAGAATAGAATCGAAGTTACGAAGTAACCCCAAACACCCCCTCCTCTCGTGCTCTCTCTCGTCTTTCTCCATTCATCCTTCCCCTCTACTTGCCATGTAAAGTGTAGCTCCAGCTCTTTGCTCATCTCTCTCCCTAAACAAGCCTCTTTTCTCTCTCACTCACTCTCTTTGTGGAGGGAATCATTACTGCACCAACCAAATATGCTATAACTGTACAAACAATCCTATAAAACATTTGCATATTCATTCTTGCTGGAACAATTGTGGTTACTATGGCTAGAAACATAATAAAATGGAATAACGAAGAAAGGAAGAAAACAAAAAAAAAAAGACTTAATAGGTGCATAATAGCTGTCCTTAGAGAGGGTGCCCACTACACCCACCCAGTTTGTTAAAGGAATAAATACAAATTTACTCTAATTATGGATAGTAACACATTGTCCTCTAAACAACACATTTGGAATTCGGAAAATAGTGTTTTTATAGTATTTTATTTTATAGAATCAAAGTTGCGGAAGAGCACTAGTATTATATCTGAAAATCATAGGTTCACTCTTTATTTTTATTTTTACATACGCACAAGAGGCGCAAATTAAGACATCCATTCAAAAGGACACACCACCCTTGATTTAATTTGTACTTTTTGAATCATGTATCCAGCAACTAATTACATTACAAAAGGATCAACACTCATGACTATTAAAGTCGATAAGACAGAGACACAGTTGTTAAAGTATGAAAAGACATGAGTTTTTAACCTGAAACTAGCAACAGTACAAAAGGGCATAATGTTTTGCATATGGCACTTCATTCAAGAGTTAATTACTTTGTTCAGGTAAAGTGCCCAATATTGCACCTTTTGAATTTTCTTAAGGACTTCGTTTGAACGAAGTTGCACTTTATTCGAACTAAGTCCTTTTCAATAGGACACGGGAATTACGACACTAGCATTTATAATGAGAACTAATAGTCCCATGATTTCGTTTGGACAAACTCTCCTTTGTTCGGATCAAGTAGTCATATGTCACACTTATAGCGTTCTTAATACATTGCTCAATCTTGTTACAAACTTGGTCAAACAATATATTCTCTTACCTGTTTAAAGTTTATTTAACTATCTAAAGTTCATTATACCATTTAGTTAAATGAATTGATGCCGATAATCATTGATATATGCAAAAAAATTGTGTCAAATTAGATTATCTGCATCTAAAGTGACACCTATCTAACTAATGGCTTTTGGTAATAAAAAATAAAGATAATGACTAACCATTGATGATCGCAGTTGACTGTTATTGAATATAACAATGCCATTTGATGCGCGGAAGTTTTGCTTTTGAATGAACGAACAATCAAGTAATAGTAATAAAATGACAAGAGTAATGGATAAGAAATAGAATTGAACCGACTAACAGTACTCTTAAATTTTTAGGATCCCAATCTTAAAGTTTAGCAACTAGCTTTGTCCCTTAAACCATTAGACCATCTATGTAGGGTTGACAATTTTTGTATATGGCCCGCTAACTTAGGCATAACTTTACAGATTATGAATGAGTTTATTTAATAAAAAAAAACCAATATGATTAATAAAAGATTCAAACTCCATTTGAAATGTTTATAAATGTTCCCAAGTTCAAGTGCAATGTCCTTGTTTACATACATTCGGACTAGTTTATTACTAATGTTGTTAACATTTTTTCTTAAGTACATACATTCAGATGGTTCATAGTCTTTAAGTACATGGGTCGTGTTTGAATTCATAGGTTAAGTAGTTTAAGCTTGTGGGTAAAGTAGTTCATGGTAGTTCAAACTCATGGGTCAAGTGGTTCTTCATGGTTCATGCTCATGGTTTAGGTGGGTCATGGTCATTTGTGATTCATGGTCATTGACATGGAGGAGGTTAATGAGTAAGGTTGATGTTGTGGTAACAGACAAGGTGATTGGGGGTTAGGATTTGGAAGAGTAAAAGAAAGAGAGAGCCAAGAACTTCTTAAGCCTAAGAATGCAAGTAGGTTGTGTATCATAGAGTACCCGACCTTATCAAACTCGATTATAATTTCTAGGGAATATTTTTTTTATAAGATTTGAGACAAGTTTTAAAAATATTAAAATTTTATAGGGTTCAGGTCGAGTTTTGGCAAAACATAAAAAGAAAAAAAAACCTATGCCTAATAAATACTTTAACCCTAAAATACTTAATACTTCATGTTGTATTTTATCGAATTTTATTTAAACTTGTAGTAACTAGTAACAATATGTAGTTGAAAATTTGAAGTTTTGTAAAAATTGAGTTAATCTACTTTGTTTTGGCATGCAAGTCATTTAATATCTAATAGTATTTATTTTTTATATATAGAAAACATGAACATTAAAGTATCTAATAAAATTGCAATAGCCTATTGGGTGGATTTCCGTAATCTTATAAGGCTATTGGGCAAGTTGCAACTTTAATAAGAAAGAAAATTATAGATTTTGGGATGGTTTCTAAAACGCCTATCAGGTATGAGGATGAGTTTAGATTTTATAAAACTTGTCCTAAATTGACTAATTGCATCCCTACTCAAGCACTAATAAAGAATGATAAAAGATTTTTTTTTTTGGGGGCTTGTGAAATAATTATTCATGAACTAAATGCGAGAATAACCCTTCAATGAGAATATGAAGTGAACCAAACATAATATAATAAAAATGGGAAAACTATGTTTTTTGAGGGAAAAAAAACAAATATCATTTCATCATTTTTAGATTTTTTCCCCATAGCTAACATTGATTGCCATAAGTATTGCTTAACACTAAAATAGCTATGTATATTGTTTTGATTAATGTGATAATATTTGGTAGTTGTAAAGATTATATAAGTGCTCAAAGAACATTTTTTAAAGAAAATGAATATAATGTAAATGATGAATATAGGTTTTTCTTTCTTTTTCTTCTTCTTTTTTTTTTGCTAGTAAATTATAAGTATACTTAAACTAAATGTTTTCTGAAATAAAATAAATTAGGTGGATCATTTCCTTATTTGATTCTAAGGTGAAACATTTGGATTTGATAGAAATCCTTTGTTGGAAGTTTCTGAGGAGGATATATTCTTGAAATAGGGGTTCTAGTAAAATCAGAAGATCATCCATGTATAGAAACTGTCCTCCAACATAATTTTAAAGTTCAAAGTTCAAGCTTCTTAGGTTTTCATTATCTAGGAAAATATTTTGTGTAAACTAGTATTGGAAATGGGCTTCAACGAGAATTCCATCAAGTTCAGTGTAAGTACAGAAGTAGATGACTTGGCCTAGGTCATAAACTGGCAAGCTAAGGTTATATTATTACTCCAGTGTTATTTTGTTTCATTATTTATTGATAAGATGGTTAAATCCATCATTTAAGCATTAAAATTTTTATTATATTATTTATTATTATTATTTTAATGGTCAAATAATAAAACAAACAGTCTTATTAATGGGATTATCGAAATATCCTAACTATACAGGAAGTTTGCATGACTAGATGTGGTTTGATCTATTTTTGTGATCAATAAGGGGAGGGCCCCAAGAAGGATCAGCAGTAGTACCGACTCCAGCAACTCAGCATTTTGATTCAAAGGTTCCGGTTTATGATTACATCCATCATTAGGGTTTGTAGTCAAAAACCATAACCAAAGTGCACTGTTTACTAGTGAAAGCACATGGGAACATCTTTCTCTCTCTGGCGGGTTGGTTCATATTAAATTTCTTTTTGGTTGGTCAGTCGTTTTCATTCTAAAAATTTGATCGTGCTGAAAACATGTAATCGAATATCTTAAATAAGGAATGTGATTTACTTTCTTAAGGGTACATAAATATCTATCTGAATTTGCTTATCTATGTCTTTCAATACATGAATTTTTCCTTATTACATGAATTATGTTAAAATGTTTGCTAAATTGTTCTCTCATAGAGTAGATTTTTTGGTTCGTTTCTTTCCGTTCTCATTCTTGTAACAATTGAATCATCCATTCTCTTGAAAAAGAGGAGAAGTTGTTGCACCCTTTCCATTATTTGGATTAAAATAAAAATTGAAAAATGAGATCAAATATTTTTAACCCTAATGAGAGACCCATATTCATATTATGGATGACCTCTGGTTTTAATAAAAGGAAATTATACATCCCATTCCCATCATTTTGAAGCAATGTTGAGCCATATGTTCAGACCGAAGAACGCAGCATGCTAAACACACTACATTTGGTGGTTAGTACCTCTTTATCATAAAAATCAATCTTCTTGTATTTTCCTTCTTTCTTTTTTTTTTTTTCCCTCAATATTTTTCGTTGCCAATTCACAGCTAATGAAATGACACCTTGTTATCGTAAAGAGAGAGAGAGAATCCATGAGACCAAAAAATTATTTGCAGATTGGCTGTCGCCTTGTCGGATGAATGAATAATTCAACAAAACGAATAGATCGTTAATGTTGTGCTTTCTATTACTATATCTTTTTCCATTTGTATGCAAGTTTTAATAATTGCCTCTCAGATTTACATCTCTATCTTCACGTGATGAGAAAGGTTTGAACACAGTTTTCTAATCCACTAGGAAAATATGAAGTTTTACTGGCTTATTCTAAGCTTCCATTGACTTAGAATGATCGGATCTATTTTTGGGTCGACGCCCAGCTTGACATGTGTAATATATCAAGTGGGAAAAAGGTTACGAGGAGTTTTAAACATTTTGTACATCTTAATAATTTAGTTATAAACCTTTTGAAAATTGAATCGTAGAATATCTTTCTAAAATCCTCCAAGATTTAAACAACGTCCCCCAATCTTTTTTTGTCTATTCAAAATGGACATCCTAGCTTCTTTTATTCCTTTTCTCACCAACACAAGGGTGATTTTGAAAGGGCATCATCATTTTTGGGTCAAGCAACTCTTGGATGGATCTTTTGGCGTCTTTAATACAATTTCAATTTCCGTTATAATTAATTTACAAAACTAGCCTTCTAGATACATTTTTTTTTTTCCATACAAGAGGTGATTCAAATCAGAATATATTATTGCGTGCACAATAATAGTGGTTCCATATGATACGATATATGCCTCCTATAATACTTTCTTCCCATCTCTGAGGATTAACGGTAGCAGCAGTTATCTACACTCCGTTTCTTTGCCACAATTAGCATCTCATGCGCCCAAGTTCCCATAATTACATGGCTATATATTCACGGTTTACATACATGGAATAGAAATTTAAAATCAATAGTTCTCACAATTTATGTTACAACTAGACAAATATGTAAAAGAAGAAATCCAGTATTATTGTATAGAGATTACATCATCACATAATATTAAAATTGTAATTTTAAAAAATAATCAAAAGATATTTTATGGAGATCAATAGGCACAACATTAGATTGTAACAGAAAAACAATTAAGTTAAAAAAACAAACTATAAAATGAAAGATACTAAAAGAAGGGGACTATCCTATTACCCTTGAGCAAATCTGGTGCCTTAGTGGATCTTTGGCTTACTTGAAGTAGTTAAGAAATCATCTTTATTTACCTTTCAAACATAATAAACACAAGAGAAAGTAAGAGTTAGAAACCCTAATTTTGATTACAATGAGAATGTCAAAGTTTACCTTTTGCATTTTGTCTTGAGAGATATTACTTTTATTTCCTTAAGTGTAGATAATGAACTAAGCCTATCAGATAGCCTAACAATTTGGTGCTCTCATCTTGATCATGGCACCAAAGTTGAGATCTTCCTCCCATAATGCTAATATGGAAGCAAATAAGGGCATGTTCATTACTATGCAATAGAGTAATCAAGCATTAGAATTTTCTTTAGCAAATATTAAGGCACAACTTCAAGCGTTGACAATAAGAGTTGATAATATTGAAAACTATCATAATCAGAATTTGGATACATAAAAAATTGCATTAAATTCAATGGCTAGTGAGAATGCATCATCTTTTACAACTAATGGAAACTGAGAATCTATTAAAAAGAATCAAGTTAGGGATTCCCAAATTTTATGGGATAGATCTATTAGTCAGATTTTTCAAACTTAGCAATTCTTTGAATTTCATAATGTACTTGATCATCAACGTATTACCATTGCTTCTTTTGCCATAGAAGCACTTGCATCACAGTGGTACAAATGGATGTATACTAACATCGTCTAACTTCTTGGATGGAGTTCATGCGAGCAATTGAAATTCGTTTTGGACCCTTATAATATGAAGATGTTCAAGGCCTTTTATTTGAATCGACTCAAAAAAGATTTTTTCTTTTTTTTTTTTATATCAAGTTGAATTTGAAGCTCTTTCTAATCAAGTGGTAGGGTTTTTGAATCTTTTCTTATTAGTTGTTTTGTTTATGGTCTTAAGACTACTATTTGATGTGACGTTTAAATTGCTAAGTTTACTTCTTTAATGCATGCTATTTGGTTAGCCAAATAATATGAAGCTAAATTTCAAGAACAATTTTTCCTAAACCTTGTCCTTATTCTCCACCTATTTCTAAACCCATTACATTACAATTTTCTAAGCCTTCCACTTCTACTACTTCATTTCCTCCTCCATCATCATCATCATCTTCTTCTAACTCCAAAGCCATTCCTATTTGTAAACTTAGCCTTCAAGAAAGGCAGGCTTGACTAGAGAAAGGTCTTTGTTTAAATAGTTATGAAAATTTTCATAGAAATCATAAGTTTAAATCCTAATTTCTTGCTCTATTGTGTGATGATTCTATTAATACTATAGAAGAAAATGATGTTAAAGAGGTTGACTTACTTGTGGAATAGCATGTTAATGATTTAGATATTTCTCATGACTTACCTGTGGTTATTACTTACCATGTTTATTTGGTTCTTTAGTGCCCCATGCTATTAGATTTCATGGAATGAACAATAATAATCTAGTGTCAATTTTAGTTGATTTGGGTAGTATGCACAATTTTGTTCAGACTCAGTTGGTAAAACATTTGGGGCTCACTGTTTTACCTTCTACTAGTTTTCAAGTAATGATTGGTAATGGTAGCAAACTCATTTGTGAAGGTTAGTGTATTTGCAATACGTTTTATGTTTTGCTGATAGGAGGCATGGAGGTTGTATTGAGTATGTAATGGATACAGAGTTTAGGACTTATCCTTATTGACTATACATAACTTTCTATGTAGTTCATGAGGAATAGAGTGGCAATGGCTTTGACTGGAGACAATGTTGGAGTAGGTAGTCAAATTTCTCACAATTAATTGAGGCATCTTATTTGTACTGATGCTATTGTCTCTTACTTTCATTTGGTGGCTCAAGAGATTTCAGATGATTCAAATAGCATTGAAATTGCTAACAATACTATTTTATCACACATATTAGGTAGATTCTCTAAGTTTTTGAGGCACCTTCATCATTACCACTTTTTAGAGAGATTCAACATCATATTCATTTGATCAATGGGGCTTTTCCATTTAACGTCAAGCCATACTCATACCCTCACTTTCAAAAGAGTGAGATTGAAAAGCAGGTTTGTGAGATGTTAGAGCAGAGCATTATTTAGCCTAGTACTAGCCCATTCTCTTCTCTGGTTCTTTTGGTGAAAAAGAAATATGGGAGTTAGATATTTTGTATTGATTCTCATGCTTTAAATCAAGTTGTGATAAAAGACAAATTTCTTATACTAAAAATTGACGAGCTATTGGATGAACTTAATGGGGGCAGCTATCTTTTCCAAATTGGATTTGTGATTTGGTTATCACCAAATAAAGATGCATAAGGAGGATGTGGAAAGATAACATTTAGAACTCATGAGGGTCATTATGAATTTTTGGTCATACCATTTGGATTGAGCAAACACTCCAACCTATCATGAACACTATTTTTAAGCCATTCTTGAGGAAGTTCGTCATTATATTTTTTGATGACATCCTTATCTAGGGTAAAACCATGGCTTTATATGTGTAACATTTCTCTCAAGTGTTACAAATGTTAGCTAACAACACTTTTTATCTTAAGAATAGCAAATGCTCATTCAGGAAGGAATCTATTGATTATGTTGGCCACATTATCTCAAGAGAGGGAGTAAGACCAGATCCTTCTAAAGTGGAAGCCATACACCATTGGCCATTACTAGTTTAATTGAAAGAGTTCAGAGCTTTTCTAGGACTTTTTGGTTATTATAGATGCTTTGTCAAAGGGTATGCTACGATAGTTGTACCTTTAATTGACATGTTGATTAGGGGTAAGTTTGAGTGGACCGAACATTCTAGAGATGCTTTTGATAGCTTAAAATAGGCCTTGATTTTGACTTCTATATTGTCATTTCCTAATATTTCTAAAGAATTTGTATTGGAAGAAACAAATGCATTTGGAATTGGCATAAGAGTGGTTTTTCTTCAAGACAACCATCGAGTTGCCTTATTTAATAATAAGTTACCTTCCCATTTATGTAATGCCTCTACTTATTTCTGAGAATTACATGCTTTTCTAGATTTAATAAGAAAGTGGAGGCTATCTTTTAGGAGCACATTTTATCATTCAAATGGATCATTAGAGTATTAAGAAGATACTAAATTAAGTGATTCAGAACCCTAAACAACATAAGTATTTAGCTAAACCCCTCAACTTAAATACACTATTATGTACAAGAAAGGATGTGAGAATGTAGTAGTGGATGCTTTGTTAAGATAACATGACAATGATCCTTCTTATTTGGGACTTTCTATGATCGCTTTTCCTCTTGTGGACATTCTTAAGGAGTATATGCAATTGATTACTTTTTGTGCTATCATTAGTGATATGGAGTTTGGTAAGACCTTAAAATGGTCTCTTTCATGGAAAAATGGTTTATTGTATTTCATCATCATCTATTCTTAGTATTGGATTCTTCCATGATCCCTCAATTATTATTAGAGTTTCATGCTACTCCCAACTTTGGTCATTTTGGTGTTCTTAAGACATATAAATGATTAGCTTCAGATTTTTTTAGGAAGGCATGCATAAGCAAGTTGATGATTTTGGGTGTGCTTACATGGAATGTTAGCAAACGAAATATTTGACCAAAGCCCTAGCTAGTTTATTAGCACCACCACCACTACAAAGAGGACCAAAGAGGGTATGGGAAGACACTAGTTTGGATTTTATTACTTGTTTGCCCAAATCTCAAAGCTACATTATTATATTAGTAGTTGTTGAAAGATTATCTAAGTATTGTCATTTAGGAGCTTTAAGGACTTATTTTACAGCTACTAGTGTTGCTTCTTTATTCTTACACATGGTAGTCAAGTTACATGGATTTTCCCAGACCATAGTTTCTTATCATGATCTTATTTTTCTTAGTCATTTTGGGAAGGAGCTAATCAAGCTCAATGGGACACATTTAGCTTTGACTAGCATGTATCATCCTCAATTTGATGGTCAAACTAAGGTGTTGAATAGAACTATCCATCAGTATTTGAGGTGTTATGTGATGGAACATCCTATGGATTGGGTTAAGTTTTTTCCATGGGTAGAATTTTCTTATAACACATCTTTTCATTCAGAGCCAATACTATTCCTTTCGAGATAGTATATGGTAGAACAACTCCAACTATTTCAACCTATGTTAGTGGTTCATCTAATGTAGTGGCGGTTGATGAGGAATTAGTAGCTAGAGATAAAGCCTTAAAGATCTTATGTGATAATTTGATAGTGACTCAAAAAAAGATGAAAGCTTTTGTTGATAAACATTAGACTAATGTGGAATTTCATCTAAGGGATCTTGTTTTTATCTAATTATAACTTTACCGATAGGTTTCACTTTCACAGTTGATGCATCATAAATTGTTGAAACAGTGTTATTGGCCATTTAAGGTGTTGAAGAAAGTCAATGCTTGTGCCTATGATGTTGATTTACCATCCTATAGTAAGATTCATAATATCTTTCACATTTTTGTCCTTAAGAAAGCTTAAGGGTCATAACTTCCCTCCTTAGATTTACCAAAGGAAGCCTTGCTAGTCATCTAGTTCTTGAACCCCTTCAATTTTGGGCACTTGTAAGATTATTAAGGTGGGACAATTGGTTCAAAAAGTCTTGGTTCAATGGAATGGGTTGGTACTTGAAGACACATCATGGGAAGATTGGGATTAGTTTTATTGGATCTACCTTAATCTCAACCTTGAGGATAAGGTTATTTTTTTATGAAAGGGGGAAAATATTACAACTAAACAAAGACATGAAAGAAGAAATCCAACATGGCATAGAGAATACATCATCACATAGTGTCGAAATTGTAATTTTGACAAATAGTCAATATATAATAGTTTTTGTATTATAGACTTTAGTAGGTAAGAACATTAGATTATAATAGAAAAATAGTTAAGTCAAGAAACCAAACTATAAATGAGAGATAATAGAAGAAGGGGACTATCTTGTTATCCTCAAGCAAATATGGTGCATTAGAGTTCCTTAGCTCACTTGATGCAGTCAGAAATCACCTTCATTTACCTTGCAAACACAATAAACACGACAGGAAGTGAGACTTGGAAACCCTAATTCTAATTACAATGAGAATGTCAAAGTGAGAGAGAGGTAGAATTACTTTACCTTTTGCATTCTATCTTGAGAGAGTGTTGAATATTACTTTTATTTCCTTAAGCATAGATAGTTGACTAAGCCTATCGGATAGCCTAACAATTTATGAAAATGATCTCAATGCAAAAAAAAAGTATGTATCTTTAATTGGCATAGAAAAAAATGCATCGAAGAAGGGAAAAAACAAAGATGTTTCCTAAGCTTAGCTAAATAATGATAATCTATTCTTCATTAGTTTCTCAAGTTGCTCACCATGTGCAAATGGGTGGTGCTATTTCCCATATGCTAACAACACTAGAAATTTTGATGCCTAAAAAAAGAAATAATGAAAAACCTTTTTACAGCTAAGTGACTATGTTTTAAAATGACTTTCTTTCTTTTATTATTTTCAGCTAAGATTATTTTCTCTTTACTTTCATTTTATTTGTGGCAAATGGATGTGATTATCTCTTTTTATAAATGCAATCACCATGCTCATCTCTCATAAACAGCTTGACAATAGAACAAATAGTGCTTTGTTGATGAGTATTGAAATGGTGACATTGTTATAGCATGGTATGTTGATATAACACAATGTGGCAACTATAACACCAAGTACATTGATAGTTTATGTGTATGGAGTGAGAAAGTTGTTTGCCTAGGGTAGTAATGACTTGTAGTGAATTCATGTGTTTTT
Source organism: Laguncularia racemosa (assembly GCA_037954665.1). NCBI lineage: Eukaryota > Viridiplantae > Streptophyta > Magnoliopsida > Myrtales > Combretaceae > Laguncularia > Laguncularia racemosa. Next base: position 824,144 of record JBBMOL010000129.1, read on the forward strand.
ATTATAGTAATAGAGAAAGAAAAAATCAATACTAGTGAATTCATGGAACAATCTTAAATGAATTTTAAATATTAATGCAAACTTATTTTTATTTTTATTTTTTGTGTGAAGTATTTCTTTCCTTTTACTAAAATTTTATTTAAAGTTAAAAGTCTCTCTAAAGTACTTTTGTTAATTTATATGGAAAAACTATTCTATTTGGCTTATTTTAATAGTTTAAATATGTACTATATATATACTTTCTCACATGTAATGTGTTGATAAACTATTTTAGACATGAGTTCCCATGCTTAGGTTGGTGTAACACTCTAGTACCTAGGCCGCACTACTGCTTGCCATGTATTTTTATTTCACAAGAATACATTAAGGCTCTAAATCACTCCGATACCTTTTTGTCCCGAAATTCCTATATAAAGACATTCAATACATCCCACAACTTTAAAATAATTTTATAAATCCATATTCAACATTTAAAGCAGCGGAAGTCGGTAAACTCTAAATTAGCAATCTTCAGTAATAATATCTATTACATTCAATTAACATAATTCTCCAAATTCTAATCACCATAATAGTAATGGTAATTATCTTCTTCCTCTCTTTAAGGTTCATCCAAACCCAAGTTATCTTTGGGTTATCATCTTCCTCAATACCTGCATCTAAAAAAAAATATTTCCCATAGGGTGAGCTAATACCCGATACGTACAACATAAATACACATGCATAAACAGACATAAATAAGTATCACACACATCATGCAGTACTTAAATATAAGCAACTGTTTCATGATACAATTTATGTTCACAAGCAATAATAGGGTACTCATGATTCCCTTAACACACTTAACACATTGAAACATGTATTGGTGATGGGAATTGTCACTATGGGCCCCACACCCATTCCACTTAATCCTCTCAAACCAACATTAAACTTATATAATTTCCAAGTACAACTCCACTAGAGATAACGTTACATAAGGTTTATTAGGGTGCTCTCTAGGGATTTGCCACTACGGGCCCTTAAGCCGAGCCAAGCACATATAGCATATAACTTAATACTTAAGTCAATTCTTCCAATTAAATCAAATTCAATGCATAATCTAACTTAAACAAACACAAATCAACACACAAGTTACACGTACCTTGAATCCTAGCCTTAAGCACTTCCGATCTTGGATTAAAGCTAAATTGAAATCTATACAACTTCAACAATTCCTTTTTAGTACTAATTCCAAGATTGATATCATCTCTTAACTCTTATAATCTTAATAAGTTAAATTATCTAAGGTCTTACTAGCTACCTAACTCACATGGAAATTAACTTAATTAGAAGTTAAATGGATATATAACGAAATTATATTTTATTCAACATGGCCATATTGGAGGCCCTGTAGCTCAACATAGGCTAATATATGATTGTGTTCAGGGTTGTGTATCTTTCGATGAGTTTTAGCTTCAATACAGTTGGAATACGGTGTGTAGGTACGTCATGTTTCTCTTAATTCAATACGGTCGAAACACAATCGTGTTAGGAGGTCATATATTTCTTAGTATAGGTTTTGTATCCAACACGGTCGAAGCACGACTGTATTGGGAGGCCGTGTATCTCTCAGCAATTTCCACAAACCCTAATTTCTTTACTTTAAATTCTCTTAAACTCGATTATCTCTATCCTTAGACTTAATTTAATCCCTAAAACACGTAATTACAAATAAGTTACAAGGATTACAGTATTTACATCAAAATTTTCTACGAGTTGAATCCTTAAGCCATTGAGTCCCTTGTAGTACTTTTTTTGGACAAAATAGATTTGATCCAATAAAGTACATTTAAAGACAAGATACATTCCGTTTTACATATGTATGTTTTCATCTTTGATACTTTGCATATTTATATTTTATAACCACTTATCATTGTTAGTTAGACAACACATATTAACTTTTAATTAATTCATACTATTAATTAATAAAAAATGTTATTAAATATATATTAATTAAATAATATGATAAAATAATAAAAAAATACAAAAAAGAAAAAAATTGAAAATAAAGAAGACCTAGAGGCTTGGTTGGCCAATCTAAGGCCTTGGAGAGGTTAACAAGATTAGATGTTCTAGTGTGGTTGGTTACTATTCACCACTCCTTGGGATTGTTGGCAAAGCCCTTTAGGAATTTTTTTGGTAATTTCTTTTGTTTCTTAATTCTTTATTATTTTTATTATATTATTTACTTAAATATGTTTGAAATTATTATTTTATTTAATTAATTATTACGAATCAATCAAAATTTGACCCATGTCTAAGGGTGATAAACGGTCATGATAGATGTGAAAAGTATCAAAAATAAAAATATGGATATATAAAACGATAAATAGTAAACAAGCTTGTAAAGAGAAATTTACTCAAATATAAACGCATATAGTATTGATAAAACAGATGAAAAAAAAAAATACGATCTTTATATTTAATATAAAATCAGGTACATCTCTACACAAAGGCAAGTGATATTAGCTCCGCACCGTAAAATTTTCAACACATGAACGAGGTGATGGTTGAGCCGGAGGTCGACTGGTTAAAATACTATGGTGGCCGTCCTTAGGTTTTGATAGAGAAGAGAGAGACGGGGAAGGAGTAATCGCATTATATAAATTTAATTTATGACAAGTTGTTATTTGGTGTTTAAACTTTTTCTCGTTGTTTTATAACTTTAAATACCAAAAGCTAAAAAAGAACAAAAAAAAAAAAAAACCTACGAAACATTAGCGTCCCTATCATGCTTCCTTAAATAGACCGTTTATACGACAAAACAAAAACTAAGAAGAGTGTTGATATATCAAAACGTATATTGCAGTACTTTGATGCTTGGCTTATAATAAATTCATTTTTAAATTATAACTCAGATTACGTATAAACCATTTGCAGCTGGAGATTCGTATGCTATGTGGACTTTGATGGATGAGGTTCGGCCCACTTGAAGGTGATTGTTGTGTTGTCTCCATTTCACGGTAAGTGGACTGCCTCTCTTCCCTTCCTCAACACCCCTCTCTCTCTCTCTCTCCCCCTCTCTTTCTTTTAGTATTAACAAATAACCATGGGCACAAAAAAGTGAAAAACCAACTAACAAGGTCACAAGTTAATTCATTTCCTAACTACATTACATGTTAAGAATATTTTGGATGATATTCAAATGGATCATCTATTACTTTTAAACCTTTGTGTTGCATTTGGTTTATTAAGAAGGAATAAACTTAAAGAAATTACAGTTCCCTTATTGTTATTTTATATCATAATCAATCATTATTTTTCCCATACATCAAACATCAAGTATGATCGATTGTTTCTTGCAAAAAAAAAAAAGTCTCAAGAATATTAAAATCTTAATAATTCATTTTGTGTTTTAATACATAAACAAAAAATTATATTTATACAGAAAAAAAAATTTTGAGTGGAAGCAAGAAAATATAGAAATAATTAAATAACCAAATATCAAAGTGATCTTTTCCATCCAATATTTATGACGTATTTTCTTTTGTTTTTGTTTTTGTTTTTTGTTTTGTTTTGTTGTTTTTTTTTTGAATTTTGTCATTTCACATGTTGCCATAAAATTAGTTAGGTTAGAAATCTAATACCATTTGATTGGACCACATAATTCACCTGTTATGGATAATAAACCCAATTGAAATACTCCATCAAGCTACTTTTCATCAATCCAACATTCATGAAAAAACCAATTAAAAGACAAAAATGGACAAAAAGCTCTAATAATAGAGCAATCTTCTTTAAGACACAAGATATAGGAAAACCTAAACCCTAAGCTAAGCATTTTAATCGAGCTAGTTACATGGTCTTATCAAATGGTGATTAGATTACTAACTTGGCTTATTACATGGCAACATGTGGTGCAAGAGAATTCATAAAATGCTATGTCATAAATATTAGACGTAAAAGATAACAAGCATAATAGATGTCTATATTTGTCCATGTATACAAACATTAAAGATTGAAATAGAAAAAAAGAAAAAGGTTTATGACTTAAATAAAACAGTAGGTTAACATTAAGGACTAAAAATGTATTCTTTCCTATTGTAAATGTAGAAATATCTCTCTTAATGCCTTGCATTCTGTCTCTCATGTAGAACCTTGACTCTTGATGAGCATTAGTGGTTGTTGTTTTCAAGGATTGAGATAGTAAAAGTTGATTTCATCAAATATGATGATGTTTATCTAAGTATTATCAAGCTTGGTCATCATCAAACTAGTTTAGTTAGTGCTCTTAGTTTTTAAATAATTAAGTGAAACTAACATTCATCAATAATTTATAGCAAAAGAAATGATAAACAATAAGAAAAAAAAGTTAGAGAAAATTCATCAAAAATTTAAAACAAACCAATAATATTTTGTGAATTTTATCGTTCAAATAGTATAAGAATAAATGGTCTAATTCTTATCAAATATATAATTATTGATGGACTTTCTCAACTTATTTTCTCTCACTATTTATCATTTTTCTTTTGAGCAAACTTTAGACATATGTGTAGGTATAAAATTAGATTAAGGTAATCCTCTTTATTAGAAAAACTTTTATTTTCTTTTGCAAATTTATCAAGGAAAAAGAACCCCTTCAATCATTGGAATCACTTAATCTATCATATAGGCGAAAATATGTACTTCAATATTCAAAAATATACTAAGTGACATCTAAAAATTGTGAAAAGATGGTAATGTACTTAAAACCCTTTATATATAGTATGGATATAACCTTAGTGCCTTTTTGGCAAACTATTCTAGTAAGAAAAATTGCATGTTGCAAAGTGAGGGAGGAATGCTTTGAGGTTACATTGTCAAAGTTGTAAAAAGTTCAATTCTAATTTCACCAATTAGTACTTATAAACTTAACCTATTAATAATGAAATTAAATTGTAAAACCAATTCCTTGGAATCCTAATTTAAATCCAAATCTTAAAACTAATTTCAAACCGCATGACCTAAACATACTCCCATAACGAAAATTTTAAGAACAAGAAATGCTAATTTGAAATTTAATATCAAATTCTATGATAGACTGTTAATTAAATAAACTTTTAGTAAAGATTGTAATTTTGTCGAGGTTATGAGACTTTTGAGTCTAGGATTTAAAGGTTTAACCTTTGCTTTTCCTAACTACAAAACTTGAGTTATAGTTCATTCTATCGCAAAGCCTTAGATTAGCAAGTAAAACATAGTTTTTCTTTTTTCTTTTTTTTTTGGTAAAGGGAATGTATTAATCACACCCTAAACCCTAGGTTTTAATATAAAATCAAATTAAATTTAATTAAAATAAGAAATTTTTATATGTTTTACTAGAAGAACAAAGATGTAAGCCATTAATGTAAAGACAAACAAGTGTAGGTAAGAAACTACTTGTTTTCTTATTGTCTATGTTGGGATTAGTTGATGAACTTAACACATATCTGGCCTCTAAATTAATTGAAAGTATGTTGATTGTGCTTGCATGAGGCTAGTATTTTGATAGGTTAGGTGAGTCATGGATTGGATGTTTTATTTCTTATTGTAGGTTGAATACTTAGGAAGAAATAACTAGTAGCATAAGCAATAATGCCACTTTGTTGTTGATATAGTAATTATTAATATAGTGGAACCAAAGTTGATATAAACCTAAAAATCCAAGATAAAGTTCTTTGGTGGGTCGCCATACTGCTATAGGAACTATGGTGGATATTTGTAGGAAATTGGGTTATTCATGGTTGATAAGAGAATGAACTTAGTGTGAGATAGTTTCTTGTGTAGTGATTTTGGATATTAACATGTATCAAGATAATGAGATTTGGGATTAATGGATCCCTGAGATATGATGTGTTGGTTTTGTGGCCTAAGACATTGCATTTGCTTGTGCCAATTGTCCACATCCTAAACAATAGTTAGTTTGTACTATGATTATTATATAAGTTGATAGTTGCACTTAAAATAAATTTAAATCATGTACAACTAGACATGTGTGTGTGTGGGTAGTAGAATAGCTAGGTGGCAATTATTGCTCACCCCTATTTATAGGCATTTAATTTATTATACATTTAGTTTATGCTTAATGATGATAATCTTAATAGTTCATTACATGCCTTAATATGTGACTAGAAGCTTCTATTTACACAAGAATAGTTAAAAATAAAAAATAAAAAACTTAAAATGTAATAAATAACCAAATATCATTTAATTCATACAAAATTCTATACAATGAATTAAAATATCAAGAAAAGAATTACTGCACCTAAATTATGAATACTTCATAATATTGTGAACATAAAATCCTCCCTACTTTATGCCATAGTCCATTTTAGACAATGTCATGGATTAAGTCGAATTGGGAAGGGACTCAACAGCTCAATGGGTCTTTAGCAATTTAACCATTAGATTGGTTGAGTTCGATTTGTTCCAACCCCAACCCCCCCCCCCCCCAAAAAAAAGAAAATTAAATAAAAATAAATTTAAATTAAATAATATTAAAAAGTTAAACTATTTCCATATGAAATAGGAAAAATTAATTTTTATTCACCACATTTAATGTGTTGTTATTACTAATATAAAAGATAAATACATCAAAAGAGCATGTGTAATTGGATATTTATAGGTAACATTAAGAGAAAGTTCTCATTATTTAACAATGAGAGAATAAAACTAATTTTTATTTTTTGATTTTCTTTTGTAAACTTTTATCTTACATTACTAATAGGATAACTTTATTTAGGTGTGGTTTTATATGAATAAATGCAAATCCTTTTCAAGTTTTTATAAAATGGGTTAAAAATTATTAAGAGTTTTATATTTGTAATCTTTTCCAATTTTTATTTTTTTAAATTATATATACTTTTTAATTAAAAAAAATTTTAAGGTCGGTTTACTGGGTTTGGAATTAATCTAGTGGATTGGCAGGTCCTTGGTCTTAGCTTGGAATAGGGTTTCGTAGGTTTGAGTTTGAGGCTAGTTCCTTGTTTTAGGGATGCAAAATCACTAGGCTTTGGTTTAGGTTTGGAGTGGTTCCATTCCATGACCGTGTCTAGTTTATTTTATTCAACATCTAACCGGTTCACTCCTTATAAACTTTGTGCAGAATTTAAAATATAATATTAATGATCATCAAAATTCAGCAACTGAAATTAATAATAGTGGTCTCTAGTAGCTTAATGGAAGAATTCAATTTGCATGGCTCATTTTTGTATAGCACAAGCCTAGACAAGAAATTAAAGTCCAATAAATCTATCTAAGTCCAAAGGTTAGCCTAAGAACATTTGTCAAGTACTGTCACTTATGGGGTTTACCCATTGGGCCTAAAGTGGTGGCTAACCAAAGATTCAATCAAGGGTGAAACATATAATTTGATTTTGAATTTTGATAGAGGGAGATTGATTGTCGAATAAATAGGATTTTTCTACAGTTCTGCTTGTATTTTTTATGAGACTAGTGTAGTTTTCAATCTTACCACTAATTTACGTATTAACAATGATCAACAGTAGAAATTTAAAATATGTAATTAAATGGTGAAATTGAAGACTTGATTGATCTTGTTAAAATAATGAATGAAACTATAAAGATTCCCAATAAATAAGGTTATATTTTCATTTAGCAATGCAACTTCTTTCTACAAGTTATATGATCCCTTGATTATCATGATTTCAGATCGGCTAAAAGATAATTATATAAATATTGAACATCAAAGTTGGTAACCATAATCTAAAATATTAATTCAAATTTGAATAACAATTAGAATTGAGATAATTTGACTTTTGAACAATAAATAGGTTTTCGATTATTACTAAGAAAGTTTAAAATTAATCTTTTTAGAGCTAAACTCTTTTTTCAAGCCAAATGAACATTTCAAGTAAAAAAGTTGGTGCAAACATGATAGCAATGGGAATAGACCTGAAACCACCATTGCATAATGAGTACTGACCAACACTCCAACCATCATAATTCAATGAAAAATTCAATGAACTTGCCGGCTTAGTAGAAATAGGGCAACCGGCGAAACAACATAACAGGAATGCCAAGTGATTTTCCATGATTAATGGCATGCGCTAGTGTTAAGGTGGAACGAGCTTCATTAATGAATCAGAGTAGTCTTTTCTAAATGGTATATACGTGTCTTGATGTTATTTGATTTATATTTGCCGCTCACCACTGCAAGTGGCATACTACAATCAGTCGGTATATTTTACCTCAGATTGCTTTTTTTTTTTTTCTTCCTTTGATGTCCACAAATCCAAAGAACTGGAGGTTCTTTCTAAAGCGATAATTTGAAATTCACCTAAAATTTAGATGGTATATTACCTCATATTAAATTTAGTTTCCAATTGAATTCTGTTAATAATGGTCGAATGGGCTCTTGATAAGGTAGCACAAAGATGGGGTCCTTATCATCTATCGTGGCCGGATTAAATGCGATGCCAAAGAATCAAAGTAGATGAGTCCTAATTAATTCTGATACCCCCACACTGAAAAACGTCGCTGATGACTTCACTCCAAGATCGAAACGTGAGCGAGCCATGGCCATTCTGTATCCGACACGACAAATACAAGACTAAAAGTTTCCAAATACTTGTATTCTTCTTTTCTTCAGTGGAATAGATAGGATCATTTATTCCTTTACAAAAACGAAGCAATTTGCATGCAATAGAGCAGTAGTTTTCAAACAGTAGTATCATGTGAAAACTCTAAATTCTCGATTGGTAGAAGAGGCAGTAAATCCGTATACAAAATGATATAGAATTGTTGGAGACTAAAAGTACACTCTTCCTTATAAACTGAATATGATCCCTTACTTTCCAGCTTTGTGCCATATTTGCTAAAAAATCATTAACTTTGTGTTACTCTCTAGGCGCATATCTACTGTCTACACATTAACTATCCCTTTATCATGCGTTCTTGAATTTCAAACGCCATTGTTTATATTAAATATTCACTTGGATCTTCACTTTTGCAAATCAAAGCTGCAAGGTTTTCTTATGTCACTTATATAATCTATATATCATCCTTCAATTGGAAGAAACTTTAGTAGTTATCACATGAAGTGCACATGTGTGACTAAAACCCTTCAATAGACTTAAAAATAATTATATCTTTTCTCCATTTTTCACTTAACTTAGTAGGGACTTTACAAAGGATGAAAGTGATGATGGTAATTACAAAAAATAAAAATAAAAAGAAGGAAAGAAAAGATTTTCATTGCATTTGACATTCTAAATAAACACGTGATGGATAAATATTTTGGATTTATCTTGAGGTTTTTAGTTACCTTCGCCGGTGTTTTTTGTGATTTCAACTAATGAAAAATCATTACACATTATATAAGCAACATAAAAATGTGCAGATGAAGCAACCAACAAAGGAATAAAAGGAAAAAAAAAGAAGAAAAAGGCTAAAGCACATGATGTATCTAGTCTAATAATAATATTGGAATCTTTGATTAAAAATATTGCATCAGTTCGCAAAAATGCCTGTCCCATCTTACAAAGTCCTTATGAACAAGAATGCACGTGGAAAAGGAAAATTGCAATTAGAGTAAAAAGACTAAGTTTTGTATCATCTGTACATGAAATAACAGAAGAATTGGCTCCTTGTGAATTCTTGGAATTATAAACACCCTTTCATGCATGTGATTTTATTTTCAGATCCCTTTCTAGCAACATTTTAAACAAAAATAAACAAATGTAATTTCAATTTATATGTCCATCTAGGACTTTATTACGTTCGATTGAGTCCAAAATCATTTTAAGTTGTCCTTGGGTCTCTCATGCTCCACAACCTCTAAATTTTTCACACATTAGGGCTCATTTGTAGAGCAACTAAGTGAAGTAAAACGTGCTACCAATATGCGCTTTTCATCCATAGCTACAAACAATTACCAATAGGGTCCTCTACTCTAAGTATGACAACAAGAGAATAACAAGTAAATCAATTTTGCTACTGAAGTAGAATTATTAGGCTAGCCACCGTTTCACCTAGTCACCATTTCACTGCCATAACCTACCCCAGCATCAGCTCCACAATTTTAATAGTAACCTAATTCCTTCAAGCTAATGGAAGCATATAAAAAGCAAAAAAATTATTTCACATATAGGTTTTGTAAAAGGTCATTTTGATAATTAGGTTTTTAGTCTAATTCAATGTCACTGATCGGTTTAATAAGCTAATAATAAGACCCGTGAACCTAGCCCAATAAGAGATTTTTTAAAGAGATCTAATATGATAGGTTTGCAATAAGGATTGCTGAACTGTTTTTTCTACTTTTGACCTTGGTTGTGTCTCAAGCATATTGTTAGGATTTTAAAAAATGCAATATTAATTTAATTTCCCGATTGGCTGCAAGATAATTATATAAATATTGAACATTAAGGTTGATAATTATAATCTAAAATATTATTTCAAATTTGAATAATAATTAGAATTAAGATAATTTGAGTTTTGAACAATAAAAAGGTTTACAATTAATACGAAGAAAGTTTAAGATTAATCTTTTTAGAGCTAAGCTCTTTTTGCAAGCCAAATGGACATTTCAAGTAAAAAAGTTGGTGCAAACATAATAACAATGGAAACAGACCTGAAGCCAGCATTACGAATACTGACCAATGGACATTTAAATGAAATCTCTAATGGACTTGCTGGCTTAGTAGAAATAAGACAATCGGAGAAATGATTTAATAAAATGGTACGTTATTTATCATGATTAGTGGCATGCAAACACCATTAAAAATGTGAGGCGTATAGATCTTCATTAATGGTATTTTTTTTTCTTAACATCATATACATGTCTTGATTTTATTTAATTTATCTTAACCGCTCACTACCACAAGGGGTGTCCTATAACCGGCCAATCTTGATGCTTTGTTTGATTTGCACAAATCCAGAGAACTGGGGGTTCTTTTCAAAGTTATATTTAATTATTTATTTGAAATTCACTGAAAATTTAGATGGTAGATATTATTTTGTATTAAATTTAGTTTTCTATTGCTTTCGTTAGTAATGATCGAATGGGATTTTGATGGGGTAGCTCAAGATGGGTCCTTATCATTTATCGTCGCTGGATCAAATGCGATGCTAAAAAATAAAAATGGATGAGTCACAATTAATTCTGACACCCCCACATGCAGTGAAAAACGTCACTGATGACTTCGCTACAAGATCGAAACACAAACGAGCCATGGCCATATAGACAACTGTTCTACACATTTAGCATTAATCAAACACCGCGAGTATCGTGTCAGCTTTCGAAGCTCCCATCTTCCTAATTCAAAATATTTTCATTACTCATTCACCAAATGAAAGACATTGTAAACCGATAAAACAGTAGTATCAACTTATTTGAGCACAGTCAGTCATAATTTATAAACCTAGTTCTCAAATACACAATTTGTTGTAGAGTAACTTAGCAGCAGATAAGACAGAAAAGTAGATAAACACAGCAATAGATTATATTTCATTTCTAGTTTATGTACAGATCTAGAATACACCCAATCAAAATTGATAAACACCAAATTAAGCTACAATAGAGAAACTGAAAATAGTAGCTAATTTTCTTTTTCTTCCCATAAATAAAAAAGTCAAAAGTGTTTCATAAGCTTCCTAGCACTAATCTTCATATAGATTAAACATAAATATCATTTTCTGCAAAGTCTTCCATAAGATTGTGCAGTGATAAAATGAAGCTTAAAAAATTATTCATCAACATATAGCACTTATTCAAAACTAACATCCTTCAAAAGCTATCGGCCATTACTTCAAGCTTCAGATGTCCTCTAAAAACATTCTCACATAATTTAAACGATGATCGGATTGGATCTTGTAGAGTATATCTAAATTTTCTTAATCAAAGCTTGACACAATTCCTGCTCAAATAAACCTTCAATGATGGAAAGAAACATAGTCAACTCCTTTGCATCCACTTTGGCTTAATCAGTGGTCAAATGCTCCACAACAATATGTATAGTGCTCCTCATTTCTTGCGTTCCAATTTTAAAACGCTCCATGGTGGTCGATATGTCCAACATAGGTTCATCTCCAAGCACGGTCCTCCTTCGTTTTGCATTGGGTCAGGTTCAACTTTTATGGATAGATGGCTCATCTACTTCATCTCTTAATGGTATTTCATCTTTCAAGTTTTGAAATGGAGGTTCCTTTTTATCTAGCTCCTCAATGATACCTTTAACTGTATATGCATCCTAACCTATGGCATAGTCTTTTGCATGGATTATGGATAATAGTAAAAAAAATAAAATAATGTTTCTAAAAGATAAGGCATATGTGGAATAATAAGTTTTTAATGAGGGCATTATAGTCTTTTAGGTAGCATACTATTTAAGCCTAGTGTAACCTTAAGACTTGTTTCTTTTCTATTGTTTTCCTAGGAAACCTTAACCTATACTGAATTATGCTCCAATGACGTAAGGACTCCTAATTCGATGTGCTACCACAAAGATGAGTTTTTCTAACCAATTGGTGTTCTCATGTGTGTTCCTTTTTAATGAGAATTTGGTTAAGGTGTGGTGTGGAGTTGTGTTGATTTGGGATTTTGATATCACCACTTTGATGCCAAGTTGCTAGATCAAATGAATTATGAGCTCTTGATTTGATTTGAGACAAGTACCCTAACTATGTTTAAATTCACAAATTGGATAGTTTTCTATGGACGATTTGAGTTGTTGTAAGGTTGGTGAGTGTTGGAATGGAAAAAAGGTTGAATGGAGAAGTATGTGAGTTTCCGAGGGGTACATGACCAAGGTATATGGCTATATACTCGCTCATGTTAAGAGTTGAAAATAAATCATGAGATGAGTGATATATGTTCAAATACATGACCATATACCTGAGTATGCTGAAAAGGCTTTTTGTACAATAAGGTACATGGTCATATACATAGCTATGATCTTGCCTATCTTCTTCTACACGGCCATGTTGTTTTGGAACATTTCTTTTTTCTTCTACTTTAGTTTTTCTTCAGCTTTAGTCCAATTTTACCTACAATAGAACAATGAGGAGGGGAAATAATTTTTTAGCTAAACAACATAGTAAACTTAAGTTATGTTATAGGATAGTACTAAACTTAGTCTTTTGATATATGAAAGGTTTCCATAAGAGTGATAGTTGCATTCTGGGTGAAACTAAAACTATTTTTCCATACTTGTTGCTTATGTATACTAGCAATATAAATTAAATGAGCTAATTGACTAGATAGCGAAGGACTTAGTTACTGGTTGTGTGTAGTTCGATCTAGGGGCTGGAGATGACAAATTCTTAAGGGGCACTCATTGATTGGTATGTGGTGTTATTGTATGCACTCTATTTACCCTTTCTTTGTTTTAAGGTTTTCTAACTTAATAAAGGAAAATACCCAATTTAGAAAAGATAAAAAAATAATAAATACATAAATAAAAGAAAAAAATGAAATGAATGAATAAAAAAATAAAAGGGATAAGAAATAAATAAATAAATTAGGCCTATCAAATATTTCAAATAAATTAAAGCTACTTACATTAACAAGAAAAGGCAATAGCCTAGCTAGTTGGTAACATGCATAGAGAGGTTGAAGTCATGGATGCGTTTTTTTTTTGTTCCATTCCTAATTTGGACATGTGGCATGCATGGATTGGCTGCCAAAAAGTCTTATTCATCTCCTTCCTTTGAATCTTGCAAACACAAACAAAAAAGGTTAGTTAATCTTGACTATTTTTTATGTAATTTAGCTTGTTTTTTTGACTGATTTCCATAAAATAAAAAGCAGTAATTTATAGTAGATGTGAGGTACAAGTTAAAAGCAATCAAAAGTGCATCAAATAGTTAAGGAAACTAGATTAAAATTGACTTGAAAAATCGAAAAAAAAAAAGATACATTAAAATTCCAAATTTTGCAAGGTGAATTATTCCGCTTTTTTGTCTAGATTCCTTAGATATTTTATTGCAAATACATCAAAGAAAGATTGTATAACACATCTAAATCTTTAATTACACTTGATAATTATTCAAGTGATGCTAATTTTGGTAGAAAAATTTTGTAAAACAAAAAAACCCATATTCACCAAGATGCTATTTTTTGTGTATCCAAGGCTACCGTATGTGGAATTGAGGCTTTAACACTATAAATAAGGATCCCTAGTATTGCTTAGAGTAGGCTTTTCCACCCAACAACAATTGAAATTGCATTAATCCCCTCTTTCTTAGTCTACCCGTGCGTGAACATATTCTCACTCTCTCTCTCTTCAAAAATTCTCTCACATAAAAGAAAATTGAAGGAAACTAGAGTTGATCGCTTGCCCATCATTAGAAGAGTGGAACCTAGTAATTGATTGTATGTAATTAGCCACAATTTAGGTCAATTTGATTGAAGATGAAACATAGGGTTTGTACTCTTTTTGTCTCGGTTCAATTTAAATTGGATTAGTGGAAGTGCTTGGATCTAAAAATTGATCGAGGGCTTTTGCTATCCACACAACGAGGAAGTGTTTCGATTGACCATTGTTGTCAGAACTAACCAGAACTAACCCAAATCAAACTTGGTTTAATCTTATTTATTTATTTATTTTTCTTGTATTAATATATATAATACATTAAATAATAATAATGTTTATTTTTTAGGAATAATTAAGTAATTAGATTAATACTAGGATATTGTTTCTTGCATGTTTTATTGTATGTTATTATCCGAAAATTTAAAAAAAAAGACAAAAGAAAAAAAGGCCTATTATATAAAAAATTCGCATGTTTACGTCTATGCTTTTGCATACTAAAGTGTTTAATATGTTTTTTCAAGATTTTAGTTTATTGAAAGTTTTTTTTTTTTATCTTTATCATTACCTTTACAAAACAAATAATTTTTTATCACTTAGAAAAACCTTTTGGGAAATAAAAAAAAAAACTTTAAATGGTCTTTTTTAAAAAAAAAATTAGGATTTTTTTTAAAAAGGTAAAAATGAGGGTTTTAGAGTTTTTTTTTTTAAATAAAAAATAATTGGCTAATAATGTAAAGAGATTTTTTTTTTTTTACAAAATCAATCAACAAACTTTTTTTTTTTTTTTTTATAAATAAGCTAACTATGACTTATTTGGTCCCAAATAGTAGGTATGTAGGTATCCTTATGGGACAACTCTAAAATATAAAATTATTATTATTATTATTATTATTATTACCTCTTTTCTTCTTGTAAATAAATAAATTTCTTTATGCTAAAATGGATATAATAAAAATATCATCGAAATTCAGAAAGTTAAAGAGGTAATTACAAGGTTCTAATAAGTTAGTTATCAAATTTGAAATATCTGGTTTTCTTATATTTTTCTAAAAGAAAAAAACTTTTTGTTGACTAGTGGCTAAGTTAGGATTAATCTGCTAAATTAATCTTAACTTAACTTTTTTTTTTCAACTTTAGTTGGGTAGTGACTCCAATTTTCAAAACAAATGAAAAAAACTAGGTTTTTCCTAATTTAAGTCGATGATTCATATTAAATGGGTATAAGATTTAATGTGAATCAAATTAGAAAAAAAAAATTAAACTCGACAGTTGTCTTCCATAGAGTTGCATATCGACATGATTCAGGTAGATTTTAGGGGTATTGAGGTCGGAGGTGGTAGTTTCCAACACACACACACACACACACACACATATATATATATATATATAAGTGTGGTGGGCTTATGAGCACCCTTATATTGATTGTTGACTAATTCAAAGATAAGTAATGGATTAGTTGTGAATTATCTATTCCATTAATCATTGTGGCATGTGCATATATTTAGGTATTTACGTATTGGGTTTAGGCTCAACACTTTTTCTTTTTTAGCTATAGGTAGGTATGATGAGTATGCCAAGTATGATGAATCTGAGGATGTATATTATTACTACTAGGATGATGTTGATGGAGATTACTACTACAATTATGATGATGAGTAGTTAAGGAGAAGTAGAAATTAGTTGATTATTTATGTGATACTTTGTTAGAGACTTCATATATTACTTTACTTTAACTATTACAAACCCAATAAGTGATGTGGTAGACTTGTTTATGGAGATAGTTACAACAATGTGAGGTATTCTTATTTAACTTTAAATATAGTGTAATTGAAATGACTCGCTTGTGAGTCATTTATTTAATTCTTTTGAAGTAACATATATGTAAATGCAAAGTGAAGTTAAACATGTTAAAGCACATGTGTCGTCTTGAGCTTTTGTGTGTTACTATTCAATAGTGACATGTGTGTGAGTTATGACGTCATGGGTTCTAAGGCATTACAACAATTCCTCTAGATATGGAAAACTCTTGTTCATAAATGTAGTAGTGTCTTTGTGGCTTTACAAAGAAAAAACAAAATTAAAAGTGGATTAGTATACACCATATGAAGGATAATATGATAAAAAAGTTATATTACACATAACATTAAGTAAGCTTCCCACGCTTGCTTTTCTGTAGTAACCATCTTCTTAACTTGATCCCACTCAAAGCCATTGGTTGACTTTATGTGTGGTTTTTCCTTTAACCCACAATTAGGTATCTTCGCCATTAGCATTCTCTCTAATTCATAAAGACAATTGCCTTAGAATTTAGTATTAGTTTTGTGAGTCCCGTTGTTATGTAACTTCATGATATAAACAACTAGTGCATCATGCTTGATCACTATCTACTTCATCTTACTTTGTTTGATAGGCTTAGGATCCACTTGCATAGATTGTACCTCTTCCATGCAAGAGGTTCTATAGAAGAGAATATTTTTAACATATAAAACAAACTATAAAACATGGCAATTATAAGAACAACATATCATTAAAATGACAAGGTAAAATTATGATATCATCATACATCCATAACAAAATACCATATTAGTACTGCTCCACATTACATCACTTGTAAGACATATGGTAACATAAGATCCAATTACAATAACGACAAGTCATATTACAACAACAAATGGTAGAATTCAATTATGAATATGTCTTCATCTACTCCAATCATTAAAAATTTGATTTGCTAGCTATAGCCTCCAATTTGACCATACATCGTTGTTTCTTGAAGTTATGATGAGATTATCTTCATTATCCACAATGTTTTCCTCTATGCCATCTACATCATTCTTGAGGGGATTGATGGTCATTTCTATCTTAATGAAGTAGTGGAGCAAATAGTAAACCCATATGATTCAATTATGGATTTTGACTTAATAAAACAATGGACTCTTAAGAATACTCCATCTCATCTTAAGCAATCCGAAGCACCTCTTAATCACATTTCTAGTAGAAGCATATCTTAAATTAAACAATTCCTTTGGATTTCTTGATTGATGACCCTGATGCCATTCATCTAGAAGATACCTTTGACCCATAAATGGTACAAGGAATCCCTCACAATTGGGATAACCTCCATTAACTAAATAGTAGTATCCTATACGAATGGTATAAAATGGGTTATGTATTAATTGAGGTTGCTAAAGACAAATTTAACAATTTGGAGAATTAAATAAAGCATACCATGTGAAACTTTAAGATTGTTCCTCCTAGTTATTGCATCTTGAAGAATTTAATTGTCCACAATAGATCCCTCTTACCTAGGCAATACATAAATGAAGTGCATATTTGATGTATATACACAAGTACATTAGTAGCAATCTCTTTTTTCTGACTTTTGTATCAAGCTTTGTCTTTCATTAGCACTTTAATTTAGATATGTGTCCCATTTAAAACACTTAAACAATTGTACATACAAACAAACAAATGTTTATCAAACTAGTGTGCCAATTATCTTATTGATGGAAAATTCTTTATTATTATAATTGGTATTATGTCTTTTACCTTAAAAAATTTCCATCAATCATCATTGGAGTTTTCAAGAATAGGATCAAGCTTCTTGAATAGTTGATTACTTAGTCGTAACATAGCATTTAATATGTTATGGAAATTTCAACTAACCATTGATTTGGACCTCTTAAAATTATGCTTAATGACTTTTTTCTTCGCATGGTAGGCAAGTATATGCAAGAACATTGCAACTTGCTCGTTTATGAGGAGATTCCTAGCTGTCCTTAATCTTCTTATACCTTTTAATATTTCACATAGTTTAAAAAATGTATGTCTATCCAATCGCAATTGTTTAATGCATGTCACATCATCACTGTGACCAAGTCTCCTAACATATTGATGATGTTGATAAAATTTTAATTGATAAGAGTAGAGGATAGGCTGATTGGTATGTAAGGCTAAAGCATGTAATAAGAACATGATGTCATGTGCAAGGTTATAATACTCTACCCATAAAGCTAAAGAAAAGTAAGTGATTTTCTTTTTCCTCTATAATTCGTTGAAGTGAAACATCATTTAATCAATCACTGCATTTGTACATGGTGGGTCATAATAAGTGCATGTACCATAATTCATCCAATATCTTCAATAACCAAACTTTAAATAACATATTTAAGGTAACAATTGTTTACTATATTATAACGCAGTAATTATAATATATGTCCACAATATAAGTTTATGAAGGTTGAAACTCTTGTGAACATCCATTATCTAGTCATTTGAATCTCCTTGAGTGTAGATACCTTTTTTGTAGACATCCTATGTTAGTATCAACCAAAGCTTTACTTGTTGAAATTTAGCCAAAGAAGCAACACGACATTGTGCATGTTAGAAAAAACATTTCAACTAACTAGATGTGGGTTACATATTAGAAAAACTCATTACAATGGCTTGATATAGAGACTAGAGATTTTCACTCTAGATATTAATGGATACTAACCATTTATATCAACACTAAATAAGATCTTAGAGGACTTAAACTAATGCATTATCGGATTGAATCCCATCTTAACATATTTCTCAATATCTTTAATTGTCACAACTCTTACTGGGAATAATTGTCATGGAGCAAATTTCTTTAAGCTAGTATCCAAAAACAGATTCAAATTTAGTATTTGTTTTCCTAATCATTTTGATAAATTCAAATTTTCAAGTGTGCAAATAAAAAAAAAAAAAGGTGATTAGTCTAACTAAAAACCAATGGCACTTAAAGAACATAGAGAATCACATAGAGCTCATACATAAAGAACATGAACAACATGACACAAGCTTACTATAATTGAAACCCCTTTTTTTTTTAAAAAAAAAAAAACACAAAACTTTACAAACATCACACACAATTATAGAAACATAGGCATACAATCACAACTCACAAGACAAAGAACATAACATAGCTAATGAAACTTGTACATGAAGAAGACACTAGTGAAGCTATGAAATAGGTCGTGAACTTGGTGAAAATGGCAAAGCTTAGTTGGAGACTTGCACTTAGAGAAACAAATGGCGGTTAGTGTGATGATTGGTGGCTAGAGTGGCTACCAACGCCAGTGAGCAAGGTGACAAAAGTAACAGATGGAGGAGGTAGACGTACAAATCTAGGGTTCTTGATTGTTCATAGTTAATAGTTTTGATTTTCCATCATGGCTATTTTGTGTTTTTATTTGATGAGGGTAAGCTTTGCCATTTCTATGTTTTGATGAGGGTAAGTTGGGGAAAAAAAATAGTTTTTTTATTGAACTACAAATTTAAGGGTGGACTTAAGAATTGCAACTTCATGTTTTATGCAATGGGCATTCAATATTGAATTTATATTTCATAATAAAAAAACAATTAAACGCCATAATAGCAATTCCATAAGAAATAAGGGTGTAATGGAATTGCTATTATAGAAGTAAACGGACCATAAATATCATTGTTTAAATTAAATATTCACTTAGATCTTTACTTTACAAATCAAAGGTGCAAAGTTTTCTTATGTCACTTACATAATCTATAAGTTATCCTTCAAATTGAAGAAACTTCATTAGTTATTGCATGGAGTGCATATGAGTGACTAAAACTCTTCAATAGACTTAAATAAATATCTTTTCTCCATTTTTCACATAAATTAGTAGACACTTTACCTAAGATGAAAGTGATGATGGTAATTAAAAAAGAAAGAAAGAAATGATTTTTATAGCATTTGACATTGTAAATAAATATGTGATAAATAAATATTTTGGGTTTATTTTGAGGTTTTTAATTACTTTAGCCAGTTTCATGTGTTTTCGACTAATAAAAAATCAATACTCATAATATAAGTAACATAAAAATGTATAGATAAAGCTAGACATGGGGGAGAGCTAGTTCAAGCTCATGAACCGACCCGTTAGAGGGATTGGCCCAGTGGGTAGGAATCGCCGAGCCGGTGAGTCAATGTTTAGGTTGCATAATGCATCCCAGTGGACTGGCGAGTTTGGAATCGGCCGTGAACCAGCTAGTTCGGCATGTTGATTCAAGGTCAACTTGAACTGGTAGGTTAGAACCACTGTATATGACAAAAATAAAAATAAAAAACATTGCAAGCTAGAGTGCTAGAGTGGAGAAATTGTCACTATTAGAGTGAAGAAATTTTAAAAAATATTGCAACATTGAAAACAATGCCTCATTGTCAGAGTGAAGAAATTGTAAAAGAAACACCTTTGCAACGTTTGAAAAAAAAAAGGGAAAAAAATTGTTAAAGTAGGAATAGAGTGAAGAAAATTTGCCTGCAACTATGCAACGTTGGGGAAGAAAAATAAAGAAAAAGAGAAGACAGTCGGAGAGAAATGTGGAAGGAGGATGTAGAATAAAAGCAGTGACATTTGCAGTTAGAGAGTTTGAAAGCATAGATCACATTTTGAAAAAAAAAAATCATGCATAGGTTTATAGGATTGTGGGTAGTGAGGAATAGGTATTAGCTGTTAGTGTAGGTGCAGCGTGCAGGTGTTGAAAATTTGAAATTTGAACGTTGCAAAGGAGCAAAAGAAAATAAGTGTGTTGTTGGATGTTGTATAAATTGATAGTGCAGGTTGAAGAACAAAATTATTAACGCAAAAAAACTGCACTCACTCTTATCTTTTACTCTCATCTTCTATTATGTGTATTCTCATCTTCTATTTACTATGCTCGCATATTCTATACTGTCAATACCTTGCGAATAATTTCACCTATATTTCTTGCCAATTGTTAAATAAATTATATCCCCTTATCTACCCATATCGGTATTTTATAATTATCATAATATTAAAAAATGGTAAGTTATTTTGGCAGTTCGGGTTCTTCTAAGGGGGATTGTTCTGACAAAAGTGATAAGAGGAAATCTATGCAAAAGGCACCCAAACAATGTTTTGAAGTGGATGATTTCGATATCCATGACTTTACCAACGAATGCCTAGAAGACTTGATGATGCCACCCCTAGGCTTTTATAAAAGGCTTTATGGTGGACAAAGCGAATCGCTGCCACGACAAGGCAGTGAGGAGGAAGTAGAAGGAGAGACGGGCAAGACGGTGTACAAGAAGTGCCAAAGGAAGAAATTCCATGGCACTTACATAGCCCATCCGGCTCTATGGGTAAGCCACCAACACCACTTAAATTAGAAATTTTTACTAAATATTTTTCGTAAAATTGCAGGGGGAAATGATAACAGCTATACTTATTGCAACTACTACTAATCAAGTTATGTGTGGAAAAAGGAAGAGAGGTATGACACCCGTAATAGGCACATGCGAGCAAAGCACCCTATGGAGTTTGGCATAGATAAATCACATTAACAAATTTCGCAATCAACAAGGTTACAAGGAGGAAGCTTTTTTCGGTATTTTGCTGATAGACAATAAGTTCTACTTGCAGAATACTTAGCAAAGTGTAACCTGTCATGGAGCCACATAGCTTTCTCGCATCGGTTAGAGTACGGGTGAAAAGCGCTAAATCCAAGCTCATGGACTTACGACTCAAAAACCATACAAAAAACCACTATCAAGCTGTATCATAATGGTAAGTATGAATTAGCCACTCTTTTCAATTCTCTTGAGACACATGTTTCCATTTGTGCAGATATATGGACCGATTCGTGGCAAGAAAATTCATACATAGGAGTTATATGCCACTGGATAGATGATGTGTGATAGGTACAAAAAAAACTAATAGCTCTAAAGGTTTTCAATGATCGCCATATGACACAAAACATATTCCGTATTATAAGTATTATTTTAAGTGAATACGGTTTGATAAAAAAATATTTTTTCAATTGGTTTTAACAACATGGCTGCTAACATGACATCCATTGATTAACTTCAAACTTTATGTCAACCCATGTTAGGTAGGACATTTTTCCATATTTGATGTGCTTATCACATTTTAAATCTTTGCGTTGAAAATTGTATGAATTGTTTAGATTTTAAAGTTTCTCTAATGAGACAACTAGTATGTATTTTAATTGACCATTCTTCTGTAAATAAGGCATGGTAGAGATTTTGTATTGAAAATGGAATGCGACCTAAAAGTTTTAGAAAGGATGTTAAGCATAGGTGGAATTCCACCTATCAACTTTTAGAAAGTAAACTTGCTTATAAAGATGCATTATGTTCTTTCGCTACCATGAATGTCCCAGACATTCCATTGCACCCTAGCGATTGATATGTATGTAGTAAAATGTTGAATGTTTTAAAAGTTTTTAATGATAGTATTTTAACATTTTCGCAAGTGTACCGAGCTAGTGTTCATATTTTCCTTATGAATGCGGTGGATATACTATCGGTGCTACTTGATTCTCGATTCGACACTTTTGTGCAAGTGACTATAAATGATATAACTGCAAAATGATTATAGTATTATAGACAAATTCCAAAAATTTATTTAGTTACTTTTATTTTAGATTCAAGATATAAAAAAGACATATTATTAAAATATCTTAGTTTATATTATTCAATTGTTGACGCATTCTCTAACATGGAAGACATTTATATCGTTATTGTCACATAAGAACTACGGCGAGCAGTCCAGGTAACGAAAGAATTACATTTTAAATTTTGCACTATATTCGGTGGTCAACTATCCCAAACTCCCTCACTGTCTCTCGGCTCACATGGTACCACCCATGATCCCACCTTCATTGCGCAATGAATGATGTTGTAAAAGTTGAAGTGGCACCGTTCCAACTCAACCGAGTACATTGAACTTGATGATTACTCCAATACACACTTTGAATTTGGTGACAGCAGTATCACGGATTTCAAAATCTTCGATTGGTTGAGGAGGCATAGGAAGACGTATCCCATACTTTCTCGCATGTCGCATCAACGGTAGCTGTTAAATAGGCATTCAACACGGTGGGCCTTATCTTGTCCCAACGGCGATCATGATTGTCACCCATCAACATTGAGGTGTTAGCTTATGTGGAGGATTGGTTAAAGGCAAGGAGTTGCACACAAGAGTCGTACGGGACGTCTAGTGAAGAAGATGAATACTTCAGCGACTTCATCCCATCGGGTGAAAACTCCGCTGGTTCAAATCCTAATATTGGGTACGCCAAATAATTTTGTAAGGATAGTAATACTACCTTATTTATTTTTTGTATTAGGTTAGAGTTAGACATATTTTGTAAGGGGAGTAGTACTCCCTTATTTATTTCTATTATTTACTTACACTATATTATTATTGTCTACAAGAGGTAAGGCCAAATGTTGTCCTCTTTTTCTGTAATAATTTAGTAGTATTCCCTTATTTATTTCTATTATTTACTTACACTGTATTATTATTATCTATAAGAGGTAAGGCCAAATGCCCTTTTCTTTTTTTGTATCAATAAAATTCAGGGTTGGCATCCCCCTTCCCACCCCCCTACCCAGGGTATTGCCACCATTTAATTTTGACAAAACGTATATTACCTTGAGAAATTATAGATTAAATTTCAATGTTTATAAATTTAAGGGAAAAAACCAAATTAACTAAAAAAATACATACAGATAAATATCAAATAAATTATTCGAGAAAAAAAAATTAAAAAAAGATTAAAAATGAATTATTTGGAAAAAAAAAACTCGAAGGATAGATTTGGGGCTGGAATTGGCCTGCAAATTGCCGGGTCAAGGGAATCGGCCTAACCCTTCCTCTCCTTGAGCTAGTTCTAGTTCCCCTTCCCCACGGACTTTGACCCAACAGTTCCGGACCGGTTTTGAACCGGTCAGATGTCTAGATAAAGCAACCAACGAAAAAAAAAAAAAAAAAAAGCTAAAGCACATGATGTATCTAGTTTTAATATTGGAATCTTCGATGAAAGCATTGCATAAATTCGCAAAAATGCGTCACATCTTACAAAGTCCTTATGAACAAGAATGCACGTAGAAAAAGAAAATTGCAATTAGAGTAAAAAGACTAAGTTTTGTATCATTATAAACACCCATTCATGCATGTGATTTTATTCTCAAATACCTTTTTGACGGCGTATTAAATAAGAAAAAACAAATTTAATTTGCATTTTTATGTCCATTTAGGGCTTTATTATGTTCGTTTGAGTCGAAATTCATTTTAAGTTGTCCTTGCGTTTCTCATGTTTCTCCTCACTTGAGATGTGCACTAGATTATATATATGTTATTTTTTAGAAAGGATAAAAAGTTTCTAAGAGTACTTGAAATATTATTTAACCTTAATAAAAACTAGATAATGTAAACTATCTTTTATGTGTGTGAAAAAAAAAAAAACCCTATCTTTTATGTGAATTTTCTACACTTCCTGTATGGGTCTCCTATAATGTATGGAAACACATGTGCTGTTTTATTTGTAAAATTCCTAGAACGGAGCTAAGCTCTCATCGAAAGTTTTGGGGGTCAAATGGAAGTCTTTTTAAAGTCAACATCCTAATATCAAGAAGCATATAGTCTTTTTAGAAGCTTAATCCAATTACTAGAGTAGGCATCTTTTAATTGGAGATAATAAATGGAAGATCTTTATTTCTTTTCTTTTACACAAAAGAAAATTTTAATAATATTCATCCTTCAAGTTAACTAAATCTTGATTTGACGATAAACCATTATAGCAAGAAGTCTAATGAGCTAGAGTTTGTAAGAATTTAATACCATCAATTTAATGTCAATTACAAATTTAAAGTGAAAATGCTATTGCAAATAAAGTACAAGATAATATGAATTCATTTCCAATTCAAAATAACAATTGAAATTCCTTGGGGAGCCACTCAAAACCATACAAAAAGAAAAAAGAAAAAAGAAAAGAAAAAGGTGTGGTCAAACCTATCTTATACGTAAAACTAATTGTTTAGATATATTTCCTTGCATATAATATCCATTGATATTAAATTTGATATTTACCTATTTTTTACATCGCATGCCTTTTGACGGTTTTATTTATATAACAATTATGAGATAATAACTAATTATCCTCCTTAATCGAATCATGAAAAGTAAAATTGGTTTGTTAGGTCCACAAGTGAAATCACATGTCAAATGAATGAACCTTGTCCTTATTGCACTCAATTCCCATGCTTTCAATAAGAATAATATGTCTTAGTGACTATATTTTATCTCATTTATGTTTATTTTTTCAGTGCACTAAAACTATCAATGATGCTAAAAAGTTCTACATGAGTGGAAATTTGATTTATTGTTTAAAGAAGTCAAATATAAAAATTTCATTTACTTTGATCCATACTAAGTTAGCGTGATTCCTCAACGCGTAGATCCTTCCTAAAAAGTAAAATCTAATGAATCTATACCTAGTTTTTTTCATAAAAAAGTAACATATAATCAATATATATTTTTCACTCCTTGTTAAGGAAGGGAGTAGTTGCATAGAATTATATTCCCATGATAGAATTGAAAGATTCTATAGTGTGTAATTGTGATATTAACAATAAATAAGATTATATTGTCATTGCTAATTTTTACTGATCAAGTATGCTCATTTGTAATCATTTGTTTTATATCAATTCTTTTGTGATACTTTATATACAATAAGTGTATGTGTGTACTATTTATTTATTTATAATTTTTCTCGTTTCATTCACTTATTTATGCCTTTTTCTTACAAGAATTCATCTAAGCATGTTCTCCAATTTACATTATTTGTGAGAATTTTTGGATGTATTTGTAACATTTTCCATTAACATGGATGAGGTATATCCTCATGATATACTTATCTACATGATGGTTGATTTATTACAATGACGTCTTTTCATAAATAGGATGTGAACAAGATGGAGAAATAGTGTCCCATTATAATATTTTGTAGAAACATATGTATTTTCAATGCTTTGACTTTACTTTTGCGTATTATAGTTGCAAATGTGAATATAGAACTTCAATCAATTTATTTAGATTACTAATATGAGAAAGTTTTTGTCCATAGTATTTTGTTAATGGTAAGACATAGTTTTACATATTCATCTATATTTAATGTCTATCATGTCAATCTCATAAGTTCACCTATTAGTAATATAATTCATAATTTTTTCTCACTATAAAATAGCTCTTGATCTCAAGAAAGTCTTTTAACATGAAATAACTTATTTCTATTTGGCAAAGAAAACTCCCAACTTTGCCATAAAGTTATAGAGCATAGAGTGAGTTCCTTGTAGAAATGGTTGCTTTTCCAATAACAACCTCTAAACTCCATGTCTTTGATTGCTTAGCTTGGAAAATTATATGATTAAGCTATTCAAGATTAATTGAAATTATGTGTAATTGTGATTTGAAAATCATGACATTAGCATTTGCTCT
This sequence comes from Laguncularia racemosa, assembly GCA_037954665.1. Lineage (NCBI taxonomy): Eukaryota > Viridiplantae > Streptophyta > Magnoliopsida > Myrtales > Combretaceae > Laguncularia > Laguncularia racemosa. Next base: position 850,719 of record JBBMOL010000129.1, read on the forward strand.
TGATTTTCCCATCCTTATGAAGTTGGCAAATTGTCGTTTCTATCTATGGTTGAGGTTTTGGATTATTTTAGTGCCATACCTACAATAGGATATTGGAAACTTCATTGAAGTTTGTTTTGCTAGCTTGGTTTCTAATTGAGATTATGTCTAGCACTACTTGTTAAACCTCGTACTACAGTTACTACAAGAGACTTGGAAAAATTCTATATGAAAGAAAATATAAGCTAGTTATGAAACCAATTGATGCATATATGGAAAGGCTTAGCTTCTTAGTAGTGAATGAAAGCTATAGCCTTAAAGTAAATAGATTCTTAAATAAAGGATATATAATGCTCAATAGCTACAACAATGTATGGTTTGCATTGTAACTCTTGACAATCGCGATGATGCATGGTTTGCGCTACAATGCTCACTAGCCATGATAATGTATGGTCTCCTACAACTACACTCAGTATGTGTTGCGATGTTTTCTTACCTCAACAAGGCTCAATTTGAATATTGAAATGCTATGATCTTTACACCCTCAAATCTAGGAAATATCCTAGCTTCTCTTATTGTTTTCACTATCAAGTAGTGGAACGATCCCCTTAACAAGCACTATTAAGCTAGGCAAAACCTAGCATATTATGGTTATAATCATTGCCTTATAGTAGAGTACACTCCTTGGTGTGTGATGCTTATCTCTATTATATCTCCTTAAACTATTGTTATTTTTCATTGTCAAGTAGTGGAACAATCTCCTTGACAAACACCGGTAAGCCCAAGCAAACCTTCACATGTAGCAACTATTATTGCTACCTTGTAGTTATTTCCTTTGCGAGTGATGACATGTGATGCTTATTTGAATTAAGTTCCTAATGTTTATTATCCAATAGTAGAGCAATATTCTTGCCTTATAATATATTCATTGGCTCATAATAATGAGCTCATGAGGCTATTGGAATCTTCTTATGATTTTAGCTGTAAAGTAATGGAGCAATCTACTTGATATGTTCTTCTATACCCATGCAATCTTGTGCATCTCATCATTCTAATTCTACAAATTTTATGATAACTTATTGATAACTTTTTACCAACTACTAAATAGTAGCAATTATATTGGTACATGGTACTAAGGACAGGATGCCCATTGCATCTAATTACAATTATTTTTTTTTCCATAAAAAAGACACAATGCAAGAAAATACCTATGGTCGATATAATAAAGACACATACTATGCACATAATGTGTTATGAAAGCAAAATGGTAAGTATTTCTCCTACTTTATGTGATATATGCTCAAGATTAAGTTTATCTTACTCAATGTTTGAGTAATGTTGCTTACTCTCCATAGTACCATATTTGGGTATGCTCTTTATTATTATGACTCACCCTTTATAAACCTCATTATGTGTATATTTAGTTACTAAATAATGCTCTTCATAACATATACAATGCATAATGCTTGTTGCATGAGATACAAGCTTAAATAAAGCTCACTTGTTATGATATTTATTTTTTTACAATATAACTTATTCTTAACAATGATGTGTTTAAATATTTATTATTACATCTCTATATGAAATGCCAATAAGTGGGAGGGAGTATTAATCCCTAGTCATAGTATATTAATATCCTCAAAAGTAAAACTATTGCTCATTATTAGGAGAAAAGATAGTATTTTATGATGACAAACATAAAACCACTCAGTCTTTCATATCTCTCTCTTTGAAAAAAGAATAAAGTGAATATGCATCTTTATTATAGAAATGTAACATTATATAATAAATCACCTAGTTGATTTCATTATTACTATATGGCATACACAAATGCATTGTTACATGGGTAAATGACTTGTGTAGTACATTGTAGAAACAATGCACAAAAATTTAAATGGCACAATTAAAAAGGATATATATGGCATATGAATGTTTTATGTTACGTTATACTCACTTTTCAATAACATGTGCATAAAGTGCTAATTCACTAAAGGTACTTAATAAATACCCATGAACTCTTTCATGTCTAAAAGAATTCTTGGATAGGGGGCAAAATGTAAATGAGGATATTTGTATAATATAATTTCATAGGCCAAATTCAAAATTAGCTATGTTATGCTTAGACTAATTATTTGGATTAGTGATTAGATCTAGATAATTAGACTTAATTTGGGATGATTAAGAGAGTTTTTGATTAGTAGGCTTTGAATAGGGTCTATTAAAATTGTTTCACATGTTTTTAACCTTTCTTAACAGGCTTCAATATCATTTGGGTTCCATTATATATAATTAGGTTTCACTCTTCTTTGTTTAGCCTATTGGGTTTATTAAAACCTAATTAATCTTGTTTGCTAATTTTCTATAAGATCTAATAGTAATAATCACTTGTTACTCATTATAAATATATGTGTATACTGCTTATAGGAGGAGGTTTTTGGAACCTAACCCTAGCCCCTCTAATGTACCTATCACTTAGACCCTATACTTGCTGAGATTGTTTATCACACCTCTCTATTTTTTTTTCCTATCACAACACTAACTTCTTTTTATTCACGTGATGTGTATGGATGCATGCTACATACACGTAATACATATAACGAGCTCCTTACATCTACATACTTCTTATTGATGCCTTGCCAATATGTGCATTTCTTGCACAACTACCAATAATTATGATCCTCTACTCTAATAGCATGTTTAGTTGACTTCATAATGGTAGAATAGAGTAGCAATGCATTTCATATAGATTTATTCCTATGTTTGATTGGCGAAATATTCCATGGAATTGTTGTTACTATAAAACGAGGAATTGAAATTGTTTTATAGGATCAATGGAATAGTTATTCTTTAATTTTTACCAACACACTTCCATATTTATCTATAAGATCCCAAAGAAACCATAAAAAGTAAGTATTCTCTCTCTATTCTATTCCTTAAGAGTTGTAATTCTATTATTTTCTTATCCCATTTCACAAATCAATCATGCTATAAGAGTGACAACAAGAGAATAACAAATAAATCAAATTTACTACTAAATTATTAGGCTAGCCACCATTTCACAAGCACAACCTATCTTAGCATTAGCTCCACAATTTTTAATGGTTATCTAATTCCTTCAAGCTAATGGAAGCATATAAGAAGCAAAAGATTATTTCACATATAGATTTTAACATAAACAATCCTAAAATCTAGGTAAAAAGGCTATAGGTAAGATAGAAAAAAGATCCACTATTGTGATAGAGCATATGTAAGATTTTTCTCACTACAAGGATTAACTTTTTTGTGATTGAGTTTAGAGATAGCATAGAATCATGTGACTATGGCGACTAGACTTAACATGTTCAAGTTAATATTAAAATTACTCATACATATCGTATACATATAAAAATATTTTATAAATGAGTGCACTCACGATATTTTGTGACACTTAATAGGAAGGAAACTTAAATTTCTTTAGGAAATAATTAAGGGTACTTGGTGCACTTCATAAGAAGTTAAAAGAATAAACTTCTTAACTTTCCATCATAGCATATATATTAATATTGAAAATTACCCATCAATCTATAAAGAAAAAAAATCAATACATAAAAGTTATATAGATTTTGTTATCAACAAAAATGTAACACAAAGCATACTTAAATAGGAAATTACTAGTAGAGTTATATGATCAAATGATATAGATTTAAGTATTTTTCAAATTTTTTTTAACTCCATAAGATTTTATCGTTAGCAACACTAAAAAAATTATTAGTTTTAATATATGTATGATAACTCATGTGTTTAAGGAGAGTAGATTGATACCTTATATGAATAGAGTCTCACATGGACTATATGAGATTTTAAGTAATAATATATAAGGCTAAATAGTGAATGAATGTCAATACTTGCTAAAAACTTTTGGGCCAAATAGTTGAAAAAGATCCCATAAATATTTGATGGCTTGATTATTGACTATTTTTACTTAGGAGCATTTCAAATGGTATCAAAATCAACCCCTTACAAGTAGGTGCCTGATTCAAGGACAATCGAAAAGGGGAAAGATCTAGGCCCAATTGTAAAGGCTCGCAACGAGGATGTTGCGTGTTTAAGGGAGAGATTATAATACCCCATGTATTTAAGAATGATAGCTCATATGAATGGAGTCCCACATGAATTGTGAAAATATTAAGTAGTGATATATAAAACTAAGTAGTAAATAATATCCATATTAACTAAAAACTTTTGGATTAAGTGATTAAAAAAAAAGATCTAAGTGTATTTGTTGACTTGGTTATTGACTACCTTTAACCTGGAGCATTATAATATGTAACCAGGTAATAATTTGTTTAATAATACTACGTTTGTTTAAATGATATTAATTATAAAAAGTATATTTAGTGATATAATTATTATTTAGTTATAGAATAAGATCAAAATATTTATAATATTAATAATATAATTATTATTTATAATATTAATAATATAATTATTATTTATAATATACTATTAATAAATAAATAAGTTAGGATTCAAGAGAAATTATTCACTTAAGTACAATTTTAACTCCCGAGACCCCCTTGGGCCCCTGGACCCATCCCTGCATTTAATGCATTTAAGGCTTATGCATAAAGTTTATAATGGGAAATACTTCATCTTTCATTAGTATGTAGAGATCTACCACTTACGTGTAGAACATAGAACCTCTATTTGGGCACAATCAACGGATTTCGATGATCCATTCGTTTGAAATATGTTATACTGTTCACATAACTGTTGATTCCACGTGGTGAATCGACTAATCCTGGCAGTGGTCCTGCTAATTAATTGCATAAAAAAAAAGAAGAAAATATTTAAATTTTTGGTAGGTAGAGACGAGAAATTAAGATGAGAAACCACGAGGCCTTTCGCTGAGAGATCGGACACGTGGCATAAAACCAATGAAATTGGAGAACTAAAAGGACTGTCATGCCAATATAAATTTAGAGCCAGTGCAAACCAACAATAACCTGGGAAACCTGACATAGGAAATACTTTCAAGAACCCTCAGCAGCATTCCAACACCCGACCACACCCCCACCCGGCTTAGTTAGTCATCACTCTTGTCACATCTTTCATTATGTTCTCCAGAGATTCATATTCCGCAGATAGAGAGAGAGAGAGAGATATGGTTATAAGAGCAAGTGCACTTCCGTTCCTGTCCATGTTACTGATACTAGGAACTGCTGGTGTAGTTATGGTGTCGGTATGGTGTATCCATTTTAGAGGTGGTTTCGCTTGGAAGGCTTCTGATAAAAGTCTCATATTCAATGTTAGCCTCTCTTTTACATCATCTGTTTTTATCTATTCAACTATTCTCTTTCCTTGATTATTGGCTTTTTCTATGACATTAGACAAAAAAAAAGAGAAAAAAAAAGATTGAATCAACAAAGAAGGATGGAAAATATTAAGAACGGACATGCAGAAACTCTCTATCCTGAATTCGATATTGTTATTAAAGATAAACGCAACAAATGACAATATCCCATGTGATCCATCCAAACATGCTTATCCATTTTGGACTGACTTGTATAGATTTTTTTCGTCAGTAAAACCTCTAAATTTTCAGGTGACAGGGTAACTATATGTTGTGTATGATAGAGGATTTGACGTTAAAAATGGCTCTACTATAATCCTAGGTTTGTCCTTTGGGTTTTTAGTAATTTGTTTGGTTTCTCACAAATGTTGTTGCTGCTGATTATAGTTCCCTTCTATATAACACCAGCAATATATTGATGTTCATATAATATCATCCCTCACACTGGCAAAAAAAAAAAATGTTCTTCTTGTGAAATGTTTCGCGAAAAAGTCAGTAAGAGTATCGAACCATTTGGATTAGAGATAATAATTAGTTGGCGAAAAGCATGCATCAACGCATATATATAATTTTTAGTTGCAGAGCTAATTTAAGTATGGATTAAAGCAGAAATAATTCAAATTCCTACACAACCATTTCATCCTTATTTAATATTCTCCATTAATTTCAATCATCATTCCAACTTATACAAAAGCGCAACGAGTAAAAAATAGCGGGAACCATTTTCCTTACATCCAATAAATGCTTCCAACTTTAGTAAAAAATAACCACCAACTACTTACCTATTATTATCCTCTATCACCTTTTCCCTTTACACTCTCCTAATTAGCATATGTTCATATTACAGTTCAAATATTCTTATAAGGATGCATTTTAAATTGCGTGATTTTTATTTAAAATTCCTTTCTAAGCAACTTGTCTCCTCTTTGTAAATCTGATCATTTGCATTTTTTCCCCTTTTTCCTTCTTGTCAGCACCATCCAGCAATTATGCTAGGTGGCTTAATTATAGTGGGAGGTTATGGTAAGAAAACTTCAAAAAATTGTCAGACCCTCTTTTATTTTCTTTGGTAGAACTTTGATGCTATTATAATATCATCCTTTACCCCGAAAAAAGAAAATGTTCTTCTTGTGAAATGTTCGTGTTAAATGATAAAATATAAAAACATGCACAACATATATTTACAATGTTGACTTTTGGAGCTAACTTCAGTATGGATTAAAGTATAAAGAATTTAAATTCGTACGCAATCATTTCATTTTTATTTAATAATCTCGGTTAATTTTAATTGATAAAAAATTTAAGTTTGTACGCAATCATTTCATTCTTATTTAATAATCTTGATTAATTTCAATTATCATTTCAACTCATAGAAAAGTGGAAACCATTTTCCAGCATCCAATAAGTGCTTTCTACTTTAGTTAATAATTATCACTAATTACTAACTATTATTATCCTCTACATCACCTTTTACCTTTAAACTCTACTAATTAGCATATATTTTCCTTTTCATATTATAGTTCAAATATTCTTATAAGTATGCATTCTAAATTGTGTGATTTTTATTTGAAAACTCTACTAAGCAAGTTGTCTCCTCTTTGCAGATCTGATCATTTACAATTTTTTTTCCCCTCCTTTTTCCTTCTTATCAGTTCCATCCATTTTTTATGTTAAGTGGCTTCATTATAATAGGAGGCCAAGGTAAGAAAACATTGCACATTTGTGTAAAACTAAAGCTGCATTTGAACATTTAGCCTTTCTTTAAATACAAAAGAAATGAGCAATAAGTTTATAAATTGACAATGGTTTATATTATGAACAATTATTGCAATTGTCATATTGTAGTAATAATAGTTTATATATTAGGGATACTTTTTAAAATTTTCAATATAAAATACCACATAAGATATACTTTAATATTGATAGAGGTATACTTGCATATGAATTTTCAAAAAAAAAAATTATATATACATTTTTTTTTTCTTTCATGAAATTTTGATAATGCAGCAATGGTAAGTTACAAGGCACATTCTTGGAAGAAAGAAGTAAAGAAGCTGATACATCTGGTGCTACATGCCGTTGCATTAATACTAGGCATCATAGGCATTTATGCAGCCTTCAAATATCACAATGAGAGTTCGATTCCGAATCTTCATAGCTTACACTCTTGGCTTGGGATTGGTGTTATTGTCTTCTATGCTATTCAGGTATTGACTTTTAGCTTGTTATTTCTAACACATATGCTGTAATTTGGAATAACTTAGGTGGTTATTTCCATAATTATATTACCAAATAAGACATGAAAATTTAGGAGTGGGTGTAGTTCTATTTGGTAGAGTTCATCTATTGAACGGAACTAAACTATATGTTATGATTTAGTTTTTTTTCTCTAAATCAAATATAACCTTACGGTTTGGTTTGTAATTTTTTCGAAAATAAAAAAAAAAAGATTCTATTTGGTTCAATTTATGGCTTGAACTATTTTTACATGTGTTATTATTATTATTTTTTTAATATATAAGTCAATAAGTCTTGGAAAATTATACTTCATATAAAAAAAAATTCATTATCATTTCTTTGATATCACTTACCATCTTCAATAAGTAAAAATATACAATAAAAAGTAGTAAGTTATTTGATAAATACCAAATAAAAAGATGAATGGAAGACGTAACATGGAATTCTCTTTTTTAGTCATATATTTCTAAAGTTTTACCGTCATTTTCTTTTTCATTATTTCTCATAGTTTGATTTGGTTTGAAACAATTCGATTAAATTCGTAATTTTTTTAAACCTAAAAAGATAGTTCAAACCTAATTTACGATTTGATTTAGTCTAGTCTAGTTTGTGGTTTGCTCGGTTTTTTGGTTAGTCTTTTAGATGAAATAATTGTGATGCTAACCTTGACATAATATTATAATTAGAAAGTCATATCAAACTTATATACCATCATTTTATCTCATTCATTAGATTTGTTAACTTAACTAGCTTCAGTAAAAATCTAAATTTGCAAGTGAGATGGGAAAAATTAAAAAATCACACACAAAATCTGTAAGTTAAACTTTATAGATAAAATAGTTATGGTGCTAACTTTTCGACTTGAAATAGAATTTACCAAGATGATTTTCAAATACCTTATGTGCAACAGGATATCTAGTCGCATAAAAATTTTATTCAACTCGACTGTATCATGTGCCTAATCTCTTTCTGTAATTACAAATTTTACATTTTGCTTGCTATCTCATATGTGCGTGTTTGGTTTTGCAAATAATATCTTACAAACACTTTTAATAATTGATCCTTTATAATTATGAAATATTACCTCATATTTCTTGAAAAGGTTGCAATACGGAAATGTCTAGTAGTAGGTGATAATGAAAGATAATAGTTGCAACTTGTGACCAGTGGTAGTGGTAGATGCTAACAATTAGTCAAAAAAGAAAATGTCAATGAGTAACAAGAAAAAAAACGATTTCTATTTTTGAAAATATAAAGTTGTTTTTTCTTATTTTCCATTAAAACTTTTCCTATTAGCTGATTGATATCATATCTGCTACCATCGCCTCCGACCACTCTTCGTGACGAAAAGCTAATAGTAATTGTAACTTAGAGAAGAATTAGAAAATTTGAACATAGAAAAAGCTAGACAATCACAAACATTCAAAAATCGTTACAAAACATTTATATTACCCATTTGTCCTGTTTTGAGATTATAAAATCAAGAGTCACTCATTATGTGTTAAAGGAATTGAACTTTTACATTTGAAACTGATAAAGATGTTTATGCAGTGGATATATGGATTTATCATCTTCTTCTACCCTGGAGGATCAACGAGTCTAAGAAGCGATTCGCTTCCATGGCACGTCCTGTTCGGTATACTCATCTACATTCTAGCCGTTGCTACTGCTACTCTGGGTTTTCTAGAGAAGCTAACATTCCTGGAAAGCTCGGGATTGGAAAAGTATGGATCAGAGGTCTTCCTTGTGAACTTTACAATCATTGTTACAGTGATATATGGAGCCTTTGTCGTATTGTGTGTTTTGTCTCAACCTCTTGCTACCGAGGAAGATGAGCATAGCTACTTTGCTATATAATTATAATGCAGTACTCCTTGTATATTAATCATTATATAAGCTAGGTTCTCAATAATTTGTAGTTCTGCATAGAGTAGAACTGTAAAAGTAAATAGTAAAACTAGCAGCCATTGTCTTAGTAATGGTGCTGGGTGTTCTTTATGCATTTGCTTGTTCACTATTCCGACACCGATCGTATATTTTACAAGGAATAGGGAAGAAGAAGCTGATTCTGTTCCATTCCTAGGGAGAACAGTTTTCACGTAAACTAGACTTCATGAATTTCATCCATTCCTTATAGCATCTAGTTGAAGAAAATTTCATATAATTATGCCAAATCTAAAGTTGATATAATATCTTATCTTATCTGTTCCGCTTTTGTCCGTTAGTGAAACAAAAATTTCAAGCACAAGGCTCTACACTCATTGCCTTCATTTGCAAGAATGGTTTTCCATTCTCTTATTCAATTAGGTAGCTTACAACTAGAGAAAGAATCAGCTCATTCCCAATGCACCCTTATCACCATGTCTTTGTCTCTCTCTCTCTCTCTTCTATGGGCGTCTGGTGGAGGTGCAACACTCTTAGCAGCATGGCTCGAGTTAGTGTGAATGCAACCCCTATTGGTCATATGGGTTGGTAGGGATATAATTCTAGTAGTGGGTTGCACAAGTTAGATGTGCAGCCCTAATTGGTGTAGTTGGTTTCACAATACATGACACTATAATTAACGGTATAAATGAACAGAGCTATCCATATTCAAATAAATATGAGTGGAGCTCAAGTTCAATGCGTTACACGTAGTTTATTGGGTTAAACTCCATAATTTATTTATTTTTTAACTACCATTTAGCCAATAGCTCAAGTGTAGTCGTTTATGAAACCTTGTCGGTTATATTAGGAATGTCAGCAGGATGGGTTTTGTCAGGTTCTCAACCCACCTGTCCCACTAAAAACCCTATAGGATACTATCCTATAGGGTTTGGGACGGGTTATGGGTTTCTTTTTAAAAACCCTATAGGATTTGGGATAGGTAATGAGACAAATGTTAAACCCGTTGGGATCTTAAACCTGTTAACATATATATATATATATAATTTAGTTAATAAATATTATTATATATTTAATAAATTTTTTAAAAAAAATTAAGATAGCTTTGCCCACTATTGCACTGCTTATGACAATATTCAAAAAAAACTATTAAAGGGATTAAAAGAACAAACAAAGAAAAAAAAATTCACATTGAGACACACACATAGACACACATCGAGACATGACACCCACACAGACACACACTGAGACACCCACGTCCACGATCCACTCCTAACTCACAGTCACGGTCCACTTCCACTCAATGTCTACGGTCCACTCTTGACTTACGGTCCACTTCCACTCGAAATTTAGTCTTACACCTCACAAGTCACACAGACACACACTAAGACACACACACACTTTTGACAAAAAAAGAAAAATCAAGATGCTACTGTAGAAACCCTAGGTCTGGCAGGAACTCGATCTCGTTCTTGTCATCACCCTCCTCCTGTGTAAGCTGTCATCACCCGTCACACGCATCGACTCAATCTCGTTCTCATCTGTCTTCTATCATCGATCTCATTCATCTGTCTTCTATCGTCCATCGCACAGTCACACGCATCGGCTACCATCACACTCGCTCACACCGTCTCACGGATCGACTTGACTCTCAATCTCGTCTGTCTTCTATCATCTGCACCGGCCACTGTTGCACTCGCACGCACCGGCACACACATCATCTATCGTTTGTCATTTTTCGTGGCCATCGTCACTCTTGTACGCATTGGCACACGCATCGTCTCGAGCTCAGCTGTCCTCTATCATCTGTCGCGGCCACCGTCGCACTCACAAGTCGCACGCATATAGGTAAGTTGTTCGTAAGTTATGGTCCATTTTGTGGTTTATTTATATATGTGGGCATGTGTGTTCGTGCAAGGATGTGTGTCTGCTGTAGTGTTGTTCGTCTTTTGTTGCGATATTGATGGGGGTCAGTTAGGGAGATCGGTTCTGTTTACAGTTCAAACCGTGCTAAACTACAAGCTTCATTCTGAATTGAATTTGGTTTTTATGGTGAGGTGACTTGAAATTTGCCCTAGCGAGGGTGTTCATGGAACCTAATCGAAAAGCTTTTTGTTTCAGTTTTTCTTGGTACGGTTTATGGTTTAGTGCACAATATAATCAGTTTGGTCCCTACCCTAATTGATACGGTCTAATACATGCTCCCCCATGTCTAATCTCATCGAACCATAAAATATTTTTGTGTCAAAATATATTTAATATGTGACAGTCATAGATAATGAATTTTTTACTTTTTGAATTATACCTTATAATTATCCATCCATTTCTTATGCCTTTAAATTTATAATGCGAGAATTGAAGTTCACCTTAGTTTACACATTTTCTATGATTTCTATGGATAAGTTGATGAATTTTATTTTTGTTTACTTTTATATAATATAGAAATGGATGAATTTGATATGCCCATTGATGCACATCCCATTGATGTTGAGGAAGAGGAAGGTCCATTACCATTACTCGGATCTGAAACAGAAGCACCAGTAATAAATCCCACAAGCACAACAAGTTCTCAAGTAAGAAGCAATGCCGATCAACGTGATAATCCCAATAAACGTAAGTTGACTTTTCTTGTATGGAATGATATGATGAGAAAAATTGGTTAATGGGGAAGATGTTGCTCTCTGTAATCATTGTTCCAAAACACTAAAAGCAGGTAGTAAATAAGAAACTAAGCATTTACGTAATCATTTGGATAAGTGTACATAAATGAAGAAGTAGAAAGACATAAGGCAATGGCTACTATCCATTGAGAAATGACAAAATGAGAACGAGAGTTATTTGAACATAGGAAATTGGACTTTCAATCAAGATATTTGTAGGCAAAGACTTGCAAAGGAAATAATTGTTCATGAATACCCTATTTCAATAGTTGAGCATGAGTATTTTAGGGATTTTCTTGAAAGTATGCAACCACTTTTTAAGCATGTTAGTCGGAACACCATGAAAAAGGAAATCATGAACATCTATAATGGGGAGAAGGAAAAATTGAGAGTGTTGTTGAAAGCACTAAATTCTCGAGTTACAGTAATAACGGATTTATGGACATCAAATCGGAAAAAAAGGGTACATGACTATCACGGCACACTTCATTGATCATAATCGGAGACTTCAAAATCGACTCATAGAGTAAGATTCTTTACTTATATTATCTTTTCATAATCAATAATGGAAAATTATCTTATATAGAGGTTTTTTATATTTTCATGTAGTTTTTCGTATGTTCCAACGCCACACATAAATGAAGTGCTTGCCGATTGTTTGTTTAACTCATTGATGAGATGGGGATTAGATAAAAAATTATCTATAATTACTGTAGATAATTGTTCTACGAATGATGCAATGATTACAACTTTGACCATGAAACTAAGAAGAGATGAGTTAATTCTTCGGGGAAAGGTCCTGCACATGCATTGTTGTGTGCATATTTAAACTTAATTGTGAAGGAGGGTGTAACTGTGATAGACAGTGCAATTGAGAAGGTCCGTGATAGTGTTGCATTTTGGTCTGCGACACCATCAAGGGTCGAGAAATTTAGAGAAGCATGTAAGCAATTGGATATTCTATATGATAGAAAGCTTGCCTTAGATTGCAAAACTCGATGGAACTCTACATATGCCATGTTGATGATAGCCATTAGATACAAAGAAGTTTTTTATAGAGTTCAATTTATGGATAGACATTATAAATGTCTTCCCACCGATGATGATTGGGAGGTAGTAGAAGCAATTTACTAGAAGTTAGTGATCTTTTATGAGGTAACCAATATTCTGGTACCTAATATCCAACTACAAATTATTATTTTGAAAAGGTTTTTGAGATTAAAGAATCATTGGTTGAATGGAAAGGCTCTTCAGATGTGAATACTAAAATGATGGAAGGGAAAATGTTTGATAAGTTTGAAAAATATTGGGGTGATGTACACATCATTATGGCTATTTGTACTATTTTAGATCTACATTTTAAGATGAAGGCTGTGGATTTTGTGTTTCCTTCTATTTATGGAGTAAATGCATCTGTAGAGATTCAAAATGTTAGAAACATTTGTTACGAGTTAGTTTAGGAATATCAATTAAGGGGTAGATCTCAACTTTCTAAAGGTTTGAATAGTAGTAGTAGTAGTTCTTCTGAGAACACTTCAGTAACTACTCAAACTGTTCCTTTCGATTCTTCAAGAAAATCAAGGTTGGTGCAATTTTTTAGCACTATTAATACTGATGGCCAAGTCAAGTCGGAATTGGATTACTATTTAGAAGAAGCTATGTTACCTTGGACTGATGATTTTGATATTCTTAGCTGGTGGAAAGTAAATGGAATTAAATATCCTACATTACAAGAACTAGCTAAAGATATGTTGGCTATTCCTGTGTCTACGGTTGCTTCTGAGTTTGCATTTAGTACTAGTGGATGAGAAATTAGCTCACATAGAAGCAGATTAAATCCTGATACAATAGAAGCATTGATGTGCAGTCAAAGTTGGTTATCAAATGAGATGAGAGGTAAAAATTTTGATTATACAATTTCTTTTATACATGGAGCAACTATTATTTGCATAATCTCTAATGTGTTTTATGGGGGGGTTTTCCCCCTTTCGATGGGTTTTAAGATAGATGATGAAGAAGATGGGATTTGAAGACTATGAGAATCAATTGTCAAGTAATAATTCCAAAAAATATAAGATTAATGTCTTTGCTATATGTGTTTAAAATTTTTCTATTTCTATTAAGACTTGTTAACTATTTTTTTTTATTATTTATTAAGTTATAAGATTGGTCTAGTAGTTTTATTTTATTATAATTAAAAGTGTTTTTATGTCGGCAACTTTATTTATCAATATATAGATTTTCAAATAATATCAAAATACATATAATTAAATACATTGAAAGTGCAAATATTATTTATTTTCAAGAACATAACTATATTTTATAAAAATAATCATAATGAATAAGTAAAAATTTTAAGCTAATAATAGAATTTTTTTTTTTAATTCTAACGGGTTTGGGATGAGTTTCAGGTTACTTATTAAAACCATATAGGGTTTGGGATGGATAGCGGATATTTCATTAAAAAAAAAAAACCTATAGGGTTTGGGCCAGGTTTGGGAATCCCCATAGGATAATGGGATGGGTAACGGAATTGCTGATCCTGGCCCAAACCCGTACCGCTTACATCCCTAGGTTATATTTTACGGTTCAAGGGAAAATCAAATGGGTCGTTGAGCGTAGCCTAGGATAACTTACCTTTAACTTTCAATATGTCAAGTAGAAAGAAATTGAAGATTAGGGCTCTAAATGATCTACATAGAGAGGCCCATATATAGGCATTTTATTCGATCACATGACGTTGGAACTTGGGAGCAAGAAGAATAGCAAGAGCCCAAATGAAGGCTAGAGGAATACCAGATTAATGCCTATTCGAGAACTTCTACAGCATGAAATTTGAAAAAAGTTTCCATAGGATCGATAGTTATAAGTGTGAAAACTAAATATTTTTATTCCAATTTTATATCATACTTATATGTATATTTTGATACTTTTTATTCTTTATAATTTCTATGTTTATAATGAAGATGAATCTGTGAGTCAGACTTAATTGTTTGGGTTGATGGATCTATGATATTATTATATTAGATATTGGGAGAACTACAAGCTAGAAGGTTAACATTTGGGGTCAAATTTAAATAGAAGATTCTAGTTAAAATAGATAATCAATGTTATGTTAAATGGTTAAAATAAAGAATTAAACTTTCAAATGATTTAAATAGAATATCAATGTTTTGTTAAGGATCTGTTACTATCTCGTAAACATGCTCGGTAGTTTGAAAAAAGAATATGTTATTATCTGTAATAGCACCATAATGAGATATGCTATTTCAATTATTTAATGTAATATTGATCATTTATTTGCATTACTTTAAAGTTTGATCCTTTATTTGAACTTGATCCTAAGTGTTAATCTCTTTATTTGTAATTTTTCCATTAGATATTTAAGTATTTATGTGTTCCTGACCTTTTGATCATAAAGTGTGTATTTTATAATTTGTGTAATGCATGTTAGATTGGATTAAAATGTGAAGAGAGTAAAATTAATTCAATTGATTTCATCACAAATTAACTAGGGTTTACAAGATATAGGAATATGCATTATAAATAAATTAGCGTTTAGAACATAAAACAATTAATTAACTAAATAATCTTGTCTAAGAATAAAACACTTAATTAATTAGGATAGTTCACACTTCAAGATGAGGTAATTACTATGTTTTAACATTTTGATAACTTTGAAGGGAAGTTGAAGGAAATAATCTAATCATGTCAAGGATCCAAAAATCAAATATGGTATTTCTCGGTATCATGATTACTAACATTAACCTAAAATTCCAATTCGCTAGTTCACCAATTTTATCCTTTAGGGTTGATATCCTCAAATTTTAGATTAATTGGGAGTATTTGAAAAAAAAAAGGGGGGGATTAATTGGGAGTAGGTTTAAATTTTATTATTCATAATTTCTTGTTTTCCTTAAATATAAGTATTATCAGTATAGTTGGGAGCTAGTCCTAATCCTTGTGGATTTGACTTGATCTTACTAGTTGTTATTACTACATAGTGATCTAGTGCACCTATTTGTATAAATTACATTTTTGTTTTTAAAGTAGAAGGTTTACATGTATCTATGTCATCTAGATTTTTAAATAGTAAATACTAGTAAAGATAAACTCAAGGATAGGTAAGGCGAGGATCTTTGTTTTTATATCCAACCCTATAGGTATAGAATTGCAAAATTTAGAACTAGGATATGACCTATAACATTTTAAAAAACAATCTTTAAACTTGTATCCAAAAGGTTCTATAAGTTAAGGGTACCCTTTATAATTTTTGAACTTTTGATATAATTTTTTTTATATATATAATATAACATTATCACTCATGTGGTGCTATTGATAAAAAAGTGTTTGAAAATTATATCTAGTTTTATGATTAAAGTTAATAATTTGATAATAGAATGATAAAAATAAATTTGTATTCCAATTTTATAATCTATGTCTTTCAAATAAACAAGCTGCAAAAGTAAGATTTCTTTCTTTCTTTCTTTCCAATTAATGTGAAGAATACTTAGCTTATTTCCACTTGTTAATAGTTGATTGGTTGTAATATTTATTAGTGTATGTTGATGTGTAATTGCTATTAATAATTGTGTTAGAGTATAAATAGTCTTGTAACAAAGTTAGTTAAATGATCAATTTCATTTTTACTGTTTCATCAACAAATGAATACATACACACATTTCTATTCTTCAACAATCTTGCTTCCATTCATGGAGAATACCTTCATCACATGGTGTCAGAGCTTAATGGTGCAATCTAAATCAAGTTTTTCATCTCTTTATATTTCTTGTTTGATTGAAGAGGAATAATTAAGTAGAATCGATTCAAAATCAGCAAGTTAAATTAGTGAATATGGATCCTTTGTTCCTTTTTGGTTTAGATAGCCTTAATATGATGATTGGTAAGATCATTTTCAATGGAACAGATTATCTTATGTGGAGTCAATCAATTAGATTAAGATTAAGTACAAAATTAAAGCTAGGGTTTATTAATGGAAGTATGGATAAACCTAATCAAAATTCACTTGACCTAATTAGATGGATTAGTTATGAGTACATGGTCTAATGTTGGATCGTAAACTCAATGTTAAGTGAGTTTTGTTTTGTTAGAACTATCTTTATGCGCAATCGGCATTCAAGTTGTGGTAGAAGACAATGGAGTAGTATAGATAGAGCAATGCACCTTTGATTTTTCAATTACAATATGATCTTGGCAATATTAAACAACTAAATCAATCAATAGGTGTGTATTATAGCAAACTCAAGTGTTGTTGGGATAAGTTACATGTTTTACATAGTTATCCAACTTGAGAATGTGGTAGGTTTAACTGTCGTACATGTCGAATAAAAGAGAGAATTGTAGAATTTGAGTCACAAGGTTGATTGATTCTATTCTTAATGGGACTAAATGAAGGTTACGAGTCAGTAAGAAATCAAATATTGTCTACTCTTCCCATTGTTAATAGGGCCTATTACTTGGTTCAACAAGTTGAGAAGTAAGAGCAATTGACTATCTCTTTTGAAACTAATGTAGCCGCTTTCAATATGAAAAGAACATATTTTTAATAAAGGGGATAATGATAAGCGAAGAGAAAAAGTGATAAGACCAACATGTAAGCATTGCAAATGTAAAGGTCATATAATTGAAAATTGTTTTCAATTGATTACATATCCCAAATGGTATAAATGAAGAAAATTGTTAAGAGAATAGAGTAAAATGTTCAAATATTGTGATGAACATAGGTTTTGGTTCTAATGCTTCCATGAGTACACCATTAGATTATATGAAGTATGATTTTGAAGCATGTTCTTCATCTAAGGATGTTCTGATGGTCTGTAATGTTTTTTTAGAGTGCTTAAGTTAATGAAAGAAAAGCATATGATAGATCATGTAGTTAATTTTGTAGGTTAAAGGCTCTCTTAGACAACAACTTTTTAGCCCTAAAGTTGATTCATCTTCTTTTACATTTCAAGACCATCAAAATAAACTTGTTAAATTAGCTAAAGCTTGCAATAGATTGTACATATTAAACTTTGATGCCATGAAGCGTTTTACTTCCTTAAGTGATAGATCTCAGTTTGTATCTTTTTCTAATTAGTTATCATAATAAGTTAGACATTGTTTAAATGTTACATAGTAGGTTAGGACATATGTCATTGTCTAAACTTCAACATTTAGATGCTTGTAAACATCTAGATATGAGTCAATTTGTGTGTGAGACTTTGCTTGAAGCAAAATTGCTTAAACTTCTATTTAATAGAAGTGTTCATCATTCTTTAAATGTTTTTCATTTACTTCATATTGATATTTGGGGTCCTTATTTAGTGTCTTCTATATCTAGTGCCAAATATTTTCTTATGATTTTTTATGGTTACTTATGTATAACTTGGACTTATCTTATTAACAATAAGTCCAATGTTGTTAGCTGCCTTGATGAGTTTTTTAAGATGATTCATAATCAATTTTAAGCTATACCCAAAATAGTATAGTTTGATAATGGATATGAGTTTCTTTCACACACACATGTTAGACCATATTTCATAATCGTAGAATTATTCATCAAAGATCTATGCCCTATACACCTTAGCAAAGTGGAAGGGTCGAGCATAAATATAAGCACCTTGTTGAAATCACTAAAGCTTTAAGGCTCTATGCTACTTTGTCAAAATATTTTTAGGGAGAGTGTCTACTCACCACAACATACCTTGCTAATTTGATGCCAATGTTCAAACTAGGTTAGAAATCCCCGTATGAAATTTCATTCAAAGAAAAGCTCTCCCATGATCATTTGAAAACCATAGGTTACCTTTATCATGTAGCCTAAAATAACCCCCATAAAGACAAATTTGATTTAAGAGGCATCAAGTGTATTTTGCTAGGATATGTTCATGGTCAAAAAGGTTATAAGCTATATGACTTGCAACCAAGGAAAATTATTTTAGCAAAGATTTTTTTTTTTTTTGTGAGCAAGTTTTTCCTTATAAGTCATTTGTTATATCTTCTACTTTTATTTCATCTTTTGATGTTCTTATGTTTCCTTCTTTTTCTTCTAAATTTCCTTTATCTAATTTAAGTCCTTCATGTATTCCTATTCATTCTTGTTAGAATTATCATAATAGTATAAATACTCATTCTTTCCCTATTTCTTGTGATCATCCTAGTAATCCAATTTGTGAGTCTTTGTTTGAACAGAATGTTCCTGATGAACAAATTGTAACACTTCAAAACTTGAGATGCTACGACTTGTCGTGTGTCACCACTTAGTAGTAAGAAGCAACGGCTCTTAACCTGTCTTGAAATCCACAAATGACTAAAAGCAACATCTCAAAACATTTAACGATCATCCACTGTTAATACATACTTGAGTGGAAATTCACCAACCACTCCATTCTACAACATGTAAGGAACATGACAAAGTAAATTGAATAAGATCACAATAAGAGTCTTAGATAACTCTTTTAACATTAGATAACATTAGAACAAAGTAGTCTAAATACTACAAAAGTCTTATCTCTAAGTAATACACAGATAAAACATCAACCAATGAAAGATATAGCCTCTATATAAATACTCCACATTAGCATCTCCCTATCTATACTCATAATTGATAAACTCAAAACTCAGTTAATCATCTATAACTATGCCTACAATTGAAAAAGAGTCTCATAATGGGGTGAGCTACTGCCCAATATGAGTCACTCACAACCACAAGCACATATCACATACTTACAACAATCACATACATTAAATGCAATAGCATATACAAAATCACACCCATATTATTATCTTCGATTAAGTTGAACAATTACATACAAAGTTACTCATGACCTTAGACAAGTATTCTTCTACCATACATATACTTAAGTGATACTTTCAGAATATTACCCCATCAACCCTGATACTATGGTGTTGGGAACTACCACACTCAATCCCAACATCTATAAGTTATCCTAAGATCTACTTAGATTATTTTAATATGTGACTCCACTAAGAACAACATCACATAAAGATCATTAGGATGTCTCTTAAGGTTCTATCACTTTAGGTCCTTAGGCCAAGCCACTCATAAGCAACAAACAATTAATAGTCAAATAGGTATTAAGTTCATTTAACTCTTAAGTCTAGCAAGCAAAAGTAACACGTAAAGTAAACTCGTGCTTGCAATCCAGACTTTCACATGATCTTAAACCTTAACTCTAAACCTAATAGCATCATAAATAATATGTATTTAACACATTTTTTATCTTCAGCAATCTTGCTTTGCTTCATGGAGTGTTGAGCCTAATTTTGAAATTTTCCTCAATTTAACCTATGCTAAGCCTTCTTAACATAAGTTACTCGATAGTAAAAATTAAGGAAAAAACAAATATTTTCAAAAACATTACAAAATTGAAGTCACCACTAACCATAGTTGAAAAAAAAAAAAGAAATTAAGTTTAACAGGGTGGATTAAACTCAATTTCCAACTACTAGTCTACAAGTTTTCTAAAAAATGATTTTTAGAAAAAAAAAATTAACTAGAAATTCTAGGCTCGAGAGCTAACCTATTAAAATCCTAAGGTTACCACTTATTATTTGTCAAGAAATTTAATTAAAGGCTTTATTAAATTCCCTTCCTTTTATTTTAATATAAACATTCACAAACAAAAAATAAACCAACTAAAGGTATTCTTTTTATTATTTTCTATTTTCTATGTTTTTTTTATTTTTTAGGATTTTTGCGAAAATAATTCTTTTTTTTTATTGGTTACCCTATAAGTGCCTACGTATCCACTATTCAGAATTAGACCGTCGCAGTTCCTTTTTCATTTCATAGAACTTTAGTCTGTTGATCTTTTTTTTAAAAAAAGAAAAAGAAAAAAGTGTTAGGTTTACATTATTTAACTAGATTAAATTTTTCTTAAGAAAATATTTAAAAGACCTAAATTTTCATATGGTGACTTTTGAAAATTCTAAGAAGACCTAAGTTTGGAAAATCATATTAGATTTTTATTTTTAAAAAGAACCTCAAGTGACAAAAAGAAGAAAAACATAAAATACTAAGCTAAAATTTTAATAAAAACTCCTTTTTATGATTTTATTATATTTTTAATTTTCTTAATATTTCATTTTTTGTTTTATAATTTAAATTTTTTTATATTTATATTTATATTTTTTTATCTTATTTTAATTTTTTTTTGTTTTAAACTTTTATTTCTAAATTGTTTTTACATATTTTTAATTTTTTGAATTTTTATTTTTAAATTATTTTTTTATTTTTATCTTTTTTAGATTCTTTTAAATTTTTTATTGTTAAGTTTTTATATTTTATATTATTAAATTTATGCACCACTGAGTAATGATATACACCACAACAACCCAATAGGTACTTGAATTTTATCTTATTTTATTATTTTAAAGAAATTATTAAGCAACTAGGTATACGAACTATCCCAAACATGTTGATTAATTTCATCAATATGGAATGGAATTAATCATCATGTAACCAATTATTACTAATGTTGAAATAAGGACATAAACAAGACAACGTTAACTCACATATGTAGACAACACAATTAAGTATATAGCAAATAATTAATGCCCATGGAAAAGAGACAAAAATTAAAATGGCTAATAAAATAAAAACTAGAAAACAATGTAATTAAAATTGAAATTATCTAATTACGCTAAGAACTAAAGACATTAAACCTGCAACATGAATTTCCACATTTGCTCATTTATTTTTATTTTTTTTGTAGGTTTCTATATTTTTTACCTATTACTATTACTTTCATTTTTATTTTTTTTTTCATTTATGATTAATAAGTTAAACTAAAGAAACAAACTATGGAGAAAAGAAAAATAAACTAATAAGCAAAGTTAGAGCATGTATGAGTTAGCTCTAGAGTGCAGTTCGAATTTAGAACATGGGCTGAATTTGGGTCGAGTCTACTTTACAAGCACAACCTGTGTGGCATTGGGAAGAAGAGGTAACAACGATCCGTCTTCCTTGGCGGGTGGCTCTAGTGGTTGTTGGCAATGGCTAAGGAGTTGATCTTCGGTTTTCGAGGGTGTAGAACACAAATTTAGTGGCGGTTTTGCTTGAAAAGTAGCCTAGAGTAGTGTTCTATAAGGTGGTCGAATGGGTAGTTATGGGTGGTTTTTGATCCAATTAATACATATATAAACTCATATGAAAAGATGGAGTTTGTCCTATTCTATATGCCTTAAGGATTCTACGGATACATAAATGGTGGTTTGAGGTTGTGTTTTTGTGGAGATTTCCTAAAGAGAAGGTGGCTTCTGCAGGTATGGATCTAGATTGAGAAGGTGTGATGTTAAAGGTACCTAAGCATCTAAAAGACGAATCTTATGGGTCTAATGAACTCGAGATTTCCAATCTATTTATAGACTTACTCAACCAATTTGGATAAGCTTTGTTTCGATCCAAATCAAATTCGAGATATACAAGTATAAACTTTAATTCTATCTTTTTTTATTGAATCCATTTTTAGTTAATATTGATATAAATCTTTAGTATAAAACAATTTTTTAGTTTAAACTTGATAGGATTCAATCAAAATTTGATAAAATCTAGTTTGATTTGCCTAAATCCCCATGCATCCGATCATTCCTTTTTTTCCTTCTACCCATTCGACCTATTGTTTGGAGCTAGGAGACAATCATGTGCAAGTCACATGATTGCTCCTAGCTAGTAAAACACAACCACATGGTAGCTTATAGGTAAGGAAAAAGAAGGGGCATGCATGCGCTTTTTGTGAGGCTAAAACTCATAACCTATCATGCATGCATAACACGCTTCGAATAGTTACGCTGTTACTTTTCTCAGTTTATTATTGTAATTAAATTTTATTAAAGTGCATGCCTGGACTGAACTTTATTTATTCAAGCATATATTTTCCTAAATTTATTGATTAGCCTAAAATAATAAGAATTTTTTTCTTTTTTCTTTTTACTTTTATGTAGATAAGCTTCAGCTGATAAACCATATTTGTTATATTTATCCTTATCATGTTCTTCATTGGTTGATATTTGTGTCGAGATAAATCTTTATATCTCTTGATCCGACATCTTTCCATCATCTTGAAAAATATAATACTTTGCCACAACAATTAAAAACTTCCTTGAAAGCTTGTGAAATAAACTTCAAAGGAAATTTCCATGGACTATTAATCCTCCTTATGTGGAATAAATTTACATTACCTAAATACACTTAATTAATTGAATTGGGGTTTCAAATAAATCAAACCTGTATTGAAGATGTATAAAAATTGTATGAGCATACATTATGCGAACTGAAGTATCGAATTGTTTGTTTAAGTGTCTACCGAAACATCTAATAGATTGTCTTGTTAACTATTAGATAAAGTGTTTGTAAACCACTGTCCGCCTAAGTGTTTGTGAGAATGAATATTTTTTGTTCGACGCACTTAAAACAAATTTATTAGAAATCTTATAACATTTTTGTTATCATTGAAACTTATTTCATATCACTCAACAATGGAGAAAGTAAAGCTATTAAAGTGACAAGAATGATTGGATTTATTACAAAAAAATGACAATTCATGAAAGAGAGGTAATCATTTTACAAGGATAATACTTAGGGTAATAGAAAAATAGTAAATTATTAAAAGATAATAACTTGGAAATGGATAATATAGGAGTGGTCATTATCTATAACCTAAGAGTAATAATAATTTACAAGCTTATAAAAATATTCTATTATGTTTTTTTTCCTTTTATTATTACAGACATTAGCACATAAACTTCAAATAAAAAGCAAGTATAACAAATAAATAACATATAGAAAACAAGTGATTAGGTTAATAATGAATAAAATCAAAACATGCGATTGCAAATGTGTGGGTTGACAATGATAGTGCAACAAGTTTCATTATTATAAAATATTGGGAGTTGTAACTTTCTTAAATTTTCATGATTACATTGACTAGATTATAGTAGGATATAAACTTGATAAGCCTACCATTTTTCTACAAATTATAAAAAAAAAAATCATAAAAAAATTGATTACAAGGAAATTTAAGTAGTATATTATATACATGGAATTTTTATTACATGGGAAAGATATATAGAAATAATTTGCAATAGACCATGCCGCAAGGGAAAATTAATAAAATTATAACTCTCACTATTTCATTCATGTATATATATATGTGTGTGTGTGTGTGAGTGTGTGTGTGTGTGTGTGCGGATATGAATACATACACTTTTTAAAAAAACATTGCACTATCTTTCATTTACTACCCCACAACTATGAATGTAATAGGGTAGGCTCTATAAGTCCTTAAGCTCTATGAGCTCATACATTTTCTAATAAATAGGTCACTAGCCATATCAAAGGAAGAGTGGGTTGGCCTAATCACCACCAAGTGGAGGTATACATCCCTACAACCTAAAGGCTACACAATGGCTACCTGTCATAAGTTCCTAAGATGGCTTACATTTGAGTATATTTATACATAAATTTTACATAAAAGGGAATAAAAAAGAAATTACATTAAAGAGAAGGGAATAAAAAATAAAACTTTTTAATTTTTTTTCTAAAAAATTTTAAGTGGCTAGCCCACTTGGAGTCAACATCCCCAATGGAGCCGCTAATTATATTGAACCTAATTTTAAAATTTTCCTTAATTTCACCTATGTTAAGCCCCCTTAATATATGTTACTTGACAGTAAAAATTAAGGAAAAAAATAAACTTTTTCAAAAACTTTATAAAATTAGAGTCGCCACCAACTATAGTTGAAAAAAAATGAGAAAGTATGTTTAACTAGGTGAATTAAACTCAATTTTTAGCTATTAGTCTACGAGTTTTTTAAAAAATGATTTAAAAAAATTTAATAAAAAATTCTAGGCCCATGAGCTAAGATATTAAAACCCTAAAGTTACTAATTATTTTTCAAGAAATTGAATTATAGGCTTATTAAATTCCCTTTTATTTTAATATAAACATTCACAAGTAGAAAATAAACCAATTACAAGTATTCCTTTTATTATTTTCTATTTTTTATTATTTATCTATTTTTTATTTATTAGGATTTTTTGGGAAAATAATTTTTTTTTTATTTTTTATCAGTTGCCTTATAGATGTCTATGTATTTACTATTCAAAATCAGATTGTCGTAGTTTCCTTTTTCTTTTATAAAACATTAGTCTTTTAATTAATTTAAATAAAAAAAATTCAGGTTTACGTTATTTAACCATATTAAATTTTTATTAAGAAAATATCTAAAAGACCTAGATTTTCATATGGTGACTTTTGAAAATACTAAGAACACTAAAGTTTGGAAAAACATTATGTTAGATTTTTATTTTTAAAAAGAACTCCAAGTGACAAAAAGAAGAAAAACATAAAATGCTACGATAAAATTTTAATAAAAACTCCCTTTTATGATTTTTTTATATTTTTAATTTTCTTAATCCTTTTTTTTTTATTTTATAATTTAATTTTTTTAATTTTTATTTTTATTTTTTCTCATATTTTTATTTTTTATATTTTTTTAACTTTTATTTCTAAAGTTTTTTCTTAAATATTTTTAATTTTTTGAATTTTTATTTTAAAATTATTTTACATATTTATTTATCATTTTTTATTTTTATACTTTTTAGATTCTTTTAAATTTATTCACTATTAAACACCGGTATACACTATGACAACCCAATAGGTACTTGAATCTTATCTTATTTTATTATTTTAAAGAAATTATTTGACAACTATGTATACTAACTATGCAGAACATGTTGAATAATTTCATTAATATGGAAAGGAATTAATCACCAATGTTGAAATAAGGACACAAAAAAGACAATGTTAACTCACGCATGTGGACAACTCAATTAAGTCTATAGCAAATAATTAATGCCTACAGAAAAGTGAAAACAATTAAAATGGCTAATAAAATAAAAACTAGAAAACAATGCAATTAAAACTAAAATTATCTAATTGTGCTAAAAAATAAAGGCATTAAACCTACAACATAAAATTCCATATTTACCCATTTATTTATTATTATTTCATAAGTTTCTATATATTTTTACCTATTATTTTTGTTTTGGTTTTATTTTTTTTTTCATTTAGGATTAATAAGATAAACTAAAGAAACAAACTATGAAAAAAAAATAACAATCAAAGTTAGAGCGTGTATGAGTTGGCTTTAGAGCATAGTTTGGATCTAGAACATGGGTTGAATCTGGGTCAAGTCAACTTCACATGTGAAACTTGTGTGGGGTTGAGAAGGAGAGGCAGTAGCATTCCATCATCCTTAGCGAGTGGCTCTGGTGGTTGTTAGCAATGGCCGAGGAGCTAGTCTTGGGGTTTTAAAGGGTGTAGAAAACGATTTTAGTGGTGTTTTTACTTGAAAAGTAGCCTACAATAGTGTTCTATAAGGTGGTTGAGTGGGTAGTTATAGGTGGTTTTCGATTCGATCGATACATGTATAATTGGATGAAAAGATGGCGTTTGTCTTATTCTATACACCCTAAGGATTCTGCTGATACCTAAATGGTGGTTTAAGGTTGTGTTTTGGTGGAGGTATCCTAGAGAGAAGGTGGCTAGTGCGGGTATGGGTCTAGAGAAAGAAGGTGTGACGGTAAAGGTATCTAAGCATCTAAAACATGAATCTTATGGGTCTAATAAACTCATGATGTTCCAATCTATTTATAGACGTGTTCAACTGATTTGGATAAACTTTGTTTCGATTCAAATCAAATTTGGGATATACAAGTATAAACTTTAACTACGCCTTTTTTTAATTTAATCCATTTTTAGTTAATATTGATATAAATCTTTAATATAAAACAAATTTTTAGTTTAAACTTGAAAGGATTTGATCAAAATTTGATAAAATCTAGTTTGATTTGCCTAAATCCCCATGCATCCAACCATTCCTTTGTCCTTCTACTCATTTGGCTTGTTGTTTGGAGCTAGGAGACAATCATGTGCAAGTCACGTGATTGCTCCTACCTAGTAAAATGCTACCACGTGGCAACTCGCAAGCAAGGAAAAAGAAGGGGCATGCATGCGTAGGTTGTGAGGCTCAAACTCACAACCTATCATACATGCATAACACACTTTGATTACCTAGGCTGTTGCTTTTCTTAGTTTATTATTGCAATTAAATCTTATTAAAGTGTATGCCTGGATTGAACTTTATTTATTTAAATCTATATTTTCCTAATTTTATTTACTAGCCTAAAATAATATGATTTTTTTTATTTTATTTCTATTATTATTACTTTATTTTTTTTCTTTTTTTTCTTTTACTCTTTCTTATTTTCTATTACATTTTTAGTTTTCATGCACCCACTTATTTTTATTAATTAATTAACTAATTAATTAATTCTTTTTATTATTTTTTTTATTATTATTTTTTTATATTTGTAAACCTAGCTTTATTTTGATGAAAAATCAATCTAAAAAGGAATAAAAATGGGATGTCTACATGGATAGTATCTTCATCAGTTCAAAATTAACTAATATATTTAATGTGTTTGAGTTTCTTTAATATTTTCTATACAGAAGCTTTATTTATATTTATTAAGAGTATTTTATAGATTTAAGTATAATATACCTTACATCTAGTCCTAGCATATATGGTACCTTGAACTTAGGGACCTAAAGTAAATAGGTAATAATTTCCAGCCAAGTTTCAGGTTGTGGAAGAGGTAATACATATCTATTTCTAGAGAGATTATATGAAAATTTGAAACTGTCATATAATAGGCTATCGTAGATTTTAGGGTTGATTTGATGAATAATGGTGATAGGTACCGATGCTAAAAAAGAAGTTTTTCGGACACTGAAATCAATATGTTAATTTCCTGGATCACTTGGTAAATCTTTATTTATTTTTACCTAGCATTATAATATGAATAAATATTTCTTTTTTAACCATATATTTCAAGTATATCCTACTAATTATGTGTATATACTTGATTTAACTGAATAAATATTTATAATTATATATTAATTCTTTATGTATATGTATGATTATAATTAATAAAAATACATTCAAAATAAAAAAAATAAAGACATCAAATATTTATATGTGGATGGACGTATCACAAGTCGGACGAGTCATGATAACCGTGTTCTGCGGTTGCCTCTTATTTATTTATTTATTTATTTTAATATCTCCTCCCTCTACTATCGTGATGGCACCCTGCTCCCTTCTCTCTTATTTATTTATTTATTTTTTTCGTTGCTTCTTATTCCCATTTTTACTATGTCTATCTCTCTCTCTTTTCTTTTTTCTTTTTCTTTTTCTTTTTATTTTTTCTAGAGATTTAGATTCATTTCTTTCTCGCCTGCAACTGGCGTGGTCATAAAAGGTGGCTCTCTTGGTTATAATCGATGCTTCTTGATCAGCCGTCGCCATGCTCAATACATGCTAGTACCCATAACAGCAGCTTGACCCTTCGTCTTTCTAATAACGACGATAGCGGATAGCAACTGTAACGGGGAGAATTTGAGTTAGGTCTGCTAGTTAGGGTTTGGAGTCGAGAAGAGGGAAAAAGGGAAAGTAAAGGGAAGTGTTATGTCAGAAGAGAAGTGAACTGGAGAGGATTGTGTGCGCGTGCAGAAGAAGTAAGTGTCGGTCGAGTTGTGGGCTAAGGCCGAGACGCAATAAGGGCCAAGTTAGTTGGAGTTTGGGCCAGTAGAGGATAGAGTTCGAAACGCGTTATCCAACATCCTCAAGCCCGCCCCTGACCCGAATCAGCCGAATTTAGCATTATGTATAACAACTCATGTGGGTTGTTAATATTAGAACATCATATAAATACATGTAAGAGAGAGAATGCAAAAAATAATGAACAAATTATTCTCCTAAATTGCAGAGTGACCAATTTGTATCCGGATTGATCTCTTCTACCCGTTACAAGTGGTATCAGAGCAGGTTGATGCCATGGAGACCCGTGAATCCAAGAAGTTGGATGAAGCAGTGCGTAATGCTGTAAAGGAACACACGGAAGAAGCTTTAAAACCTATCCATGACACATTGAAGAGGATGCAAGAGCTGATGGATCAACAAATACTCACCATTGCTGAGCTGAAGACAAACAAAAATGACCCGCTGGAAGCATCTAGCTCCACAGCTATGGATTCGGGTAAGTTACCTGTAATAGATGAAAAACATGGGTTAGCATTAGCTCATACTGTAACAGTAGGAAATCAACTGCAAACACAAGCACCTAGGGTGGACTTCCCACTTTTTGATGGCCACGACATTAAGGATTGGTTATACAAGGCACAACAATATTTTGATATTGATTCAACTCCCGAGGACTGGAAAATTAGGGTGGCTGCCATGTACTTAGAAGGTAAGGCCTTGAAATGGTATCATGCGTACATTCAAACCCTTGAGGACAACCATGTTGTCACTTGGAATGAATTAGTTAAGGCTTTACAAGCTAGGTTTGGGGAAAAGGCTTACGAGGATCCTATGGCTGAACTCAAAGAATTACATCAGCAAGGAACGTTGCAAGATTATTTGGAAGAATTTGAGCACCTAGTTACTCAGGTCAGGTTACCAGAAAAGTATTTGATTAGTTGTTTTATGAGTGGTTTACATCCATCTATACAATACTCTATCCGCATGTTTAACCCACAAACCTTACAAGAAACATACTCACTAGCCAAACTGCAAGAAGCTAACCTTTTGTCCACTAATCAGTACCTTAAAACACCCCGCATAACCTACAACTCAAACTCATCAAACTTCAATTCGTACCCCCCTTCTAGTAAAATCCAGACCTACCTAAAGAACATTCCTACTACTAATTCCAACAAAACACCCATCCACCCAAACTCCAACTACCCCACCAAATACTACAACCCACCCAAAACCTCCAGTACCTTTAACCCTCAAACTCGGCTAACCAAAAGATTAACACCTGAGGAACTAGAAGAAAAGAGAAGGAAGAAGCAATGTTTCTGGTGTGATGAACCCTTTGGTCCGGGGCATCGCTGCAAGAAAAGATTGAATATGCTGGTAGTAGATGCCGAGGAGGAAACTCACGAGAGAAATGAGGAGGAAGAATCTCAAGTCGGAGTGGAGGCTGACCTTGCCAATCTTACTCTCAACGCTTTGGATACAGGGAGAGGAGCTTCCTTAAATAGCATGAAGATACAGGGGAGTTACAAAAAGAGGAAGGTAGGAATTCTCATTGACACGGGTAGTTCATTGAATTTCATTGATGAGCGCCTTGCTAAAGGCTTACAATGTTCTCTTACTGACATCTCACCAATGAAAGTGACCTTGGCTAATGGCACAGAGGTCTATAGCACGGGTAAAATTTCCCATTTTACTTGGAAAACATAAGGATATGAGTTTGTGGCTGAAGTTTACTTGTTAACCTTATCGGGGTGCGACCTGATCTTAGGACTGCCGTGGTTTGAGTCATTAGGTACCATACACTGGAATTTCCAACATTTAACTATGGAATTTGAGCTGAACCAACAGAAATACAGATTGGTGGGGAACAAGGAGCAATTGAAGGTTATTAAATCCTCTGAGTTGAATAGAATCATTGCTAATGGGAGGGCAGTGCAGTGTGAATGTTGGATGGTACAGGTTAAGGACGAGAGGACTCTAAATGGATTCCATCAGGGTTTACATCCACTTGTCATGGATATACTGGATAAATTCTTGGATTTGTTTGAAGATCCCCACAGATTACCACCAGTACGGGCATATGACCATAGAATACCATTACAAAAGGATTCCAAAATAGTCAATATACGCCCTTACCGTCATTCTACAGTACAGAAAACAGTGTTGGAAGAAATGGTTCGAGAAATGCTTTTGAGTGGAGCTATTCAACATAGTCACAGCCCATTTGCTTCACCAGTAGTTTTGGTGAAGAAAAAAGACAACACGTGGCGCATGTGTGTTGACTTCCGTGAGCTGAATAGATAGACAGTTAAGGATAGGTTTCTAATACCTATCGTTGAGGACTTATTTGATGAATTACATAGGTCTGCCTATTTTAGCAAGTTGGATTTGAGGTCAGGCTATCATCAGATAAGGATGTGTCCAGAAGATATCTACAAGACAACCTTCAAGACACATGAAGGGCATTACGAGTTCTTAGTAATGCCCTTTGGTCTAACAAATGCCCCTTCTACCTTCCAAGGGCTTATGAATCACATATTCAAGGCCTATTTGCGGAAATTCGTCTTAGTCTTTTTTGACGATATTTTGGTGTATAGTCTGACACTTGAGGACCATGGGCAACACCTACGAACGGTGTTTGAAGTACTCCGACGAGAACAGCTTTACCTTAAGAGGTCTAAGTGTATCTTTGGAGCAGCACAGATTGAATACCTAGGGCATATTGTAAGCAGGATAGGGATTGCTACTGATCCTAAGAAGATTGAATCCATCGTTAAGTGGTCGATCCCTAAGAATATAAACAGCTAAGGGGGTTCTTGGGGCTGACGGGTTATTACAGGAGATTCATTTGTGGATATAGTTTTATTGCCAAACCCCTTACATTGTTGTTAAGAAGGGACAACTTCCACTGGAATCCAACCTGCTTGCAAGCTTTCGAAAAGCTTAAGGTAGCTATGACGAGTTCGCCAGTCCTAAGCTTGCCAGATTTCGCTAAGAGATTTGTGGTAGAGACGGATGCTAGTGGGGATGGAATTGGAGCTGTTTTGATGCAAGAAGGTCACCCAATAGCCTTCTTAAGTAAGACCTTATCTCAAAGACAACAAGGATTGTCTGTATATGAGAAGGAATTGTTGGCCTTGGTTCACGCAGTGGAGAAATGGCGACATTATTTGATGGGACAACACTTTGTGGTTAAAACTGACCATCAGAGCTTGAAGCACCTGTTAGAGCAACGACTAGTTACTTCTAGTCAACACAAGTGGTTAACTAAGTTGCTAGGCATGGATTATGAGATACAGTATAAGAGTGGACATTCAAACACTACTGTTGATGCACTGTCAAGGATGGATCAGGCTGAATTAAGAGCTTTGAAGGTGACTATCACAACCCTTGAATTAATTCAAGAAATTAAAGACAGTTGGAAGCTGCCCGGAGGCTATCTAGATGTACTAAACCAACTGGAGGCGGGGAAGATATGCAAGAACTTCACTTTGAACCAAGGGATGTTGAGAAGAAGAGGTAAATGTGTGGTGGGACCTTCTAGTCCTTTGAGGAGAAGACTATTGGGAATGTATCATGATGGGGTGTTGGGGGGACATTCAGGGGGCCATACCACTTACAAGAAGTTGAGCTCTGTATTTTACTGGCCTAAGCTAGAGAAAGATGTGAGGCAATATGTACGAGATTGTGAAGTTTGCCAAAGACACAAATTCGAAAATATAGCCACCCCAAGGTTATTGCAACCACTGCCTGTTCCTAATACTTGCTGGTCTGAGGTTACTATGGACTTTATAGAGGGTCTCCCCAAATCCCAAGGGAGAGACGTGATCATGGTAGTGATAGATCGCTTAAGCAAGTATGCATACTTTATGGCCTTGGCTCACCCCTACACAGCTCCTCAGGTGGCCAAGCTATATCTAGAACAAGTGTTCAAGCTACATGGACTTCCAGAAGGGTTGACTAGTGATCGAGATCCTATCTTCATTAGCTACTTCTAGCAAGAATTTTTTAAACTACAAGGAGTCGAAGTAAAACTGTCCACAGCTTACCATCCACAGACGGACGGACAAACAGAGAGGGTCAATAGATGCTTGGAAACCTATCTAAGGTGTATGACCAGTGATAGTCCTAAGAAATGGGGACAATTCCTAGCAGTGGCTGAATGGTGGTATAATACCAATTACCACTCGAGTGCAAAACAGACTCCTTTTGAGGTTTTATATGGATACTCTCCCCATTACATCTTCCTTACATTCCAGGGGACTCACACAATGCTACGGTGGACCACATGTTAACTGAAAGGGAGGAAGCAATCAAGATCCTAAAATTTCACCTCCGAAGAGCCCAGAACAGGATGAAGCAACAAGTGGATAGGAAGAGGTCGGATCGGGAATTTAATATTGGGGATAAGGTTTTACTTAAGCTACAACCCTACCGGCAAGGAAGCTTAAAGAAGAACCTAAACCCTAAGCTAGCAACGAAATACTTTGGACCTTACAAAATAATAGACAAAGTAGGGAAGGTAGCATACCGGTTAGATCTACCAGAAGGAACAGAAGTCCATCACACCTTCCATGTTTCACAGTTGAAACGCTACCATGGCACCGGAGGCGACCATCTTCCTTCACTACCTGCAGTAAATCAAGAAGAAGAGTTAGATCCGGCACAAATATTAGACAGGAAGATGGTAAAAAGAGGGAACACAGCAGAAACCATGGTACTTATCTTATGGTGAGATCGTTCCCCAGCAGATGCAACTTGGGAGTTTTGGGGGGATTTGAAGCTTCAATATCCCTATTCTTCCTTGTGGACAAGGGAGTTTCGAGGGGAAGGGAATGTAACGGGGAGAATTTGAGTTAGGTTTGCTGGTTAGGGTTTGGAGTCGAGAAGAGGGAAAAAGGGAAAGTAAAGGGAAGTGTTATGTCAGAAGAGAAGTGAACTGGAGAGGATTGCGTGCGCGTGCAGAAGAAGTAAGTGTCGATCGAGTTGTGGGCTAAGGCCGAGACGCAATAAGGGCCAGGTTAGTTGGAGTTTGGGCTGGTAGAGGACAGAGTCCGAAATGCGTTATCCAACATCCTCAAGCCCGCCCATGACTCGAATCAGCCGAATTTAGCATTATGTATAACAACCCACATGGGTTGTTAATATTAGAACAACATATAAATACATGTAAGAGAGAGAATGCAAAAAATAATGAACAAATTATTCTCCTAAATTGCAGAGTGACCAATTTGTATCCGAATTGATCTCTTCTACCCATTACAGCAACAAAGCAGAGAGACCTATCGAGCAAACCGAAGGTGTTTAGACATGACATATCGACCGGTTGGTATCAATTCTCTATCAACCAAGTAAGGAAATTTCCTTTCTTTTTTTTGCCTGTTTTTGATTGCAGCATCCTCGTCGACTTCTTGACAGGATTATAGTAGCGACAGTGGTTTTCTCTAACGGAAGAAAACAATGACTGGCATTCATATCTTCACCCCCAAAATGTCAGGATATTACATCTGGTCATCTTGACTTGTATAACCATCAGTGTATATACTTGCTTTACTTTACTGGTTGTGGTTCATGGTAGGCTTTGCTTTGGACTCCCCATTTGGACATGCAAATGAATATATGCCCTTGTGCCCATCCTTCTTCAAGATTCTACCATTCTCTGGTCTCCTTCTGTACATGCTTTCCCTTGTTTTTTTTTTTTTTTGTTGAAATATCACTGCAAAATTACAGTATATAAGCCTTCAGATTCATTGCTATCTTTATCATATATTACTTCAAGTTCAAGCATCGGTAACAGATATAGTATTGTTTTCCTATTTCCAATTCAATTTTCCATCTCTTAAATTTTGGGAAATGACCACTTCTCCCGATATACCTTTCTATAGGCACATTAGAAGCATTATTCTTAGAAGGAGGCATCCCAACATAACCAACCTTTATAAGCCTTAATAATAGGATGTGGAATATATAGCAGCCATAAACGATTTGCATTCAATAATTCAAAGTTTTCCATGTTCAAGCATCTCGTGCTAAACCATTCTTAGCCTATCATCATAGAACGAATGCAATAAAAAAAAATCTTTTCTTTTTTTATTCGACGCAACATCTTTCCGTGCATATAGTTTTGAAAAAAGTTAATATTATATTTGATATCTGAATTTTGTTTATTTTTACAATTAATTACCTAAATTTTTAAAATATGTCAATTTACTACTTAAATTTTATCTATTTTTGCAATTAATACCAAAATTTTGTTCATATTAACTATCTAAACTTTATCAATTTTTATAATTAGCTATCACATTCGGTACCATAAATGATCACAAAAAGTTTATAAATAGTAAATTGATACTTTTTAACTTTAGGTAGTTAATTACAAAAATAGATAAAGTTCGGGTATCAAATATGACATTTGCTATTTTGAAAAAATATATGCACTATAATTCTCTTAAGGACCTTATCATAAAAGAAGATATCTTAGTTTGTATTATCCTTCGTTTGTTGAAAATAATTCTAATTAGCCCAAAAATATATGGTTTATGTTTCACTTTTGAAACACTAATGTCTTTGCGCATGGTGGAACCATTTGTTGCCAAGGCTTTGCACTTCACTTCAAACATATTAATTTTTATTTTAACTACTCTTGGACTTGATCTTTTTCTTTTTCTTTTTTTTTCCTTTTTTTGGAAGATTTTCAAGCTTCTATGTGCCGATAGGATTGGTAAGTAGCAATGGTGATAGGCTTTTTTTTTTTTTTAAGCTCTTATGTGCCAACAAGATTGGCAACTAGCAATGGTGATGGGTGTTTGAAACATTGACAATAGGTTCACATTATCAATCAATTACTAGAACATAAGAATTAAGCTTCAAATCATTAATCATTAGTGATGAGGTCATCAATCCAACCACTCACCTAGAGCATCGAGTTGAAAATCAAATAACAGGATTAGGGAAGAGATTTGGTTTGACAAGGAAGAGTAGAAGAACAAACCCACATTTATCTATCTTGGTAAAGTTTTAGCAAAAACTTGTGGATATTACTGAGGTGCCTTAACCTATTAGGTCAGGGTTTTATTAAGCTTAATCCTCCAAAG
The DNA here is from genome assembly GCA_037954665.1 of Laguncularia racemosa. Taxonomy (NCBI): domain Eukaryota; kingdom Viridiplantae; phylum Streptophyta; class Magnoliopsida; order Myrtales; family Combretaceae; genus Laguncularia; species Laguncularia racemosa. Next base: position 886,541 of record JBBMOL010000129.1, read on the forward strand.
AAAGGACAAGCTATCCTGGTCGGCCAGTAATGGGAGGTAATCACTAGCTTTATCCAGGCCTTTAATCAACTTAGAGCCCATACCTTTCAACTACAAGAGATGAGGCCTCCACACACCGAGATCAAATTGGATGCATTGAGCCATCTTCTACCCAATTCAAACCCTCACCTTAATTTGCCATTGCATAAACTTAACTGAACTATTGGGAAATAAACCATAAAGATGACAGAACTCTCTTAGAATTATACCTAACCTAGTCCGATCCTACCTACTTATAATTAGTTCAAATTGATCTTAATCACCTGCTTCGATACATGCTAAAAATGCACAATTTCATTTGCCTAGGGTTTAACATATTTGTACATATTTACTAAAATGCCACTAAGGTTTTAGAAATAATATAAATAGTAACACTTTGTAAAAGGCATACATGAATCAATGAATAAAAAAGAATCTTTTATGCTTTTGCATATTGCTTACCTCGATTATTGAGTGAAACCCCCTTTCCTATTTAATCATTGTATTCTTATTAGTCACTTAATGAGTACAATGAGCCTTCTTTCTTTTAGGAGATCGCATGTTATATCTATCTTCTATTAAAACCTCGTGAATTAGTTTAGTGTTTGTGAGTAATATCAAACCCTATTCTAGTTACAAACCTAGCTTGTGCTTGTTGTTGGTAAGTCATATCTAGCTATATTCACATTTATACACTTATTTTATTATTTAAAAGAAAGCATAAAACCCTGAAATTTCTCCCCATGTCTATACGCATGAGTGCCTATTGATTCTTTCAGATCCCGGTATCATTAGATGCCTATCGATTGGCTTTCATGGATATTGATGCACAACAAAGTAATGTATGTTAGTAATTTATATGTGATGCACCTTGTAAGTTTGTATAGCACATCCTCTGGATTTCTATGTCATCTAATCTCTCTAGCTTAAAGTATGAAGTATGACATAGACATTTTGGCTTATCATTAGGCTATAAGAGTATAAAGGAGTAATGTCTAGTAGTTGGTGCCCTGATGCAATAGGCTTTCATGTAAATAAGCTAAGTAAGCAAGCGCGTACTATTGCCACTAGTTAATCTTTTATTGCTTCACATAGCTTGACTTCAAATGTGTCCCCTTTTTCTTTTCTTTTATTCTTGTCATTAGCTCAAATTATGTAAGGTGTAATACCTCTGTATCAATTGCATTGATTGCATGATCATACCATATCATGTATTTTCACTACCTTAAGCTTTAAATATTTGCAATTCAAGCACAAGATTTCTTTCATAAACTATTTATAGATAAAAGTCAAATATAATATTGACCAACAATCATCCTTTTGTAGCCATTCACAAGTCTCAAGTGCAATGTTACTTTAATCAACCATCCACAATAATTCACAACCATAAAAGTAAATTGAATAATCCATAGCTAACATGACACAAGACTATCTATGAAGATGACCATCTAACAATCCTCAATCGTCTATAGTATTAATCTAGAGCCATCCATAAGCCTGAAACAAAGAGTCATATATAAGCATTAAAGTTGACTAAACAATCTATGATCATTCATAAACCATCCTTAGAGCACTCATCTACATTTGTCACATAATGCAATATGCTCCTAATCAAGCTCAACCAACCAACCAACCAACCATAGCTATAGAAAAATCAAATGATAGTCACCCATGTGCCAATGACACAATTAAAGTTAAAAGTGGTAACTAACTCACTTGAAGCTTAAGTCCTTGTGCAAAAGCATCCTTACAATTGACCTCATTATATGGGATTCAAACAAGTGTGAGATCCCCCAAATAGAAGTTGATGAAACTCTAAATCATTGAGGCACCTTTTGGTGTAGTAGCTTTGAGTTCATTGGAACTCAAAAGTTCAGTGTGCTCGATCCAGAGCACTCCCAAGATGGGTAACCCCCTAAGAAGCCACTATACCAAGGGACAAAACCATACAGCAAGTTGCGCCAAAGCGAACAATAACTCGATGGATAGAGTTCTAGTTGGGTCATTACACGAGGTGCCATGATACATGTGTACATTTCCTATCTTCTTAGGCTACATTCAATCCTTGGTATAATCTTAAATTCACAAGACCACTAAAGTTGTATCCAACTCACTACCTTAAAGTTAAACTTTAGAATGTAGTGCCTCTATCCATACTTTGTAAATGTCTATAGAAAATGCCAAAGAGTGATTCCACCTATAGTTGGGCAACCAAGCCAAAGAGTAAAGATCTTTCCATCATATCTAGGCTACATATAGACATCAAGTGTTGAAAAGAAAGTATCCTAGTGGTGACTCATCAAAACCCATTGCACCTTATAGAGGTCATGTAAGGGTATGGTATGAAGTAATTGTCTCACAACACACATCATGTCATATGTATCACACTCAATAGACAATGCATGAGGATATCAATTCGTAGGTGTCGCAAGGGTAGTAGGATCCTTATGTGTTGTCTATAGGCATTTACATAGCAATCATTATTCAAGAATATTGTGTGTGAAGTGATAAGCACCAAATGAAAATGTTGCCTAACAAATACTAGGTAAAGGTATCATTATCAAGTTATTGAAGTAGATGGTGGAGATTCACTTGAAGCCTTCATGTTGATGATTCTCAATGCCTCTCCTCCCTTAGTTGATGACTCATCATAGAGAGATAAGGTGGCAACTTCTCTTCATTTTCATGCCATTATTGAGTGTTAAAAGATGATGCTTACCATGAAGGATGGGTGTTCACTTATTTAATGAGAGGGTGGAGACATGTCATTATTGAATGAACCTAGAGTCTTTCTGTTTGTGAGAATTATAATGCCTTGAAAAAGTTCCATTGCCTCAACTTCAAGGAAGCGCATTATTTACAATAGAGTAATTAGGCTACGTGACTAAGAGCATCTAAGTACTTGTAGTTGAGCACCTATGGTAGTGAGCACTAACTTATGCCTTCAATTGTAATTTTCACAATGCAGCAATTGTAACTCTATTTTTCTTTTTCTTATTATTATTATTATTATTATTATTATTATTATTATTATTATTATTATTATATCACAACATGTAATTAGATGTATGGAATCAATGAGCAATGAAATATGTTTATCAATTTTGTATCTATTCATTCTCTTAATACTTGTTCTACTCCTATGAATGCGTCTAGCCGTCATACTCTTAGGAGTAGTGACTCTTACTTAGCAACATACACCATGATGGGCTCTTTTCAAGTATCATATAGTATTATGTTGGGGTAGCTTTACTTGGTGGTGAGCTCTCATGTTGATATACTTTGATTCACATAGCAAGCATGTCATACACAAATGTCATTGTAAACACCCCATTTTTGCCCTAGGAATGAATAATAATCACTAATAATCAATTCTTAATTTTTTTTCCATTTTTTTTCATTTTTTCTCTAATTTAGCTTAAATAATAAAAATATTCAAAAAATAAAAATAAATAGGAAAACACATCAATTTTGAAAAATGATTTCAGAAATGGCAATAATAAATAATAAATAATTTTTACAAATTTTTGAAATTTCAAAAAATACAAAAAAATAAAAAAATAAAAAAATTGCATTGCATATATGCAATTTGCGAAATTAGAAAAATCAGGAAAGTAGGCTAGCCCAACTAGTCCGGACCACGGGCTAAGGCGTGTGCAGGGGGGCTCGGTTGCAGGTTCGAATCGCGGGGGAAGCAGTTTCCACGTTTTGCATTTTTCTTACTTATCCAAGACACGTGGCAGCATCCGATTGGCTGGAGGGAACGCACGCGCCGGGCATGTGATCGTCTTCTACCTCGAGCCCGAGATCGCCGGCGGAAGAAAAAATTCGCATTTTGGCCGTTTCGATTCAATTTTTTGCACAAATCCAATAGATCTTCAACAGAAATAAGATAAACATTATCTAATTGGAATCAAATCGCAACAAATCGATGGATTTACACAAATCGGAGTTGGTTTTTTTAACCGAAAATCCGATTAGCTTCAATCGGAGGAAATCTGAGCTTATCCAGCTCGATTTCGAACGCTTATAAATAGAGGAGGAGTGGAGGAAGCCAAATCACGGATCAGAATTGAGAGAAAGTGAGAAAAGAGAGCAAATCGGAGAGCACCAGAGGAGAACCAAAATCGCGATCACCGACTGGAGTTGAACCACCACCAGGAGACGATCTGGGAGCAAACCACCGCCACCATTAGATTCAGCACCCTCAAGAAGCTAGGATTCAACACCTCACCCATTGCAAAAGACCGCCGAAACGCCGTGAACAAGCCCTCTTCACCGCCGTGTCCGACCGATCCGACCCGACCCGATTCGACCCGAATGACCTGACCCGCGCACCGATCGGATCCAAGTAAGTCGAATTTTTCGGATTTTTTATTTATTTTTTCGAATTTTGTTTATTTATTTTATTTTTATTTATTTGATTTATTATTTGATTATTTATTTGTTTGTTATTTATTTAGTTATTTATTTATGCTTTATGTTTTATTTCCATAAGTAGGAAAATGTAGAAATTAGGTTTTTAGGATTTAATAATGTAGAAAATAAATAAATAAATAAAAAGAAAAATAAATGATAATAAAAATGTGGAAAAACAATAAAAATATTAGAAAAATAATAATAAAACTTTAGGTTTTAAAATAGGATAGATAATAGTTTAGGATAAAATTTTTAACAAAAATTCACAAAAATTATAAAAATCAATAAAAATCATAAAAAAACTATAAAAATCATGAAAACTCAAAAAAATTAGAAAAATTGTAGAAGAATAAGAAAAAATCATAAAAATCATAAAAAAAATAAAAATTCAAAAATTATAAAAATGAGTTTTATCACTTAGAAAAAATCATTTTCTTCAAATAAATTTAAAATTGATGTTTTTCCTAAAAACCATTTTCAAAAATCAGATAAAAGTTTAGGCTTAGATTTTTTTAGAAAAAATCCCAAAAATGATAAAAACATAAATCGAAAGAGATTTCAAAACTAAAATTCACAAACACATTTAAGGTTTTCAGAAAAACGAACTACGGCTTGTTTGATCCTAAATAGCAGGTACGTAGGCACCCATTCGGGTCAACCCATAAAATGAAATAAAAAAAAAAAACCATTTTCTTGAAATAAGTCAAAAAACATAATAAAAAGTAACAGAAATATAATAAAACACATTTCTAAATAGGAACAATTTTTAGGAGACTAGGTGGTAACCTAAGGTTTTAATAGGTTAGCCTTCGAACTTAGAAACTCTGGTTTTCCCTTTTCCTCTTTTCGAAAACGAGAAGAGGAAATCACGACGACTAGTGGTCTAAATTAAGACTAATCCGCTCCTTTAGTCTTAATTCAATATTTCCCAACAATAGTTGGGTGGCGACTCCAAAAATCAAATAAAATTCCTAATTCAAGTCGAGGATCTACATTAGATGAGCATAGGGTCTAATCTAGATCGGATTAGGAATGGGAATGCAAAAAATTAGACTCGACAGAATGGCGACTCCACTGGGGACCTATGCCAGTAGGCTAGCCACCTGAATCTCTTCGAATTGTTCTCTTTAAGAAATGTGTTTCAATCATTATTCTGTTACTAACGTTTCAGGGCTTAGTTAGATTTTCAGTTTTTGTGGGGGTTTGCATGCATAATGTTTGTGTGAATAGATGCGGTCGAACTCGGACCGTCCTAGAAACCTAAGACGGGGAGCCATTGTGTAGGTTTCGGGTGAAGTGAGTTGATTCACCGTTCGGGACCGATTAGGCTACCCCACCCAATGCTTCGATATGGCCTGAGATCCATTTCTCCGAGAATGCGGGAGGCCATAGAGCTCGGGAACCAGTTAGAACCAACCTGCTTGCATACATAACATCATAGGGTTGACAATTGGTGACAATGTAATGGTTTGTTATTTTGTTCATGGAGTTCAAATTCATTTCCCTGTAATGTTTCATAGTTCTGTTTGTAATTAGGCAATTTCTTATTGTAATAGATGGCTAGCACCGCGATCGAACGCCTCCCCCGCAAAGAAATTCGGGTGTACAAACCTTTGGACCCAAAGTTGGTACTGAACCATTGGTTTACCTTGTACAACCTAGAGGAGCAGGCCTTCATCCAGCAAAAGATCGGCTCCATCCTCTCACTGATAAAGATAGAGGTGAATTTGCCTTTAGTCCGGGCCATGCTCCAATTATGGGAAATCGAACCCGCTGCTTTCTTTATCGGGCCGCATGAGATCACCCCTACCCTGGAGGAGTACACCCAGTTGCTACAGGCTCCAACACTGACTGATCAAATCTACACACCAGACCTTGAGGCCAGGCCAACCGGTACCTTCAGCAGATTATTAGGCATCCGTAAGACAGCCGTCAACAAAGCCCTGGCAGACTGTAATGGATATTGCATACGTATGGATGATTTAGAAGCCTGGTTCATCTCCCGAGAGGAAAATGGGGATAGGAAGGACATACTGTGTGGGGACCCCAAAACTTACAAACAGAGAAGGGTGAACGCTTTCATCTTGACAACCTTCGCCACCATACTGTTCCCTACCGGGACCTTCTATATTCACTACCGGGTTGCAGAGCTGGTGACCCAATTTCTGGAGGGAAGATCTTATATCCCGGCTTTACTGGCTGAATAGATCTGAACTTAAATTTCCTCAAGAAGAAAGGCCATGGGATCCTTTACTCAAGCCTCAACCTTCTGCTGATATGGTTTGTAAGCCACCTTAACTGCTTCGGGCTGAACATGGTCCGAAAAACCTTAGCCCAGCTGGTGGATCTCGTAGACTCATGTATAGAAAAGGTGAAGCTACCCGACGACCTTACCAGCTACAGTTAGGTAGAGGTACTTAGAAGTTTCAATGCTGAGGATATTCTGTGGACAGCCAGGTGGAGCTGCTATGACAAAATCATCTTGACCTGCAGAAACTTCCAAGTAGTACCTTTAATCGGAATCAGCGAATGCATTGGATATCACCCTAACTCAGTGGTCCGCCAATTTGGTACCATCCAAGATATAATTTATCGGCCCTCGCTAGAAGCGGTCACCTTTGAGTACCAAGGTCCGAACCTGTTAGTAGCCGAGAAGTTTGCTAAGCTAGCAGAGGTCAAAGCACTTTGGGAAGCCAGAATTGAAAGCCCAAATGTGGACCTCAGGGAGTTAGAGGGCGAAGTGGGAAAACACCAAGCCACCAGAGAGTTTGTAATCCGCCAGCTATACCAGACAGGGGAAAGAGCATACCGGGTTCCAGACGTCACCCAACTAAGACTAGACAAGATCAATCCAAAGACAGAAGTATACCTAGAACAGGTCAAGGCCCAAATGGAGGTATACTTTGAAGCTGCAGATCATAAGAAAGACATCTGGAAAGGACGTTTCAAAGAATCCAACCAAAGGAACAAGGCCTTGGAAGCACAATTGGAGAAGACCCAAGCCAAAGTCAAAGAATTAGAAGCTGTCATCAATGGGAAGTCTGAGTCTCCACAACAGAAGACTAAAAGAGCTAGGAAATAGATCATTATTTGTAATCTTTTATCGAACTCCAAAATTTTCAATATTAATAAAAGTAAAGTTGTCAATCAATTGTCAACCCTTTTTATTTTTAGCATTCGCGTAACACATGCATATCATTTTGCATACATCACACTAAAATAAAAAACAAAATGCGCGCCCAGGTATCAAGATAGCTCCCAAGCAACCGAACCCTCCCAGAAGTCTAATTCTCACACGTTCAAGAACAAAAATGGCCAACAGCAGCGACAACCGCAACAACACCAATGTTGAAGCTGCCTCGGACTCCAGGATCATGTCCCTAGAACAAACTGTCTAACAATTGGCTGCCTAGGTTCACCTCTTAACTGAAAGCATCGGCCTCCTGCGCAACACTCAGCCAGCCTAGGAAGAGTATTTAGGGGCCAGAAAGGGGAAAGCAGTGGAGGGACAGCCTCCAGAATATGAAGAGATCAATTCCCACCTTAACCCGGCCTTCGGATATGAGCCGAAGGTCGACCAGGGGCCGACCTCCGATGACTTGAAAAGGGAAATGGAAGAGAGGCAGAAGGAGATGGAGAAGCGACTCTTCCAGCAGCTCCATGACAAGATGAAAATGATTGAGGGCCCTGATGGTTTTGAACAAGTCGGAATCACCAATCTGCCAGCATACAGGGAAGAGGTATACCCTGAGAAGTTCAAGACCCCAGAGTTCGAAAAGTATGATGGGACCGGCTGCCCCAAAATGCATACTAGGCTATATGCCCGGAAAATGAGCAAGTATACTCAATACGACCAGCTCATGCTCCAGACATTCCAAGACAGCCTCACAGGCCCTGCACTGGTCTGGTATGCCCACCTGGACTTCAACACTATCAATACCTGGGAAAAGCTAGCCCGGGCGTTTTATGACCAATATAAGTTCAATATCGAAGTCGCTCCATCTATAATCGACCTGAGGAGTCTCCGAAAAAGGCATGCTGAGCCATTCAAGGAGTATGCTCAGCGCTGGAGAGCCCAGGCCGCCAAGGTAGTAATCCCAATATCTGAGAAGGAATTGACATCCATATTTGTCAATACCCTGGATAAGACCTACTTTTCACACCTGGTAGGCCAGACCTCATCCAATTTTGCAGAGGTAGCGGCTGCGGGATGTAGGATTGAGAATGCTATCACCACCGGCAGAATCCAAACAATGGAGCCTCCTAGGGTCACACCGACACAAAGGCCTTTAGGAGGAAACAGAGCTAAAGAATCCACTGTCAGCACGGTCCACTTCGGTAAGGCAGAAAAATCTGGGACTCGTGTGACATTCCAGACCACGAGTACCTCAGCCCAACAACCCACGACAGGTCACGCCCAGGCTGCTAGGGCCCCAAGGCAGTTCACTCCAATCCCCATACCGCTCAGTCAGGTCTTCGCTCAGTTGAGGGCAGATAACTTGATTAATTTCGAGCTCCCCAATGATCGGTACAGGCCTAAGAATTTCGACTCAAGCCTCAAGTGTGACTACCATATGGGTCAGGAGGGGCATTCTACAGATAGGTGCTGGAGGCTCCGACACAAAATCCAAGACTTAATTGATGCAGGAATCATACAGCTGAATTTCGGGAACACCCCAGCACCCAATGTCAACACCAATCCACTGCCCAATCACAAGCCCACCATTAATATGATCACATCTGAGGAGTCGATTCCCAAAGAAGCCCCTAAGCAGAATACGACGGAGCAGCAGAAGAAGCAATCCCATCAAGCTCCAGAAGAAGCACCAAAGGCACACATTAAAAGCAGGTGGTTAGCCGGAGACCCAATGGTCGGCACTTTGGGAGAATCACACAGGAGATTTCAATATTTGGTAAACTATTCTTATACCCCGACTGAGTATGGGCCGCCTAGCGGATGGGGGGCGGAGTTTGAGAAGGAAGACAATCCGTCGAAGGAAGAGGGGAAGACTATAAACATGATCAATTCTCATCAGAATCCCAGGGTTATATAGTGCTATGAGGGACAACCAGCTGAAGTACAAATCCCAAGGAAAAGATATGTATTCAATGTCCCGATACCAGTGGAAAATTACAAGGCTGCACCGTTCGACTATCGGGCCCTCGAACAAGAGTGGCCTCCTATGGTGAGAGGCATCACCCGCTCTGGGAGATTATACAATCCAAAGTATAAAGGCCCGACTGAAAAACCCGATGTGGAGAAAGGAGAAGAAGAGGAAGGGGGACTCGTTGCATTTACAAAGATGGTCAAGGCGAGTGAATACAAGATCATGGAACAATTAAATAAAGTTCCAACACAGATATCACTCATAGGCCTTCTCACAACATCCGAGCCCCACAGGGAAGCACTCTTTAATGTGCTAAAACAAATTCAGGTCCCAGAGGGCATCGCTACAGACAAAATAGGTCACGTGGCGGACTCCATCTTTACAATAGACCAGATATCTTTCTCTCCGGAAAAGCTAGAAGAGGAGGGAGACCAACACACCAAACCATTATTCATAGTGGTCAGGTGCAATAACACCATTGTCTCCCGGGTACTCATCGATAACGGATCATCCCTCAACGTTTGCCCATTGGCAACGCTCGATTTGTTGGGGTAGATCCAAGCAACATAAAACCTAGCTCCAAGATGGTCAGAGCTTTCGACGGATCAAAAAGAGACATAGTGGGGGAAGTGAACCTACCAGTAGAAATTGGTCCACAAGTATTCCACATCGCTTTCCAGGTCCTTGACATCCCAAGGTCTTTCAACTTGCTTTTGGGACGACCTTGGATACATGCTGCTGGAGCCATCCCCTCTAGTCTCCACTAAAGGGTCAAGTTCATTGCAAGCGGGCAGATAGTTACAGTATTAGGCGAACAGGATTACGCCATATCCAAAGAGACTGCCTTACCTTATATTGGGGAAGAAGGTTTAGAAGACCTGGGGCTGCAGATTTTCAATGAAGTGAACATGGTGACCAGCAAGGAGAGCCATCAGTTTAAAGAGGGGCAGCACGGGACGTTTGGACTGGGGTACATTCCTACGGCCGCAGAAGAAGCGCAAGCAAGAGGTGTCAAAGGCAGAATGAAGGGGAAGCCGATCGACACCTAGATGTGCATCCCACCTCTCTAACAATCTTTCCGAAAGGCAAACATCATTCAAGAGCTTCGGGTAAATGAAGAGGACGACAACAAAGGGAAATCAACCCCCCGCACGTCCAACCAACATCCGGCTCTAAACAATTGGTTTTGTTATCCTATCAATAGCGCTAAGTTAGCTCAAAAGTAGAGAAAAATTATTAAGCAAGTTTTATTGACTCTTTATCAAAATTACAGTTTGTTTTCTTCTTATATATATGCTTTCACTTTTATGTTATTCAAATCTCCTACCATCGAACAACAGGGATATTTCGTGCAGGTAGAAAGTAAAAACGCTGATATCGTTTCCAACACTGCTGGGTTAGTTGTTGAAGGCGATATCCTAGACCACGAAATAATACAAGAAAATTGGCAAAAACATGAACAAAGCAGAATTTCGATCGACGAGCCTATGGAGACAGTAAATCTAGGAAGCATGGAAAACCCTAAGAACCTCAAAATCGGGACCAGTTTGAGTGCCGATCAAAAACGTGAGATAACCGAGCTATTAATGGAATGTGCAGATGTGTTTGCCTGGTCATATGGTGACATGTTAGGGCTAGACCAATCAATAGTGATTCATAGGCTTCCCACAAGGGAAAATGTCAAACCTAAAAAACAAAAACTGAGAAGATTTAGGCCTGACATCTTGCTAAAAATCAAAGAAGAAGTCAAGAAACTACTGGAAGTAGGGTTCATTGAAGTATCCGATTACCCAGAATGGGTAGCAAATATAGTCCCCGTTATGAAAAAGAACGGAAAAGTACGTGTATGCGTAGACTTTCGGGACTTAAACTAAGCTACACCAAAGGATAACTTCTCCCTACCTCACATCGATGTTCTAGTAGACAACACTGCGGGAAACCATCTCTTCTCATTCATGGACGGTTTCTCAGGATATAATCAAATAAAAATGGCTGAAGAAGATAAAACCAAAACAACCTTCATCACAACGTGGGGAACTTTCTGTTACAAAGTCATGCCCTTCGGTTTGAAAAACGCCGGGGCAACGTATCAGAGAGCCATGGTCACAATACTTCACGACATGAGGCATCGAGAGGTTGAAGTATATGTCGACGACATGATAGCCAAATCCAAAGAAGGAGAGAGCCATATGGATATCCTGAGGAAATTGTTTAAACGACTGAGAAAATTTCAGCTCAAGTTAAACCTAGAGAAATGCACTTTCGGGGTCACAACGAGGAAATTGTTAGGGTTTGTCATAAGCCAGGAAGGGATTAAAATCGACCCTGATATGGTAAAGTCTATATTAGAGTTACCTTCCCCACGCTCTGTTAAAGAAGTGAGAAGCTTGCTGGGAAGATTAAATTATATAGCTCGTTTTATCTCACAGCTCACCGACAAATGCCGGCCATTATTCCGTCTGTTGAAGAAGAACGCCGCAATAGAATGGGATGACGAATGCAAAGAGGCATTCAAGACAATCAAAGACTATCTTATAAAACCTCCGGTCTTAATAGTCCCGAAGCAAGGAAAGCCCTTATTCTTATACCTCACTATACTCCCTGAATCCATGGGATGTGTGCTGGGGCAGAAAGATGACGAGGGAAGAGAGCGTTCCATATATTATCTGAGCAAGAAGTTCACAGATGGGGAACAGAGGTACTCAGAGGTGGAGAAGACGTGTTGTGCTTTAATCTAGGTCATGCATCGACTAAGGCAATACACCCTTTACTACCATATTGACCTGCTGACAAAGCATGATCCCTTGAAATACTTGGTAGAGAAACCAGCTTTGATAGGGAGAATCTCTAAATGGCAAATGCTCCTATCCGAGTTTGACATCACATACATAAATCAAAACTCGATGAAAGGGCAAGCCTTAGCCAACCAATTAGCAGAACACCCGGTCGAGACAGATTCCCAAGAACTACAAGCCCAATTCCCGAACGAAAATATATTAACAGTGGAAGATATACCGGTAAAGGACTTTGGGATAGAGCAGAACCCGAAATGGAAATTGTTTTTCGATGGAGCCGCCAACGTATTCAGTTGTGGGGTTGAGGCAGTATTGATACCCCCAGATGGCACTCAATTCCCTGCAGCGACGAGACTTACATTTCCCTATACCAATAATATCGCAGAATATGAAGCATGCATTCTTGGCCTCAAAATGGCTTGCCAAATGGAAATCCACGAATTAGAAGTATAAGGAGATTCGTCGCTTATCATACTATAGACAAGAGGGGAATACAAGACTAAAGACCCCAAACTGGTACCGTATCATCAACACTTGACAGAGCTAATTGAAGGATTCAAGGCAATCACTTTCACATACATCCCGAGAACTCAGAATCAGTTTGCAGATGCACTAGCCACACTAGCATCTATAATCCAGATAACAGGGGGAGCCGAAGTTCAATCGATGAAAATAGACATCGAAAGTCGGCCCGCCTACTGTTTAACCATTGAAAAAGTACAAGATGACAAGCCCTGGTATCACGACATCAAGACTTTCCTCCAGGAAAGTAAATACCCTGAAATGGCTAGCAAGAATGACCAAAGAACACTCAGGAGGTTAGCAAGCCATTTCCTATTAAGTGGGTCTATACTTTACAAGAGATCATCTGATACCACCTTGTTGAGATGTGTGGACAAAAATGAAGCATACGAACTGATGAAGGAAGTACATGAGGGAGTACGTGGACCTCATATGAATGGCTACATGTTGGCCCGAAAAATCATGAGGTTAGGATATTATTGGTTGACCATGGAATCAGATTGCATAAAATATGTCAAGCACTGTCATCTGTGTCAAGTCTACGCAAACCGGATAAATGCTCCGCCCAACGAGCTACACTTGTTATCAGCACCATGGCCTTTCTCCATGTGGGGAATCGACATAATAGGCTCGATCACTCCAACAGCATCTAACGGCCACAGATTCATACTAGTAGCGATTGATTATTTCACCAAATGGGTAGAAGCGTCATCATATACCAATGTTACAATAGGGGTAATATTCCGCTTCTTGAAAAGGGACATAATAGCCCAATATGGAGTTCATGAGTCCATCATCACCGACAACGGTACCAATCTCAACAACAAATCGATGACAAGTTTATGTCAACAATTCCACATAAACCACAGAAATTCAACTCCCTACCGACCTCAAATGAACGGGGCAGTAAAAGCAGCTAATAAAAATATCAAGAAGATCATCGAGAAAATGACAACAACTTACAAAGATTGGCATGAAATGTTACCGTTTGCTCTCATGGCTTATAGGACTTCAATAAGAACATCTACTGGAGCTACCCCTTACTCATTGGTATATGGTATAGAAGCAGTGCTACCAGTTGAAGTTGAAATACCATCATTCAGAATTTTGTCAAAAACTCAGCTAACCGAATCCGACTGGGTAAAGAAGAGACTTGATCAGCTGAATCTGATTGATGAAAGAAGGCTTACCGCACTATGTCATGGCCAGTGTTACCAACAAAGAATGGCCCAAGCATTTAACAAGAAGATGAGACCTCGATACTTCAAAGAGGGGGATCTGGTACTAAGGAAGGTTCTCCCGAATGCCCAAGACTCCAGAGGGAAATTTACCCCAAACTACGAAGGCCCTTATGTAGTGAAAAAGGTTCTGTCAGGAGGTGCTTTGATATTAACCCAGATGGATGGTCCGGAATTGAGAGACCTCATTAACACAGATGCTGTAAAGATGTACTATCCTTAGGCAAGGGAATTGAAATTTTGCCAATGTTTATGAAAGCCAGTGTTCGATATAAATTTCGTTGAGTCGAGTTTTTACTTCTTATAAGCAAAGTTAATATTCCTGAATGGTCGATAATCCAAATCAATTCCCATCACCACAAATACTCCTAAACACATTACTTACCACTTCACCAATGAAAGATAAACACTAAAATGATAATGAATCTTAATATAGTTTGTGATATAATTCTATCTACTTTTGAGCATGAGAACATAGTGCATTAGTAGAGTAACATTACCGTCAAAAGAGCCATGTGCATAAAGAACGGAAGCACATCAAGATTTTCAACCCCGAGTCAAGAAAAGAAGAAGAGAAGCAGAAACAAACTAGCCCGAAGGTTCGGTTGTTTGGTGGCTATCTACGATAAACTGACAAGCATAAAATAATACATCATATCATGAAAGGCATCACATCTTACTAGTCATAAAAGCATTCAGAACTAAGATGAGTCAGCCATATGGGTTGTCTAAACTCCTTAAGGGTATTTGCCAAAAAGGGGCACTTCCCTAGATCTTTTCTAAGGTCAGCCTAAGATGGGCACTTTCCTAAAAATCTGTTCTCAAGGTCAGCTCATAAGGGCACTTTTTGAGACAGTTCTACCATAGGTTAGTCAGCCCAAGATGGGCACTTTCCTAAAAATCTGTTCTCAAAGTCAACTCATAAGGGCACTTTTTGAGACAGTTCTACCATAGGTTAGTCAGCCCAAGATGAGCACTTTCCTAAAAATTCGTTCTCAAGGTCAGCTCATAAGGGAACTTTTTGAGACAATTCAATCAATTTTATCATAGGTTAGTCAGCCCAAGATGGGCACTTTCCTAAAAATCTGTTCTCAATGTCAGCTCATAAGGGCACTTTTTGAGACAGTTCAATCAATTTTATCATAGGTTAGTCAGCCCAAGATGGGCATTTTCCTAAAAATCTATTCTCAAGGTCAGCTCATAAGGGCACTTTTTGAGACAGTTCAATCAATTTTATCATAGGTTAGTCAGCCCAAGATGGGCACTTTCCTAAAAAACCGTTCTCAAGGTCAGCTCATAAGGGCACTTTTTGAGACACTCTACCATAGGTTAGTCAGCCCAAGATGGGCACTTTTCTAAAAATCTATCTTAAGGTTAGTCAACCCATGAGGGGCACTTTCCTAGATTCTCCCGATTAGTCAGCTCTTGGGGCACTTTTCGGAAATATTCTTCCAAACAGTTGTTAGTCTAACAAGACGCTTTTGTTGACAGGTAGCCAGCTCATAAGGGCGCTTCCTAAATAAATTTTCTTTCCAAGGTTGCTAGTCTGATAAGACGCTTCCTATCATCATTTCTTCCACACAATGCTTGAGGTGTTTCCTATTGCCAATTAGTCAGCCCATAAAGCACTGTTTGGGGAGGGAACATTACTCTAAATTGTTAGGACCATCTTAAATCGTGGGATTATTAGCTCTTGGAGCATTTTCCTACCAAAACAAATGCCAGGTAACCAGCCAAACCAAGGCGTTATCTATTTAAGAGGCAAAAAATGGCGTCTTTCTTGTCTTTGTAGTTAAGTTTTTCAAACTTTACTACAAAGAGGGGTAGCTGTAAACACCCCATTTTTGCCCTAGGAATGAATAATAATCACTAATAATCAATTCTTAATTTTTTTCCAATTTTTTTCAATTTTTCTCTAATTTAGCTTAAATAATAAAAATATTCAAAAAATAAAAATAAATAGGAAAACACATCAATTTTGAAAAATGATTTCAGAAATGGAAATAATAAATAATAAATAATTTTTACAAATTTTTTAAATTTCAAAAAATACAAAAAAAAAAAAAAAACCGCATTGCATATATGCAATTTGCGAAATTAGAAAAATCAGGAAAGTAGGCTAGCCCAACTGGTCCAGACCACGGGCTAAGGCGCGCGCAGGGGGGCTCGGTTGCAGGTTCGAATCCCAGGGGAAGCAGTTTCCACGTTTTGCATTTTTCTTACTTATCCAGGACACGTGGCAGCATCCGATTGGCTGGAAGAAACGCACGCGCCGGGCGCGTGATCGTCTTCTACCTCGGGCCCGAGATCGCCGGCGGAAGAAAAAATTCGCATTTTGGCCGTTTCGATTCAATTTTTTGCACAAATCCAACAGATCTTCAACAGAAATAAGATAAACATTATCTAATTGGAATCAAATCGCAACAAATCGATGGATTTACACAAATCAAAGTTGGTTTTTTAACCGAAAATCCGATTAGCCTCAATCAAAGGAAATCCGAGCTTATCCAGCTCGATTTTGAACGCCTATAAATAGAGGAGGAGTGGAGGAAGCCAAATCACGAATTAGAATTGAGAGAAAGTGAGAAAAGAGAGCAAATTGGAGAGCATCGGAGGAGAACCAAAATCGCGATCACCGACCGAAGTTGAACCACCACCAGGAGACAATCTGGGAGTAAACCACCGCCACCATTGGATTCAGCACCATCAAGAAGCTAGGATTCGACACCTCACTCGTTGCAAAAGACCGCCGGAACGCCATGAACGAGCCTTCTCCGCCGCCGTGTCCAACCGATCCGACCCGACCCGCGTACCGACCGGATCCAGGTAAGTCGAATTTTTCGGATTATTTATTTATTTTTTTGAATTTTTTTTATTTTATTTTTATTTATTTGATTTATTATTTGATTATTTATTTGTTGGTTATTTATTTAGTTATTTATTTATGCTTCATGTTTTATTTCCATAAGTAGGAAAATGTAGAAATTAGGTTTTTAAGATTTAATAATGTAGAAAAAAATAAATAAATAAATATAAAAATAAATGATGATAAAAATGTGGAAAAACAATAAAAATATTAAAAAAATAATAATAAAACTTTAGGTTTTAAAATAGGATAGATAATAGTTTAGGATAAAATTTTTAACAAAAATTATAAAAATCAATAAAAATCATAAAAAAACTATAAAAATCATGAAAACTCAGAAAAATTAGAAAAATTGTAGAAGAATAAGAAAAAATCATAAAAATCATAAAAAAAATAAAAAAAATTAATAAAAAAATAAAAATTCAAAAATTATAAAAATGAGTTTTATCACTTAGAAAAAATCATTTTCTTCAAATAAATCCAAAATTGATGTTTTTCCTAAAAACCATTTTCAAAAATCAGATAAAAGTTTAGGCTTAGATTTTTTTAGAAAAAATCCCAAAAATGGTAAAAACATAAATCGAAAGAGATTTCAAAACTAAAATTCACAAACACATTTAAGGTTTTCAGAAAAACGAACTACGGCTTGTTTGATCCTGAATAGCAGGTACGTAGGCACCCATTCGGGTTAACCCATAAAATGAAATTAAAAAAAAAAACCATTTTCTTGAAATAATTCAAAAACATAATAAAAAGTAACAGAAATATAATAAAACACATTTCTAAATAGGAACAATTTTTAGGAGACTAGGTGGTAACCGTAAGGTTTTAATAGGTTAGCCTCCGGACTTAGAAACTCTGGTTTTCCCTTTTCCTCTTTTCAAAAACGAGAAGAGGAAATCACGACGACTAGTGGTCCAAATTAAGACTAATCCGCTCCTTTAGTCTTAATTCAATATTTCCCAACAACAGTTGGGTGGCGACTCCAAAAATCAAACGAAATTCCTAATTCAAGTCGAGGATCTACATTAGATGAGCATAGGGTCTAGTCTAGATCGGATTAGGAATAAGAATGCAAAAAATTAGACTCGACAGTCATGTGGAGGGTCATGTATAGAGGTGTTATCACACTCAGCTAGTGAGAGATGTGCTGTGAGGCTGTTGTGTGCAATGAGTCAAACACAATGATCACTTTTATAGAGAGCAACTAGACCAACCTAAGCAATTATAGCATCATGCACACAGTGAAAGCAATGAGCGTAGTGAGGGGGACATGCCAGTGAATCCGACACATGCAATGAGTGCGTCACACATAATGAAGCTAAGATACATGGCGATCATTGCTCATGGATTATTTATTTATTTATTTCTTGTTGCATCATGACACTTAGGTTGATGATCGAACTTTATATCTAGAGAAAGGTGATTCATGCTAATGCTTTGTTGCATTTAGATGTTCATAGGTTAATGATGTTTGAACAATCCATTTTAAGGAAGTTTTCTATCATGCATGTGTTGCAAAGAGTCATGGTATACTCCCTTCATAGGGTCACATGCTAGTTTGGCTTCAACCAAAGGGTGTCTTACCACATAATTGTTACTCAAAACTAAATTATTGTCGACACACACTCTTACCAAGTGATTTTCAAGAACATTCACCTGAACATAAGGTAGTTGGTCTTTTCCTCTATGAGTTGATTTGGGGTTGCTTCCTAGCTACTTAGAAGCCTTTAAAGCTTATACCTTTGCATCTATAGGTGATGCCCTTAATGTGTGATGATTTCAAATGCTAAGGATGGTGATCTAGACTTGGTAGATTATAGGGTTTCTCCGATTCTTTTTTATAATGTTTAGCAGTTGGGGAGGAGATGAGATTAATACTCATTTTGATGCGTTGCTTTGCTCAAGCACCTGTAGAAATGAATTTTGCATTGCACCGAATGATATCCCTCTTCCCCTAGTTGTTGACATGTCTAATTGAGACAAGGTAGTAGCTCTAGAAGATGATACTACATTTAAGGTAACTTCGTCCTTTTATTGTTTTGTTGTGCCATCTCCTATCTTGGCACCACTAGAGAGCCTCCCAGTGACCTAAGTTAATTGAGTATGTGAAATCATTATGTGCTTAAAAAGCAATGCTTTCACTTTGCAACAGCAATGTGAAGATGGTTGTAATTGGGATTGGTGTGACCTCTTATAGGTCTTTGAGCTTATAATATTATAAGACTATTTAGACTCTTATGATCTAAGGAGACACTTGGACTATGATTAAGGAATCTTTATAGTCATCTCATGCATTAAAGCAAAGCTCTCACTTGTAGTGACCATGCTCAAGCAATCCCTTTTGAGGAATTGTTCAATTGTTCTTAAGTTGCAATGGTGGTATTTATTGCATGGGTTCAAGAATTCTCTTTCATTAGTTAAGGGGGCATTTCCCCCTACTTGCCTGTTATACTCCATCATGGGAGTTATTAAAGAAATTTCATGATTAAGCTTAAGAATTTGATTTTCTTACTTAATTATAATTCCTTGTGATGCACCTAAGAGATAATGCTCTTACCAATTTGCATAATACAAGCTTGACTTTCCATCATGCACCTAGGAGTCAATGCTCTTACCAAGTAGTAGTGGCTTTTGCACCGCCCCATATATACTTTGTTTCATTAAGTCATGAATCTTGTGTAGCCATTAGAATGATCATGATGGTTCATTATTGAGGTTTGGAAGTAAATTAGTTAAGTATTGCTCAAGCTAAGAAGTATCTTCATGGTTACCCTTAAGAGAAAGAAGAGGTTTCACTTTTAACTGAAAGCATGCTCTACTCAAAAGCAACAGTAATATTAACTTGCTAAGATATTACCTAGAGTTGAAGCACAAGGAAATCTACCCTAACCATGCTTCCATCTTGTTAGCTAAACCTATGATGTCTCTTTCAAGAACTTCCTTCATTAGAAGGGAAGACTTGGATGTGTACTTTTTCATCAGTATAATGCTATAAAGTTATGTCCTAAGGACTTCAAGACCAAGAGAACCTCTTGGAATCACATGCCTTCTCAAGACCAAGAACCCACTTGGCACTATATAACTTTAAAGATTAGGGAACTATCCTGGCATTACGCATTAATAAAGACCAAGAGACTCCCTTAACATCACAACTCCCAAACCTAATGTAATGCACATATTTTTCTTATATTATATAAAATATATATATTGTCACAAAGAACAAAGGACAATGAAGGTAATTTTAGAATATTTAAGGGACAAATATGTCTTTTCACAAGTAAAGTATTATACTCTATAATAACCCTAGGCTTCCATTTTTCACTCTATCAATAACCACACAGTGACAAGCAGGAAAAGGAGGAGACGCTTTGGTCAAAAACGCTAGAGACAAAAGGTAAGCAAATCCTATATAAGTTTCAAATTCGGTTAGTAGATTTTTAACTCATTGGTATAATGTGCGTATCAGGATTCAAAGAACGAGAAGGGTGTAATAAGGAAAAGACTCAAAAGGTTTAAGAATTTAACTCGAAAGGAAATTAAAGTAAGTATACAAAGTATGTAATTTAAATACAATTACGAATTTTAGAGATATGATTAAGCTTAGAAATAAAAAGGATTAGGTTTTGGAGGAATTGAAGTAAGAGAATTAGGGTTTGTGAAGATCACCAAGGGTAACACGGCCTAACAACACAGTCGTGTTTCGATCGTGTTGAAATGGAAAGGTGCACCGAGAGATACACGGCCTTCCAATACAATCATGTTTCGACCGTGTTGAGTCAAAAGCAACACGACCTCCCAACACGATAGTGTTTAGACCGTGTTGAGTGTGAAAGGTGCACTGAGAGATACACGGCCTTCTAACACAATTGTGTTTCAACCGTATTGAGTTAAGGGCAACACAACCTTCTAACACGATCGTGTTTAGACCATGTTAAGTGTGAAAGATGTACCGAGAGACACACTGTCTCTTAACACGATCATGTTTCAACCATGTTGAGTCAAGGGCAACACAAACTCCCAACATGGTCGTGTTTCAACTATGTTGAAGCCAAGTTATACATTAAAAGATACATGACCATTAATACGGTCGTACTTCAACCCATGTTGAGCAGCACTGGTCCCTAACATAACCGTGTTGAATAAAGTATAAAGTAATTACTTATTTATTTAACTTCAAATTAAATTGATTTCCACACAACCTAAATAACTACTGAAACCCTAGAGAAATCAAGAAATAGGATTAAGCGAAATAAGAGGATGATATTGATCTTAGATTAAATACTAAGAAGAACTTGTTAATGTAACAAATTTCAACTTATCTTACGTCTAAGATCGAGAAGTGCTTAAGGCTAGGATCCAAGGTTTGTGTAACTTGTGTGCTATTCTATGTTTGATTACATTAGTACATGTATTTGAAATTGATTAAGTGAATGATTTAGTTTAAGTGTTTAAGTGATATGCTATATGTACTTAGCTCGGCCTAAGAGCCCGTAGTGGTAGATCCCTAGGGAGCACCCCAATGATCATTGTGTGACGTTGTCCCTAGTGGAGTCATGCTTGGAAATGATCTTAGTTGGATGTTGTTTAAGCGTTTAAGTGTACATGGGTGTGGGGCCCATAGTGGCAGTTCCCATCACCAAGTTTAAGGTTTAAGTAGACATGGGTGTGGGGCTTGTATTAGCAGTTCTCATCACCAAGTTTAAGGAATATGGGATCATGGTTATAGGGCCCATAGTGGCAGTTCCCATCACTAAGTCATGTTCCAATGTGTTAAGTGAGTTAAGAGGGTTATGAGTACCCTATTGTTTGCTTGTGGACATAAATTATATTAAGAAATGATTGTCTATGTTTAATTTTTTCATGATGTATGTGATACTCATTTATGTTTGTTCATGCATATATGTTTGTGTTATACATACTAGGCATTAGCTCACCATTCGAGGAATCATTTTTAGATGCAAATGTTGAGGGAAATGAGAACCTAGAAAATGACTTGGGTTTAGGTGAACCATAGAAAGAGGAAAACGAAGAGTACCATTATTATTATGGTGATTAAGTTTTATGAAGAATTATGATGTTTAACTATAATAGATAGTATCTGTTGAGAATTATTATTTTTTGTGTGTAAAGACTTCTGTTGCATTAGATGTTTGATATGGTTTAAGTTATTATTTGAAACTTTAGAGATATATGAAATGCTTTTATTATAGGAGTTATAGGTTAAAATGTATCGGATTTGTTTCAGAGCCTTAATGTATTCTTGTGAGATAAAGACACATAGTGAGCAGTAGCGCGGCCCGAGTTTCGGGGCATTACACCTAAAGTGTAAGCAACACCCTAGCACCTTAGCTTGCATACCTTAAGCCCAAGCACCGCTTTAGCACCTCCACTTCTATGCTTTAAGCCTAAGCACTTGATTGGCACCTAGCTATCATACTTTAAGCCTAAGCAATGCCTTAAGACATTAGTTGCATCACTATTACTTTTAAGTGTGAGATGCTTTCAATTAAGGGTGAAACTTGCTCATTCTCTTAAAGCTCACCATGAAGCAACTTTTCAACCTAAGTAGCACTTTAGCAATTTGCTTCTAAGCCCTAACAATGAATCCTTATCATGATCTCCTAGAATCTACATAGGATTCAAGACTTACAGAAGCAAATTATATGAGGGGTAAAGCAAACATCATTGTTAACTAGCTAAAGCATTGTCTTCCAAGTGCATGATGATAAGCTAAGCTTGTATAATGCAAACTGATAAGAGCATTGACTCTCAAGCACATTACAAGCCATTATAATGACAAATAATTCATTTTTTTATAACTCCTATAGCAGAGCATTTCAAATCCATAACCCCCTAATAAATTATGCTATGTAATCAAGTAACGGGAAATACACCCTTGACTCATAAAAGAGAATTCTTAATTAGAGACAATGAATGCCACTATCACTGCTTATGCAATATTGAATACCTCCTTATAAGGGATTACTTGAACATCATCAATGGTAAGTGAAATTTTTTCTTTAATGTACAAAATGACTTTAGAGGCTTCTTAGATCATAAGATTCCAAGTAGCCTCATATTAGTGACACCTCTCCACATAGCTCCGTAGATCATGAGAGTTTAAGTAGCCTTATAATGTTATAAGCTCAATGACCTATAAAAGGTCACACCAACCTCAATTATAGCAATCTTCACATCACTGTTGCTAAGTGAAGGCACTACCACCTAAGCTTACAATGATTAACTTAAGCCACCAAGAGTCTCTTTAGTAGTGCCCAGAGAAGAGATGGCACAACAAAACTGCTTAAATGTAGTATTAGCTTCAAGAGTTGCTACTCTCAACAAGATATGTTAGCAACTACATGAGGAGGGATATCATTAGATGTAGTGCACAACTCACCTTTACAAGTGATTGAGCAAAGCAATGCATCAACATGAGCATTAATCTCACTTGCTCCTTGATTGGTATGTTTTATCAAAAAGGAATGGAGAATCTCCACAATCTACCAAGTCTAGATCACCATCCTCATCATTTCAAATAATCACCTATATGGTGAGATGGAGTGAGTAAAGCTCATTACTACCCCCTTATACTAGGTGTTGGGAATAGAATCTGCATCGTCTTATGAAAATAAAGAATTTATTGCAATATGCAATGGAATCATGAAGGGCATCATCTATAGATGCAAAGGCACAAGCTTGAAAAGCTTCCAAGTAGCTTAAGTTACATGGTTACTATTAAAGGGAAGAAATCTCAAATCAACTCACAAGGGGAAAGAACAACTATCTCACCTTCAAGTGAATGTTCATGAAAATCACTTCATAAAAGTGGTTACTAATAAGACTTAAAGCTCCCAATAACAATCATAAGGCAAGGCACTCCTCAATTGAAGCCAAACTAACATGCGACCCTATGAAGAGAGTATACCATGACCCTTTGCTCCAATAAACACTGAGACAAGTCTTTATTAGCAAGTAAGGAAAAGCAAGCTTCCAAAAATGCACCACAGAAGGAACTTCACCTCAAAGTCACACAAACTCCTACGATTTTTAATTAAGGTGATGTCAACCCTTAAGCCTAGGGGATAATATCAACTATTGTCTTCATAGCATGGTATTTGCTTCATCTAGGGATGGAATGTAAACTTACTCTCAATATCAATGAGTTGCAACAGTTAAGTGCCCCTCCAACCTATGCCCATGCCTTAGGAAGGGCAAATTTGAATTTACCACTAGGAACGAGAGGACTAAAGTACTTCCAAAACCACTTATAGGAAATTAGGTCTATAGGTAATATACTCACATAGTGACCTTTCGAGCCAAATAAGCCTAATGATACAAGTCCAAGTGTTGGTATAGCAAACCCAAGTAAAAGGGCATTAATGAGAAGCACTTACCCTAAGCAATTTGTACAACCAATATGAAAAGGTGTAGACTTGTGCCTTCCTTTAGCCTATTAGAGAATGCAAATGAAGGTAGCTAAAATGCAATAAAAGATGCAAGTTCGTATCTATAAGAAGAAAAAGAGGGCTTAAAAGTAAAAGAATGCAAATATTAAGCAAGAAAACTACCATTGTTTCTTGAAGATGGACTCACCATGCCCTTGCTTAGGGATTTGTCACCAATTTGCATGAAGAGAAGAAGAAGAGTAAGGTTTGTGGCAAACCAATTCAATCGTTATCTACTTCACTATGTCAATATCATGGGGTAGTCATTAGTTGCTACTTCCATTATGAGAAGCGGTTGTAAATTTAATTAGGAGCAATACTAATTATGAGATAGTACCTACAAAGTAAAGAGGAAGAAATTAGCAAGAATGAATAATTATATAAGCATGCGCATGCATGTATATATATTTATACATGTGTTGCGGATATAACACTAGAAAGATATGTGGAATTGAAAAGACAAATATATATATATAAGTGATGGATGTGAACGTGAGGATGCTGCCATCACTCTCTCGAAGTCATCTTACTTCGCACTATCTCTACATCACTATTTTAAAGTTACATGTGGTACAAGACTCATTTGTAGCATGTATGTGTCCACCTTATTTAGATCACTCTATCTACACCTATGAATAATGAAATTCAATTGTAAAATTGATTCCTTGGAATCCTAATTTAAATCCAAATCTTGAAACCAAAATCTATGATAGATTGTTAATTAAACAAAACTTCTAATAAAAGTTGTAATTTTGTCAAGGTTATAAGACTTTGAGTCTTTAGAATTTAAGGGTTTAAGGGTTTAACCTTTGCTTTTCTTAACTACAAAACCCATGTTACAGTGTTACAGTTCAATCTACCCTAAAGCCTTAGATTAGTGAGTAATATATATATATATATATATATATATATATTTGCGAAATGAATGTATCATTCACACCCTAAACGCTAGGCTTAATATAAAATCAAATCAAATTTAATTAAAGTAAGAACTTTTTATAGGTTTTACTAGAAGAACAAAGATGCAAGCTATTAATGTAAAGACAAATGAGAACAGGTAAATAACTATTTATTTGCTTATTGTCTATGTTAGGATTAGTTGATGAACTTAATACATATCCAGCTTCTAAATTAATCAAAAGTATGTTTATCATACTTGCATGAGGCTAGTATTTAGAATGGATATATTATTGCTTATTATAGGTTAAACACTCAAGATGAATGGCTAGTAGCTTAAGCAATGGTGCCACTATATAAACTATGGTAGATATTTGTAGGAGATTAGGTTACTGATAGATGATAAGAGAATGAACTTAGTATGAGACAATTTCTTAGATAGTGATTTTGGACATTAATAGGTATCAAGATACTGAGATTTGGGATTAATGGATCCTTGAGATATGATGTGTTGGTTTTGTTGCCTAAGACATTAGGTTTACTTGTGCTAGTTGCGTACATGTTAAACAATCCTTTAGTTGATACTATGATTTTAATATAAGTTTATAGTTGCACTTAGTAATAAATTCAAATAATGTGTGGTTAGACATATATGTGTGAGTAGTAGAATAGCTAGTTGCTAGCTATTATTGCCCACCCTTATTTATGGGCACTTAATTTACTACATTTTAAGAAGTTATAGGCTTATAGACATGAAGACAGAAAGTGTAGCTTTTGAGCTTTAAATGTCTTATCTAGTGACGAGAATACACAACAAACTATTACACGTTTAGTTTGGGTTTAACAATCATAAGCTTAACAATTCATTATATGTCATAATATGTGACTATAAGCTTCTATTTGTACAAGAATAGTAATAGTAAAAAAAAAACTTTAAATAGAATAAATAACTAAATATCATTTAACTCAAACAAAATTCTATAAATGAATTAAAATATCAAGAAAAAAATCTACCACAATACTTGTTAATATTGTGAATATAAAATCCTCACTATTTTATGTTGTAGTCCATTTTGTTCAACATCTAACCAATCCATTCCCTATAAACTTTATAAACAATTTAAATATAATGTTAATGGTCATCAAAGCTTAACAATTGAAATTAACAGTAGTTTTCTCTAGTAGTTTAATGGAAGGATTTGATTTACATAGTCAATTTTTGTATGGAACAAGCCTGGTTAAAAATAGAATTTGGAAAAATAAAGTTTTTGCATTTTTTTTATGGTTATCCTATAGATACCTATGTTTTTGGAAAAACAGCAATTAAAATTTTTGTTTCATAAAAGCCTTTTTCTAAGTGAAAAAATATTTTCTTATACCTTTTTTTTTTTAATTCAAAACAATGTTTAAGGGAGAAAATCACGTCGTGAATAATAAAATTATTCTTTTTATTTTTTTAATTTTATAATTTTCAACTAATTTTCTTTTTAAATTTTTTTATAAAAAAAAATCTACTTGGAAACCTAATCGATCCTTAGCAATGATTACACTGCAATACTTAAATAGAATAATTATTATCTCTCAACTGCTTAATACCTTGTTTACTTAGAAAAATAGGAGGAAATTTTAATTTATAGCGGTTCTTCTATTCTTATTCTATTGGGATTAGATTTTAACTAAGAAAATGTAGAATTTTTTATTTCCTCTACAGTGGAAATAAAAAGTTCAATGTTTATATCCATTATACCCTTATTAATATTATAATTAATGACTAAATTGAGACAAATTGGTACTTTTATCCATATTTCTAGGGACAAATTGATACTTTTATCTTTATTTTTAAGTTAATACTATAATTACTGAATTAAGGTAAATACTTGAATATGTATTCCCTATAAGAAAAAAATTATATAAAATAAATATTATAATAAATTATATTTCAAAAAGTAAACACGCCGTTAAAGTTTACACAATGATTCCTAGCCTAAAATAATTTTATTGTAATTTTTACGATATTTTTATGAATAACATAATGCAACAAATGATTTTATGAAGTTTTGATCACTAAATATACCAATCTTGTTTGTGCATTAATCAATTATATTAATCCTGCAAAATATGAATAACCATAAAAATTTAGATCAAATGATCATATGAACTAATTTATTAAGATAGGACATATCACGTTACCAAATATGCAAGATTATTCCTAATTAAGATGCAAACTAACTAAAACATGATAAACTATTAGACCTGCGAAATTCCCAGGAAAGGTCAGCAGTTAAATTTTTATTATTATTTTATTTTTATTATCTTATCTGGAAACAAAACAAAAATAGGAAAAAAAAGGATAAATAAATAAATAAAAGAAGAATAACCTAAACTACAGCCTTCGGCCAGACCAGGTCGCGGGTCGGATCCAGAATCGCTTTCGCATTGGGCACACGCGTGGCACGTGTGACGATGGTGGTGCACCAACAGCTGGGAGGCTTCGTTGATGCTCGTGCGGTGGTCGTTGGAGCAACTGAAGATGTCATCCCAAACTTCTGGATGGCAGCGAACGTCGTGGCCGTGGTAGTGTACTCCCAGGTGTGGTGGATGGCAATGGTAAGGAGATGGCCAACGATGATGGGATTTGAAATTTCGATCCCATCGATTTTGAGGCTAATTGATCGAGAAAGCTTTAGCATTTCTTGAGCTAGAGATTGTTTCGAGGTTGAGTGCGTGTAGTGAACTTCTTGAGAGATTGTAGGGGTCGTTCGGCCATGGGGGCCTAGAGAGAGAAAGTGTTCATGCGACGTGAAGGAGTACGAGTTGAGTGATTATAATGTTCTCCCAGTGTTCGTGGTGTCTTAATCTATATGTAAGAGTCCATGAATGATCTAGATAAGTCTCGATTGGATGCAGATCGGATTTTGGATTATTACGAAATAAACCCTATTTTTATTCATTCCAGATTAATCTAATTTTAATGAAGATTGATGCAAATCTATGATATGAAATGAATCTATAGTTAAATGATAAAATTTTCAAATAAATACGAATCCAAACGATGAAGTTTCGACCCGCATATCTCTCTCTTCATTCTCCCTGATCGCGCTCTGTCCAGAGGAGGAAGATGATCGTGTGCGCGGCACATTATCACTTCCAACCAGTAAGAGACTTGTTGCCACGTGGCAGTCTTACTTCTAAAAATTGAAATGTGTCTCCAGAAGAAAGCTTCAAACCCCGTGACCTCGAGGTTGCTTGGGTGAGTCAAATTTTATTCAATAAGAACTCGGCTCGACTCAGACATCTTATCCTACATTTTCTAAATTTATTAATTAAAAACGATATTTATTTATTTTTAATTTTTTTTACATTCTCTATTTATTTATTTTTTTCATTTTTCATTTTTTTCAATTTTCATCATTTTTTATTTTATTATAATATTTATAAACCTAACTTTATTTTACTGAAAAATTAACCCATGAGCACTTTGGAATGCAGATTTTACAGAAAAATAATAATAATAATGGAAGTGGCATGATTCATATGTAAGTGAGAAGCAAGATTTGAGGAGTACGGTGTATTATACCACACTTCTCAAATCTACATTGGACCATAGGGTAGTGAAGCCTAGAAGCTTTTAAGCCTCTTAGAAAATGTGTCTATTGAAGTTTGTTTTATTAATAGATTTACTAATTGTGTTGCATAGCTTCTAATATAAGAAGGGGAATGTATTCATATGATTGATGGTTAAACTTCTCATTTGCCTTTCAAAAGCTCTTATTAAAATTTTTTGTTGATGTAGGTTCTTCTTGTATGCAGCATGACAATAAAAAATATATATATATATAAAAGAAGCTGGGCTCTTTTTGCAAGCCAAGTAAGCATTTCAAGTAAAAAAGTTGCTGCAAGCATAATAACTATGAGAATAGACTTGGAACCACTGTTGCATTATGAATCTGACCAACACTCTAACCATCACAAATCAAATGAAAAATCTAATGGACTTGTTGGCTTAGTAAAAATAGGATAATCGAAGAAATGACTTACACTATGTTTGGTTGGATAGAAATCAAACGAAAACAAGAGAAATAGATGGAAAGGATCAAAACTTTATATTTGATAATTTAAGATTGAAGTGAAAATCTATGGAAATTGTAAAGGACTAAAAATATTATATAAATATATTGAGCTAAGTCCATTGATTATTTGACTTAACTCATTGAGCTCGGTGATAGAGCTTAATGAGTTTGATCCAATTATTAGGATGAATCAGGAAGAATTAGCTTGATGAGTTCGGAATAGAAATCGTTGGACTAGTCCATCCGCATCTAATCTTTTCCAAACAGGCTCATGCATTTATAAGAAAGGCTACTACTAGTCTTGAACTTATGATAAGCTCATTAAGATAACCTTAAATTGAACAGACTCCATCTTACCCCGTTGAACTCTAAAGTGATCTAACAGATATCATCGAACCTAAAAATTTATAAATACTCAATCATTTCTCCTCATTAGGATCCTTTTTGTCTTAAATTCTAAAGATCAAACAAATAATGTTCCACCAAAAGTTCTCTACTCTTAAAGATTAAATAAGAGATCATGCGAAGAACGATCTCCATTGCTCAAGAACTGCAAAATTGATACTCTAGCTCCCCTTAGCTCCCTTATCTATCATTTGTGCATTAAAAGCGCTTGAAATTGTTTGTTCCTCCTCCCTATTACTCTCTTCCTAGTTATCTCATCACTTGCCACCTCTGAATTGCTTTTCTTTGAATTCATGTATGATGCAATACATGTGTGATACGCATATAACCACTCCTACTAAGACCCTTCATCTACATAAATGAATGAAAAAAGGGTAGAAAGTTTTCCACTTTTAAAGCTAATATCTTTTTCTCCAAAATTGGAGAGAAAGTGATAGAAATAGATGGAAATCAATTTGAAATTATAAAAAATGTCAAAATTATCCAAGTTTACTAAATAAATATAAAGGCAATATCGTCTATTAAATAACTTATTTTCTTTTATTTATTTTATGTAATAAAAACCAAATATGAGAAATAAAAAAATTTCATTCCATTTTCTTATTAAATAATCAAGCACAAAATGAAAATCAGACTTCTTCTTTTTTTTTTTCTTTCTTTCTTTTCTTTTAATTTGCACTCATTTCTACTTATTTCATTTTTCAAATATTTACCAAATGCAGTGTCAATAAGAATGCGAATTGATTTGTCTTGATTAATGGCATGGTGAAAAGGTGTAACAATCTTCATCAACGTAGTTTTTTTCACAAATAGTATATACGGGTCATGATGTTGTTTGATTTATATTTACCACTCACCACCGCGAGTGGCAAACTGTAACCAGTCGATCCCTTTTTTCCTCAGGTTGCTTTTCTTTTCTTTTCTTTTTTTTTGTGTGCACCAATCCAAAGAACTGGAGGTTTTTTTAGGAAAAGGAATACCATAGTCCTTTTAAAAATAATAATTTTAAATATATATCAATTAAAAATTAATCTTAAAATTATATCACTTAAAATTAATATTTTAACTTTTAATTTTAAATTAATCTAAAATCAACAATTAAAATACTAATTTCATTATAAATGTTATCACTTCTATATAAGATGAGATAAAATAGATAATTCATTTGTCGGTTTCATACTAACTTAAAATCGGCAACTGAAGTACCGATTTTAAAGTTTACTCTAAAATTCAATTTTAGGCTAATTTAAAATCAGTAGTTGAAGTACCAATTTTAAGTGAATTGGTTTTCAATTAATATATTTTTAGAATTATTTTAAAAATATATATAATATTTTTTTCCATATTTCCCGAGGTCCTTTTCAAAGTGATTTTTAATTATTCATTTGAAATTCACCTAAAATTTAGATGGTATTATCTCATATTAAATTTAGTTTCCTATTGCTTCTGTTAATATAATAATCGAATGGGTTCGTGATGTGGTAGCTGAAGATGGGTCCTTATTATTTATCATAGCCAGATCAAATGCGATGCTAAAAAATCAAAATGGACGATTCCATACTAATTCCAACGCCCCCACACTGAAAAACGTCATTGATGACTTCACTCCAAGATCAAAACATAAACGCGCCATGGCCATTCCATATCCGACACGACAAACACAAGACTACCTCATATATCCTGTGGCTGTCCTCTTGCTCGACGTCGAATATGTCTCCGACAGCGACCCACCTTTCAGTGAAACCCTAGCGCAAACTTTTTTCTTTTTTTTTATTTTTATTTTTACGGTGGAATAGATAAGATCATTTTATATATGATGATTACTTAGTCCTTTACAAAAACGAAACAATTTGCATGCGATAGAGCATTAGTTTCCAAACAGCATTACGTGGAAACTTTAAATTCTTGATTAGTAGAAAAAAACAGTAAGTCCGTATACGAAACGGTATAGAATTGTTTGAGACTAAAGGTACACCTTTTCCAATAAACTAAATATGATCCTATACTTTCCAGCTTTGTGCCATATTTGCTAAGAAATCAATAACTTTGTTTTACTCTCTAGGCCTTCTTAAACTTTAAACGGCATTGCTTATATTAATTATTCAATTGGATCTTCATTTTTACAAATCAAAGGTGCAAAGTTTTCTTATATCATTTATATAATATATATATATTATCCTTCAAATTGAAGAAACTTTACTAATTATCACATGAAGTGCACATGAGTGATTAAAACCTTTCAATAGACTTAAAATAATTATATCTTTTCTCTATTTTTTACTTAATTAATAGATGATTTTGCGAAAGATGAAAGTAATGACGGTAATTACTAAAAAGGAAAAAAAAAAGAAAGAAAGAAAGAAGGAAGGAAAAAAGATTTTTGTTACCCTATCCAGTTTCATGTGATTTTAACTAATGAAAAACCAATACTCGTTGTATAAGTAACATGAAAATATACAGATAAAGCAACCAACAAAGAGAAAAAAAAAAATTCTAAAGCACATGATGTATCTAGTATTAATATTGGAATCTTCGATAAAAAAATATTGCATGAATTCGCAAAAATGCGTATCTGATCTTACGAAGTCCTTATGAACAAGAATGCACGTTAAAAGAAAACACAATTAGAGTAGAAAGATTAAGTTTTGTATCATCTGTACGTAAAATAACTAAAGAATTGGCTCGTTATGAATTCTTGGAATTATAAAAACCCTTTCACGTATGTTTATTCTCAAATACTTTTCTGACAATATTTTAAACAACAACAAACAAACGTAATTTACATTTATATGTCCATCCAGGACTTTATTATGTTCATTTGAGTCAAATCATTTTAAGTTGTCCTTAGGTCTCTCATGCTCTACTTCCTCCAATTTTTTTACTACTTAGGACTCATTTGTAAAACAACTAAGTGTAGTAAAAGTTCTTATTGATGTCCTTCCAAATGCCAATATGCACTTTTTCTTCTATAACTACCAACAATTACCAATAAGGGTGACAACAACAGAATAACATCTAAATCAATTTTACTACTAAAGTAGAATTATTAGGCTAGCCGCTATTTCACTAGTACAGCCAAGCTCAGCATCGGCTCCACAAGTTTTTATAGTTACCTAATTCCTTCAAGCTCATTGAAGCATATAAGAAGTAAAGATTATTTCACATACTGATTTTGTAGATGGTCATTTTAGTAATTGAGCTTTTAATTCAAAATAATGCCATTGACTAGTTTAATGGGCTAGTGATATGGTGCAAGAAACCTAGTTTAATTAGGAATGTTTTAAGAAGATTTGGCTTAGTAAACTTAGAATAGAGATCGCCAAATTGATTTTTCTACACTTGTCTTTATTTAGTTGTCTCTATTTAGTTGTCTCAAGCATAAAGAAACTGCATTTGAAAGAAGTCTTTCTAAGCTCGTTTAGACTATGTTTGGCTTTAAAGGGCTCAAATGGAGTAAAATAAGCTTTATTATAATAAAGCTGGGCTTTCTATGTTATAAGTAACATGGTCCATATAAGAAAAGGAGGGATGAATATGAATCACTAGACCATCAAAAGCAATCTAACAGGCATAAAAATTGGTAGATCTTGACCATTCGTCTAAGAGCAATTCGACAATTGAGGTTAGCCTCAAAAATCTATAAATAGGAGGCTAATCCTCTCATTTGGAGCGCATTATACTCCCCACAAGGTTTAAGATGAACATAGAAGCTTTGCCAAAATATATCTACAGAAGATCAAAAACTACTTTGTAAAGAATAGATTAAGAACATTCAAGAACATAGAATCAAATGTATTGTACTGTCACACCCATGCATATGAGGTATTGAGTTCACTTATTTCTCCTCGCATGCCTCTTCTTATCACATCCATACACGTGTCATTAGATTTAAGTAATCTCCAAGATTAACCTACACGTGCATCATACTTGATCAATCATCAACAGCTATCCATTATACAAATTTTAATATGAAAAACCCTAAAATCTAGGTAAAAAGATTATAGGCAAGACTACAAATAGATCCACAATTATGGTACAGCATATGCAAGATTTTTCTCAATCATAAGGATTGGCTTCTTTTTTATTGAGTTTAGGGATAGACATAAAACCATGCAATTGATGCTTGACTTAACATGTTTAAGTTAATATTAAAATTACCTATATACATCTTAAACGTTTGATAATATTTTGTCAATGGGTGCACCCATTACAGTTTCTAATACTCGATGGGAATGAAACTTAAATTTCTTCGGAAATGATTAAGGGTAATCGCTACACTTCATAAGAAATAAAAAGAATAAATTTTGTTACTTTTCATCATAGCATATATATTACTATTGAAAATTGCCCATCAATTTATAAAGAAATTAAACCAATACATTAAACTTGTGTAGATTTTGTTATCAATAAAAACATTATAGAAACCTTATTTAAATAGGAAAATACAAATAGAACTAAAAGAGCAAATTGATATAGCTATAAGTATTCTTCATTTTCTTATAACTCTACAATATTATATCATTAGTAATACTACAAAAACTATAGTTTCAATACATATGATTAGGTAATTAGTCATTCAATAATCTATATTTACTTTCATGATATTAATTGTAAGAAAATAAATATTATTTGCTTATATTGTATGCAAATAAGATTGAAGCATTTGTAGCATTGGCGATATAGTTATTATTTGTGATATAATACTAATAAATAAATAGTAATTCACGAGAATTTATTTACTTAACAATAATTTTATAATGAATGAAATTTGAAATTATTAATTATTATAAAAAAAAAACAAGTTAAAAAACAAGAGAATGTCATTAAAGTATCATGAAAATAAATGTAATCTAGAAAAAGCAAATTAGTATTCGTGGAAATTAGACTTATGACCTTTTATTTATAAACTCGTATACCTAACTACTTAGTTATATTTAATATCTTATTATAATTTGTTATTGAAATATACATATCATATAAATATTTTCTTACATTTTAATTGATTTTTATAATCAATTCTTTTGTTTTCTTTTTTTTTTAATTATTTAGCTTGACTTATTGGGCTAAGTAATAAGGTTTAGTAAGTCTAGTCTAATTATTAAGATAACTAAGGGATAATTGGGTTGGTGGGCTCGGAACAGGGATCATTGGATCGGTTCGTCCACATCTAACTTTTCTCAACCAGGCTCATGCACTTATGATGAAAACTACTGGCTTTGAGCCTACAGTAAGCACATTAGAATGACCCTAAAATAAGTGGACTTCATCTCATTTGTTGACGAATGTCATCAGGTCCAAAAGTCTATAAATACTCAATCATTTTCCGCATTAAAGGATTTTTCTAGATTTTAGAAATTAGAAAACAGTGTTCCTCTGAGAATTCTCTACTCTCAAAGATCAAATAAGAGTTCAGACGAAGAATAGTCTTCATTGCCCGAGAACTACAAGGTTGATGCTTGAGATCCCTTTTACTCTCTTGTCTTTCACTTGTGTATTCAAAACTTTCAAAATTATCTATTACTCCTTCCTACTACTCTTTTCTTAATTATCACATCACGTGTCATTTTCATATCACTTCTTTGAAGTCATGTATAGTACGGTACCCACGTAATACTTACGTGACTATTCCTATCGGATCTCCTTATCTACTGTATTCAAAGATCTAGTATACATGTGTAGAATCTTTATTTGTTAGACTATTTTAGCACAATCTATGGATTTAGATGATCCGCTCATGTCACTATGTTTGTTAATTTTAAAAATAATAAAAATGATTGGAAAAAAAAAAAAAGAAAAGGATTCAACAAAAAGGAAATGGAAGGAAACATAGATTTTATTTCTTATTTGGACTTTTCAGGAAGGAAAGGTGTTATTGATAACTTTACTTATCTAATTTTACTTTTAACGATATTTTTATAATTTTACTTTATTTTCATTGATTTCTTTTTTTTTTTCTCTTCACTTTTGGAAAGAAACCTATTGACTTTAAAAATGGGAATATTTCTATTATTTTTCATGACCTTCCATTTTCATTTTTAGTAGCCAAACATAATATTTTCCTTGGTTTCTTCCATCCATTTCCATAGTTTCTCGCCGATTTCTTCCGAACCAAACAGAGTGTGCATGTTATATTGTTAATACGAGTGTTGATTCCACGTAGCAAATCGACTGATCCGAACTATAGTCCTGCTAAGTAATTGCACTAAAAAACAAAGAAAAATTTTACATTTTTGGTAAGGAAGAGACGAGAAATTAAGGTGAGAAGCTGCGAGGCCTTTCGCTGAGAGATCGGACACGTGGCATAAATCCAATGGAACTGGAGGACTAAACGGACGGTCAATGTTACTTTAGAATAACTGGTAGCCAGTGCAAACAAAAACATCGACACCCCTACACGACTCAACCACCAACGAAACGTGACATAGGAAGTACATATAAAAACCCTCAGCAACATTTCAAAACACGACAGTCATCACTCTATCATATCTTTCATTATCCTCTCCAGAAATTCATATTCCACAGATAGAGAGATAGAGAGAGAAACATGGCTATAGGAGTGAGTGCAATACCGTTCACGTTCGTGGCACACGTACTGGGAATTGCTGGTATAGTTATGGTGTTGGTATGGTGTATCCATTTCAGAGGTGGTTTAGCTTGGGAGTCTTCTGATAAAAGTCTCATATTCAATGTAAGTCTTTCTATTTTACTTTATCTATTTAACGATATTCGTCTTTCCTTGGATTAACAACCAACGAAAATATTAAAAACGGAGATACAGAAACTCTCTAAATTCTGAATTCGATATTGCTGTAAAACCATTTCGGACCCGCTGATGATGCTTATCAGACAAACACGGACAGTGCTTTAGTGTTTTTCTGTTTGTTCTTTTGTTTGTATTTGTATATGTATATGTTAATGTGTTGGAGAGAGACGTGCTTAGGGTTTTTTGTCCATTGGTTTCGATTTTATTGGCCATCCATTAGATTTGATTGGATGCTGGTACGTCACATGGAATAATGAAGAGGGAGATGGGTAAATAATGGGGGTTATTACGTTTCATTTTGTGAAAAATACAGATCTGTCCTTACTTACATTGCAAGTTCAGGGATTGACTAGGAATTATTGGTGGAAAAAGAAAATGCTTAAAGCAACCTTAATCACATCAGATCTTTAGTTTTGTCTGCCATTTGGAATTGTTCTTATTCGATTTGGTTTTTCATGGTATCTGATCCTACCACTCGGCTATAAACGAGAATAAATTCTGGGATTCGAGGATACGTTCGATGAAATCGGAAATATTTACATTCTTCTTATGGTAGTAAATTTAGATTTCCTTTTAATTTGGTTTGGTTTTCTTCTACTCCTATTCATATTTATTGTTTCCAGTAATTTTCAGCACTGTAAAACTTTGGTGGAAGGAAGATATGTATATACACTTTCCTTGGTGCAGTAGGGGAAAAAACAATTGATTTTTTTTATTATTTTTTGGGTGGGCCGTACGGTAATTTAGGTTACATTAAAAATTATACTGTAGTGAAAAATTCGTCTTCGCCAGCTGGAAATACAAAATTCATATTTCTGTTACATAAAGTGAACAATCAAATAAATTTTTATGTTTTTTTTTGGAAAAGCTGTTCCCAACTAATGTTCTACCTCCTATTTATTATTATTATTATTTTCCAGTTATATCTCCTTAAAAAAAAAGACAAATTTGAATCGACAAGAGAGTACCTACCATTCCACTTCCCTGAATGCCCGTTGTAACTTTGTTTCTAGATTTCTGCTACTTTTATTTTTCCTCTGAAAACTAATCAAAAAGGCAAAATATAACTGTGAAGGTATTAGCTTTTCTTGCCGAACCCAGGTTTAATTTTCATGGAATATCAAATAAGGAAGGTCTTTCTATAAATGGTTTGTTTTGGTTATCATCATTAACCTGATGGTGGAGTGTGACGACCGTGTGCTCTTCC
This sequence comes from Laguncularia racemosa, assembly GCA_037954665.1. NCBI lineage: Eukaryota > Viridiplantae > Streptophyta > Magnoliopsida > Myrtales > Combretaceae > Laguncularia > Laguncularia racemosa. The sequence goes on from JBBMOL010000129.1 coordinate 924,300, forward strand.
CAAGCTTTAGCAAATTTAGAAATCAGCAGGTCCAATATGTTTAAATCCCAGATTGACTAACGGATCCCCCACAAAACAGGAGTACTCTTTAGTTTTTAGCCCTAACTATTGATAGGGAAAACAAAAATAAAATACAAGTTTGTCATCTCCGGTTAGTTTTGCCGGCTCATAACTCTAAAACTGGAAAGTAATCTAACGCCTAGGCAAATCAACTAAAATAATATTATTTTAAAAAAATAATTGTAAAATAGAATATTCAATAAAATAATTTATAAAATAGGTAGTAAAATCGTAGATCCGATAAAATTTTAGCACACTTTGTTACTTATTTTTTGAATAATTTTGCTCAATATCATATTTCGTGATTATTTTTTAAAAATCATATTATTTTAGTGGATTTTTTCATAAGACTATCTAAACACTCTTAAATTCCATCCAGTTAAAATATTTATTAAATTACTAAATAAAAAGATTTTTCCTAATGGATAACCTTTTTTTTAATGTATAAATACTATTTTTTAAATTTTTAATAAGTGCTTTAAGACTCCTGCAAGCGAGATTAAGGATAAACGCAACAGATGGCAATATCCCATATGATCCATCCAAACATGCTTATCCATTTTGGACTGTCTTGTAGGGATTTTTTCGTCCGTGGAACGTCTAAATTTTCACGTGATGGGGTTACTATATGTGGTGTATGATAAAGGATTTGACGTTAAAAATGGATCTACTATACTCCTCGGTTTGTCCTTTCGACTTTAGTAGTTTGTTTGGTTTCTCACAGCTGTTGTTGCCATCAGCAACATCTTGATGCTATTATAATATCATCCTTTACACTGAAAAAAGGAAATGTTCTTCTTGCGAAATGTTTCACAAAAGTCACTAAAGAATATATGAACTATTGGGATTAGAGATAATAATCAGTGGGCGTATTAAATGATAAAATATAAAAACATGCACAACACATATTGACAATGTTGAGTTATGGAGCTAATTTCAGTATGGATTAAAGTATAAAAAATTTAAATTCCTACACTATCACTTTATTCTTATTTAATAATTTCGGTTAATTTCAATTGTCATTCCAACTCATAGAAAAGTGAAAACCATTTTCCTAGCATTCAATAAGTGCTTCCTACATTAGTTAACAACAATGACCACCAACTACTAACTATTATTATCCTCTATATCACCTTTTACCTTTAAACTCTAATAATTAGCATACATTTTCCTTTTCATATTACAGTTCAAATATTCTTATAAGTATACATTTTAAATCATGTGATTTTTATTTAAAAACTCTGCTAAGTAAGTTGTCTCCTCTTTGAAGATCTAACCATTTACTCTCTTTTTTTTTTTCCTCCTTTTTCCTTCTTGTCAGCTCCATCCAGTATTGATGCTAATTGGCTTCATTATAATAGGAGGCGAAGGTAAGAAAACATTGCACATCTATGTAAAACTACAAGCTGCATTTGAACATTTAGCCTCTCCTTGAATACAAAAGAAATGAGCAATAAGTTTATAAATTGACAATGGTTTATATTATTGACAACTACTACAATTGTCATATTGTAGTAACAATAGTTTATATATTAGGGATACTTTTTAAAATTTTCAATATAAAATACACATAAGATATACTTTAATATTGACAGAGGTATACTTACATATGAATTTTCTAAAAATTTACATATATATATATTTTCTTTCATGAAATTATGATAATGCAGCAATCATAAGCTACAAGGCATTGCCTTTGAAGAAAGAAGTAAAGAAGCTGATACATATGGTGCTACATGCCATCGCATTAATACTAGGCATCATAGGCATTTGTGCAGCGTTCAAATATCACAATGAGAGTTCTATTGTCAATCTCTATAGCTTGCACTCTTGGCTTGGGTTGTGTGTTATTGTCCTCTACGCCATTCAGGTAATGACTTTCATCTTGTTAATTCCAACACACATGTTGTAATTTGGAATAAGTTAGGTGGTTATTTCTGTAATTTTATCACCAAATAAGACATGACATCTACAAAAAGACATGGGAATGGGATCAACATGTGGATTTGTATGTCCCATTAGATAAAGTGTTTGCAGTAGTAACACATTTTGTAACAGTATCATCTGAAAACATTAACTGCTTTGGCTATCTGTCTTCCCCTAAAATGTTATGTTAAAAGGATAAATATAAAACTCATATTCTATCTATAAAGCTTGATCTTTTAAATGAAATGATTGTGATGCTAACCTTTATATGATATTATAATTAAGAAGTCATATTAAACTTATGTATCATCATTTTATCTCATTCCTTTTCTTTTTTTTTTTGTTAACTTAACTAGCTTTAGTAAAAATCTAAATTTGCAAGTGAGGTGAGAAAAAAATTTAAAAACTCACACAACATCAACAAGTTAAATTTCATAGATAAAACAATTATGATGCTAACTTTTCTACTTGAAATGGAATTAACCTGAGCAATTTTCAAGTACCTTATGTAAAGCAGGTTATCTAATCAAATAAAAATTTTACCAAACTCGGTTGTATCATGTGCCTAATTTCTTCTCATAATTACGAGTTTCACATTTCATTCACTATCTCATATGTGCATGTTTGGTTTTGCAAACAATATCTTACAAACACTTTTAGTAATTGATACATCATAATTATGAAATATTACCTCATATTTCTTAAAAAGGTTGCAATAATGAAATGCTTAAGAGTTGATGATGGTAAGAGGTAATAGTTGCCAATTGTGGCTAGCGATAGATGTTAGCAATTAGCTAAAGTGGAAAATGTGAGTAACTAATAAGAAAAAACGATTTTTATTTTTGATAATATAAGGTTGTTTTTCTTATTTTCCATTAAAACTTTTCCTTCTAGTTGACTAATATCATATCTGCTATCATTGCTTTCCACCATTCTTTGTGATGAAAAGCTAATAGTAATAGCAATTTACTTAGATAAGAAACACAAAACTTAAATGTAGCAAAAGCTAGACAATCACAAATGTTTAAAAATTGTTCGAAAACATTTATGTTACCCATATGTGCTATTGTAAGCCTACAATATCAAGTGTCACTCATTATTTGTTAAAGGAACTACACTTTTACATTTGAAACTGATAAAGATGTTTATGCAGTGGATATATGGATTTATCATCTTCTTCTATCCTGGAGGATCCATGGGTCTAAGAAGCGATTCGCTTCCATGGCACGTCTTATTCGGAATAATCGTGTACACTCTAGCGGTTGCTACAGCTACTCTAGGTTATCTAGAGAAGCTAACATTCCTAGAAAGCTCAGGATTGGCAAAGTATGGATCAGAGGCCCTCCTTGTGAACTTCACAGCCATTATTACAATACTATATGGAGCCTTTGTCCTATTGTCCGTTGTGTCTCAACCTGCTGCTCCTGAGCAAGATGAATATAGCTACAGTGCTATATAATTCGAATGTAGTGTGTCTTGTGTGTTAATCATTTATCATCAACATTTTGAGAGTAGATAAGTTGGGATCTCAATGATTTGTAGTCCTGTGTAGAGAAGAACTATAGAAGTAAATTGTAAAACTAGTAGCCACTGTCTTAATAATGGTGAATGGTGTTCTTCATGCATTTGCTTGTTGTTCATTATTCTAACACCAGTCGTATATTTTACGAGGCTCAGGGAAGGAGGACCCAATCCTATTCCATTCCTAAAAAGAACAGTTTTCATGCAAACTAGACTTCATGAATTTCAACAATTCCTTACAGCATTTGATTGAAGAAAATTTCATATAATTATACTAGATCTAAAGCTAATATAATATGTTATCTTATCTATTCCACTTTAGTCCATTATTGCAACAAAAATTTCAAGCATACACTTTACATTCATTACCTTTATTTACAAGGATTGTTTTCCATTATCATATTCAATTGGATAAGTTACAACTAGTGAAGGAACGAAGGCAAAAATTCTAAGATGACCTCATCACATTCCCCATGCACCCATTCTCCATGTCTCTATGTCTGTCTTGCTCTTCTATAGGCATCTGGTGTGATTGCAACCCCTATAGGTCACATGGGCAAGTGGCACTACAACAAGTTTTAGTTAAAAGGACAAGCTTTTTAGAGAGAGCAATTGAAAACCACCTTAAAAAACAATGTTGAGGCAAGCAAAAATGTTTTAAAGCGGTCACTAAGTCAAAAGTTAAAATTCAATTTCTTTTTTTCAATTTTTGGACAATCAAAGAAATATTGGAGGGAAAAATTCTTTTATTTAAAAAAAAAAAAAGGAAAAGATGCCTTAATGCCATGAAGCTATCACACACTTCCTAAAATAAGCCTCCTATTTTGCAAAGGAAAACTTAATTTCTAAACCACTCCACCACCCACCCACCCCCCCCTCGCTCTCATTTTACCTATCATAGAAAGCATAGACACCCACCATGCTCTTTCGCTCCCCTTTTGATCGATATACTTTCACTAGAGGATAAATGAAGTCCTTCATTGAGAAGAACGGAGCAACCTCTTTCTTGATCAATTTTGTAGCCACTTCATCATAGGCCTTTGAAGCTTCTTTGATAGTGTCTAAGGTACAGAGTCACACACTAGTCTTCTACACAAGTATCATTTATCTCTATTATACCCTTTTTTTCTAAGCCTCACCCTGACAAACTTTCTCGTACAAGTGGTGGTGTTGGCGGTTGTTGCCTATAAGCTAGGCTTATTGTTAGATTATGAGAAACCCTGACATTGCCCTCCTTGAAATTGGATCTTCATTTTCCTAATCATGTAATAGTTGTTTAAACTTTGAATTTTGTGAAAAGAAACGGCTAATTCATATAGGAAGAAGTCAAGACAAGTTTCACTTTTTGTTCTCCTAAATGGTTAGCCCATCTTAAATGGTTGCCTTTATTTCTTTATTTTTAGTATGATTAGAAAAAAAAAAAAACTTTTCTTTTTAATCTTTGTACAAGGATCCTTTATTCATACTCAATAAATGGAAGTATTAATCCGATTATAAAAATCTATTTTAGTGGAGGAACAAGAAGGATTTTAGTGAAGGAATGAATAGCCTATAGTAGAGGAAGCCTAGCATTATCTTTTGCTAGATGAACAAAGGACATTTATTGGAAATCTAACCCTCTTTTTCAAGGTAAGAACTTGGAAGCCAATTTTTTAATAGTACTCATATGTAATAAGTTTTGCTAGCTATAAGATTACAATTTAATAGTTGCATGTAGAAATTTTCCAAGTGAGTGAATTAGTCAATTTGTTTGCATTCAAATCAACAAGAAAGTCTATAATTGCTTGGCATAATGTTCTCGTTAATAACTTTGCTTAACCTTTTTTCAATTTCTTTTAATTTTATTTTGGCTATACTTCTCAAGTCATTGGTTTGTTCTTAATCTGATAGTCATATATATATATATATATATATATCATTATTCTTATATGTTGTAAAGAATAGTATACGTGATTATAATTTTTCTTTATTTATCTTCATAGAAAAAAAAAAGAAAAATTGTATAGAAACTTTTTTGGAGATTGCTTTGCTTCTTGCATCAAGATTATGCCCTTTTGTTTCATTATCATCATCTTGTCTCCATCAATTGAAGCATAGCCATATCTATGGTTACGAAACCATGTTTCTTGTACCTTAAGGCACAAAAAAGGGGAATTTCCTTATATACAACTGTAAAAGTCTTAATAGAAATGGTTGAACATACCTTGGATTGGTACCTCAAATGAAATGATCTAATTCATTTCCTACTTTTGTTAAATTCTATAAATTTTTGGAGTTTCATGTTTTTTTCTTTTTCCCAATATATAACCAATCTAGGTAGCATAGTTTCTAAACAATATTTTTTAGCACTCACAATGAGTAATATATCATATTGCTATAAATTGTTCTCCTTTCAAATTTTTACAATAAAACTATTGCTTAGAGGCCCTTTCAAGCTTCTAGAACAATTTCTTTACATAAATTGATGTCCTTTGTTCTAGTTGTTTGTACTTGAGTGTAAAAAAATTCTAGATTTCCATATTAGACTACTTTTAGTAATGTAAATTTCAGGACTTTGACTTTGTCATTTAAATATAATAAGCAATAACTTAATTCACATAATCAAGGCACATAAGGCAATATAAACTAGAGAAACAATAAAACATATGCATGTCATGGTCAAAATACTTAATGAAAGAACAAAGAACCAGTATATAGCTTCATCTTTTTACTCTTTTGAAAAAATTGAAAATATGCTTTGAAAGTCCAAATCACATAGACCCAAAATGAGTTAAATTCATGAAGAAGTTTCTCTTGTAGCTAAAATGGATTAGATTTAGTGTACATTGGAAAAATAACGCATTACTCATGAAGAGTTTAATTCAAAAAAGTTGCAACTTTTAGCATATAGCTCGTCTCTTAGATATTTGAATAGGGATTCTCCATAATTGAGTTTCCTACCTCCATTAATAAGTTTTTGGCTCTTGAATGAGAAGACAATTTCCAAAAGATGTACTTGTGTATTCACCATACACCTTGATGCTAATGTTGAGCTATCTTATGAAGTTCATCTACGAGTGTGGTTTATATGTGATGCTCTAAGGGTTTCAGTGAGCTTGTCTGCATATTAAACCAATTTTGTTATTAAGATATGGTTGCTCTGTGTATTGGTTTTACCTCTAGTTGCATAAACTTTTAGCATATAGCTCATATTTAGACATTGTGTTTAAACATTGCACCACTTAATTCACTATAACATTTGGTTAAGATGAAGGTATAGCTTTTACTTTTTCTCTGCTTTATCTAACTGTAAACACCCCATTTTTGCCCTAATAATCAATTATCAATTTTTTCTTTTTTATATATATTTTTTTCTAATTTAGAAAAAATAAGAAAAATATTCAAAAAAAAAAGGAAAAATACATCAATTTTGGAAAATAATTACAGAAATAGTAATAAAAATGATTAAATAATTTTTACAAATTTTTTAAATTTCAAAAAATACAAAAATAATAAAAAATCGCATTGCATATATGCAAATTGCAAAAATAAAAAAATCGAGTAAATGGGCTAGCCCAGCTGGTCCAAACCACGGCCCTGTGCGCAGGGGAGGGAGTCAGGTCATGGGTTCGAAACGTGGGGGATGCAGATTCCTCGTTCTGCAATTTTTTTTCTTGCTTGGGACACGTGTCAGCAGCTGATTAGTTGGAACAGGTGCATGCGCCAAGCGCATGATCGTCTTCAATCTTCGTCCGAGATCATCGCCGGTGGGGAAAAATCGAATTTCGGCCATTTTGATTCGATTTTTTACACAAATCCAACAGATCTTCAACAGAAATAGGATAAACATCATCCAATTGGAATCAAATCGCAACAAATCAAGGGATTTACACAAATTGGAGAAGGGTTTTTCAACCGAAATCCGATTTGCTTCAATCGAAGGAAATTCGAGCTTATCCAACTCGATTTCTTGTGCCTATAAATAGAGGGGGAAAGGAGGAAGCAGAATCACGGATCAAAAGTGAGAAAAGAGAGAAAATAAGTGAGATTGGAGCTTCGCCGGAGTTCTTGAGCACGATCGCCGATCAGCACCGCCTTGAAACGCTGCCTGGGGAGATTTTCGACCACAACCACCACCGGTTTTAGGTTCCTCATCCTCGGAAGCTTCAGAAATACCCCTCATTTGACAAAAAGGGCCGCCGGAACGCCATCAACGAGCACCCCCAGCCGCCATGACCGATCGACCCGACCCACTTCGACCCGGATCCAGGTAAGTCGGATTTTCTAATTTTTTATTTATTTATTTAGTTATTTTATTTATTTTTTTGAATTTATTTATTTATCTATTTGTTATTTATAATTCAAAAATAGAAAAAAATATTAGAATTTAGATTAGTTTTTTAGGATTTAATTTAGGGCGGATAATAGAAAATAATAATAAAATATAATAATGATAATAAATTATAAAAATATAAAAAAAATGATAAAAATATATATTAGAAAAAAATGATAAAATTTAGATTTTAATTTAGGGTAGATAAATAATATAGGAGAAAATTTTTCAATAAAAATTAATAAAAAATAAATAAAATTATAAAAAAATTATAAAATTATAAAAATTAATAAAAATTATAAAAATTAATAATAATAGAGGTGAGTTAAAAAATAGGGAAATAAAATTTTTATCACTTAGAAAAATCTTTTTCTTAAATAAATCCAAAATTGGTTTTTTTTTTCTTAAAATTATTCAGAAAATCAAATGATCAAACTTAGGCTTAGATTTTTTTAGAAAAATACTAAAATGGTAAGAACGTAAACCAAAAGAAATTTCGTAATTAAAAATCACAAACACACTAAAGTTTTTTCAAGAAAAGCGAACTACGGCTTGTTTGATCCTGAATAACAGGTACGTAGGCACCCGTTTGGGGCAACTTTAAAAAGAATAAAAAATCATTTTCTTAGGATAACTTATTCAAAAACACAATAAAAAGACAACAAAAAATAAAATAAAAGACATTTGGATAAGGTTTAAATTTTAGGAGAATATGGTGGTAATCTTAAGGTTTTAGTAGGTTAACCTCTGAACCCAAAAACTCTGGTTTTCCCTTTCCTCTTTTCACAAAAATGAAAAAGGAAATTACGTCGACTAGTTATCCAAATTAGGATTAATCCGCTTAATTAGTCCCAATTCAATCTTTCCCAACCACAGTTGGGTGGTGACTCCAAAATAAAATGAAATTCCTAACTCAAGTCGAGGGTCTACATTAGATGAGCATAGGGTCTAGTATAGATCAGATTAGGAATGGAGAATCAAAAATTAGACTCGACAGGATGGCGACTCCGTTGGAGAAGAAATCTCTCTAGTAGGCTAGCCACCCGAATCTCCTTAAATCACTCTTTCGAGAAATGTCTTTTTGGTTCGTTATACCACTGCTAACTTTTCAGGGATTTGCTTAAGTTTGGGATTCAGTTATTTACCTTTAAGCAATTATTTACCTTCAAGTCTGCAAGCATGTAACTGTGTGAATAGATACGGTCAAACCCGGACTGTCTTAGGACCCTAAGACGGGGGGTCATTATGTAGGTTTCGAGCGAAGTGATATGATCACCGTTCGGGACTGATTAGGCTACCACACCCAATGCTTCGATATGGCCTAAGATCCATTTCTTCGAGAATGCGGGAGGCCATAGAGCTTGGGGACCTGTTAGAACCTACCTATCTGCATACACGACGTCATAGGCCGACAACTGATTGATGATGTAATACTTTTATTTTGTTCATGGAGTTCAGATACATTTCCCTGTAATGCTATCATTGTAACATAGTTCTTTTTGTAATTAGAAATTTCTGTTGTAATAGATGGTTAGTTCCACAATTAACCACCTCCTCCGCAAAGAGATCTGAGAATGCAAACCTCTAGACCCAAAATTGGTGCTGGTCCACTGGTTCACTCTATACAACCCAGAAGAGTAAGCCTTCATTCAACAAAAGATAGGGCCCATCCTCTCACTAATGAAGATGGAGATGAGCTTACCCTTGATACGGGTCATGCTCCATCTATGGGAAATAAAGCCCACGGCTTTCTTCATTGGGCCACATGAGATCACTCTCACTCTGGAAGAGTACACCCAACTTCTACAAGCTCCAACACTAACCAACGAAGTGTATGTACCAGATCTTGAGGTCGGGCCAGTCAGTATCTTCAACAGACTTCTGGGTATCCGCAAAACAGCAATCAACAAAGCCTTAGCAAATTGTAACGGATACTACATACGGATGGATGAGTTGGAAGCCTAGTTCATAGCCCGATAAGATAATGGGGACAGGAAAGAAATATTGCGTAGGGATCCCAAGAGCTATAGACAAAGAAGGGTGAGTGCTTTCATCCTGACCGCCTTCACCACCATACTCTTCCCTACCGGAACTTTTTATGTCCATTACCGGTCGCAGAACTAGTGGCCCAATTCCTGGAAGGAAAATCTTACATCCCGGCTCTATTGGCTGAACAAATCCGGAACTTAAACTTCGTCAAGAAAAAGGGCCACGAGATCCTCCGCTCAAACATCAACTTTATCCTGATCTGGTTTGTAAGCCACCTCAAGTGTTTCAGGCTGAACTTGGTTCGAAAAACTTTGGCTCAACAAGTGGACCTCGTGGACTCGTGCGTAGAGAAAATAAAGCTGGCCGACGACCTTACTAGCCACAGTTTGGTAAAAGTGCTTAAAAGTTTCAGTGCCGACGACATCTTGTGGACAGCTAGATGGAGTTGCTGCGACAAAGTCATCTTAACCTGCAGTAACTTTCAAGCCGTACCTCTAATCGGTATCAACGGATGTATAGGTTATCATCCCAACTCAGTGGTCCGCCAGTTTGGTATCATTCAGGACATAGTTTATCGGCCTTCGCTGGGAGCAATCACATTTGAGTATCAAGACCCGAACTTATTAGTAGCTGAGAAGTTTGCTAAGCTGGCAAAGGTCAAGGCACTATGGGAGGCTCGAATCGAGAGTCCTAATGTAGACCTCGGAGAGCTGGATGGCGAAGTGGGCAAGCACTGAGCCACCAGGGATTTCGTAATCCACCAGCTATATCAGACAGGGGAAAGGGCGTACCGGGTCCCAGATATCACCCAACCCAAGCCAGACAAGGTAGACCTAGAGTTGAAAACCTATCTGGAGCAAGTCAAGGCTCGAATGGAAGTATATTTCGAGGCTGCAGACTACAAAAAGGATATATGGAAGGGTCGATTCAAAGAATCTAATCAAAGAAACAAAGCCTTGGAAGCTCAACTGGAAAAGACCCAAGCCAGAGTCAGAGAGTTGGAAGCTGTCATCAACGGGAAACCGGCGCCTACATAGCAGAAGACTAAGAGAACTAGAAAATAGATCCCTATTGTACATTTTCATTTTTGTCAAGTATCGAACTCCAAGTTTCTAATATTAATAAAAATAAAGTTTCAGTATTATATCATTAATCAATTGTTGACCCCTCTATTTTAGCATCCATGTGATACATGCATCATATTTTCATACATCCATTAAACTAAAGAAAACGCGCATCAGGTATCAAAGATAGCTCCCAAACAACCGAATCTTCCCAGAAGCCCAATCCGGACCCGTTCAAGAACCAGAATGGCAAATAGTGGCAACAACAGCAACACCCCGATACATTTTCCACCCCACCAACAATCATTTAAACAAGCAACTACCATTCAAGAGCCAAGGATAAGCGAAGCTGACGTCAGCAATGGGAGCTCGACCTCTTACACGTCCAAGCAGCATCCAGCTCTCAATAATTGGTTCTATTATCCTATTGATAGCACTAGGTTAGCTTACGGATAAGGAACAATTATTAAACAATTTTTATTGTGATTTCTTTTCATAATTCAATAAATTACAATTTTTCTGTTTCTTGCTTATATATATGTACTTTCATTTCACCTCACCCAGATTCCCTGCCATCGAACGTCAACGACATTTCGCGTAGGTAAGAAATGAAAACACTAATATCGTTTCCAACACTGCTGGGTCAGCTATTGGAAGCAATGTCCTTGACCACGAAATAATACAAGAAAATTGGCAAAAACATGAATAAAGTGGAATTTCAATCGACGAACCGGTGGAGACAATAAATCTAGGAAGCGTTGAGAAACCTAAAAACCTCAAGATCGGGACCAGTTTAAGTACCGAGCAAAAACGTGAGATGACCGAGCTGTTAACTGAGTATGCAGATGTGTTCGCCTGGTTATATAGCGACATGCCAGGATTAGACTAATCAATAGTAGTTCACAGGCTTCCCACAAGGGAAGATATCAAACCTAAAAAACAAAAATTGAGAAGATTTAGGCCTGACATCTTACTAAAGATTAAAGAGGAAGTCAAGAAACTGCTAGAAGTAGGGTTCATCGAAGTATCTGACTACCCAGAATAGGTAGCTAATATAGTCCTCATTCTGAAAAAGAATGGAAAAGTATGCGTATGCATAGACTTCAGGGACTTAAACCAAGCTACGCCAAAAGATAACTTCCCCCTACCTCACATCGATGTTCTGGTAGACAACACTGCAGAAAACTATCTTTTCTCATTTATGAACGGTTTCTCAAGATATAACCAGATAAAAATGGCTAAAGAAGATAAAACTAAAACGACTTTCATCACAACATGGGGGGCTTTCTGTTACAAAGTCATGCCCTTCGGTTTGAAAAACGTCGGGGCAACGTATCAGAGAGCCATGGTCGCAATACTTCATGACATGATGCATCGAGAGGTCGAAGTATACGTCAACGATATGATAGCCAAGTCTAAAGAAGAAGAAAGCCATATAGATATTCTGATAAAGTTGTTTAAGCGATTGAGAAAGTTCCAGCTCAAGTTAAATCCAAAGAAGTGCACTTTTGGGGTCACGACGGGCAAGTTGTTAGGGTTTGTCATAAGCCGGGAAGGCATTAAAATCAACCCTGACAAAGTAAAGTCTATACTAGAGCTACCTTCTCCACATACTGTCAAAGAGGTAAGAGGTTTGCTGGGAAGGTTGAATTACATAGCTCGTTTTATCTCACAGCTCACAAACAAATGCCATCCACTATTCCGTCTGTTAAAAAAGAATGTCGCAGTAAAGTGGGACGACGAATGTGAAGAAGCATTCAGGACGATCAAAGACTATCTCATAAAGCCTCATGTCTTGATAGTCCCAAAGCAAGGGAAGCCTTTATTCTTATACCTCACGATACTCCTTGAATCCATAGGATGCGTGTTGATTTGGGTCATGCACCGATTGAGGCAATATACCATTTACTATCACATTGAGCTGCTGACAAGACATGATCTTCTGAAGTACTTAGCAGAGAAACCCATTTTGTTAGGGAGAATCTCCAAATGGCAATTGCTCTTATCGGAGTTTGATATCACATACATAAATCAAAACTCGATGAAAGGGCAATCTTTAGCCAACCAATTAGCAGAACACCCCGTCGGGGGAGATTCCCAAGAGCCACAAGCTCAATTCCCTGATGAAAATATATTAACAGTTGAGAGTACACCAGTAGAAGATTGTGGGATAGACCGGAACCCTAAGTGGAAGATGTTCTTTGACGGAGCTGCCAATGTATTCGGTTATAGAATCGGGGTAGTATTGATATCCCTAGACGGAACACAATTCCCTTCAGCAACAAGGCTCACATTTCCATATACCAATAATATCGCGAAATATGAAGTATGCATCATTGGCCTCAAAATGACTTGCCACAGGGAAATCCATGAATTAAAAGTGTACGGAGATTCGCCACTCATCATATTACAGACGAAAGGGGAATATAAGACTAAAGACCCCAAATTGGTACCATACCATCAACATTTGACAGAGCTAATTGAAGAATTCGAGACAATCACTTTCACATACGTCTCGAGAACTCAGAATCAGTTTGCAGATGCACTTGCCACACTGGCATCTATAATTCAGATAACAGGAGGAGTCAAAGTCCAACCGTTGAAAATAGACATCAAAAATCAGTCTACCTACTGTTTGGTAATTAAAAAAGCACAAGATGATAACCCTGGTATCACGACATCAAAACTCTTCTCCAAGAAAGCAAATACCCTGAAATGGCTAGCAAAAATGACCAAAGAACGCTCAGAAGGTTAGCAAGTCATTTTTTATTAAGTGGGTCTGTGCTTTACAAAAGATTGCCTGATAGCACCTTGCTAAGATGTGTAGATAGAAATGAGGCATACGAACTGATGAAAGAAGTGCATGAAGGGGTATGTGGACCTCACATGAACGGCTACATGTTGGCCCGAAAAATCATAAGATTGGGCTACTATTGGTTAACCATGGAATCAGATTACATCAAATATGTCAAGCACTATCATTTGTGTCAAGTGTACACAAACCAGATAAATGCTCCACCCAACGAGTTGCACTCGTTGTCTACACCATAGCCTTTCTCTATGTGGGGAATCGACATCATCAGTCCGATCACTCCAACAGCATCCAATGTCCACAAGTTCATATTGGTAGCCATTGATTACTTCACCAAGTGGGTGGAAGCTTCATCATATGCCAATGTCACCAAAGGGGTATGTAAACACCCCATTTTTGCCCTAGGAGTCAATAATTTTCAATAATAATCAATATTCAATTTTTCCAAATTTTTCCATTTTTTTCCTAATTTAGCATAAAATAATAAAAATGTTCAAAAAATAAAAATAAATAGGAAAACACTTCAATTTTGAAAAATGATTTCGGAAATAGCAATAATGAATAATAAACAATTTTTACAAATTTTTGAAATTTCAAAAAATATAAAAAAAATAGAAAAATCGCATTGCATATATGTAATTTGCAAAATAAATAAAATCGCGAAAGTGGGCTAGCTCGGCTGGTCCGGACCATGGGCTAAAGAGCGGTGCGGGGTGCGAGGTCGCGGGTTCGAAACGCGGGGGAAGCAGTTTCCGCGTTTTGCGATTTTTCTCATTTGCCCAGGACACGTGGCGACATCTGATTGGCTGGAGGAAGCGCACGCGCCGGGCGCGTGATCGTCTCCTACCTCGAGCCCGAGATCGCCGGCGAGGAAAAAATTCGTATTTCGGCCGTTTTGATTCGATTTTTTTGCATAAATCCAACAGATCTTCAACAAAGATAAGATAAACATTATCTAATTAAAATCAAATCACAACAAATCGTTGGATAGGCACAAATCGGAGTTGGTTTTTCAACCGAAAATCCGATCAGCTTCAATCGGAGGAAATCTGAGCTTATCCAGCTCGTTTTCAAGCACCTATAAATAGAGGAGGAGATGAGGAAGCAAGATCACAGATCAGAATTGCGAGAGAGAGAGAAAAGAGTGTAGATCGAAGGAAACCCAAAGTTGCGACCGCCGATCGGAGTTGAGCCACCGCAAGGAGACGTTCTGGGAGTAAACCACCACCACCATCGGATTCAGCACCCTCAAGAAGCTAGGATTCGACACTTCACCCACCGCAAAGGACCGCCGGAACGCCGTGAACGAGCCAACCCCGCCGCCGTGTCCGACCGATCCGACCCGACCCGATTCGACCCGATCAACCCGACTCGCGCACCGACCCGGATCCAGGTAAGTCGGATTTTCCGGATTTTTTTATTTTTTTATTTTATTTATTTATTCCAAATTAATTAATTAATTAATTAATTGTTATTTAGTTATTTATTTATTTATGTGTTATTTTTAATAAATAGGAAAATGTAGAAATTAGATTTTTTCTAGAATTTAATAATGTAAAAAAATAATAATAAATAGATAAATAAATAATAATAATAATAATAATAATAATAAATATAGAAAAAAAAATAGGAAAATAAATCATAAAATTTTAGATGTCAAATAGGATAGACAGTGAACAAAATTCACAAAAATTCACAAAAATCACAAAAATTCCCAAAAATCACGAAAATCAACAAAAATTCCCAAAAACCACAAAAATCTCCAAAAATTCTCAGAAATCACAAAAATAACAAAAAAAAAATCATAAAAAGTCATAAAAAATCATAAAAAGATAAATAAATAAGTTTTAGCACTTAGAAAAATCATTTTCGTCAAATAAATCAAAATTGATGTTTTCCCTATAAAATCATTTTTCAAAATAAAATCAAGCTTAAGCTTAGAGTTTTAGGAAAAATCCCAAAAATGGTAAGAACATAAATCGAAAAAAATTTCAAAATTAAAATTCACTCATACACTAAAGATTTTCAAAAAAGCGAACTATGGCTTGTTTGATCCTGAGTAGCAGGTACGTAGGCACCCATTCGGGTCAACCCATAAAATAAATGAAAAATCCTTTTTCTGAAATAAATTCAAAGACATAACAAAAATTAACAGAAACACAATGAAACACATTTCTAAAGATGAACAGTTTTAGGAGATTAGGTGGTAACCGTACAGGTTTTAATAGGTTAGCCTCCGGACTTAGAAACTCTGGTTTTCCCTTTTTTTCTCTTCTCACAAAAACGAGAAGAGGAAATAACGACGACTAGTAGTCCAAATTAAGACTAATCCGCTCCTTTAGTCTTAATTCACTTTTTCCCAACAACAGTTGGGTGGCGACTCCAAAAATCAAACGAAATTCCTAACTCAAGTCGAGGATCTACATTAGATGAGCACAGAGTCTAGTCTAGATCGGATTAGGAATGGGAATTCAAAAATTAGACTCGACAGGATAGCGACTCCACTGGGGACCCATACCAGCAGGCTAGCCACCTGAATCTCTCCAAGCTGTTCCCTTTAAAAAAAAATTGTTTCAATCATTACTTTGTTACTAACTTTGCAGGATTTAGTTAGATTTTGAATTTTCTTTACTGTGGGGGTTTTGCATGCATACATATGTTTGTGTGAGTAGATGCGGTCGAACCCGGACCGTCCTAGAAACCTGAGACGGGGAGCCATTGTGTAGGTTTCGGCGAAGTGAGTTGATTCACCGTTCGGGACTGATTAGGCTACCCCACCCTATGCTTCGATATGGCCTGAGATCCATTTCTTCGAGAATGCGGGAGGCCATAGAGCTCGGGAACCAGTTAGAACCAACCTACTTGCATACATAACATCGTACGAGGGGTTGACAATTGGATGACAATGTAATGGTTTGTTATTTTGTCCTTGGAGTTCAGGACTATTTCCCTGTAACATTTTCATAGTTCTGTTTGTAACTAGGCTGTTTCCTATTGTAATAGATGGCTAGCAGTGCAGTCAACCGCCTCCTCCGCAAAGAGATTCGGGTGTACAGACCTTTGGACCCAAAATTGGTACTGGACCACTGGTTTACCTTGTACAACCCAGAGGAGCAGGCCTTCATCCAGCAGAAGATCGGCCCCATCCTCTCACTGACTAAGTCAGAGGCGAATTTACCTATAATCCGGGCCATGCTCCAGTTATGGGAGATCGAGCCCGCAGCTTTCTTCATCGGACCGCATGAGATCACCCCTACCCTGGAGGAGTACACCCAGTTGCTACAGGCTCCAGCACTGACTGATTAGATTTACACGCCAGACCTCGAGGCCGGGCCAGCCAGCACCTTCAGTAGACTGCTAGGCATCCGCAAAACAGCGATCAACAAAGCCCTGGCAGACTGTAATGGGTATTGCATACGAATGGATGACTTAGAAGCCTGGTTTATTGCCCGATAAGACAATGGGGACAGAAAGGACATCCTGTGTGGAGACCCTAAGACTTACAGACAGAGAAGGGTGAACGCTTTCATCTTGATAGCCTTCGCCACCATACTGTTCCCCACCGGGACCTTCTATATTCACTACCGGGTTGCAGAGCTGGTAACCCAATTCCTGGAGGGAAGATCTTACATCCCGGCTCTACTGGCTGAACAGATCCGGAATTTGAATTTCCTTAAGAAGAAAGGCCATGGGATCCTCCGCTCCAGCATCAACCTTCTGCTAATATGGTTCGTAAGCCACCTCAAGTGCTTCGGGCTGAACATGGTCAGGAAAACCCTAGCCCAACAGGTGGATCTGGTGGGTTCTTGTATAGAAAAGGTGAAGTTACCCGACGACATTACCAGCCACAGTTGGGTAGATTTGCTTAGAAGCCTTAGCGCCGAAGATATTCTATGGACAACCAGGTGGAGTTGCTACAATAAAATCATCTTAACCTGCAGTAATTTCCAAGCAGTGCCATTAATCGAGATCAACGGATGTATCGGATATCACCCCAACTCCGTAGTCCGCCAATTCGGCACCGTCCAAGACATAGTTTATCGGCCTTCACTCGAAGCAGTCACCTTTGAGTACCAGGATCCGAACCTGTTGGTAGCCGAGAAATTTGCTAAGCTGGCAGAGGTCAAAGCACTTTGGGAGGCCAGAATCGAGAGCCCGAATGTGGACCTCGGCGAGCTAGATGGCGAAGTGGGAAAACACCTAGCCACCAGAGAGTTTGTAATCCGTCAGCTATACCAGACAGGGGAAAGAGCATACCGGGTTCCAGACGTCACCCAGCCAAGACCAGATAAGATCAATCCAGAGGCAGAGATCTACCTGGAGCAGGTCAAGGCCCGGATGGAAGTATATTTCGAAGCTGCAGACTATAAGAAAAACATCTGGAAGGGACGCTTCAAGGAATCTGACCAAAGAAACAAGGCCCTGGAAGCGCAATTAGAGAAGTGCCAAGCCAGGGTCAAGGAACTAGAAGCCATCATCAGTGGGAAGCCTGAGCCTCCACTACAGAAGACCAAAAGAGCTAGGAAATAGAGCATTATTTGTAATCTTTCATTTTTATTGAACTCCAGAATTATTAATAAAAGTGAAGTTTTAATAATACATTGTCAATCAGTTGTCAACCCTTTTAACATCCGCGTGACACATGCATATCATTCTTGCATCCATCATACTAAAAAAGAAAAATGCGCGCCAGGTATCAAAATAGCTTCCAAGCAACCGAACCCACCCAGAAGCCCAGTCCTTACGCGCTCAAGAGCAAAAATGGCCAACAGCAGTGACAACCGCCACAACACCAACGCTGAAGCTGCCTTAGACTCTAGGATCATATCCTTAGAGCAAACGGTCCAACAGTTGGCTGCCCAGGTTCACCTCTTGACTGAAAGCATCGGCCTCCTGCGCAACACCCAACCGGCTCAAGAAGAGTATTTAGGTGCCAGGAAGGGAAAAGCAGTGGAGGGACAGCCTCCGGAATACGAAGAAATCAATTCCCACCTTAACCCAACCTTCGAGTATGAGCCGAAGGTCAGCCAGGGGCCGACCTCTGATGATCTGAAAAAGGAAATGGAAGAGAGACAAAAGGAAATGGAGAAGCGACTCTTCCAGCAGCTCAATGACAAGATGAAAACTATTGAAGGCCCTGATGGTTTTGAACAGGCCGGAATCACTAACCTGCCAGCATACAGGGAAGAGGCATACCCTGACAAGTTCAAGACCCCAGACTTTGAAAAGTATGATGGGACCGGCTGCCCCAAGATGCATACCAGGCTATACGCCCGGAAAATGAGCAAGTATGCTCAATACGACCAACTCATGCTCCAGACCTTCCAGGACAGCCTCACAGGCCCTGCATTGGTCTGGTATGCCCATCTCGACTTCAACATTGTCAACACCTGGGAAAAGCTAGCCCGGGCCTTTTATGATCAATACAAGTTTAACATCGAAGTTGCCCCATCTGTGATCGATCTGGGAAGTCTCCGAAAAAAACTTACTGAGCCGTTCAAGGAATATGCTCAGCGCTGGAGGGCCCAAGCCGCTAGGGTAGCCACTCCGATGTCTAAAAAGGAATTGACATCCATATTTGTCAATACCTTGGACAAAACTTACTTTTCACATTTGGTAGGTCAGACTTCTTCCAGTTTTGCAAAAGTAGTGGCTGCAGGTTGCAGGATCGTGAATGCCATCACCACTGGCAGGCTCCAATCAATGGAACCTCCTAGGGTCACACCAAGGCCCTTAGGAGGAAACAGGGTTAAAGAACCCACAGTCAGTACAGTGCATTCTAGTAAGGCAGAAAAACCTGGGACTCGGGTAACTTTCCAAACCACGAATACCCCAGCCCAGCAACCTACGACGGGTCATACACAGGTCGCCAGGCCCCCATGGCAGTTCACTCCAATCCCCATACCGCTCAGTCAGGTCTTCGCCCGGTTGAGGGCAGACAACTTGATTAGTTTCGAACTCCCCAACGACCGATACAGGCTCAAAAAACTTCGACTCCAACCTCAAGTGTGACTATCACATGGGTCAAGAGGGACACTCCACAAATAGGTGCTGGAGGCTCCGGCACAAAATCCAAGACTTGATTGACGCGGGGATCATACAATTAGATTTTGTGAACACCCCAGCACCCAATGTCAACACCAACCCATTGCCCAATCACAGGCCTACCATCAACATGATCACGTCAGAAGAGTCAGCTCCCAAAGAAGCCCTTAAACAGAATCGGACTGAGCAACCCACTTCGGGAGAGACTCCAAAGGCACACATTAAAGGAAGATGGTTATCCGGGGACCCCACGGTTGGCACTTTGGGAGAATCACACGGGAAGTTTTAGTACCTGGTAAA
The DNA here is from genome assembly GCA_037954665.1 of Laguncularia racemosa. NCBI lineage: Eukaryota > Viridiplantae > Streptophyta > Magnoliopsida > Myrtales > Combretaceae > Laguncularia > Laguncularia racemosa. Next base: position 944,329 of record JBBMOL010000129.1, read on the forward strand.
CTATTCTTACACCCCGACTGAGCAAGGGCCGCCTAGTGGGTGGGGGCCGGAATTTGATAAGCAAGACAATATAGCAAAGGAAGAGGGAAAGACCATCAACATGATCAATTCTCAGAAGCCCCGGGTTATACGATGCTATGAGGGACAATCAGTCGAGGTGCAAATCCCGAGGAAAAGGTATGTATTCAATGTTCCCGTACCAGCAGAGAATTACAAGGCTGCACCATTCGACTATTGGGCCCTCGAACAAGAGCGACCTCCTATAGTGGGAGGTATCACCCGCTCTGGGAGATTATACGATCCAAAGTATAAGAGCCCGACCGAAGAACCCAATACGGAGAAAACAGAGGAAGTGGAAGAGGGTCTTGCTGCATTTACAAAGATGGTAAAGGCCAGCGAGTACAAGATCATGGAACAATTGAATAAAGTTCCGGCGCAGATATCTCTCATGGGCCTTCTTACCACATCTGAGCCCCACAGGGAAGCACTCTTTAAAGTGCTAAAACATATTCAAGTACCGAAGGGTATTGCTACAGACAAGATGGGTCACGTGGCAAACTCTATCTTTACTATGGATCAAATATCTTTCTCTCCAGAGGAGCTAGGAGAAGAGGGAGACCAACATACCAAGCCACTATTCATAGTGGTCCGGTGCAATGACACCATCGTCTCCCGAGTGCTTATCGACAACGGGTCATCCCTCAACGTCTGCCCATTGGCAACACTCGACTTATTGGGGGTCGATCCAAGCAATATAAAACCTAGCTCCACAGTGGTCAGAGCCTTCGACGGGTCAAAGAGGGACATTGTGGGGGAAGTGAACCTACCAGTGGAAATCGGTCCACAAGTATTCCACATCTCCTTCCAGGTCCTCGACATCCCAAGGTCTTTTAGCCTGCTCTTGGGACGACCCTGGATACATGCTACTGGTGCCATTCCCTCTAGTCTCCACCAAAAGGTCAAATTCATCACAAATGGGCAGATAGTTACAGTGCTGGGCGAGTAGGATTACGCCATATACAAGGAGACTATCATACCTTACATCGGGGATGAAGGTTCAGAAGACCTGGGGTTGCAGATTTTCAACGAAGTGAATGTGATGACCAGCAAGGAGGGCCATCAGTTTAAAGAGGGGCAGCACGGGACCTTCAGACTGGGGTATGTTCCTACGGCCGCGGAAGAAGCACAAGTGAGGAGTGTTAAAGGCAGAATAAAGGGGAAGCTGATTGACACCCAGATGTGCATCCCACCTCTCCAACAATCTTTCCAAAGGGCAAATACCATTCAAGAGCTTCGAATAAACAAAGAGGACAACAACAAAGGGGAATCAATCTCCCGCATGTCCAACCAACATCCAGCTCTGAACAACTGGTTTTGTTGTCCTATCAATAGCGCTAGGTTAGCTCAAGAGTAGAAAAAATCATTGAACAAATTTTATTGAGACTATTTATCGAATTCCATTACAGTTTGTTTCTTTTTATATATGATTTCATTTTTTATGTCACTCAGATCTCCCACCATCGAACATCAGGGATATTTCGCGCAAGTAGAACGTAAAAACGCTGATATCATTTCCAACGCTGCTGGGTCAGTTGTTGAAGACGATATCTTAGACCACGAAATAATACAAGAAAATTGGCTAAAACATGAACAAAGCGGAATCTCGATCGACGAGCCTGTGGAGACAGTAAATCTAGGCAGCATGGAAAACCCTAAGAACCTCAAAATCGGGACCAGTTTGAGTGCCAAGCAAAAATGTGAGATAACCGAGCTATTAATCGAATATGCAGATGTGTTTGCCTGGTCATATGGCGACATGCCAAGGCTAGACCAGTCGATAGTAGTTCACAGGCTTCCCACAAGAGAAGATGTCAAACCTAAAAAACAAAAACTAAGAAGATTTAGGCCCGACATCTTGCTAAAAATCAAAGAAGAAGTCAAGAAACTACTGGAAGTAGGGTTCATCGAAGTATCCGACTACCCAGAATGGGTGGCAAATGTAGTCCTCATTATAAAAAAGAACGAAAAAGTGCGCGTATGCGTGGAATTTCGGGACTTAAACCAAGCCATGCCAAAGGATAACTTCCCCCTACCTCATATTGATGTTCTAGTGGATAACACCGCGGGAAACTATCTCTTCTCATTCATGGACGGTTTCTCAGGATACAATCAAATAAAAATGGCCGAGGAAGACAAGACCAAGACAACCTTCATCACAACATGGGGAACTTTCTGTTACAAAGTCATGCCCTTCGGTCTGAAAAACGCCGGGGCAACGTATCAGAGAGCCATGGTCGCCATACTTTACGACATGATGCATCGAGAGGTTGAAGTATATGTCGACGACATGATAGCCAAATCCAAAGAAGGAGAAAGCCATATAGATATCCTGAGGAAGTTCCAGCTTAAGTTAAACCCGGAAAAATGTACTTTCGGGGTTACAACGGGGAAATTGTTAGGGTTCGTCATCAGCCAGGAGGGCATTAAGATTGACCCTGACAAGGTAAAGTCCATATTAGAGTTACCTTCCCCACGTTCCGTTAAAGAAGTAAGAAGCTTGCTAGGGAGATTAAATTATATAGCTCGGTTTATCTCACAACTCACCGACAAATGCCGGCCGCTATTCCGTCTGTTGAAAAGAACGCCACAATAGAATGGGACGACGAATGTGAAGAAGCGTTCAGGACAATCAAAGACTATCTTATAAAACCCCCGATCTTGATAGTCCCGAAACAAGGAAAACCCTTATTCTTATACCTCACCATACTCCCCGAATCCATGGGATGTGTGTTGGGGCAGAAAGATGAAGAGGGAAGAGAACGTCCCATATATTATTTGAGCAAGAAGTTCACAGATGGGGAACAAAGGTACTCATAGGTGGAGAAGACGTGTTGTGCGTTAATTTGGGTCATGCATCGACTAAGGCAATACACCATTTACTATCATATTGAGCTGTTGACAAGACATGATCCCTTGAAATACTTGGCAAAGAAGCCAGCATTGATGGGTAGAATCTCTAAATGGCAGATGCTTCTATCCGAGTTTGACATCACGTATGTAAATCAAAACTCGATAAAGGGACAAGCTTTAGCCGATCAGTTGGCCGAACACCCCGTCGAGACAGATACCTAAGAAATACAAGTCCAATTTCCGGACGAGAACATATTAATAGTAGAAGATATGCCGGTAGAAAACTCTGGGAGAGAGCAGAATGGTGGGTGGAAACTGTTCTTCGACGGGGCTGCCAACGTATTCGGTTGTAGGGTTGGGGCAGTATTGATATCCCCAGACGGCACTCAATTCCCGGCAGCGACAAGACTTACATTTTCCTATACCAATAATATCGCGGAATATGAAGCATGTATTCTTGGCCTCAAGATGGCCTGCCAAATGGGAATCCACGAATTAGAGGTGTACGGGGACTCGTCGCTCATCATACTACAAACAAGAGGGGAATACAAAACTAAAGACCCCAAACTGGTACCGTACCATCAACACTTGACAGAGCTGATTGAGGAGTTTAAGGCAATCACCTTCACGTACGTCCCGAGAATTCAGAATCAGTTTGCAGATGACCTAGCCACACTAGCATCCGTGATTCAAATAACAGGAGGAGCCGAAGTGCAACCGATGAAAATAGACATCGAAAGTCGGCCCGCTTATTGTTTGACAATTGAAAAGATACAAGATGATAAGCCCCGGTATCACGACATCAAGACCTTCCTCCAAGAAGGTAAATACCCTGAAATGGCTAGCAAGAATGACCAAAGAACGCTCAGAAGGTTGGCAAGTCATTTCTTATTAAGTGGGTCTATACTCTACAAGAGATCATATGATACCACCCTGTTGAGATGTGTGGACAAAAATGAAGCATGCGAACTCATGAAGGAAATACATGAAGGGGTATGTGGACCTCATATGAACGGCTACATGTTGGCCCGAAAAATCATGAGGTTAGGGTATTACTGGTTAACCATGGAGTCGGATTGCATAAAGTATGTTAAGCACTGCCATCTGTGCCAAGTATACGCAAACCGGATCAATGCTCCACCCAACGAGCTACATTTGTTATCGGCGCCGTGGACTTTCTCCATGTGGGGAATCGACATAATCGACCCAATCACTCTAACGGCATCCAATGGCCACAGATTTATACTGGTAGCGATTGATTACTTCACCAAATGGGTAGAAGCGTCATCATATACCAATGTCACAAAAGGGGTAGTAGTCCGCTTTTTAAAAAGGGACATAATAACCCGATATGGAGTTCCTGAGTCGATCATCACCGACAATGGTACCAATCTCAACAATAAATCGATGACAGGTTTATGTCAACAATTCCACATAAACCACAGAAATTCAACCCCCTACCGACCTCAAATGAACGGGGCAGTAGAAGCAGCTAACAAAAATATCAAGAAGATCATCGAGAAAATGACAACAACTTACAAAGATTAGCACGAAATGTTACCATTTGCTCTCATGGCTTATAGGACTTCAATAAGAACATCTACGGGAGCTACCCCTTACTCATTGGTATATGGTACAGAAGCAGTGCTACCAGTGGAAGTCGAGATACCATCATTCAGAATCTTGTCAGAAACTCAATTAACAGAATCGGATTGATTAAAGAAAAGGCTTGATCAGCTGAATCTAATTGATGAAAGAAGACTTACCGCGCTATGTCATGGTCAGTGTTACCAACAGAGGATAGCCCAAGCATTCAACAAGAAGATGAGACCTCGGTACTTCAAAGAGGGCGATCTAGTACTAAGAAAAGTTCTCCCGAACGCCCAAGACTCCAGAGGAAAATTCACTCCAAATTATGAAGGCCCGTATGTGGTGAAAAAGGTTTTGTCGGGTGGTGCTCTAATATTAACTCAGATGGATGGTCCAGAATTGAGAGACCCCGTCAACACAGATGCTGTAAAGATGTACTATCCTTAGGCAAGGGAATTGAAATTTTCCCAATGTTTATGAAAGCCAATATTCGATACAAAGTTCGTTGAGTCGAGTTTTTTACTTTTCTACAAGCAAAGCTAATATCCCTGAATGGTCAACAATCCCAATCAATTCTCATCACAATAAATACACTTAAACACATTACCCACAACTTTGTCAATGAAAGATAAACACTAAAATGATAATGAATCTTAATGTAATTTGTGATATAATTTTGTCTACTCCTAAGCATTAAAACTGAGCGCATTATTAGGATAACATTACCGTCGAAAGAGCTTTGTGCATAAAGAAAGGAGGCACATCAAGATTTTCAAATTCAGTGTCAAGATAAGAAGAAAAAAAGCAGGAGCAAACCAACACGAAGGTTCAGTTGTTTGGTTGCTATTCGAGATAAACTGGCAAGCATATTAAAATAGGTAACTATCATCACATCATGAAAGGCATCACATCATCTAGCTTAGTAAGAAGCATGTTCAAAAGTACCAGATGAGTCAACTCATAATGAAGCACGTGTCTAGACATTTCCTTTAATAGGGTTAGTCAGCCCAATATGGGCACTTTCCTGAAAAAACCTGTTCTCAGGGTCAGCTCATAAGGGCACCTTTTGAGACAGTTCTATCTAAGGTTAGTCAGCCCAAGATGGGCACTTTCCTAAGAATTTATCAAAGGTTAGTCAGCCTAATATGGGCACTTTCCTAAAAATCCGTTCTCAGGGTCAGCTCATAAGGGCACCTTTTGAGACAGTTCTATTTTAGGTTAGTCAGCTCTTGGGGCACTTTCCTAAAAATCAATCCTAGGGTTAGTCAGCCCAATATGGGCACTTTCCCGAAAAAACCTGTTCTCAGGGTCAGCTCATAAGGGCACCTTTTGAGACGGTTCTATTTTAGGTTAGTCAGCTCTTGGGGCACTTTCCTAAAAATCAATCCTAGGGTTAGTCAGCCCAATATGGGCACTTTCCTAAAAATCCGTTCTCAGGGTCAGCTCATAAGGGCACCTTTTGAGACACTACCACAGGTTAGTCAACCCAAGATGGGCACTTTCCTAAGAATTTTATCAAAGGTTAGTCAGCCCAATATGGGCACTTTCCTATATTCTCCCGATTAGTCAGCTCTTGGGGCACTTTTCGGAAACATCCTTCCCAAACAGTTGCTAGTCTAACAAGACGCTTCTGTCGACAGGTAGCCAGCTCATAAGGGCGCTTCCTAAGTAAATTTTCTTTCCAAGGCTGCAAGTCTGATAAGACGCTTCCTATCATCATTTCTCATACATTCCTACTCGAGGCTTGACATGTGTCCTGTCGCCAATTAGTTAGCCCATAAAGCACTTTTTGGAGAGGGAACATTACCTAGAATTGTTATGAGCATCTTCAACCGTAGGATCATCAGCTCTTGGGGCATTTTCCTACTAAAACCTAATTCAAGAGGTCAAAAATGGCGTTTTTTGTTTTTCTTTGTAGTTAAGTTTTTCAAACTTTACCACAAAGAGAGGCAGCTGTAAACACCCCATTTTTGCCCTAGGAGTCAATAATAATCAATATTCAATTTTTCCAAATTTTTCCATTTTTTTCCTAATTTAGCATAAAATAATAAAAATGTTCAAAAAATAAAAATAAATAGGAAAACACTTCAATTTTGAAAAATGATTTCGGAAATAGCAATAATGAATAATAAACAATTTTTACAAATTTTTGAAATTTCAAAAAATACAAAAAAAAATAGAAAAATCGCATTGCATATATGTAATTTGCGAAATAAATAAAATCGCGAAAGTGGGCTAGCTCAGCTGGTCCGGACCATGGGCTAAAGCGTGGTGCGGGGTGCGAGGTCGCGGGTTCGAAACGCGGGGGAAGCAGTTTCCGCGTTTTGCGATTTTTCTCATTTGCCCAGGACACGTGGCGACATCTGATTGGCTGGAGGAAGCGCACGCGCCGGGCGCGTGATCGTCTCCTACCTCGAGCCCGAGATCGCCGGCGAGGAAAAAATTCGTATTTCGGCCGTTTTGATTCGATTTTTTTGCACAAATCCAACAGATCTTCAACAAAGATAAGATAAACATTATCTAATTAAAATCAAATCGCAACAAATCATTGGATGGGCACAAATCGGAGTTGGTTTTTCAACCGAAAATCCGATCAGCTTCAATCGGAGGAAATCCGAGCTTATCCAGCTCATTTTCAAGCGCCTATAAATAGAGGAGGAGATGAGGAAGCAAGATCACAGATCAGAATTGCGAGAGAGAGAGAAAAGAGTGTAGATCGGAGGAAACCCAAAGTTGCGACCGCCGATCGGAGTTGAGCCACCGCAAGGAGACGTTCTGGGAGTAAACCGCCACCACCATCGGATTCAGCACCCTCAAGAAGCTAGGATTCGACACTTCACCTGCCGCAAAGGACCGCCGGAACGCCGTAAACGAGCCAACCCCGCCGCCGTGTCCAACCGATCCGACCCGCCCCGATTCGACCCGATCGACCCGACCCGCACACCGACCCGGATCCAGGTAAGTCGGATTTTCCGGATTTTTTTTATTTTTTTATTTTATTTATTTATTCCGAATTAATTAATTAATTAATTAATTTTTATTTAGTTATTTATTTATTTATTTATTTATGTGTTATTTTTAATAAATAGGAAAATGTAGAAATTAGATTTTTTCTAGAATTTAATAATGTAAAAAAATAATAATAAATAGATAAATAAAAAATAATAAAAATAATAAAAAATATAAAAAAATAATAAAAAAATTACGAAAATAAATCATAAAATTTTAGATGTCAAATAGGATAGACAGTGAACAAAATTCACAAAAATTCACAAAAATCACAAAAATTCCCAAAAATCACGAAAATCAACAAAAATTCCCAAAAACCACAAAAATCCCCAAAAATTCTCAGAAATCACAAAAATAATAAAAAAAATCATAAAAAGTCATAAAAAATCATAAAAAGATAAATAAATAAGTTTTAGCACTTAGAAAAATCATTTTCGTCAAATAAATCAAAATTGATGTTTTCCCTATAAAATCATTTTTCAAAATAAAATCAAGCTTAAGCTTAGAGTTTTAGGAAAAATCCCAAAAATGGTAAGAACATAAATCGAAAGAAATTTCAAAATTAAAATTCACTCATACACTAAAGATTTTCAGAAAAGCGAACTACGGCTTGTTTGATCCTGAGTAGCAGGTACGTAGGCACCCATTCGGGTCAACCCATAAAATAAATGAAAAATCCTTTTCTGAAATAAATTCAAAGACATAACAAAAATTAACAGAAACACAATGAAACACATTTCTAAAGATGAACAGTTTTAGGAAATTAGGTGGTAACCGTACAGGTTTTAATAGGTTAGCCTCCGGACTCAGAAACTCTGGTTTTCCCTTTTTTTCTCTTCTCACAAAAACGAGAAGAGGAAATAACGACGACTAGTAGTCCAAATTAAGACTAATCCGCTCCTTTAGTCTTAATTCACTTTTTCCCAACAACAGTTGGGTGGCGACTCCAAAAATCAAACGAAATTCCTAACTCAAGTCGAGGATCTACATTAGATGAGCACAGGGTCTAGTCTAGATCGGATTAGGAATGGGAATTCAAAAATTAGACTCGACAGGGTAATAGTCCGGTTCTTGAAGAAGGACATAATAGCTTGATATGGAGTTCCTGAGTCAATCATCACCAACAGCGGTATCAATCCCAACAATAAGTCGATGACAAGTTTATGTCAACTGTTCCACATAAATCATAGAAATTCAACTCCCTACCGACCTCAAATGAATGGGGCAGTAGAAGCAGCCAACAAGAATATCAAAAGAATCATCGAAAAAATGACAATCACTTACAAAGATTGGCTCGAGATGTTTCCATTTGCCCCCATGGCTTACAGGACCTCAATTAGAACATCTACTGGAGTTACCCCGTATTCTTTGGTATATGGTACTGAGGCAGTGCTACCAGTCGAGGTCGAAATACCATCATTCAGAGTTCTGTCAGAAACGCAATTAAATGATTATGTCACAGCCAGTGTTACCAACAAAGGATAGCCCGAGCATTTAACAAGAAAATGAGGCATCGATGCTTCAAAGAAGGGGATTTGGTGCTAAAGAAAGTTCTCCCAAATGCTCAAGATTCCAGAGGAAAATTTACCCCAAACTATGAGAGTCCATATGTGGTGAAGAAGGTATTTTCAGGAGGTGCTCTGATATTAACTCAAATGGATGGTCCAGAATTGAGAGACCCCATTAATGCAAATGCTGTTAAGATGTACTACCCTTAGGCAAAGGAATTGAAATTTTTCCGATGTTTATGAAAGCCAATATTCAATACAAATTTCATTGAGTCCAGTTTTCATTTTTTTTTACAAGCAAAGTTAATGTCTCTGAATGGTCGATAATTCCAACCAATTCTCATTAAAACAAACATTCCTAAACACATTACCCATCACTTCACCAATGGATGATAAACATTGAAATGATAATAAATCTTAATAAATTTTGTGATATAATTCTACCTACTTTTGAGCATTAAAACCTGGTACATTAATAGGATAATACTAACATCAAAAGAGCCATGTGCACAAGAAAGGAAGCGCAGCAAGACCTTCAACACTGTTTTAAAGCAAGAGTAAGCAAAGGAGAAGCAAACCAGCACGAAGGTTTGGTTGTTTGGTTTCTATCCGCAATAAATTGGTAAGCATCTTAGAATAAATAACTATCATCCACATATCATAAAACATCCTTTATCAAATCATTTAACCCATTCAGTAGAAGCATTTTCAAAAGCATAGGTTAATCAGCCCACAATAGAGCACTTTCCTAAACATCCTCTCTTAGGGTCAACCCATAAGGGCACCTTTTTGAGACTTTTCTCCTGCCATAGGTTAGTCAGCCCGCATTGGGACACTTGCTTAAACATCCTCTCTTAGGGTCAGCCCATAAGGGCATCTTTTTTAGACGTTTCTCTCTGCCGAAGGTTAGTTAGCCCACAATGGGGCACTTCCCTAAATATCTCTTCTCAAGGTCAGCTTGTAGGGGTACCTTTTGAAACATTTCTTCCCTAGGGGCGCGAGTCTAAGAAGACGCTTCCCACCATGAGTTAATCAGCCCACAATAGGGCACTTTCCTAAACATCCCTTCAAAATGTCAGCCTAAAGGGGCACCTTCTGAGGCATGTCCTCTTGCCATAGGTTAGTTAGCCCGTAAAGGGGTACTTTCCTAGACTCTCTTTCTTGAGGTTAGCTCACAGGAGCACTTTTCGAATCCATCGATTAGTTAGCTTAGATGAGCACTCTTCGAATCTATCAATTAGTCAGCTCATGGGAGAACTTTTTCAAATTTATCAATAACTGATTAGTCAGCTCATAGAGCACTCTTCGGAAGTATTTCTCCCTAAATAGTCACTAATCTAGCCAGACGATTCTATTGACAGGTTGCCAGTTCATAAGAGCGCTTCCTAAGACAATCTTCTCTTTAAGGTTACTAGTCCGATAAGATGCTTCCTATCATCAGCTATTCCACTCACAATAACAACATTCCTACACAATCCTTAGGATGTTTCTCATCGCCGATTAGTCAACCCATAGAGCACTTTTTAAGAGGATACATTACTTCATATTGTTAGGTTATTTAAGACTATACCAATCATTACAAAGTACTCGTGGGATTATTAGCTCATGGAGCGTTTTCCTACTAGAGACCAAATTCCAGACAACCAGCCAAACCAAGGCGTTATCCATTTAGTCAAGAGGCCAAAAATTGCATTTTTCTTGTCTTTGTAGTTAAGTTTTTCAAACTTTACTACAAAGAGAGATAGCTGTAAACACCTCATTTTTGCCCTAATAATCAATAATAATCAATTATCAATTTTTTCTATTTTTTTTTTTTTACATTTTTTTCTAATTTAGCAAAAATAGGAAAAATATTCAAAAAATAAAAAATAGGAAAAATACATCAATTTTGGAAAATAATTACAAAAATAGTAATAAAAGGGATTAAATAATTTTTACAAATTTTTTAAAATTCAAAAAATACAAAAATAATAAAAAATCGCATTTCATATATGCAAATTGCGAAAATAAAAAAATCGAGTAAGTGGGCTAGCCCAGCCAGTCCAAACCACGGCCCTGTGCGCGTGGGAGGGGGTCAAGTCATGGGTTCGAAACGCAGGGGAGGTAGATTCTGCGTTTTGCAATTTTTTTTCTCGCTTGGGACACGTGTCAACAGCTGATTGGCTGGAACGGGCGCACGCGTCGGGCGCATGATCGTCTTCAACCTTCATCCGAGATCGTCGCCGGTGGGGAAAAATCAAATTTCAGTCATTTTGATTCGATTTTTTGCACAAATCCAATAAATCTTCAACATAAATAGGATAAACATCATCCAATTGGAATCAAATTGCAATAAATCAAAGGATTTACACAAATCGGAGATGGGTTTTTCAACCGAAATCTGATTTGCTTCAATCAGAGGAAATCCGAGCTTATCCAGCTCGATTTCTTGTGCCTATAAATAGAGGAGGAAAGGAGGAAGCAGAATCACGGATCAAAAGTGAGAAAAGAGAGAAAATAACTGAGATTAGAGCTTTGCCGGAGTTCTCAAGCACAACCGCCGATCAGCACCGCCTTGAAATGCCGCCTAGGGAGGTTTTCGACCATAACCACCACCAGTTTTAGGTTCTTCATCCTCGGAAACTTCAGAAACACCCCTCATTCGACAAAAAGGGCCGTCGAAACGCCGTCAACGAGCACCCCTAGTCGCCGTGACCGATCGACCCGACCCGACCGACTTTGATCCAGATCTAGGTAAGTCGGATTTTCCATTTTTTTTATTTTTTATTTATTTATTTTGTTATTTTATTTATTTATTTGAATTTATTTATTTATCTATTTGTTATTTATAATTCAAAAATAGAAAAAAAATATTAGAATTTAGATTAGTTTTTTAGGATTTAATTTAGGGCGGATAATAGAAAATAATAATAAAAAATAAAATAATAATGATAATAATAATAATAAATTATTAAAATATAAAAATATAAAAAATGATAAAAATATATATTAGAAAAAAAATGATAAAATTTATATTTTTAGTTAGGGTAAATAAATAATATAGCAGAAATTTTTTTCAATAAAAATTGGTAAAAATTAATAAAAATTAAATAAAAATAAATAAAATTATTAAAAAATTAATAAAAAATTATAAAATTATAAAAATTAATAATAATATAGGTGAGTTGAAAAATAGGGAAATAAAATTTTTATCACTTAGAAAAATCTTTTTTTTTAATAAATCCAAAACTGGTTTTTTTTTTCCTTAAAATTATTCAGAAAATCAAATGATCAAACTTAAGCTTATATTTTTTTAGAAAAATACTAAAATGGTAAGAACATAAACCAAAAGAAATTTCGTAATTAAAAATCACAAACACACTAAAGTTTTTTCAGGAAAAGCGAACTACGGCTTGTTTGATCCTAAATAGTAGGTACATAGGCACCCGTTTAGGGAAACTCTAAAAAGAATAAAAAATTATTTTCTTAGGATAACTTATTCAAAGACACATTAAAAAGAAAAAAAAAAAATAAAAGACATTCGGATAAGGTTTAAATTTTAGGAGAATAGGGTGGTAACCTTAAGATTTTAATAAGTTAGCCTCCGAACCCAAAAACTCTGGTTTTCCCTTTCCTCTTTTCACAAAAATGAAAAAGGAAATTACATCGACTAGTTGTCCAAATTAGAATTAATCCGCTTAATTAGTTCTAATTCAATCTTTCCCAACCACAGTTGGGTGGTGACTCCAAAATAAAATGAAATTCCTAACTTAAGTCAAGGGTCTACATTAGATGAGCATAGGGTCTAATATATATCGAATTAGGAATGGAAAATCAAAAATTAGACTCGACACTAACAATCATAAACTTTAATTTACATAGAATTGAACTGACGAGAGGTTGAATTAAAATATTGGCATGGATTCATGAGAATACAAAAGAAGCATTTTTCTTTTTGCTATTTGGATATAATATAAACTTCTCCACATGAGCTTCCCATGATTTGGATCCAAGAAAAGGCTTCTTCTTGAGGTTAAGTAGCGGTCTTTCTAATTATTTTCACGAAGTGTAATTCAGAAAAGCTTATTTTTTGGAAGTTGTTTCATGTTAGTGTTTAATTTAAACTATTGCATCTTTTGCAATCTTAATTGGTAAAAAAGATTGATCCATTAGTTGTTAGCTCAATTATGCTTTCTACTAAATACAATTACTTGGTGCATTGTAAATTTTCATGATTTTTTCATCCTTTCCTACTTTCAACTTTTGTTTAGAATACATGTTTTAAAAGAGTTATGTCATTAAAGTAAGTTCTATTATGAAATCATTACCGTTTTAATATCATATATATGTCAATGTGCTATTTTTGTAATGGGAGTGTCTCTTGTATAAGTGGTATCACTTGCCAAAAGAGTATGATGATTTAATCTAACAAAGTGCACTTAATATTGCAAGAACAATGGAGGTTCAATGGGCAGATTCTAAATTGCTCTATAAACCTAACAAATTAACTAATAAAATCATCCTATTACTAATGTGAAATTCAGTTATCAAACTAGTGTAAGGTTAAAAGAAGACAAAAGTCTACTAGGTAAAAGAAAACAATATTTTTGTTTGTTTTTTATTGAAAGAAGTTATAAGATGAATCCAACAAATTATAGGGAAACTTTAATTGAGGTTCAAGCAAATGAATCTAAAGGAGCTTATTTCCTTTTGGTTAGTATTGCTTTCTATTATAAAGATAGCTCCTATGCTTAAAGTGCGACCATTATTACAATGAGCTCCCTACTCCTCCTTTAAGCTATTCATTGAATTTATCTTGCTTTTTTTTTAGGTCAAACATGGTTTATCATAAGATTTCTCTCAAAGAACTTCCCTCTTCTAATTAAAGCATATCAAGTATGTCTAATCTCTCCATTTTATGGTGGATCTTCTATGGTTGAGTTAGCTAAATGGTTCAATCACTCTTAAGTTAAAGTTCAATTGAGTTGCAATTTTTTTTTCTCATTACATTTTACAAATTATAATTTTGAGTAAATTTACAACATATTGAGTATATTGTTGGTGATGGCCCTAGAAAATTCCTAGCATGATTACAACAGCAAGTGTGAAACTATTAAGTATAATGTAGTGCTTATGGCTTCTTGGAGGGTTGGTTGAGTTTGCAATGGTAAGAATAGTCCCTATGCTAACATAGCTATTGGTTTTGTGGCAATACTCACAACCTATAGTGTGCTTAATTAAAAGAGAATTTACTATTGGACATTATATTTACAATTTGTTACTGTTGATATTTTATGGCATTTCTAGTGTATCTATTTTTGTATTTTGGGTAAAAGGTGAAATGAATGTCTTTTTGTTGTGATTACTTCCTCTAGTGCATCCGCATATGCTAGGGGTTACTCATTATTATTTCATTTTACTTTGCGATCTACATTGCAATGGTAAGAATAGTCCCTATGCTAACATAGCTATTGGTTTTGTGGGCATACTCACAACCTATAGTGTGCTTAATTAAAAGAGAATTTACTATTGGACATTATATTTACAATTTGTTACTGTTGATATTTTATGGCATTTCTAGTGTATCTATTTTTGTATTTTGGGTAAAAGGTGAAATGAATGTCTTTTTGTTGTGATTACTTCCTCTAGTGCATCCGCATATGCTAGGGGTTACTCATTATTATTTCATTTTACTTTGCGATCTACATTGCAATGGTAAGAATAGTCCCTATGCTAACATAGCTATTGGTTTTGTGGGCATACTCACAACCTATAGTGTGCTTAATTAAAAGAGAATTTACTATTGGACATTATATTTACAATTTGTTACTGTTGATATTTTATGGCATTTCTAGTGTATCTATTTTTGTATTTTTGGTAAAAGGTGAAATGAATGTCTTTTTGTTGTGATTACTTCCTCTAGTGCATCCGCATATGCTAGGGGTTACTCATTATTATTTCATTTTACTTTGCGATCTACATTTCATCTTTGGAAAATGACTAGTTTACATGTTTATAGAAAATCTTTTACATATAGTTTATCAAGATACACCAAAAAAAGACTATCATATGACCCTAATCTTTAGAGGTGTGAATTATACAACATAATAGTGTCTTATGTATATTTCAATTAATATTCCATGTTGAAGTAGTCACTACTTTTGGTAAGTGTCCTTTTTAAAATGTAAAAATTATAATAATGTTGCTTTACTAATATATTTACTTTTTATTTGCAAGTTGAGGAAGTCGATGATTTTTATCTAACAAAAGATTAAAGATTTTAGCTAGTCTCTCTCCTCTTCATTTTTAATGTATTTATTGAGTTTATGACAAGAAGAAAACATGTTTACAGCTTATAGAATTATGGGGAAAAAATTTAAAGTATTTTGTATTGATAATTTCATTATCCTTTAATGTCAAAATGGAATTTATTTAAATTCTATTTCTTGTTTGGAAGATACTATTTTCTTTTATATTTCATTGATATGTTTTGATTTGTTAGGTGCATCAGTGGACCAATAGATATATTGTGATAATTATGTTTAGTTGAATATAGTTGTATTGGGATAAATTATATTAATTGTTAAAAAATGAACTTTTTTAGGAGGGCAAAATTGCCCCAATAAAGTAAAAAATAAATAAATAAATTTGACTACTCTTTTAGGGTGTGTGTGAATGTCCCAAAAAGATCTATTAGGGCAGCTACATCTACCCTATAGAGTTGCAAAGTAAAAAAAAAAAAAAAAAAGCTTTTTTGGGGCAGTTTTCTCTGCCCTAAAAACCATTTATTAAGGCGCCTACCTTTCAGGGCAACTTTTACTGTCCTTAATACTAATTGCAGCACTCTACTTATAAGGGGAAATCAAATGGGCTGATGGACCTAGCCCAGGATAAGTTGCCTTTTTCTTTCAACATGTTATATAGAAGGAAAGTGAAGATTAAGGCTTTGAGCCATCTATCTATTCCCGGAGAGGCCCATACATAGGCACGTTATTTGATCACATGACGTTGGGACTTGGGAGGAAGAAGAATAGCTTGAGCCCGAGCGAAGGCTAAAAGAAAAACAGCTTAAAAATGCTTATGCGAGAACTTCTACAGCATAAAATTTGAGAACAGTTCTGGTAGGAGCAGTACGTGATAAATGTAAATATTTTGGTACTTTTAATAGGAAAAAAGGGGGAATTTAAGGAGATATACACACAAAAAGTAAATAGTAGGTATAAAACTTATATGAAAGAAAAAGACAAGAATAAAAAATTAAGGCCCATGTCATTGGTACGTTCCTGTCCAGCCCAATCGAAAAGCTGACTTTCCATAGATTCCAAGTGATGAAAGCAAACCGGAGCTCAACATCAAGCTATCACAAACACGCAACGCACAAACTGCAATCCAGGAGGAAAAACTAAGCACATGTCCAGCTGACAATTAGAGCAACAGCAGACATTACAAGCCAAAAATATATATATATATATTGTAGCTTTACAATGGGAAAGCTAATTCAATCAATTCCGTGACTAATAAACCATAAATCACAAGTAAGAAATAAGAATATGAGTTGTAATTGGGTTAGCATTTAAAACATAAAACAATTAATTAACTAAGTAACCTTATCCAAAAAGGGAAACGCTTAAGTGATTAGGGTAATTCACGCTTTAGGATTATGTAATTGCTATATTTTAATACTTTAATAACTCTAAAAGAAGTCAAAGGAAATAATCTAAACTAGTCAAGAATCTAACAATCAAATATGATATTTCTTGGTATCATGATCACTAAAATTGATCCAAAATTCCAATATGCTAGTTCATTAATTTTGTCTTCTAGGGTTGGTATTCTCATTTTTCGATTAATTAGGATTAGATTTAAATTTTACAAATTTATAATTTTTTGTTTTGTTTGAATATAAGTAGTATTAATATAATTGGGAGTCATTCCAAATCCCTATAAGTTCGACTTAATCTTATCAACTTTTATTACGACACATGCAATCTAATGCACTTGTTTGTATAAAACATATTTTTATTTTTAAAGTAGAAGTTTTACATGTAACTATATGTCACATGTTTTATAGATCTAAGTACTATTATACCTTACATCTAATGCTAGCATATAAGTTCTACTACAAGTGAGCATTATATGAAAGTTTAAAAAGAGAATCTATTTATTATATAGATTTTTATAGATTTTAGGGTTTGATAAGTTAATAAATAACTGTAATAGATGTGAGTATGTAAGAATTATACAAAAGCTTTCTGTAATCACTCATATTAATGTGTTAATTTCCTTAACACGATGGATTATGGATTATGTAATAAATCTTTATTTTCTTTTTACCTGTCACCACTAAATACTCTGCAGGTGATTTCACTAGAAGTCTTTTTCCTAAGAAACCAAGTCTTCCGGAGAATATCGAAATTAGTGAAGCACAAGAAAAGAAACGTAGCCACTAAAAAATTTAAATAAGAACAATCGGGTCATTGTCCTGTTCAGAGTTTCTACAATGTAATGAGTATTCTCCAGAGCATAATTGAAAAGTGTATAGGGTTTATATTTTTTTTTTTATTAATTACGCAAATATTCTCTTAGGGTTTCCAATTTCAAAAAGAAAAATAAAACATTTTTGAAGGCATCCCCGCATTTACTTCGTTATGAACCTTTTAAGAGTATTTGTTGTTTAAGTTTGACGGGGATACAAGCATGACACATCTATAAGGCTATGTCATCAGCCTGCCGATTTGATAAAATGTTGATTGGGTATAACTATGAGGTATTATTATTTATAATTATTGCTCATACAATCTAAATTTAATCCTTATAAAGAACGTGGTAAAAGAAATCTTCTTATTTTATAAATAATATAAATAACTATGATTACCATTTTTTACTATTTCAAATACAATAAAAAAAAAAAAAAGAGAGAGAGAGAGAGAGAGAGAGAATTTCTAGCAAGTAGCATGTGTATGTCTGTGTCGACATGGGACAGCGTGGTTGAAGCAGATGAGACGCAACTCATCAATGAGCCGCCGAATCTTAGAAAATCGAAAGGGTCCACAACCTCGCATCCGATTGGTGCTCTTACATTATCTATCGCCAAATCGTACGACCTTCCTTGTCGGGTTAGGTATCTATTCGCATCCTTGGAATATATATATATATATATAATGAATTTTACTTTTTATCAATTATTCTATGGAATATAGATAAAGTCATCAAATGAACATTAAAAAAAAAAAATCTTATTCTCTAAGTTAAATGTCATGCAACAATTTCTAATATTACTCAACTCTAAATTGACAGAATTTATTAAAAAAAAAAGCAAAAAATGATCATAATATTCAAGATAAGTAACTCTTTACGTCACCAGAAGGCTGACAAGAAAAAATATAGTGTGAACGGTGCAAATGCAGCAGTCATCTTGGCTTAGATATATATATATAAGACAATCTCAATCAATCTTACATTTTATTCTCTAATGACTGCTCCTCTCTTTCATCACCATTTTGTCATAATGAAACATCCATTGTGCAACAAAATTTGAAATAACTAAGAATATATTTATTCCTGAGTACCTGTATAGATAATAAATTCTTATAATGTATATTAATATGGAATTCTCTATATGGTCTTTGTATCTTAAAATTACTTGCTTAAAAGTACATCCATCGACAATTTTATATGCCGTACAAATATAGACAACAAAAATGTTAGGGTATGCATCAAATTGCACCAAACAACGAAAATCAAGAGATCATATATGAGAAGTCCAATGTGGAGTTAGAAACCTTGTGTTAAGAATGAGTAGGGTTTTACTATAGACACAAAAAAGTATAAAGGAATAGCACATACCAAACTCCTACTGGGATAGAACGATCTATCTTGCTTGCATAGATTAGTCCAAACTCTCTCACTAATGCTTATATACTACTATAGGAATTATAATTTATCCCTTCAATGAATGTCAAGAGTTGATAATACATGGCAAATAATTTTTATACGTCAGCAAGTTATGCTGACAAAGACATTTTGATTTATTAAAAAACACATTATATAACATCAAAAGTAATCTTTTTAATAAATCGCAACACATATTACTTTAAAAAAACCCTATACCCTTATTTTTCAGTTGCATCAATTTCTCACCGTGGTTCGGTTTAAAGAGCTACATTTCAAGAGGCAAGCATCAAAGACCTATCCAATGGTGAGCAATTGTAGTAAAAATGGGGGTCTAAAGGTGGAAACATTTGTCACCTTTAAAGTCATCCACCATGATCAACGAAAACAGTGGTGAAGGAAACACATGGTGTGGATGTGGGATGAGGAGTTTGCTATTCACATCATGGATGCATAATAACCTCAAAAGGCAATTATATTTTGACCCTATGTTCATGTAATGGAATGTCTTAATTGTATTATGAAGGAACTTAATGATATAATATATTGTTCGTTTGGTTATGCCAACAATATTTTCATTATATTATAGAATTATTGATGTAATGTTAAAATACTTTGCTTCTCTTATTATTTATTAATCTGAAAGCGAAATGACATATTCACTTATGATGGAATGTAAAGACAAAATGTTAGAATTTGAAATAGAGAAGAAAAGTGGTAAAGGGGGGACCTTTATCAAGTATTACTCCAAGACCTATACACCATACAAGTATTGAAATCACTATCTAACCTTTTCTTTCCAAAGATACTAGGATCAAAATATCTAGAAAATTGATGTTTGTTTATGGATCACTTGAAAAGGATATTTCTCAAAAGAGGAGGGAAGGAGGTCAACATGAATAGACAACTCTTTTTAAGAAGAGAAAAGATTTTCTAACATTTGGTGTTATATTAAAGCTAAGAGAAACAAGTGTAAACTCATCTATAATGTCTCCCATAAAAACCGGGTTTAGTAAAGAAGGTTTTAGGTTTAAAAAAAAAAATGAGTTTCAAATATTCTCTATTTTGGTAAGTAGTTTATTTCATTTTACTAGAGGAATTATAATCAAAGAAAAAAAAAAAGAGGACCTAGATAGAGAAGAAATGGATATAGATTAAATGAAAAATGGCAGCATCTTTTTCAATCTTGATTTTTAAGGGTGCAAATAGGTTAAACAAATAGTGTTTCAATGAGAACAAATGATAGTAAATATGAGGAATTAAACATTATGCCATATGGTTTTTGGTTAACATCCATTATTTATTAATTTGACGAAGATATCAAATTGCATAATTTTTAAACTTACAAGCATCAAATTACTAATTTTTAACCTATAAACAATAATTCACCTAAAGTCAAAAGTTAAAACACTTCTTTAACATTTATCTAGAATATATTTCACCATATCATATTAATTTCTAGAAAAAGAATAATTCATTCTCATGGTTGGAAAGTGCCAGTCTTTCTAATGGCACCACCTATCCATGTTAATGGCAACCCAACCTTTGATATCCGATTCAATAAACTATTGCATGTTTGCATGTAATGCAGTGGATACAATGTCATCGTCACGAAGCATTAGATAGTTCCAACCTATCATATATTTCTTACAATATGTTGGTAGCTTTATCAGCTTTAAATATTCCGGCATCATTATTGAGCACCTAGATATCCTTTAAAACCAGTACAGCGCATCATAATCGATCCAGAAATCTATAAGATTTGCAAATTACGGCCCAACATGATTTTAAGTCCCCCTCCGTATGCTTCGATCATAATAATTTGTTTGGTTTAAGGGCGAAGCCGAACTTCATTGCATTTGAAATAGAACTACTTTTAACGATGTAGGATTTTCAATAGAATCATTTTAAATACAATGTTCAATTCAGTTCGATTTGATTCCAATTGCTTTAAAATACTTGAATGTTCTAATCACATTTTACGGTACATAAGACACACACATATACCTATAAATTTCACTTGCACATTTCAATGCAAGATTACAAGTATAAAAAATTAAGAATTGAGTCATAACCACGTATATGAATATAAAAAATAAAGAATTATGGATAGTAATTCTCCTCAAATAATCTCAACTTATTACTCAAATTTATTTTATGAATTCTCCGCTAGATTATCAACATTACATAATAAGCAAAATAAGTAGAGAATAAATTATAAAACAAGAAAATTGTTCTTCTTCTCCTAAAAATCTTATATTCTATTACGAAACTAAAAATACAAAGGCTTTAATTGCCATGAAAATATTATAATATAAAGTTCAAAGTCTATAAATAATATAGTATAATTTAAACAATTGATGAAAAATAGTCTTATATCTTATTCAACTTCTAAGCTCCTCATTTAACTTTTAAGTGTTTTTTTTTATAGCTACATTTACATAACTTTAAAAAGGAAAGGATTCGAATTTGTTCTATCCTAGATATAAAATAGTATTCAAGCCAATTAGGCTACAATGCCTTGGCCTTCAAGTCTTTAATTTTAATTATGCTCTCTACTCCATTTCAAATAGTCAAACACTTTATGCAAACTAAAATAAAAAGTACAAACAAACAATTTGATACATATATTATTTTATCATACAAATGCGTAACATATTTATGGAAGCACTTTGGTCCAACTAAAATGGTTTGGTTCAGTTCTACCTATCTGACGCAGCACGGAAAGTATAAACAATAGGAGGCTAATTCTAGGATTGGTCTCACGAACAAGCAAAGAATAATTATGAGTTATTCCTTGAAAACCTCAATTACGCACAATCGAGAAACAGAGAAAACTATTCTCTAAAAGTGTTTATCTCACAAAGAATTAAAAACTAACCCTAAAATGACCTAGCAGCTATATATAGTCCTTAAGGAAATAACTAACAAGGAAATAAAATATGTACACATAGAAATAAATATATGTATACACGTCCGTCATCTGCCTTATACACGATCGTGTATCGGACCATGTATGTTTCTGAGGAATCTTCCAGGCACATTACACGGCCGTTCATTTGAACTGTGTATATGGCCGTGTATATTTCTAAGAGTCATCCTGACACAACACACGACCGTGCCTCCTAGCCGTGTATCAGATCGTGTATGTCTCTGGGAGTCATCCTGACACAACACGCAGTCGTGCCTACTAGCCATGTATCAGACCATGTATGTTTCTGGGAGTCATCCTGACACAACACACGGGCGTGCCTACTGGCCGTGTATCAGACCGTGTATATTTCTAGGAACTGCTAGACACATTACACAGTCATGCCTTGTAAAAGACATGCCCAATCAGCCCATGTCAGCTACGATGCCCGCATCATTCTCTCCCACCAATGAAGAACTCGACTCCGAGTTCTCTTCAAGATATAATGGTGTGTCATCGAGGTGGAAAAGAGATAAATCCGCTACATTGAAAGTGCACGAGATGTTCATATCTTCGGGAAGCTTTACAATATACGCGTTGTCATTTATCTTGCGCACTAATTCATAAGGTCTATATTTCTTTGGTTGGAGTTTCCCATATCTGCCCGCAAGGAAACGCTCTTTCCGAAGATAAACCATCATCTAATCGCCCACGTTAAACAATTTCTTCCGCCTATGTTTATCCGCAGCCCCTTTATATCGAGTATTGGCTTCTTCCATCTTCTATCTGACTTCCGCTGTAGTGGTTTGGCATTGTTTAGCCATATGCTTAGCAGCGACGTCACCCACCATCCCCTTAGGTAACTTGATTAGGTCCAACGCGTGTTGTGGCGTTTTGGTGTACACTACCGAGAACGGTGATCTTCCAATAGTTCGATGAACGGAACTATTGTAAGCGAACTCAGCTTGAGCCAACGCTTGATCCCACTGCCCTAGCTTCTTACGACAAATACTTCTAATGAGGTTCCCGAGGATCCAGTTGGTTACTTCTGTCTTACAATCGGTTTGAGGGTAAGTTGCACTGTTGTAATTTAGGGATGAATCAAACATGTACCAAAAAGTCTTCCAAAAGTGGCTAAGGAACTTGCTATCTCTGTCGGAGGTGATGGACTTTGGGACACCATGTAGGCGCACCACTTCCTTAAAGAATAGCCGTGCGATTGCCCGTGCATCAGCGATCTTCCTGTAAGGAATAAAGTGCGTCATCTTGGAAAACCTGTCAACTACAACAAAAACAGAGTCAACACCTCGTTGGGTACGAGGAAAACTAAGTACAAAGTCCATCGATAAGTCCCCCCAAATGTTTGTCGGCATAGGGAGAGGAGTATACAGGCTAGTGTTCTGGGATTGCCCCTTCGACACTTGGCAAATATAACACCTTTCCATAATTTTATACACATCCCTCCTTAACCAAGGCCAAAAGTACCTTTCGGCAACTGCAGCTAAGGTCTTATCTCTGCCCATATGTCCTGCCAATCCACCCCCGTGCAGGTCTCGAATAAGTTTTTCTCGTAAGGACAACTCAGGAATACATAGTTGATTCCCTTTCATCAAGTATCCGTTGTGAACGTGGTAATCATCACAAGGCTCCCTGTTGGCGCATTTACTCCATGTTTCTTTAAAATCTCTATTCCCTTCGTACAACTCCTTTAGCCTTTCAAACCCGACAATTTCCGCACTCAGAGTGAGTAGGACATCAGCTCTTCTACTCAGGGCGTTCGCCACTTTGTTTTGCACACCAGACTTATGCATCAATCTGAAAGGAAATGTTTGTAAGAACTCAATCCACCTTGTATGCATGTCCTTACTTATCCGAGTTTGGTTGCTTAAGTGTTTTAAAGCCCCGCAATCCGAGTACAAGATGAACTCCTTTCCAACCAAATAATGTTCCTATACTTTAAGAGCTCTTACCACGGCATAGAACTCCTTATCATATATAGACCAACTCCTCTTGGCTTCACACAACTTCTCGCTATAGAATGCTATTGGTCTTTTCTCCTGTGACAACACCATACCAACCCCAACTCCACTGGCGTCGCAATCCACCTCAAATAACCTGTCAAAATCCGGTAGCACTAATACAGGGGCACTACATAATCGTCTCTTCAGGTCTACAAAACTCGCTTCAGCCTCTTCACCCCATAGAAATTTCCCTTTCTTCAAACATTCAGTTAAGGGAGCAGCGACTGTACTGAAGTGTTTAATAAACCTCCTGTAGAAGCTAGCCAAGTCGAGAAAACTTCTCAACTCAGTGACGACTTTTGGGGTAGGCCACTCTCTGATCACTTTCACTTTCTCATCATCTACCATCATCCCCTCACTGCTGACTATGAACCCAAGGAACAATAGTCGCCTTGACAAAAATGTGCATTTCTTTAAATTTGCGTACAGTTTATTCTCTTTCAACACAAACATAACACACCTCAAATGTTCAAGATGTTCTTCCTCAGATTTACTAAACACCAAGATATCATCAAAATACACTATAATGAAGCAACCATTAAAGGGTTTTAGTACCTGGTTCATCACTCGCATGAAGGTGCTTGGTGCGTTACTGAGACCAAACGTCATCACCAACCATTCATATAGCCCCTCTTTTGTTTTGAACGTCGTCTTCCATTCATCTTCAGGGCGAATTTGAATCGAATGGTATCTACTCCTCAAATCTATCTTAGAGAAGATAGTGGTTCTGCTCAACCTGTCCAACACATCCTCCAAGCGTGGTATGGGAAACTTGTATCCTATTGTGATCTTATTGATAGCCCTGCTATCAACACACATCCTCCAGCTCCCATCTTTCTTAAGAGTCAATAATGCTGGGACCATACACGGGCTCAGGCTGTCCCGGATAAACTCCTTATCCAATAGCTCTTGGACCTTATCTTGCAGAATTTCAGTTTCCTTAGGGCTCATCCTATAGTGTGATAAATATGGGAGACTTGCTCCAAGCACCAAGTCTATCTGATGCTGGATGTCCCTCAAAGGTGGTAGACCCTCAGGTAGGTCATCAGGAGCCACCTCCTTATACTCTTCCAGTAAACTCTTTACTGCTTCAAGTATTTCCACACTAGCTTCATTTTCTCCAACCGCCACATCTTTTACTATTAGAGCATGGACCACCCGTGACTCCTTTAAAACTTCAACCAAGTCTTTCTCCGATTGGGTAACGATTAAGAAAGAACGACTTTCTGCCCTCTTCTCCTTCAAGCGTCCTTCCTTCTTCAGCGACAACAATGTATACCTCACACCCCCTTTCTCCAACCTGTAGACATTTTCCTTTCTCGCGTGTTGTGCGTTCACATCAAACTGCCATGGCCTACCAAATAAGATATGACAGGCATCCATGTCCACAATGTCACAAAAGACCTCATCGCGGTACTTCCCTATTGAAAATGGTACCCTACATCTTTTCGTCACCTCGATCCTCTCTGTAGCTTTGATCCATCCTATAGTGTATGGATTTGGGTGTTTTTCCACAAGTAGCTGCAACTGCTTCACAACTGCACTTCCGATGATGTTTTCACAACTTCCACTATCTACTATCAATCCGAACACCTTCCCACCAATAGTACACCTCGTGCGAAACAACTGGTGTCGTTACGTGATCTCCCATGTTTCGGGGTTAGCATCATCCGCCTAATCACATAAGTTAGTTCTGCCACCTCTTCCTCCTCCTCATAGTAATCATCCTCTCCATTCGGTTCATAGCATATCTCATCTTCATCCCCTCTATCAAGAATGTTAACACTTCTCCTAGCAAGACATTCATTTGATTTATTACCAGGTTGGTTACATCAGAAACACTTACCCAAGATAGGCTTGGCATATAGGTTACTCTACCTCTGGTTTCCCCTAGGTTCTATCGGTCTCTTTCCCTCAATCTTTTCTTCTTTCTTGGCGTTTTCCTCACTAGGTTTGTGTGCAGCACCTTTTTTCTTCTCAAATCCCGACTTACTACTGCCGCCTACAGCATCACTAACATACCCCTTTCTTCCACCTCCGTACCCACTACTCTGCTCCTGCAACATCAATTCAGCTCGAAGGGCCAAGTTCTTTACTTTAACTAGGTTCCTCACCATTGTGACCCCTATTTTATCCTTGATCTGGAGCTTCAAGCCTTCTATGTATCGTGCTACTTGCTGGCCTTCACTCTCCCTCAAGTCGTTCCATTCGGCTAATCTCATGAACTCGGCGGTATATTCGTGCACTGACCGCTGCCCTTGACGGCACCGCTGATATTGTTGGAACAATATCTGCTCATAGTCCGAAGGGAGAAAATCATGTTGCAACAACTGTTTCATGCAATACCATGTTCTCACCGGATGCTTACCCTCTCTTTGCCTCTTGTTCTGCAGCCTCTCCAACCATGGCGAGGCTCTACTCTTCAGTCTACATGCCACCAATCTCACCCAGCGGTCTTCTAAAATTTCCATGTAGTTGAAAAACCGATCTACTTCGGCAATCCAATCCAGGAAACCTTCGATATTAAGGTTGCCGTCAAACCACGGGATGTCGACCTTCAGGCGGTAATCTCCCTCGTCAACTTGATCATACCCGCCACGGTTTCTTCAGTAATCACCGTCCCTATGATTGTTTCCATACTGAATCGGGCGATAGTCACCACCGTTACCACCGTGCCCTCACTATGGTCTACCTCCATACGGGCCCTCGTATTCATCGCTAGAGTCGTCATCCTCTACCCATCCCCACATGTTCTCGACAACAGGTTGAACCATCTGTCCATCGTTGACATCAGTTGTCCTCGGCGAATTCCTACCAACACCCCCAACCCTATTGGGGTCAACTGCTATAGCGTCGAAACGCTCGATCAGTTCATCAAGGCGCCATTCCATACGCCCGACCTTCTGATGCATAGCATCAAACTCCACCCTCGGAACCCATTGATGGGCTCCTTATGATCTCGCATCTTGAACACTATCAAGAACACGACCGCCGTCATCGCCTTGATGATTTGACATCTCTACAGGAAATTGCCTAGCTCTGATACCAACTGACGCAGCGCGGAAAGCGTAAACAATACGAGGCCAATTCTAGGATTGGTCTCACGAACAAGCAAAAAATAATTATGAGTTATTCCTTGAAAACCTCAATTGTGCACAATCGAGAAACGGAGAAAACCATTCTCTAAAAGTGTTTATCTCACAAAGAATTAAAAACTAACCCTAAAATGACCTAGCAGCTATATATAATCCTTACGGAAATAACTAACAAGGAAATAAAATATGTACACGTGGAAATAAATATATGTATACACGTCCATCATCTGCCTTATACACGGTCGTGTATCAGACCGTGCATGTTTCTGAGAAATCTTACAGGCACGTTACACGATCGTTCCTTTGAACCGTGTATATGGCCGTGTATATTTCTAGGAGTCATCCTGACACAACACACGTTCGTGCCTCCTGGCCGTGTATCAGATCGTATATGTCTCTGGGAGTCATCTTAACACAACACACGATTGTGCCTACTGGCCGTGTATCAGACCGTGTATATCTCTAGGAATCATCCTGACACAACACACGGCCATACCTACTGGCCATGTATCAGACCGTATATATTTTTGGGAACTACCAGACACATTATACGGTCGTGCCTTGTAAAAGACATGCCCAATCAGCTCGTGTCAGCTACGATGCCCGCATCACTATCGAACCAAACTATTAACTAGTTAGATCCTCTCTAAACTAAACCACAAACTAAGTTTTCAATTCAGTCCATCAATTCAATTTTATGAATAGCTCTAGCTTCAAAACCACAATTATATTTATATCACCTATTGTACAACATATTTGCATGTCATACTTAACAAGCCTGCGTGCCTTAAATGCTTTTGATTGCTAATAGAAGTTACAATATATGGAAATTTACGACAAATTTTTTTGCTACATGTATATTTTAACTCATTATACTTTGAAAAATACAAAATATAATATCTTCTCAATTTCTCATTTTGCAGTCCAAAGGGAAATTACAAATTGACAAGTTACGCTAATCTAAAAAGAAGCATATATATATATATTAAATGAACTAAGTTTAATTTTGTGAAGGGGGGGCATGATAAATCTCAAAAACTAATCTTGCAATTGTTTTCTCATTACAGCAACTTGAAAAAAAAAAAAAAATTGTTACGCAACATCTATCCTTGAATTTAATAAGCTGTCTAATTGTCAGCAGTTGAATCTCTACAATTGTCGTCATTTTAATTCTCCAATATATGAAGAAACAGCATACAGGCATCTATATCCATTATTTAGCACAGTATATACGTGACAAAATATGATTAAAACATACAAATATTGACCGGATATTTATGAACGTAATTTTTACAAGTTTTTCTAATTGATTTATGTTTTACCAGTTTAGAAGGACTTATAATAACTCATCAATGGAAAGCATTGCTAGCATGCTTACAGGTTGAAATGATTAGAAGTTGGGTCAAATTACATATATAATAAGCAGTGGTTCGAGTTTAGCTCGATTTGATATTGATTGCAATATTGAAACAATTTATCGAAATAACAAAGAAAAATCAAAAATTGGATGGAGTCAAGTGCAAAGGCACATTGAAGCATGAATTCCATGTTATACAGTTTCAATATATATTTAATTACATTTGAAGTCTAAACTCAACTATTGTTTAAAATCTCTTCTCAAATTTATCAACGACAATTGAGGATTAGACCCAAATATATTTTTCTCCTAATTAAATCAGATTTATTAAAAGAAAAAAAATAGTGGTTTTTGTGAACAAATAAAATTATAGTCTCCTAATTATTACCATTATAGTCTTATTTAATTGATACCATTATATATATACATGTATATATAAAATATTTAATATAAGCTTTAAGGTGTGTTTTTTTTTTTTTTTTTTATACATAACAATAGATAATTGAAGAAAATAGAAAGAACAGTACATATAGATATAAGAACTTCATTTATAAACATCACTAGATTCAAGTCATCAACCCTAATGGTGATGATGGTGGTAATTTTCATTTTGGAGGGGCACAGGTCAATTTGTGCAAAGTACGTTTTCTTATGATGCTCAACAATTGGAAAAACCGAGGCCACGCGGCCTCACCCATAGGAAATATAACCAAAATTGTACTTTTAAAGCCATCATAAGAGGAGGAAAAATATACACCCTATCATTATCTAAAGACTGAAGTGTGAGGTCATCGATTTTTAGCATACATGGGATGGATGAACAACATTGAGCCTGAGGTCATTGATTTTGAGTATATTTGGGATGGATGGGCAACATTGAGCTTATAATTAATTATAAATAAATAAAAAATCTATATGTTTAATTATCCTTCCAAATTTTCCAAATTAGATAAAAGAATCATAGCATATGCCGTGCAAAAAAAAATTAAAAATAACTAATAATTCTCTATTAACTGTTTATATATTATTAAGAAAAATACATCAAATACTCAATTTTTAGTTATTTTATTTATATAATAAGAATAAAGTTTTTATTCTGTTTACCAGTTTTATCCGATCATAATTTTCAGTTTAATTTTGGTTTGAGAACCATTCCTAACTATGATGAAAGGAATACCAAAATTTTGATTCAGTCTTTGATTTTCTATATATTCTTAAATATATCTAATAATTGAAAAGTATGGCCGTGTACACATTGCAAATACATTCTTTAGGTTACTTTGAGCGTTGAGCCCAATAATCAATACAACCTTGTTGCTGCTTCCTCAAATACTAAATTATCTCCTTTTTTTTTGTAAATTGAATAAAGGCAAGCAATTCGGTTGGTTGTTCTTCAGGATTTTTCTTTAAAATGTATGGTCCTGGACTTGTCGAATTCACTTTCAAAATTGGCAGCTTCATGACCTGAGTGATAGTCCCGCAAGTGCCATTTTGGATCCATCCATGAATTCATCTTGTTACTTGAAAGTATGCAACTTCTTCTACTCCCCTGCACCTTTTCTTTTGACATAGAGTTTTGGTTTTACTTGAAGACACGACTCACATGGTTCTGGTTTCATATGGGTAGGGTAAAAAACAGAAAGTAAAATTATTTAATTTGTCTAAAAGAAAATTTAAATAAATTATAACAACAACCTTAAAAACTATTAAAATTATAAAAAGATCTTGAATTTCTAAAATGATACACTTGCATCTCTTAAAAATATTGTCGGTGAAATTCTTTTCCCTCTAATCTAATGACATATAGAATGAGTTATCTATGTAAATATATATTTGTAAGTATTTTCTCATGCTAATTCATTACCTAATTTAAGAATTTTGTTTACATAGTTAAAATTTATCAATCAATATGGGTTAAATTAGGTAAAATATTGATTTCAAAAAACTGTTATAATTGCATACTAACATGAAAGATTAACTTAGATTTTCCGGTGTTAACATCTTCTAGTACTGTAGAAAGCTAAGATGTTTTTGTAATTTGATGAGTTTTCATGGATAACACTATAATTTATCCAAAAAAATTATCTTCTATAGTTAATGTAACTCTTTTAATAATTGATTAACTCTTTTGGATGGGGGACCATTTGTGGATAATATAATCAACTAATCATGATTAATTCTGACAATGGGAACAAACATCATTTCTCATTTTGACATTAAAAAAGAACATAAAAAGAAAAAAGAAAACAAAATCAACACGATAAATGGACATTGTGTGCTTAATTTAAATTTCATTTTCATAAGCATACTTCTGGACAAAAATGTTGCATTAAAAAATTCTTCTTAAATTTATTTTTTTTAAAAAAAAAAAAAAAAAAAAAAGGAGGGGGCCTTCGAAACAAATGTGAAATTCCCATTATACCCTCAGGGTCCTACGTCCCTATGCCAACTCATGGAAGTTTGCTATCACCTACCACCCAGCTAAGCTTTCATCAACAGTTACATGAAAATTGAAATATATGAACACAATATCGATATATATCACCTTCTCTCTCTCTCAAACCTACAATATCTCAACTAACACTCTCCGCTGTTGTGTCTCTGAGTCTCTTGTTGAGTAAACCTGTCGTTAAAGTTTCAATCACATATTCCAAATATAAGATTATAATTGGAAGGTGTTATTAGTGTTGTCTGATATTGATATTATGGCAGAAGAAGGAACTAAGAAGGTAGAAGAGACCGAGACAAAGCCGTCTGATCCACCACCACCGGCGGCTTCGGAATCAGTCGAGGAGGAGAAATCTGTGATTCCACCATCTCTTCCGCCTCCGGAGGAGAAGCCAGAGGAGTCTAAAGCACTAGCTATTGTTGAAAGTAACGGATTTCTGTTCATTTTATTTATTAGTTCACCTACTATTTTTCTTCTTGTAGCCCATATCTTTGGCTTAAACCATACCTTTTTTCTTAGAATTTAATTATACAGAAATATAGCATGTTCTTTTAATTCGTTCATATTTGGAAACATAACCCTTATTTTTTTAGTGTTTTTTTATAGCTAATCTATGAATTATCTGGCAATATATCCTTATTTTTTATTTATTAGTTCACTGGCTTACTATTTTTTTACAGCCTAATCTTGGCTTAATATTGAAAAATTGAGCATACCCCATTTGTTTAGATTTCGATTACAATAACGATAGACAGCAGGTATCTTATTTTAATTCAATTACATGGTCTGTTTTTCTTGTCCTTCTTTTAGTATTTGGTACTTTTTCTGGTGTTTCCTTAATTAATCCATGAATTACACAGTGGAAATTCTAACCTTCCAGATATTTTTTGCAGCCTTAGTTTTAGTTCTGTTGAAGTATGACAGGATGAAATGAAATATGCTATTAAACCGTCGTGATAGATTTACTTTATTTTAGTACAAGTAAGGGCATAACTGATAACCCCCTGTATTAGAATATCAAAAAACTAGTAGCCATCTCATAAGCGTATTCAAATCGGTTGATCGATATTGCCTAAAAATATGTAACGAAAAAGTCTGCCGTGATTATTACAACGGGGAAGGGGATTTGAATCCGGTCTGTCCTACTTGGAGACGAGCGTCCATGCCATTACAAGGAGCTTAGCTAATTTGATCGATGTTGAATTATTGAATTTTGTTGATGTAGAACCTGTTGAGGCCCCTGAAGAGAAGCCTGCTGAAGGATCCGTCAATAGAGGTAAAATATGCATCGTTTTTATCCATTCACATGTATACGGTCACTTTAGACATTTGAAGGATGACATACGATATCTATGTTTTTCATAGAAGCTGTGCTTGCAAGAGTGGAGACAGAAAAGAGGGTATCACTAATCAAAGCATGGGAAGAAAGTGAAAAATCCAAGGCAGAAAACAAGTAATGCAATTGATCATTGATTTTATACGCATAATGGTTCATTTTTTACATAATTATATATGACTATGTTTATCATGTAGGGCTCAGAAGAAGCTATCTTCAATTGTGTCATGGGAGAACAGCAAGAAAGCTTCTGTGGAGGCCGAGTTGAAAAGGTTGGAGGTACGAAATGAAAGATATTTACTGTCTAGAACTTTTCTGTTTTAAAGCTGCTCGTACCAGTGAAATCATAAAAATTGCATTCGACATATAAAAATTGAATCCTTACTAAGGTGAATTGGAAAAGGAATATCATTTATATGCGAAATGCTGTACATGTACTTGAATTGAAGTTTAAATTAATTGAAAAGAGAGTTTATACAATAACTCGAAGCGTTGTCTCAAAATTTTAAAGGTCTAAAATTTGATTGGAAGTAATTTTTGCTTCAACAAATGCTCTGCGCTAGCAATTTATTTTCCTGCGTAATGGTTTTATCAAATTAGGAAAAACTGGAAAAGAAGAAGGCCACCTATGTGGAGAAAACGAAGAACCAAATAGCTCTTATCCACAAAGAAGCTGAAGAAAAGAGAGCAATGATAGAAGCGAAAAGAGGTGAGGAAGTACTCAAGGCAGAGGAACAAGCTGCTAAGTATCGTGCCAAGGGAACTGCCCCAAAGAAGCTCCTCCTAGGCATTTTTTGAGACCAAGAAATTCAAATGCTTCCCATCTTATCGCTTGTTTCCCATTTCACACTGTAAATGTTCTTGGCGTGGTTTTCATTTAGCACATCCTTGTTTTATGCTGTGTCCATTAACACTTGTTGTTTAGTATTGTTGTTATTACAATGTTGTCCATAGCAATATTCTTGTGTGCATATATCCCTTTTTCACTGAACCAGTAAGAAAATTGTAACGTAGTGGAAAATTTGTTGGATGCTTTCTGCTGTGGATGTACTCTCTGTTGTAATGCCACTATTGTTTTGTTATTGGATGCTTAAATGCAAGGTTATTTCCTTGGTTGAAAATTACCTCACGAAACAAAGTTATAAAAGAAAGAAACTCAACTCGAAACAGATATGTGAATTGTGATGCACGAAAAAATAGATTTTACAGACAAATAATTGAAAAAGCACTTAAAAATATTAACCACGAGAGAGATAATACTCTAAAAGCTTCAAAAGCTATCTACGGACACGGGGAGTACTAGCGTCTGTCAATGAAGAGAGAAGACACAAAAAAGTTGTTATTCATCATAGATTCAGATGGGTCCCGACGCAAAGCAGACACAAGATCACTGGCTATTCGAAAGTGAAAAATTATTGCTCCCAGCCCATAGAGAACCCCATATCTGTGCCGAACGGAAAATCAAGAAGAAAGCGCAGGTCAGATTGTAAATAGTCCTCCAAATCACAAGCAAGGGACGAGGTTGATCTGGAAAACATATTCTCAATGACTTCCTCGCGATCCTGATCACCGCTCTGGAAGATGGATCCCGTATGGGTGGCTTGAACTAAAACATCAGACTTGGAGTCATGATTTTCAACATATTTTGTTTGAAAGACGGCGCCAAGGGATCCAGAGGAGTCTTCTATATTGCTGGAAACGGAGAGGGCAGATTTGGTGTATGTCTCTTCATTATCTTTCTTACGATCTTTTAAACCCTCACGAAAAGTAGAAGAACCGTCATTACCTTGCACAACAGGGCCTGAGCTAGAATCAATACGTTCACTTGATGAAGGGCTAGAGGTAAAAGCATTACGGGCAGTTTTGAGTTCTCCGCTGAAGTGTTCATCCATATCACCATTACTTAAATTTCCAATTGATTCATCAACGTCCGAGTCAAATAACCATTTGAGGAAGCCAGTCTTATCATCCACAAATGAGTCATATGGCGATGATTTCATGGAAACACCGGTTTCGACCTCAATGTCCTCACCATTCATCTGCACATGACTAGATGAGGTCTCAGATTGTGCGGTATCCTTTGAAGATGTGAGATTTCCTTGAAATTGAATGTTGTGGGAAACATAGGAGGCACGCTTCTTAAGGTGGGTATTCCAAAAGTTCTTGATCTCATTGTCGGTTCTTCCTGGAAGTTGAGATGCTATAGTAGACCACCTATGGATCATCAAAGTCACACGTTACTTGGAGTGTCAAACGATTGATAAAAAATACATATATATAATTTGGATACATGATCCACCAAGTAAATTGACAAAACTACTATAAAAATTTCCCATGTGTCAATTTTCACATGCTTTTTCTCACGAATAAGCTCTTGGTCAAAACTTTCTTCCCCGACTTGGTGCGACTTGTTATTCACAAGCTTTTTATCTAAGACTGTAAAAAATCGTTTGGAAAAAATTACAGATCAACGAACTGCGATTAATTAAAAGGCTTCATAAGACGAAAAGCACCATAATAAGCAAACAGATTACCTATTACCAAGCATTTGATGTAACCGAATAATGGTAGCTTCTTCTTCAGGACTGAAGGGACCACGCTTAATATCAGGTCGTAGATAGTTTATCCACCGAAGACGACAGCTCTTTCCACAGCGCTGGAGTCCTGTCAAAATATAGGAAGGAAAAATGAACAATAAAATAAAATAAAAACAGTCTAACCAGAGGTGATGCACCATGTATAGGTCTCTAAATAAATATAAAATAATCTTACAAAAAATGTTAACTATTTAGTTTCCAGTTATTCGAAGAAATGTGTTCTCTTTTACAAGTTTTATTAATTTTGAGAAAAAGTTCAACTTATACTTTATGCATAAGTATTCCATCAATAGCTTATTTTCATTGTAAGAGAAATGATTAATCTGACAATTCTACGTGTTCCATCTAAAACTTCCCTTCCCCAGTCAACATTATGGATTATAGAATAACTACTACACCAGAAAAATACCACACTTTCCCATCTAATTTCATGTATATATATCCTCAAGACCCAATTATTTGTAAGCCTTAATAAGAATTGCCCTTACATCAATGCATGCATATTATTATTTATATTTAAATATCATTTTAAAGTCTCAAATTAGAACCAAATAATCATACTATTAAACACAGATACTTCAATGAAAAAAAGAACAAATATAAGGAACTCTTCCATACTACCTTCTTTCAATTTAATATATGGATAAAATCTTACCAACAACACATTGCAACAAGAAAAAAATAAAGCAACAAATAAAAAAAAAAAAAAAGTATAACCAAAACAAATTAAACTTAAAAAGGAGTACACTGTAGAACATCAAGTTCATACCAGCACGTTTAGGAAGAGCACGCCAAGTACCATGGCCATTCTTCATTATGTAATTAACTAAAATACGATCTTCCTCGGGTGTCCACGCCCCTTTTCTTACTCTATCCTTATCACAGCAAGGTGATCTTCCCATCTTTACAAAATTTACAACTTTTAGAGCAATAGTTCGATAATTTTAGGATGTTTAATTATAATTTAAAACAGAAAGTGAAGTGAACTAGTTGGATATATATATATATATATATATAAAAGGAAGACGTAACTCGGTGGAGAAAATTTTATTGGCTTTGACTTTATCGAGGTGGGCACTCAGCCATGCAGGTGTGGCATGCATTGAAAGAAGGGCGAGTCTGGCTCCAGAGATTCATCATTTACTTTTGTTTGTACGTGAAAAATAAAGATAATAAAATGGAGACGGTTATCCTAATAACTAAAGACCTCGTAAAACCAAATCTAAAGCGCTTAACTGGATTCTAAAGGATCTTAAGATTAAATCATATAGAGAGTTCTGCGCATGAGACAATCAATGCATAAGGTTTGGCCGAATGGGAACCAGAAATACGTTGAATGCTGATTACAAGTGTTTGTGTCATACATACGGTGCATGTAGTGTCTTATTTTTCCAATGTTTTGGATTGTAGCGAATCTCTTTACTTTTTTATGTATTTTCTAAGTAAATATAGTGAAGTCATTGCTGCAAATTTAGAGACATCATCAAAAGGCTATGGTCCTTTTTTTTCCCTGGAAAAAGCTAAGATTATAAGTATGAAGTGTTAATATTTATTTTATTTATTGAGATATTATTACATGTAATTAAACTAAAACATATCCTTTACATTGTTTGCAGGGCATGCAAGATATTTTTGGGTTTGAGATTCTACATTTTGGATATGAATTCTCTTAACATTTAACTCCGTGTACAGACAGGGGGCATTGCCATTGGATCTTGACTTTTGAGTTTTGACCGGTTTGTGTGTGGACGTCATCCTCTTGGAAATGTACAATTCGTTATATAGTATTAATTACCAGTGTTAAATAATGGGCAGAAACTATCTGTTATTGACAAAGGCAATTCACTGGAAACTAGAACATTTATTCCTCCTTAAATAAGTATCGTGATGCCTTTGGTATAAAGAATAGTTAGT
Organism: Laguncularia racemosa; assembly: GCA_037954665.1. Taxonomy (NCBI): domain Eukaryota; kingdom Viridiplantae; phylum Streptophyta; class Magnoliopsida; order Myrtales; family Combretaceae; genus Laguncularia; species Laguncularia racemosa. The sequence continues at coordinate 980,896 of JBBMOL010000129.1, forward strand.
GGTACGAATGTTAATCTTTAGATCGAAAGGATTAAGTTTTAATTCTTGGATTATTATAATTGTTAAAAAAAATAAAGGAGATTGTTTTTAAATAATAATTCAATTTCGAAAATAAAATGGCAATTTTAATCCTTCTGAAATTATATATCTAACCATATTATAGTAGAAAACTATAAAATAGTTTGGTGTCTTATATATCTACATAATAACATACTAATTATAATTAAAAAAAACTGAAAAAATGAATAAATAAATAAAAATAATTTACAAATCGGATACTGTTGTTGAATAATAGAAAAGAAGTTACACTTGAAATGCTGTTGTATAAGTAGAAGGAAGTCATTTTACTTTTACGTGTATAGTATTATTTCTTAGGCATACATGATGTGGATATATATTAATAGTTTTATCATAATCGAGAGGTAAATTACAGTAGCAATCCCTTGGAAATTATCAAAGTTATTGAAAGACCCTAAATTTTGGAATATCGCACTTGTAACCCTTCAAAAATGTTGGACAACATAAAAATTTTTCTCCAACGCAATACTAAATCAATTTTTTATATTAGTACCTTACTATGTTGGACTAAACTAAATTTACATGTTTTGCTTTTGAGTAAGTGATAATAGTGAAAGATTGGAGACGTAGTTTCATAATTAGGTGCTTTTAAAGGTACTTAAGTAGAACCATATGACATTTATTTCTTCTTTTTTTTTTTTACAAATAAAGGTGGGTGTGGTTTGATTTGGTTTGGTTTTTCATTCAAAGCAAACCAAACTACAAAAAATGATTTGTTTTTTTTTTTATCACTTTAAACCGAACTATACGGCTCCATTTTAGATTTTTTTCAAATCATAAAATTTCAATTTAATTCAATTTGGTTTACAAATTAAAACATATTTTGTTTTTCTACAAATATATATTGGCTTAATATATAATCTTATATAAATAGTACTAAACTCATTTACTAACATGTATTATATCATAAAAGAAATTAATAAAGTCAATATTGAAGCAATTAAAAAATTTTAAATGTGTAATTCAACTAATTTATTCCTTAATAATACAAATTTTGAGTTAATTTATATATATATATTTGCTAAATTATAATTAAAAAAATTAAATATATATACTTTTCAATAAATATAAAATAAAAATTCTTTTAAGAGTTAAGTTACAATAAAAGAATTTGTTTAGTTACAAACAAAATATCATTATGTTTTTTCAAAATGGTTTGATTTAGCTTTACGATTTGGTTCAGATCATCCTTTCACCCCAATTATAAATTTTTGGTCTGTTTCAAATTGGAAAATTTTGAAAACAATTAAAAAACAAAACAAGAAGAAGAAGAAAAACTCATATTTTCAATTTGATTTGGTTTAGTTTGATTGATTTTTTTAGTCCATCCCTATTTACAAATGCTTTGTCATTAACTACATGAAATGTATTTATTTTAGAAATCTTTCTATAAAATCTGGCCATACATCATTAAATAGAAGAATCACACAAACTTTCGTTGGTTAAATATAGTTAACGAAACCACTGTACTTCAATTTTAATATAGGAAGGTAATATCCCTATATCCACTAACATGATCAACGCTTTCTTATCAGAATGGAAGGTGTTTGATTCATCATTGGCACATATAATATGTAGATATATAGTGGTGAAAATCAAATATGCAAAAAGGTTAAGAAAAATTAATAATCTCCCTATTCGATTCGAGCACCACTCACACTTCAAACTTCCTCTGTTGCTAATTCCAACACTGCTTAAATACAATGAAATTTTTGGAATCACAATGGCAAACATTAAAATATTATAATATGCAATTTCAGACATTTAAATTTTAATGTATGATTGAGCGTGAGGCCCTAAAATCATTTTATTTTTCGTTTATAGAATTATGATGGGATGTACCAAACTCAATGGGATTGTGTGTATTATGGGTTTATGTGGCTTCATAGAATATGTTCAAATTTTTGCTTATAAAACGGTATATTGCGGTAAGTGCCATTTATAATCAATATTTTGAACATAATTATAAGTCATCTACTTCATTACAATCTTAACAAAGCAACATTTTAAAAAAATTGAAAAAAAAAAAAGTAAATAGGGGATCCAAATATGAAATTATTATATGTGATACAACATGAGGTTAAAAACAAACCTTGCAACTATTAATTTATCCCTAAACATCCATGAAAAAAATTCAATAAGAATGTCTTTTGGTCAGAATCTAAGGATTCATTACAAAACAAAATGTAATCATCCTTTGGTGTTCCACATTCTACTGGTATCCGCTCTGTCCACGAAATATGGAACTGATTTTTTTTCTTTTTCTTTGATCCAAATTATATAAGAGATTTGACTCATAAAGATCAAGTGATTTCAAGAGCTGGCTTCATAGATTCCATGCATGCTTCTTTCGTGGAAATGAAGTTGTTAATGTCTGTGCCATTGGGAATTGCTTCAATTTGGTCAACAGGCTACTCTAATAAATGACTTTTACGAATGAATATAATTAATATCCCCATTTATCAGAATTTTATTAGCATTTACACATTATTATATATACATCACATATAATAGATGAATCTTTTCTTATTAAAGAAGACGTGTATATTCTAACTGTTTCGTTGCACTCCAATTTTCAAATTCAATCGGTATGTTTAAAATGACTCTTGAAATCACTCACTAGTTATTGAAAATAAGCCTTGGTCTTCTTATTGCTCTTAAATTCAATAAAGATCCAGATTACCCCCAACCCCAAACAATAAACTTGAGTGTTTAATCTAAATAATAATCCAAGATCCTTATAATAGAGTAATAATCGTGATCATTAAAATTACAAGGTAACTAGTATTAATTTATGGGTTTATTATGTTGTGAAGTATTTTCTAGTTTAAACAGATATAAAATCATCTAAGCGTAGGCTTCTACGATTCTATATGCTTACAATCACAATTCTAAATAAATTTACAAGTTTGACGGCATTTAATATAATCAACAAAAGTTTACATATTTCTATTTTATATGTCAACAATTAAATGCAATAGAAAATCGCATCTAACAATTATAACAGAAATATGCAAAACCATAGAACAACAATAGACATATTTTTCTCATTTTTGTTATATCAATTTTAATTAATTTTTTTTTTAAATACCGCTACATATAACCGATGGTTAAGATTTAAATAAAGAAAATGATGCGTTACATTGAAGTTCAAAACTCTAGACAATCTAAGTCCTTGATTGAGAAATTAATCTAAATTAAGATAATAAAAATAAAGATGATACGTTTCTTGGTTAGCCAAAAATCATGAAGTACTTCTTAACTAAATTCAAGGATAGATATGTCCAATATTTAATGAAAAATTATAACAAATTTAAATTTTTTATCATTTTCAATACCTTTTTCTTCCATTTCCAAAATGAATTAGACAATACAATACATATCACTTCATTTGTTATTTTACTTTCGCAATTAGTTTTGGGTTGATCAAATATTTTTCAAATCGAATTCATGGTGCACCGGGAAAAGGGGGTATTACTAGGATACATGGGAGAACTTCGATAGGACGTATTACAAGATATAAAAGGATGTCAAACACCCAAAAATGAGAGATCAGCGCCTAGGATTTGATTGCGAGCATTCATCATGTCGTAACATAGTTGCAAAGTATAAGATGTGAAGGATTCTGCTAATTAGTGCTTTAAGGATATTCGATTAAAAAAAAAACAATATATGATAAATTTATGTGTCCTTAAATACAAATGCACTATTATTAATTACATGGAATCGGAATATTTTATGGAACAAATATATAAAATTCGCCATATATCATCAAATGGGGGGACAACAACTCAAGCTTTTGTACGGATACGTATAATTAGCCAAATAATTACATGTTCCAATCAAAAACGGGAGGCGTATACCGATATGGTCTAATAATTTGATCACTCTCTCGTTAAAATGAAGCAGACTTTTGAGTTTTGACTGGCTTGTGTGTGGACGTCATCCTCTTGGAAATGTACAATTCATTATATAGTATTAATTACCAGTGTTAGATATTAAATTAATGGGCAGAAACTATGTGTTATTGACAAAGACAATTCACTTGAAACTAGAAAATTTATTTCCTCATTAAATAAGTGCAGCGATACCTTTGGTACAAAGCATAGTCAGTCATATGAATATTAATTTTTAAATTAGATAAATCAAATTTGAATTCGTCAATTATTGTAATCATTAAAAAAATAAAGGGAATTGTTTTGAAATAATAATTCAATTTCGAAAATAAAATGACAATTCCAATCCTTCTGAAATTATATATCTAACCAAATCATAGTAGAAAACTATAAAGTAGCTTTGTGTCTTATGCATCTACATAATAACATACTAATTATAATAAAAAAATGAAAAATAAATATATAATTTACAATTTGGATACTGTTGTTGAATAATAGAAAGGAACTTACACTTGAAATGCTGTTGTATAAGTAGAAGGAAGTTATTGTACTCTTACGTGTATTGTATTATTCTTTAGGCACATATTAATAGTTTTATCATAATCGTACAGAGGTAAATTACAGTAGCAATCCCTTGGAAATTATCAAAGTTATCGAAAGACCCTAAATTTTGGAATATTGCACTTATAACCCTTCAAAATTGCTGACAACAGAAAAAAATTTTCGTTACTAAGTCAATTTTTTATATCAGTGCCTTGCTATGTTGAACTAAACTAAATTTACATGGTTTGGTTTTGAGTAAGAGTGGATAAACAAGTGCATGTGGTACAGTAAAAAATAGAAGATGTAGTTGCAATTTAGGCTATAGCAAATTCCATAAACCGTACATCATTCAGGTCTTAATTGTTATAAATCATATACAAGTGGTATGGTGAAAGTTTCAAGGGTATAAGTAGGACCATATGACATTTATTTCCTCTCTTTTTTTATATAAATAAAAGTGGGTGTGGTTTGATTTGGTTTGGTTTTTCATCCGAATTTAATCAAATTATTTTGGTTTTTTATTACTTTAAACTAAATTATATAATTCTATTTTAAAACTTTTTCAAAACCATAAAATTTCAATTTTGTTTGGTTTAGTTTATAAATTGAAACATATTTTGTTTTTTCAAAAATATATTTGTTTAATATATAATCTTATCTAAATAGTACTAAATTCATTTAATAACATATATTGATATCATAAAAAATAAATTAATAAAGTCAATATTGAAACAATAAAAATTTTTCAAATATGTAATTCAACTTTTAAAGGTTATATTACAATAAAAAAAAATTAATTACAAGTAGAATATTATTATATTTTTTTCAAAATGGTTTGATTTAGTTTTACAATTTGATTTGAATCATCCTACAAAACAATTATAAATTTTCAATTTGATCCAAATTAGAAACTTTTCAAAGCAAATTGCAAAAAAAAAAAAACTTCAGTTTGGTTAGTTTTTTTTTTTTTTGTCCACCACTATTTATAAATGCCTTGTCGTTAATTACATGAAATGTATTTATTTTATAAATCTTTCTATAAAAATTGGCCATACATCATTAAATAGAAGAATCACACAAACTTTCGTTGGTTAAATTTAGTTAATGAAAACACTGTACTTCAATTTTAATACAGGAAGGTATTATCCCTATATCCATTAACATGATCAATGCTTTCTTATCAGAATGGAAGTTGTTTGATTCATCATTGGCACATATAATATGTAGATATATAATGGTGAAAATCAAACATGAAAAAAGGTTTAGAAAAATAAATAACACCATTCACTGTTCAAAAACATGAGGTTAAAAACAAACCTTGCAACTATGAATTTGAAATTGCAAAGTACTGGACTGGACAGAGTGAAATTGATAATTTTGCCTTTTTATTTATATCATAGTTATTTTTATATATTTCATATTATTATAAGAAAAAAATGATTTGAAGGTTTAATATATAATATTAAATATATAGGGAATATGTTATATTTAATGAAATAATACATTATTTATGATTTTGAATATGTCACTAAAAACATGAAACACTTTTACACTAAACCATCCACATATCCATCAACCATTTTAAACAAGTCATTGAAGGACCTGAAAATTACAAAATCCATCCACAAATTAGATCAATTAGATTAGAACATCAATCACTTTTATATTTCATAAGGAAAAAGCATAAATGACATAGATAAGATAATAATCATACATTTCAATAGTCAAAATAGTTTCTATAATTATGACCTGCCAACTCTGTTGCAGAAGATACATGAGGTTACAACTTCTACAAAATCCAAAAACCGGTTTAACCATACAAAGTACTAAACCAGGGTAAAGAGGTTCGATAATACAAAACCAATTAAAGAAGTCTCAATTACATAAATACTACAAACATGTTTTACATCAACCAATAATTTGCCTAACAAATGCTAGGCGTTGTTCTCCTTGGAGCCTCCAAAAAAACTTCTTATACTGTGGATTTGTCGTCATTTGCATAAGAACATCCAACTCTTCATTTTCCGACAATCCTAACGTTTTCAACTCTGCAACAATATCGTCCCTAGGAGGATTAGCAATTTTTCCTACAAGTAAAGCAAAATCACTCCTAACATCACTAATGCTCTTTTGAAATGTAGATATAAATTCTGCAGCATATTCTGCCATCGAACGCTTGCGAGTCAGTCGCACAGATAGAACACGTGAGGCATAGCTGGAGGCTTCAGTAGACTGTGGCACTTGTCCTAACTCCATTTCTTCATCAAAAGTATCCTTACCCTCATTTTGCAAGTCCTGTATCACATCTGCTAGTGTTTCAGCCCTTTTGCCAGTTGCTCTATCCTTTCCAAATATCCCTTGAAGTTTTTCAAACTCTTTAAATTCCTTGTTGGCATGATTAGCAACCTTCGGATGTTTCTACAAAATAATAGAAATAGTTATTATAACAACAAAGAATTAACGTTTAAAAGAAGAGCTTATTTCAAAATAAACATAATGTTGATTTTACCTCTATGTATTTAACAAGAACTGCATCATTATCAACAATAACACATTTTTTTGCATCATCCCACCCAAAACCACTAATATTTATCATTTCAACAACCTCTGGTAGTTTCATTGACCAACTCTTCATTTTGTTAACAATTTACCTGACATTGAGATTGATTTCTGGAATGTGGCTTTTCATCCTTTTTAAAGCTTCTTCATGCGCCCCATTCTTAAAACTGCCATTTTCTCCTTTGTATCCTTCAACGACTAACTCCTCCAGCACCATCAATAACGTATCTTCCTCAACTTGGCTCCAAGAACATCTATTTTTTTTATCTCTACTATCCATGACTATAAACGAATCCATAGTGTAAGGCAAAAACTAAACAAATAAAATGTAATCCATGCATACAAACAGTGGATAGAATATTTCAATTTACATTACAACATAAAATTGAAAATTCGACAACCAAATGATTTCAATAATATAAAATTAACGAAAAATCAGTACTGACACTGATCCAAGATATATAATCAAAGAAAGTACAACAATTAGTGACATTCTAGTTCCTATGGCGGGCCCTCCATTCATCGTACATCTCTTGTGCTAAGGTATTCCTCATCTCAGTCCATGCCTCAGTAGGTTCTACTGTTTCAATTGCATCAATTCCATTTTCTCCAATTGGAACTTCATCTCCTTCAATTACTGCGTGCTCGAATGGGTCTAGTGGCATGTACATTTAAATGAAGTTGTGTAATAGACAACAAGCTAGAATCATTCGACATTGTATTTTGATGGGATAAAATGATGGATTCCTTATAATACCCCATCGTTTCTTCAAAATTCCAAAACATCTCTCAACAACATTTCTTGCCCTTGCATGTCCATAGTTAAATAATTCCTCACGATTTTGAGGCCTACGTTGACTTGTAGCCCACTCTTGAATGTGATAACGCCTCCCTCTAAAAGGGGAAAGGAATCCTGGTGCATTGGAATATCCACCATCCACTAGATAAAATGAACCTACAACGAAATGTAACCACATAAATTTACATGAAAAATTTCAACTGGATAGATAAAATGAAAACAATTTTCTTTTTTAAAATGCTTACCAGGTGCAACTCTCAATCCATTAGATCGAATGACTGCATCACGTAATACTCTAGAATCTAATGCAGACCCTTCCCAACCAGCTAATATGTAGATAAATTTCATATCACAATCACATACACCCATGACATTCGTTGCAAGATGCCATTTCCTTGTTCGATACCTAGGTCTATCTGCAACTGGTGTCATAACTGCAATGTATGTACCATCTAATGCTCCAAGGCAACCCTAATATGTTCCCAAAGAAACAGAAATAAATTTGCATTGTAATATAAGTAATCATGACCATCGTTGATTAATTGAAGGTACCGAAAAGATTTTTTGCATTACCTTAAACCATTTCCACTGTTCGTCAATGCAATCTTCTAGTACTGGGTTGGGTTTTGCAAGTAAGATATCTTGTAACCTTAACACAACAGCTAACACTTGACGGCAATTTCTACTAACAGTCTCACCCGATCTACAAAATCTGACTTGAATACTCCTATTTTTTGTATGATGTGCAAGGATGTTTAGAAAAATCGCAACTTGTTCTTCAACCGTTGCTCTTCCATTACAATGCATTCCCCCTCGTACCCTAATGAGTTCACAAAGATGTGCAAAACTATTCCTACACATCCTTAACTCCCATAAACAATTTGTATCACTCCCATTAATGAGTGAATCAATCACCTCTCGACGTGTTTCATATTTAGCTATTGCTCGCTCATTCAATACACCCCTCTCTACTCTCCTATTCAAAACAAAGTTTATATAATAGAAACTAGCCGCCGCCATTGTAAGCATATTGATATAGACTCTCCATCCAAGAAGACAAATCAGAAATCCATGCTGATCCATGATCTATATGAAATATCAAAGGAAAGACCCATAAGTGTAACGTTGAGGATCCAAAGATCATTTTCATAATACAAAACATAATGGACAACATCATATGCTACATAATATAAATAAAGTCAGGATGGCTGAGTGGTCCATTGAGTGTATATATGTTAATTGGGATAAGTTAATGCTCTTGAAGTAGGCTTTGTATCTTCTCAGCGCATGTGACTTCGGACTTCAGAGGAACAAACTGAAATAGAAGCATGAAAGCGAGCCTATACCTATTAGAGACTAACATTAGGGTTAACCATCTATGACAATGAAAAGGAATTCCTGCTGGCCTGGGTGACTCAATAGAAGAAACTTGGCAGAATATCTTCCCCGGTCTACTACTAGTACTTGACCTTACAATTCCAAGGTAAGAATCAAAGCAAATGCAAGGAAAGACAATTGTAGTGTAATTTCTTCGTGATAACAACGAATTATGCATATAGTGCAAAAAGATCCACAAGATACATTTGTGCTTTAGGTGGAAAGATTTGCAAATTTACGTCTAGAACTACCTATGTACCTCTTCTTGATAGAAAAAAATGAGATGCAAACTTTCAAGAAATATTCAATCCAAGGAGAGAATAGAAAGAAGGGTAAATAATAGATCCATCCTTAGTGGTTCCTTAAGATGCGACATTTCAACTTCGGAAAGACCATGGACTCTTGGAAGTTTTGGAGAGTAAAGAAGGTTTTTTCTACTTTAGGTTTGCTAAAGGAAGGGATTTGACTCTCATTTTAGAGAGGACTTGGTACTTTACCGCTCCAAAACAACCACCACCCATCTACACTCTACACATTGAAACCACCATACCAAGCCTCCAGCATACATTACAACGCCCACCAAAAACAAAACAAAAAAAAAAAAAACAGAAGACTGCTACTCCTCCAACCTCCAACATCTCTCCTCTACCTCCCACCCCATCCCGAACAAGCCGAGGCGCTCAAAAATGCAAAGGGAGTAAATTTGAGTATTCATATATGCGGTTAGCTTGTATACATGTTATATGACAATGAAACCTTAAAAGCTAATGGTAAAAAAAAGGTAGATACTGTGTTAAATTGATGGAAGAAAATTTATCCTGTGATAAGATGAAATACGGCATAATATGAAAAGGGGATTTAGCCTGCAAAAGCCAAAAGAAAATTAAGGTTTAGTCTGCAAAAGCCAAAAGAAATATACCCAGGACCAGAAGATTGAGTTTTGAAAGAGAAACCAATATTGTTGGAATCAAGAAAATCCAAACAAAGAGCACAGATCTTAGACAACTAACAACAGAGCAACTATCCACTGCACTTGAAAGAAGAGAATCATCAGTAGATCTTGCACTTCAAAGCAGCCTCCACAGCCTTGTAAAATTGAAGGCTTGGGTGTATAGTGGACACTTGTAGGGCTGGGCATGGAACTTAGATCCAGTATTACCAGGTAGTTTCCAAAATAAGTACTAAACCTTATAGAATAGGCACCTTTTCCAAATTTTATGAACATATTCTCCATAGAATAGAATATGGGGAATAACTTTATACCCACATTATAATCACCCTCAAACCTATACTTTGTATGTCATAGAATCCAAGGTATCTGATAATTTATCATGTGATTTAGTGTCAGCTGTCATCAAGCAATTTAATGACAATCATCTCACTACATTAATTACTGTTCATGCCATTACAGTATATCTAGTGTCATCTCATCTATCCTACAGTCAATCATCATCAGATACATCAGTTAAATAGAATTAGCACATCTTCACCAATTACTCACATTCCATGCCAAGCCCTCCCCTAGATCCTGAGATGCTTCCTCCATAACTTTGCATCGTCCTTACCTTTGCATCTGCCAAATCAAGAGAAATCCCAAATAAACCTAATTCCAATTCTATGCATTTTTTATATGCTTAACTTATTATTGCTTCTGCTACATTAGAATATCTCCATGAATATCTTTGTTATTCGATATTTTGCATATTCTTCTTTATGTTACTCTTGCACTTCTCATTAGTCAACCACTCAATGCTAAAGCTTCCATAGCAAATGTGCTAAATTTAAGCACAGCCAAAGATGTCAACTTGGTTACTAAAGTTATCGGATGTCATTAGGCTCCCCATCATAAAATTATTTCATGGATGACTTCAATTTGCAGAATAATCAAGTATAGTTCTATATGAAAATGGAAGATAAATGCTACAACACTAGAAAGACAAACATAAAAAATTAGATGTTTCGGCTTGTCACTAATCAACAATCCATGACACCTTATCCTCAAGGCACATCTACACCCTAGCAACCACGAGCTAATCATGTAGTTCTCGATAACAACACCACCCCTTCTTAGCTGCTGGATAGTGGAGCATCTCACCACGTTATGCTTGACTTGAGCAATTTCTCGCTTTATAGTCCATATCAAGGATCTAGTGATGTCATGTTTGGTGATGGATCGACCCTTCCCATCATTTGATTATAGATTTATAATAGCTACGAGGAACATTAACCTAAACCCTAAATCAAAATCCATTAACCTAAACCCTATCCCTTAAGCAACTTGAATAACCAGCTAAACCCCCCCTAAGCAAGAAGCATGCGAGGAACATACGACAAGCGACAGAGAAGGACCAGCGACAACCACACGGAAAAATCCAACAAGCATGCGACGAACATTGTAAAGGAAGCAAGGATTTGAGAAGAGATGGAAGCATACAAACCTGATGGTTGAAGGACCGGCGCTGATGAGCTGTCGTTGTTCCTCCTCCGAAGCAGTTGTGCAATGAGAGAAAAAATTGCAGAACAAAGAAGGAAGGGAAAGTGACGGAACAAAGAATTGCATGACAAAAAATTACAAAACAAAGAGGGAAGGGAAAGTAACACGAGATCATTGAGGGGCAAATTGGGAATTTCGCAAAAATTGGGTTGTCGTCCAGTGCCGAATTTTTTGTACTGAATTATACACGGTACTAATATATCTGATTTAGTCCAGTACTTGCTTTAAGGATGGCAACCAAACGAATGACAAAAAATTTTGTCCAGTCCAGTACCGGATTCTAATGCCAACCAAACGCTACCTAAGATAATTAAAATAAAGATGATCCATTTCTTGGTAAACCAAAAATCATGGAGCACTTCTTAACTAAATTCAATGATAGCCATGCCCAATATTTAATGTGAAATTGTAATAAATTTAAATTTTTTATTATTTTCAACACCTTTTTTTCCATTTCCAAAACAAATTAGACAATACAATATATGTCACGTTATTTGTAATTTTATTTTCGCAATTAATTTTCGACGAATCAAAGATTTTCCGAATCGAACTTATGGTGCACCGGGCAAAGAGCATATCTGTGGGTGGGTATTACTAGAATATATGGGAGAACTTCAATGGAACGTATTACTAGATATAAAAGGATGTCAAACACCCAAAAAATGAGAGATCAACGCCAAGGATTTGATTGCGAGCATTCATCAAGTCGTAATATAGTTACAAAGTATAAGATGCAAAGGATTCTGCTAATTAGTGCTTTAAGGATATTCGATAAAAACTATATATGATAAATTTATGTATCCTTAAATACAAATACACTATTATTATTTACAAAGAGTCGGAACATTTTTTGTAACAAACATATAAAATTTGCCATATATCATCAAATGGGCATATAATTAACCAAATCATTACATATTCCAATCAATTATGGGAAGCATATACCAATATGGTCTAATGATTTGATCACCCTCACATTAAAATGAAACAGACTTGATTCATCTTGCCCTAGAATATACATACATACATATATATATATACACGCAACGTTGTCAAGAGCCTGTTAGAAGTCCGACATTGAGAATTTGCATTGCTCCTGAAATCATTTTATTATTCTTTTAACAGAATTATGAGGAATGTACCAAACTCAGTGGTATTATGAGGCTGACGTATAATAATCAAACGTGCACTTAGGTACCGTTTGGTTACTGGTACTGGACAGAACAAGAGTACTGGACAGTACTAAAAAAGAAGGACTGGACAAAAAATATTTTTGTACCACGTTTGGTTTGTTCAGTACTGAACAAGGATTTTTGTGCTGTCTAGTGTTTGGATTGCAAAGTACTGGACTGGACATAGTAAATTTGACAGTTTTGCCCTTTTTAATTACTAGAGAAGGCTTTTGTGTTGTGTAGTGTTTGAAATTACAAAGTATTGAACTGGATAGAGTAAAATTGACAATTTTTCCCTTTTATTTATATCATAGTTATTTTTATATATTTGATATTATTATAAAAAAAATGACTTGAAAGTTTAATATATTATATTAAATATTATAGGAAAAAGAATTTCGTTTTATTTTTGTAGTCGCCACCTAACTATTGTTGGGAAAGATTGAATTAAAACTAATGGAGCGGATTAGTCCTAATTTGGACCATTAGTAGTCGTGATTTCCTCTTCTCTTTTTTTGTGAAAAGAGGAAAAGGGAAAACCGGAGTTTCTAAGTTTAGAGGCTAACCTATTAAAACCCTAAGGTTACCACCCAATCTCCTAAAATTTACTTTATCTCAAAATATCTTTTATTTTATTTTTGTCGTCTTTTATTGTGTTTTTAAGTGAATTATGCTAGGAAAATATTTTTTATTCCTTTTTATGGTTGCCCCAAATGGGTGCTTACGTACCTACTATTCAGGATCAAATAAATTGTAGTTCGCTTTTCTTGAAAAACTTTAGTGTGTTTGTGAATTTTAATTATGAAATTTCTTTTAATTTATGTTTTTACCATTTTAGGATTTTTCTAAAAAAATCTAAACCTAGGCTTGATAATTTGATTTTTTTTTTAAATGATAATTTTAAGGAAAAACACCAATTTTGGATTTATTTAAGAAAATGATTTTTTTAAGTGATAAAAATTCATTTTTTTTTTTTCAACTCATTTATACTATTATAATTTTTTATTGATTTTTTACTTAATTTATTATGATTTTTATAATTTTTATTAACTTTTATTAATTTTCATAATTTTTATTAAATTTTTATTGAAAAATTTTCTCCTAGATTTTTATCTATCCTATTTCAAAATCTAAATCTTTATTTTTATTTTTCTAATATTTTTATTATTTTTTTATGAATTTTTACATTTTTATCATTTATTATTATACTTACTATTTTTATTTTCTTTCAAGGTAAGTATGAAGGGCAAATCCGGAATTTCAAAAAAATTACATTTAGTCCAGTACCTAATTTTTAGTACCGAATTACATGTGGTACTAAAATTTCTGATTTTGTCCAGTACGTAATTGGTGTTTAGTCCAGTACTTCCTTCATGTGTGACAACCAAACGAGGGACAAAAAATTTTGTCCAGTCCAGTCCAGTGCCGAATTTCAATGCCAACCAAACGCTATTTAGTGTCCCTTATAGAAATACTTAAACTCACCAAGACGATATGTAAGCGGGATTTGATTGCTATATTCACCAACTCTTACGCGAACTTGACTAGATTCGTAAATGTCCAGTACAGAATTAAATAGTGCATTGCCGGTAGGAAGCAGTGCTGTGCTTTCCTTTCGCATGTACTATGATGTAGCACGATAGAAGACCGAAGTCCGTACTCATTCGGCTTTACGGCAACCTTTAATTAATAGAATTAGATAATATAAAAAAAATTAGGATAATTCTTTTATACCACATTTGATTTGTGTTATATAGAGTTTAAATTTTTATAATGATATCGGACTATTTTTCGTATTAATATGAGAATTTAAAAAAAGAATTCTAATATTGACACAATAACAAAAAAAAATGATAAAATAGGGTTATATTTCAAATTTAAATATATTTATTTTATCTAATAAAATATAATTTTATACTATCGAATATACAGTACAAATTCTTTAAGTTTTGTTTAATATCTTAAAATCTCTTTTGTTTAATGACTTAATTTATTACACAAACCAAATAAAGAATAAAAAAATTTTGTTTAATCGAATACCATAAAATGATAAAATGATGGCAATAAAATGCTACCATATTGAGTCTCAAGGGGTAGGATCTTGGATCACTCTTCTTTAAAAAATTTAGTGAACAAGTCTTTGCTCCATTGGTGAACCTAAATGGTTAGGTATGGGCTCTTCCCTCTCTGATAAGACAAATGTTATACCTGAAATGAAATAACAATTCCAGTATTGTTTTGTTTAATAATATAGATATTTTTTTGAATAAAATTAATATTATGTGAGAAATGACTATTTTTCTAATAAAAAAAAAAGAATCAAAATTCTTTATTTATTTTATATTATATAAAATAGATATTCCTTAAGTATAACTTTTTGTAAACCAAATAAAAGGATCACTATTTGTAATAATAAAAAAAAAAAAACAACAATTCTATTCCAATTAGCCAAACACAATAAAAAGCAAAATTAAAAGGCCCTTGGACTTGGGGAAATTTTAACTGCTTCGGGAAGCATTTGGCCAAATAAAAACCCCTGGAGTTGGTGGCCTTCACACCAAAATTTTCACGGGGTGTTGGGATATGGTGGGGGAGATTATGTTTACGAAAATTGAAGGCATTTTCAAAAAGTCCTCTTACCCTCAACAAAACCCTTCTCACCTTAAACCCAAAATTCCTAGTTGCAGATACTTCAAAAAACTTCGGACCTATTAGCTCGTCTACCCCAGTCTATAAAATAACCATGAAGATTTTGGTGAATAGATTTCAACCCTTCCTGAATGAAATCATTAGCCCTACATAATCCTGCTTCATTCCTGACAATGCACAGCAAATAATGCTATCATCCTGCTGGAAATCATGCAATCCCTGTAGGGCAAAGGAGCTACATGGTGGTGAAATTGGATTTAGAGGAGGCCTACGATTGCATCCAATGAAACTTTAACAAATGTGGATTGACCTTATTGACCCGTGTCTATCGATGGATAGCCTTGTTGTGCTACTAAATGGATCCTCACCTGAATTTTCTTCAAGCCGAGGCATCCATTAGGGAGAACTATTAAGCTTCATATCGATCTTGATATTTCAAAGCCTATAAAATGCAGGGGTGGTGACTTTTCTAGAAACCCGAATGGTTCTGTCGCACCCTAGAAAAGATTTGTCCGTCCTATAGAACATTGGACATTACGAAGGGAGAGATTTGCAAGAACCGACCTGGATGGTTCCATGACACTCTAGATCCCTCTGCCAACCAAATTGGTTCAAATTAAATGGTGATGGTATTGTTAATCCAACCCTTTGCAAATCGGGCGGTGGTAGAATCATGAGGATACGTAGCAGTGCCCTAGTGGGGGGCTTTTCTAAAAAAGTTACCTACACCTTCCTCTTGGAACGAAGCTTGGAGTATTCTATGGGGACTTAACCTTGATCATGAATTGAAGTTAAAAAATATAGTTCTTGGAACTAATCCTACAAAAGCTTTACAATGGATTCAGTATGAAAACGTTGATCATATGAATCATTTTCCGATCATAAAGTTCTACAGGGAAAAAGTCTTGAGTTTTGATCCTTGTCGAGCTCCAAGCAACTGTGAGGGAATGGAATCAAGCAGTGGATTGTCTTGCCTATACTGCGATCTGATCTGGAGAATGTTGTTTTCTATGATAGATGTCCCCTGCTGTTTGGTTACTGGACTACTTTCGACGAAATGTTGTTTGGTATGGCTTGCCCATTGAACTAGACTGGGTGGGCTGTTTCTCCATTGTTGTGGTCCATGTGTCTTTGCCCAGCTGGGATGTTTTTCCTGTTTACGGTTGCTTATGCATGACTATATGCAACTAAAGCAAAGAAAATTACCTAAATCTAACGCTAGGAGTCTAAATGTAACTTTTTAAAAGTTTAGAGATCTAAAGGCACAATTTCAACATATAATAACTAAGTGCTCATGAAGCTAAAGAAAAGATAAAATGATGTATTTGCAATTAATCCTTAATTTTTAACAATATCTTGATACACATAACTAAAAATTAAATGCTCTTATTTCTTTTCTTTTTTTTTCCTTCTAATAAGCATGGGTCACATTAAATTACATACAACATTATAATCTAGAGTCTGAGATTAGAAAAAGAAAAAAAGAAAAAAGAAATAAACACAAGGAGCAATACAATGGAAGAACAGCCTCTAATCACACTTCTTTGACCTGTTATTAGTAATCACTAGTCGTATATCCTTGATGCGAACTGCCTGAAGTCATATCACATCGAGATTTTGCTTTCCCACATGAATTTTTCTCAGTTTCTCATATGTACATTACATCACTGGTCATGTTAAGCTCACTACATATATCATCTCCAGGAACAAAATCTAAGAACTCACTTCGTGAAACCTGATCCTCAAAGTTGTTGAATTGTGAGCTATATGTTCCACTGGCAGAGCCATCGCTTAGATCAGGGCAATATCCGCCATCAAATGTTTCGGCATCAAATAATATGTCATGAATAAATGAATCCTGGATGTTTGAATTAAAATCAGCAAATGCATCCTTAGAATCTATGTTTTCGCCAAGATTTGACACACTTGTGCTAGGAGTAGCTTGATCTAGTGATAACCACTCCGCGAAAAATACTTTAGGCAATGAACTTCGAGAGAAATTGAATCTTTTTAACAGATCTGACATCGATTTTTCAGCGTGTTCATCATCAACTTCATGAATTTGCACTTGTTCTCCTTCCATTACTTGTGACGACACGGTTTCGGAGTTAGTCTGGATTTCGGGTTGAGATTCCTCTGCCTTGAGCACCCTCTTCTTGAGATGGGAATGCCAATGGTTCTTTATCTCATTATCTGTCCTTCCAGGTAGATGTTGTGCTATTTGAGACCACCTAACCAATTAAAAAGGAAATACCTACTTCAGTTTGTTTAAACAGTGTGAAAAATTAAATAAATTTCCAAGTCAGCAGTGTAATGGAAGTCAAGTCAATTTAATAAGACATCCTCCATTTTCTTATTCACAGAAAGAAAACATCAAACCAATGAGGCTTATAATAAGCTAGTTAAACTTGTGTACTTTTAACTATCAAAATAATATGCCACGGACTTAGTGAGGCAGGTTCTATTCTCCCCAACCCCCATTTCTTAAAATTTATAATTGGACTAAATAAATATTACAATTAGACTAAAATAAATAAATAAATAAATCAAAATAACATAGTTCAATGTCTTACTTGTTGCCTAATGTGCTATGGAGAGACAAGACTTTCTCCTCCTCTTCTGCGGTAAGCATTCCGCGCTTTAGCCCTGGCCTCAAGTAATTAATCCACCTCAATCTGCAGCTCTTCCCATTTCTCATTAACCCTGCATGTAGAACACTATCCTATAATTACTTGTAAAAGGTCAAATCATGAAAGTATTAAGCCAAATTGCGAAAGTCATCCACCAAACTATATAAAATTTGACCAATTCCTTTTAATCTTCTACCAAATGCAGCCATAAACCAAATGTGTGAAAACGAATTCATCAATTGAGATAGGTGTGGAATGGTGCATTTTCTATATGCTTTTTTCTTTTTTCTTTTTTACTATATGAAATTATGATACGTCAACATTGTCGATAGTCTAGAAATTATTTAACATAGTAAGTGCCCTACACACAAGGCACAGAAGGCAGCTTTTGTTGTTTATTCAATTCTTTTCTGCTCGGTTTAAATTTTCTGAAACATCATCAACAGAAAACTGTCTATACTAAGTTGTGCACACAAATTTACAGCACATACTTATTCACATTAACTTGATAGGGGCATTAATGGCCTCGATGAATTCGATAAGCGCGACAGACTTACCGGCATTTATAGGAACCGAGCTCCAACAGCTATGACCATGTTTAAGGACATAGCTTTTAAGCTTAAGATCTTCTTCAGGTGACCATAAGCCCTTTCTGTATTTTGGCTTAGGCTCTTCTGTCACCTTGCACCCCATTATGTCTTTCTGTAGATGTGTACGAATCTGAAGCAGCAGATAGAGAAAGAAGAAGAGTGAAGAAGAGACTTTGAGCACAAAAAGATCGTGAAGAGTTTTGGTATTTAAAGCAAAGGATTAGCTGTTAGTCCTCGTTTATTTTATAATAAGTACAATAATTTTTGTTTTTTATTTTAGTAGAAGTTAGGTATAATTTTTTTTCTTTTTCCCTAGAAATGTCAAATTCTAGAATCATATTTATTTAGATAATAAAATCCTACTTGTCGGCACTGCTTCATTTTTCTTAGGCAATAACTAATATATTAACATCAAAATCTTTAATTATTCCCTTTTTACAGAATTGTTCAAATTCCATAAGATTAGAAATGGAGATGCCATTTTATTACTATTTGGATTGGCTCCTTTTACTTTTGGTGAAGGTTCAAGCTTTATCCAAGGAAATTTCCAATTCGATAACTTAACTTTCCAACTATACAACAGAGAATACAAGAAAGCCCTTCTTTTGTTGCACTGCACAGTTCAGTTCTACTTTGTTGTAATCATAGAGTTTACAGTAAAAGTATAAACCTCACTTGCTCACTGTTACTCTCTTAGTTTTGCGAGATACCCAACGTTGTGAATTACTTAAATTCCTCATGATCTTAGTAAGAAAATATTAATTTCATTCAAGAAATCAAATATAAATACAAGTATATGATGGAATCTAAAGATTCAATCTAAAAATTAACATATTTCTTATATAAATAGACAAGTAACATCAATCTAAATAAAATTTATACACAATCGTAAAATAAAATTCTGAATATCGTAACTAGATCAAATTCTTGCTTCATTTGATTTGGGGTCCATTAGAAATTGAAGAACCATACACAAGTTATCATGTGACAGAAATCAAACGCGGCCAAAGCCACCCATAGAAATTTTAACCTATTCATTGACCCAATCATAGCATTAGTCAACCAAACCCCATGTTAGCCAACCAAAGCTTCATCCAGCCGATCAAAGCTTCATGTGTAACTTTATTTTTTTATTTATTTCCTAACTCATGTACACTTACTCCTAGATCATCTTGAAATACATAGATCTGGTTTATTAAGAGTTTTGGTAAGTGTAAATCACACTATAATACTTATAAAATATATGCATTATCATATCATATTTTTCTAGTCATTTATATAGACATTTTTTTAAATTATTGGATTTCTCTACATCTTGCTCGTATTTTATTCACCGAATTGGTGTTTTTCACATAAATCTTTATGTTACCCATATATGCTTTTTCCTTCAAAAATTTTTCTGCAAATATTTAGTTTATTAAAATATCAAGATACATGCAACAGCTTCATTAGAAATAATATATCAAATAGAGCAAGGAATGAGGATATTATTATATAAGATAAGATAATTACAGTCGAGACTTAATAATGTGAACTCCTCATGGGCCACTCATTTGCATTTTATATTCATAATTCATCTTCATTAGTTAATGCAATAATTTTCCTGAAAACTATATACCAGGCCATACCACAAATTCTGAAAAAAAAAAAACAGGATGCTTGACAACTATAGGAACTCAATTTGTTTTTCTTTTTGGGCAGAATAAGAACACAATCGATTAAAACTGGATGGAAATTCATCTTTCTTAAAGAAATTCCTTCTTTTTTTTTTTTTCTTCGATCATGTACTTGTCGAACTCTTCGTCATAGTATAAAAATAATAACAACAGCCTTCTCCATCATGAAACTATCAAAATAAGATTGTAAAAACCTTATTGCAAATATATGGGCAATTGTTTTGATGAATCCCAGAAACGGTCTCTCTCTTGTTGATGTCAAATCATCGAAGGACACCAGAATGGCACCCTGAATCTGTCTAGCAGTTCTAATTATCCTGGCTACTGTTACGTCGGATCTCCACAAGTTTGCTCTTGGCATGGGGAATTCTTTTTAGGCAAGTAGGTAAACCTGGAGGTCTGGACCTGAAACCGTTTACTTTTAACTTTTCCCAGAACCACGTACACTATGAAAACTCTGGCCAGTATAATTTATATAAATTCAAGTGACAAGATAAATATCAACATCCACAGTATACTCGATGACAACCTAAAATGGCAGAGTTTGGCATAGAAGTTAGAACGAGGTTTTAGTTCTCATGGAAATATTTGACTTGAGCTATATCTTTTGGTTCATCCTCTCGCAAATCCCAGTTCATTAGCATTCCCAATTGGACTTTCTTTGTGGATCACATTTACTTCCTCAGGAGTAGGTAATTTATGCGGACAAGTCGTGTTTTCTTTCCATGTATAAATGAATTTCGTCCTACAAACTTCTGTTTAATAATTATATTTAAAGATCTAAGCTCATAATCTTATCTATATAATAAATACGTCTTATATCCGGTTCAACGGGTCTTCAAAAATAAACTATAATTTAACAAATCCCCTACAAATTAAAGATTATATAAACATAACAAAACAAATTATCTATCTGCTACATCACTTCACCAAATTAAGCCATGGCACAATTGATTATTAGTGTCAATATCAAGAAATTAATATGTATAAGTGCTAAAAAGATTAATGAAAATAGTTCATCACCTTAAATCTTCATAAATCGGTCTTTTGTGCATACAAGAGCCAATTGTGTAAAAGGTCCTAATTTCCTGCCTGTCTCCAAGTAAGCTACACGGTAACACTAACACATGATAGTAAATATTAAGAAAGTGAAAGGTATAGGAAACTTTGTCCCTAAGAATTGTTCTTTGACTTTAATGTAACAGGAGGTCATAATATTGACACCAATGGACAAGAATCTAGATCCGAGAGAATGCAGTGAAAATGGCTTAAAATGACTTAGATTAGGTTGTCATTGAATGAACTGTAGCTACATCACCAATGGGAAGCCCGTAAACGAACTTATTTAATCATATACTTCGAATAAATTTCTGAAAGTCCTGTATTTTTTTTCCCCCTTTTCCTTTAAGAAATTATATTTCTAAATCTATGCATGTTAATAATTTTTTTTGCTCCAACAACACATAAGATCAAATGTTGACTTTAATAATTGATCAGATCCACCAATAGGATTGTGATAGAATGAACAGAACACAAAGTGGGACATCCGTTGGCTATATCATGGTTGTATTTTAATTAAACGTGTACCGTATGTTTGCACAGAGAAATTAAGTCTAAATTAAAGTAGTCCATAGAAAGCATATAACGTGAGTTTCATTATGCCAAATAATAGTATTGAATCATTTATCATAATAAAGTAGTGTTTACACTCGCCGTGCTTTAAAAAAAAAAAATTATTCTAAACTATTGTAACCTAATAGTATTGAATTATCATAATAAGATAGATCCAATTTGATCTACCTCTCCTCAATAATTGTGTTATGTATAGTAATTGATAAAGGAAAAAAAATATTATACCATTTTGAATCAACTTGTGTACTATTTTAGTTTTAAAGTTTTGATATATTTGTGTTTTTTAAGAAATATTTCAACAAAATTCTATATAACTAAAAAGAAAAAAGAAAACGTGTACAGTGTGTTTAAACAATAAAATTGATTGGACAACTCAAGGGGAATAACCAAATCGCAATTGATCATATATATTACCCGAATCGTTGATTAATTAGTTGAAGGAACCCACAATCTCAAGAAGATTTCAAAAAATAATTAGATGAGAGAGAATAAAATATTTCACTGGCTTAGCTATATAAATTTTTAATTAATGAACAATTTTTAAACCCTAGTTTTGTCATCGAGGGATATAATTGGTCTTAAGGAGTTGACCATATCACGCTACACCAAATTAATATTCTACACGTGCCCCAAAAAAAAAAAAAAGGAAGGCTTGAGGGGCTAAGGGTAAGACAATATAACATGTCCGTACAGCCTTTTGGCTTAAGTCTGAAAAGAGAAACACACCCTTTCTTACCAATATAACTTCATTTGAAAATTTTTTATTTAAAAAAAAAAAAAGCGTAGCATTTTCTGAAAACTACTCAAATTTTAAGAGTAATTTATTTATACTCCCTGAGTCGCCATAATATTTCGTTTCCAATACACACCAAGTGAATATTTCGTATTAATATATATTAGATTAATAAGTGTTCATGATATCTATGATTCAAATAAAACAAATCAATTATAATATATATTAAAAATGAAAAACATCAATTAAGAATTAAAAAAGCTTTTCGATCTTCAAACGCTGATTTGTCGGAATTTAGTGATGTAAAGGAAAATAAAAACTATCAAAGTGAAAAAAAAATTACTAATTTTACTGAAATTAACATCTAATTGTCTATGAAATAAAAGCCATACTTTTAGTTTAAAGGACGATTCAAGGAATTCATTTGTTAATTTTTTTTACACTTTAATATTATAGAAACCTATTAAGTATCTTTTGAAGGTAAATCTAAATCATCACATTTTGTAATCTATAGTAACTACTAAGATACCAAATTAGGACAAATCTAAAACTAGGTGATGAATAGGCTTTAAAAAACATCAAAAGGTGTATATTAATTTAAAAGATTGGCTTCTTACTCTATTGAAAGATAAATTTTATGGCATTAACTTTTATCTATTGTGGCCCAAGAAAGGTGAAACTTTATTCAATGGAAAAAATTACTTTAATCAAACCAATTGATACAAGAGAATGACAAATAAGGAGTTAGGTTATGAAAATCATACCAAATAAACAAGCACATTTTTTCAAGAGTTAAAATATCCCACATAGAAGATACTATTATTTCTCCTCTAAGAATGAAACCCACTTAACTGATGAGTGTAATAAATCTCATAAAAAGATAGTATAATCTCTTTAAGGGATGAAAACAAAAAGAAATAGGAAAATAGCAACTACATTAGAAAAAAAAAATTGCTTATTTTAAATACTATCAACAAATTAATATCAACCCAATTGTCACAATCTTCAAAGTAATTGATAAATGCTTAATTAGATATATATTAAATAAGATTTAAAAGTATTTTTCTCTTATTTTGGCATGTTTTGAAGAATTTAACTTTTAATTGAGTAATATTATGATTTTAGGGTTTTGATGAACGATTGAATTAAAAAGAAAGAAAATGAATCCAATTTTACCAAATTTGAAGTTAAATAGAAGAAGTTCTAAATTTTTTAAGATAAACACAAGTAGCAGACATGCCCATGTCAAGATTGTGTTAGAATGAAAGCTTAAAAGCTAAGAGTTACATGAGGAGCTAGACACGACCATGTTTATTAGTTGTGTATCTCTCATAAATAATTATTTTTAAGCATGACTTAGACACGATCTCTAGACATAACCATATATAGGTCATGTCAATTGCATTGTCCATTTTTCTAAAGTTTTGTTCGATGATTTCAACATGATCTGAAATACGACTGTGTTAAATAGTGTATTAGCCTAAAAACAAAGTTTTTAACTCTTGCTATATAAAGGACAAGAGTGACCTGACCTCATAACTTTGAGAAGACATTTTTTATTTGTTATAAGTTTTTTTTTTTTTTACTTCAAGAATTAAGGTTTTTCTTGATTTGTTTGATGATGCATACTTTTACATCATTGAGGATTTCTGTTTTCAACATAACTAAAACTTAATTTTCTTAATATCTAGACTTGCGGATCATAAGATTATCATGTGACTAGATTTTTTGCTATTCAATGAATTCTTAGATTTCTTGATTTAAGTATGTGTTCTTAATTTTGTTTTGATTAATATTTCTATGATATTATTCTAATTATTTGACATTATACATTATGATTAAGAAATCTAATGTGTAATTAAATTTAGCATGTTTGAAGAGAATTGTGTACTCTTAGAAATAAGTTACATAATTTTTCCAGAATTGATTAATTTGTTTTTAGAGAATTCATTATTCTTAATCCAATCTTTGAAATATACTATTATGAAGAGATTCAAATAGGTATTTTTAATATTAGGGTTAATAAGCTTGAGAAAGTTATTAAACTAATTTAGGAATTGTCATAGTCAATGAAATTAAAGAATGATTTGAATGAATTTTGTTGATATCACATAATAAATTGTAAGGGAAACAAAGTATAAATACTTGTTTTACTATCTTGAAGTTAATTATAATCTATTTTGCTCTTATTTCTTTCAATTCAATCTTTACTTCAATAATTAATAATTAGTTATAGGTTTTAATTAATATTTACAATTTATTGGTTATATAATAGAGTGTAAGTTAATATTAGTACCCATAATCCCTATAGAGCGATATCCATGTTTAATCTACTATATTATAAAATTTGATAGATATGCTTACTTCACATTAGTAATAGATCTATATAAGTGGACTTGTGATGGTCAAAACATAATGCGATGGATCGCTAATAGTGAGAATAATAGATCGATAATAGATTTAAGGTTAATTATGGTTAGTTAATGAATATTGAAATTAGTAGTGGTGATAACCACTATAAAAGGGTTTGTAAGAAATTTTATTAGAAGAGAGAGACACAAGGGAGCACCGACATTTTTCAAATGGTGTAAGTATGTCATTTTCTAAATTTAGATTACTGCTTTAACTTTGATGGTTTTCAAAGGGTACTCGAAAGAAAAAAAAAATATCCCTTAACATATTCTTCAAGTGACATTAACTAGAAGTACATAATACATTCAAAATGAAAAAATGATAAAACAACAAAGCAATTTCCATAATACACCCATATTAGGTCAATTTTATGTGTATTCGGATTCCATTATCCCTTTTTTTTCTTTTTTTTCTTTCCAAGAGTTTAGCTAGGATACAAGAGATGAGATGAAAAAAGATACTGTTTAATGAGTCTCAATTTCGTTAAATAGCTAATTATCCTAATCCCACTGGTTATTGAAATTCTTAATAATTGAAAGCTAAATAAAATAACTTTTTTTTTTATTGTTACCCTTCTATTCTTATAAAATTACTATAAAGGTAAGAAAATAGAATATCATTGAGTCTTACTTCATAGAAATAACCAAGCAAGGCCTAAATGCAAACAATTTTCTATTTTAATAACTCCAACCTATTCAATTATGTCATTACTCATTTCCCACTCTGTTCTAGTATTGCATTCTTGCATTTCTTTTAAGTGGACTTAAAAACTAGTTCCACCACACACCCCCACCCTCCACACAAAGCTATTATTGTGGTACCTATAGATCGACATTTACCGAATTACGCTAAATTTTACAAAGATATCCCAAAGGTTAGTTAAAGTAACCCTAAAGAGTTTGCTTAGTAAAATAGGAAATGTAATTTTAAAAAATTAAATTTTGATATGAATATAAAATATTTGCACACACACACACCCATGTATATAATGTAAAATTAACGAATGAGTAAATAATAATAATATGAGGAAATTACATTTTGCTAAGTTAGGATAGCAAGATATATTTCACATATCATAGTCTCAAAGCCTAGGAAATATCATTAGAAGGTTAAATCCTCCAATTTTCTTTCCTTAAAAGCCACCAACCACAACCTCTTTCCTTACTAGAATCCAGTACATGCAAACTTATAACATGATTTGCAAGTAGCTTTAGAAATTAAATTAGTTGAAAATTTGAAGAGATTCCAAGAAAGTGTAGGAAAAATAACACCAAATTAGGCCTATAGTGGTTTGTGAGGCAAACATTGACTTGCTAGTGAGCTATATGGGACTTAAGTTTCTAAGGTAGTGCTAAGCTTCGCCAACAAAAGGGGTGATGCTTAGCCAAAGGCCCATGAGCAGCTGTGGTGAAGCTAGACATATCGAATAGGGAAATAGCATTAGTCAGGTGAGTAGTTTCTTAGTTAGGACACTCTGCTTAGTGGAGTTTAATTATGATTTAACAATGTTATGCTTGCATTATTCCTAATTGTTGCAAATAACTTATTACTTGGTGATGCTTGTGTTTAGCCTAATGTTGAGTGTGGGATATGGACATAGGAAATGAGCTGGTGGAGTTTGTGTTTTCCTATATTGTGTTAGCTTCTTAAGTGTTTTTGTTGGTTATCACTTAAGTGACTCCTAAATGAAATACTTATTGAGTGCTTTGTAATTGAATGAGCATTTGTTTATTCTAGATATGTGCTATCTTTTGGGCAGCTTGATTTGCTTGGATATATGCTCAAAATTGGCATTATTACATTCATGGTATAGCATGAAAGGATTTGCAAGTCATTGATTTTCAAAAACTTATTGCTCAAATAGAGCCACTTTATGCTACTGTTCAAGTGCTTGGTTAATGTTTGGTTTATTGCTCAATTTGAGATGTTAAATGCCACTCATCTAAGAAACTTTAAGATCCAAAGAATATGCATTAGCATGGCATTTATATGTTGTATAAGTAATGAGTCTATGTTTGGTTTATATGTGTCTTCTTAATTACGTTATTGATGGTTTATCTCTAGTTATTGTCACTTAGCTAACATTATGAGCTGAAGGGTTAATTTTTCTAACCTTTGGTATTGAAGAACAAGTGTGAAGAATGATTGAGGGCATGTGTTTGGGAATAGAGTGCGCTAGGAATCACCTTTTTAGAGTCAACTACCATGTCTTTTGAATATTGTATATATATGTATAGATTGTCGTTAACTACGTTAATACCCTATTTGTACCAAAAGGGTAACTTGTAAAGTTCATAAAACTAGGTTCATGTATGTAAGGCCATAAAACAAGTTTGTAAGAGGAACTATAATACAAGTTGTAAAGCAAAACTAGGCAAACTCTAATACAAATACAAGTAAGTTTACTAAAATGAGTAAGACTTTGAACATATAGATCATCATATGGGTTAAGTTGTCCCATTAGAAGGTATATTATATGTGTGATTGTGAAGAATAAGATATGATTATGTAACGATTTAAGATAGGTATGCGATAGTTTAAGATGGGTTGTGGTGGAGAGTGTTGGTTACTATGGTATTTTGAACAAGCTTATGTTAAACAAGTACAATTGGTTATGTATATATAGGGTAAATATTATATTTAATACATGACCTTTATTCATTTTTTTCTTAAAATTTAAAAGTATCAATTTACTACTTATAAATTTTTCGTGATCCTTTAAAGTTCCTAAAAAGGGTAGTTAATTATAAAAATTAACAAAGTTTAAATAATTAATTATATAAATAAACAAAGTTCAAATAATTAATTACAAAAAATGTAAAGTTCATGTAATATATTAACACTTCAAAGCTTTAGGTAAGGAGAGTGTTGGTTACTACGGTATTTTGAATAAGCTTATGCTAAACAAGTACAATTATATATATATGGAAAATGTTACATTTGGTACCTAAACTTTATTTGCTTTTGCCCTAAAGTTCAAAGGTGTTAATTGACTACCTACAAAATTTTTGTAGTCCTTTATAGTACCTGATCAAGATAATTAATTATAGAAATTAGCAAAGTTTAGATAGTTTATTACAAAAATTGAAAAAATTCAAATAGTTAATTACACAAAATAGGTAAAATTTAGGTAGCATATTAACACTTTGAAAAATACTACCTTATTCAAGTACTATAAAGGACCGCAAAAAAACTATAGGTAGTGTAATACATATATATATACATGTATGTGTGTGTGTGTGTGTGTATAAGTTAATAGCTCTCAACATGTACTTGTAAATGTACATACATGATTGGTCATACGGGTTAACAAAAATTAATAAGGAAAGATTAAAAAGATTAAGAGTGATTAATTTATTTTTACTATCCTTCTTCTTATCAATTTATTTACACTTGTTCCTGAAGTAGAAAGCGTTCCATCTATTCTTGAATAGCTTCTTTCAAAAAGGCTTCTGCTTCCTCAGTGAATGTCTTAGTAGAAGATATTATTTCTTAGAACTAAGGTTTATCGTTTTTTACATAAGCTCGTAACTAAACGAGAAATTTCCTTACCTGACCAATTTCTAGGGAATCAAGATAACCATTCGTTTCGTATGCAAAGCGAAGAACCTTACTAGGGCTTGACATGTCGTAAATCCTCTTGAAAGAAAGGTGTGCCTTTGAGAACGCGGACACAGGTGATGCATGGCTATCATCAGCTCGTGCTGTAAGGTGCTGGGTTAAGTCCCGCAATGAGTTCAACCCTCGTGTTTAATTTCCACCATTAAGTTTGGAACCCTGAACAAACTACCGGTAGCAAATGAAGTAGACACCTAAAAGGTGGATTGTTACAATTATGACATGTTTGGTTTACAAAATAGCTATCACATAGAATTCCTTTACTGCCACATAAAGAATTGCAATTTCTTCTTAAAATTAAAAGAGTGAACTTCCCTTGGTCTTTTTCAACATCTTTCCATATTTTACAGTTGAGAATTTAACCTAACAATCAAGCCATGGATTAGATCGCCTAGACCTAACCCTAAGAACCACCTAACCAAACCATTGGACCCATACAACCCAATCCACCTAACCAAGTTTAACCTCAACCTGATCACAACTATTGAATCTTACAACCTAAACCACCTAACCATATCAAAACCGATTGAACCACTTAACTCTATTAGATCAACGTAACTTGAACAGCTTAATTAAATCAAACCCTTTAAACCACATTAATAAAACAACAGCAAGCCAACTGAAGCTACAGTAGCTTAGTTGTGTAACAATGAGTCAAGTGAGATGCATGTCTCATGTGAGTTGAATTGGTAGTTCAATTGAGACTAAGATTTAGTAAGGATTAAGGAATAAACTTTCGAAAGGGCAAGAATTTTTTGCTTTCTAAATATATTCTTGATTTATTAATCATGGTATTAAATAATAATTATTACTTCCTTATTATATCCCTTAGGAATTATGATTTTTTATCATACTCCCTTTTGTTATGTTCTCTCTAAAGTATTTTGATGATAACAAAATATACTAAATGTTTTTAATGAGTTCATTTAGTGTACAGAAATAATTATATTTACAATTTGACTAAAAGTTAGAAGATTAAAGAATAAATGAAGGAAAACTACATTGTTTTTAATTACTCAAAAGATAAGTCAGAAGGTGTTCCTAATGAGGAATAACAGGAACTCGGAGGATAAGTCAGAAGGTGTTCATTATAAGGAATAACAGAAACTCAGAAAATAAGTTAGAAAGTGTTGCTATTATGAGTTTGTATAAACAAAATAGATTTATGAATTTAAGTTAGATAATTATCAATTTCGAAGACCCAGCTCTATATATTGAATATATTTTGTAATATATTTAATTCGTTTCACTAAAGTATGAAAAATATCCATGGGGATTTAAGTAATTAATTTTGGAATTAAGAGATTTAGTTAAGTCGCGATAAACTCATGATTGATTCCACATATTTGGTTCTACTACAAATCAATATTAAAAGGATATATCAAATATTTTAAAGATCACATATTTTTGGAATTCAAATTTGAATTAGAAGATAAAAGGAAGAGTTGTTAGATGTTCCACAAAAACAGCAGGTGGTTGATTCCATCAACAGATTTTGTGCATATGATATATATCATGATGTAAGAATGTATCTAGACTATCTTCAACGATAAATTTAATAGAATTTACATATCATATTCTGAAAATATCATATTTAAATTCAAAATTTAGCAAATAACTTCAAATCTCTTGAGATATTTTTCAAGTGTTCAAAGCAAGATCACAGCAACAAACTTTCAAGTTAAAAACAGATCAACAAATCAGCTATTACTCTTCAGTGAATAAATAGAGCCAAAGTTCAAAGATTTGAGAGACATAAGATACAATACAGAATGGTACAACATTTTTTATCAGAACTCAGTGACTAACTCAAAAGTCACTCTGTCTTTTACATATTTTCTTATTATACTCAAGTTAATTTTTGGAGGATACAAATTCCCATTTCCTCATTTGCTTTTGATAATTCTTGAAAGCTTAATACGTGTATTAGTGAGAGGTTACTTGTGTAGCGACCCACCTACTAGGTCTGATTCTTAAACCTGTTCCAAGATTCCTGTAACTATCATTGGTACCTGTAGGTAGGTTGCTATGCCGTCTCTGAATTAAAGATAAGGCAAATTCTGCTAATATTAAACCTGTAACTCCATCTTGTATGAAATTTTATAAACGTCCTGTAAAATGGCGCTAACAGCGCTATCATTTCATATCCACATCATATCTAAACACATGTACTTAAAATCTCCTGTCACATCATACATCATATATATATACCATCGGGATCTGCATTCCCGGTAACTAGGCATAGTCCATGATTAATCCTGTAGCCTTAAGTGGCTCAAAAGATTACAAATCCAACCTTATACACACAAATATTTACATTACAATCTGAAGATTAACACCAATAGATCTTATTACAAATAACAGAGGTTCCAAAATGAAACTAAAGGCTTCTTTGCCTCTATTGACGCTCTCCAAAAACCCGAGTTTCCAATAACTTATTCTTCAGTACCTGTACCTGAGGTTAGCAAAAACACTAACCCCTCAGCTTCTTAAAAAGCAAAGTGAGTATAAAGTCAAACAATCCAATAAAAACAAACAACAAAATCACATAATAGTAATCAACAATATTATCAAATACCTCGAAGTGATTACTCAAGCAAGCAAGTTTTCAACTCAAGTTATACTCGCAAGAAACCTAATTCAATTTATTACATTTTAACATCACCATGATCTTCTTAGTGATATTTTCCCTGTAATTCCATTTTTGCTAAACTCATAACCTTTTCATTGGAGACCATTTCAATCACTCCTGTTTACTCACAGGTCACAAATATTTTTCAATTAATCCAGGCAAAGCCTGTCAGCTAGTAGATAAACTACCCTCATGTACTTTTCAAAACTTAATGTTTTCTCAACCAATTAAGACATCCTTATATACTCTTTTTAGTTAGAAATATCCAGCTTGCCTTTCACCTGCCTCAAACAAAAGGGGTGACCAGATCCCCATAGGTCACTAAATCGGGCCAGTCCATCGACCATGCCTCAAACCCATTCGGGTCGACTCAAAGGTCGTACCACAAACTTACTAGGCAGGGAATAAAACTTTTCTTACATTAAGTGTTTTAGGTTAGTAGGTACTTATAGCCTAACTCCCATTTTATTATCCATTTAGATATTTCATCGTTACCAAGACAACAATAGTATGAACTCAACCAGTCATATAAACCCCATTTAATAAGCTAAAAATAACCCAGCATTACATCACAATCATTAAGCATTCAATAGTTTAAGTTCATTACATCACATACAATCAGGAATAGTATAATCAAATCCCGCACCCAGCTCTCATTCTAGGATTTTCTAGAATGTTCCCTTCTTTTTTTCTCATAATCCAATCATATCATGACACACAACCAGCCATCAGTAAACCAATATAATTCAACAATCCTCCTGTATTGATCACAGTAAGTGATCGTACAGGGTAATTTCAGCCAACAACAAGTAGTCTACATTATCAACCACTTGTACCCAAGAGAAAAGTTAAGGGGGGGTACTCACCTGAAACAATATATGCCAATCCAAACAGTCGCACCAGCCAAGTTCATTTGTCCTCCTTACTCAACAGAAATACCTGAATCATCAGTATACCAATCAATGTTACCCCATTCGCTCTATTGAACCCTAAATTGCTAATTCAGTATTCCAAACCCTTAAATTCCATCCTAACCTCGTATAATCCACCATTTTCCTACAATTTCTAATTCATATACATACGGGTATACTACGCTCTATTATATACTAATGTAATTAAATTTCGGCATGATTCTATATTGAATCGTATGGTTCTAAACTATCACGATCTTGCACCAAACACTCCCGTTTTTGTTTCGTAACTAACCCAAGCTTCTCAAAATCATATTATGCTTCAATGAACCTCAACTGAACATCAAATTCAACTAATCAAATCAAATTCTCTAATTTTGCTAAGGATTTAATTCGGCCAGAACAGGGTAATTAGATTGAAAAATTCATTAAAAATAGCAAACGACTCCAATCTGAACAATTATTGATTTTTTTATCTAATAAATCATATAAGGATCTTGTATACTAAAAATTACATCAAAAATAAATCATTTGACCTATTTAGTTTCCAATTTAATTTACGACCAGAACAGAGCATTTCTTAAGGAGCACGTATTTTTGAATCAAATTTAAGAAAAATAAAATTACCACATTAATATTCATACAAAATTATGCCATAATACCAAAAATAATAATTTTTCATCAACATTTGATATTTTTAACAAAAATAGGAAGTTTCGGGCGTTACCGGGAGCTGCTCCGTTCACCGGCCTTCGGCCACCAAAGCCGGCAACCACTATGTCGGCTGGAATCCTCTCCCACCCAAAACCTTAACCCTAGCTTGGCCTAGCAGCAGATTTACCCTACCCCCTTCGAACGAACAGACAAAATTCTCCCTACTTAATTTGATTTTTTGTTCTTCAAATTCTTGTTGCATCCTACTTCAATCTTGTTCTTCTTCCTATCCTGATGATTGCATGTTGGAAATTCCAACTTTAATTTGCCCAGAAAATTCGGATGAAATGGAGAGGGTTTTGGTTTCTTTTTTTTCTAATTTTTGATGATTTGATTTTTCTCTCTCTCTATTCTAATTTCTATATATATATAATATTAGTTAATTTTGCTGACATTGAGGGTGTTGTTCTATATTTGTTTTTTTTTTTTCCTTCCTCTTTTATTTATTTTCTTTTTAGCTATAATATAATATAATATGTACTTTTTTTTACATATATATATATATGCCCATATTATTATTATTATTATTATTATTATTATTATTATTATTATTATTATTATTATTATTATTTTATTTTTAGCATATAACATATATATACATACATATATATATATATATATATATTGATTTTACCTTACACACACACACAGATATATATATATTGTTTTAATTTAACATTATTACTTAAGTTTAGGTCCTCACAACTTGTAACTCTATAGATCTATGATTAGCTTTAGAAATAGGTTAGATAAGCAAAGTAGGGTGTTTTGAAGCTAAGGTATTGGCAGACCGGTTTTAATCTCTCAATTTTTTTTTGAATTAGTGGAACAATACCGGTGTGGAAGATCAAATCCCCGATAGTAGAGTTGGAAGAGAGAACTGACGCTTAAAGTGAAACATCTATAAATAGCTTGCCCAATTCTCTTCTCTCTATCTTTTATTTTATGTTCTGTAATAACTTGTGATTGTTTATAAATACTTGTTTTCACACCATAATTAAATCGAGTAGTCAAAGGGATTGTTTTTTAACTAGCATTTTTTTAAAAAAAAAATTAGCAAGTAATCAATTCACCACTCCCCTCTTGATTACTTAATTCTAGACCAACACCTTCCATCAACCAAATGTGCCATTGGTATTGATGGACAAGCAATTAAGAAGAAAAAGATTGTGTAATATAAATAGCTATTTCAACGGAAATTGCCGTTAGCCAAAAAAAAATGGATGTTACCTAATAGGCGTTAAATTGCATAACTTTGTTGATAAGTTTTTATGGCTTTTTTTATGATTTTAGGTGTGTTTTAATGGAAATTACTACTTAATTAGATAAAAATTTTGGATTTCAAGTTTTGATGAATAATTAGGAAGAAAAGGAGCAAAACAAATCAAGTTTGACTCAATTTGGAGTTAAACTGAAGAAGTTATGAGTATTTGAAGTTTGACATCATCATTTGACATGGCCATACTGAGTAAAGAGGAACATTAGCAAGAGACACAACCATGTTGATAGATCATGTAATTTCCGGTACCAAAAGAGAGTTTAACATGATCATGTTAAGATAGATGATGTTGAAGGAACATGACCATGTTACGGTCGTGTTGTCATTAAAAGCTGGATAACATTTGTAAGATTTGAAGAAGATTTGATTAACACAATCCAAACTTGATCATGTTGAGAGGTTATGTTGAAGTTATTTTTACACTATTTACACACACTATAAAGGGAAAAAAGAAACACACAAAATTAGAGACCGCTAGACCTAAGAAGACTTGAAGAGCAACTTGTTCAACTTCAAGAGTGAAGAATCATCAGATGCAAGAAGTTTTTAATTTCAAATTTCTTTCTTACAATTTTCTTTCAACATCATGTTTAGATTTTAGAGTTTTAGTATCTAGATTGTGGAACTTAGAATTATCATGTAATTTAACTTTTCTTTTTTAATTCAATGTAATCTTTATTTTTTTTTATTCAATTATTTGTTCTTTCTTGGAATTGAATTGACATTTCTAGGATATTAATTCGATTATTTGATATTATACATATAGATTGAGAGATCTTGTGTATGATTAGATCTAAACATAATTGAAAAGAATTGCATGTTATCTTAGATATAGGAAAGCATAATTCAATTATCTAGGATATTAATTCAATTATTTGATATTATACATATAGATTGAGAGATCTTGTGTATTATTAGTCAAAACATAATTGAAAAGAATTGCATGTTATCTTAGATATAGGAAAGCATAATTCTTCCAAATTAAGCTTAACCTAGTAAAAGAATTCATAAATCTTTAATGCGATCTTAAGAAAATTGAATAGGAAGAGATTTCAATTAATCTTAGGATTAGGAATTAGTAAACTTGAGAAAGTTGCTAATTTGATTAAGAAATTCTACCAATTAAGAGGTCAAAGATGGTATCGAATAATTTCTAATAAGTTTCATGATTAATTCTAGAGGAAGCAATGTCTAGATACACATTCTTGAATTCCTGAAGTTAATTTCTTGTTGCTTTGTTTTTCCAACACTTAAGAGTCTTGTAGTTAATTAATTAGATAGTTAAGATCTTTAAATTCATTTAATTTATTAAAAAATTGCTAGTTAAATAATAGAGTAAGAGTCAATATTAGTACTTGTAGTTTTGCTAGGACAACATCCATACTCAATCTACTATACTATAAACTGACGGATGCACTTGCCTACATTATTGCCAAATGCCAAGGCCCTCATGATGCACATGCCATGATCATTATTATTTTATTGAGATGGGAAACAAGATCAATTTTACCCTCTTTATTCCTCATGAGGGATGGATAAGATGCGACTCGATTCAATTTCAGTTCAAATCACATTTATTTCGTTTTAATTTTTACCATATCTTTTATGCTTATATCCTTGTATGTCTTATATTTATTTGTATGTAAATTAACATTTTACTTCTCAATCATGCTTTGTTATGAAGAAATGCAAATACTTTTTATCCCTTTGGTGAACAACTATGCATATGTCAAGAGGTTAAATGTGTGCTAAAGTTTTTAAGGTTAAAGTAATTTAGATTCAATGGCAACAAAGTAGAATAAATTGCAAAATAAAATCAATACATTAAGGTGGAGTAGCAACTCTCCTACATAGGTTAAAAGTTATTTTATTTTGTTTTTAAAGTAATGTATTTCAATTGAATTCAAAGCAATTCATTTTGTATAAGATATTAAATTGAATTATTATAATGGTTTCATCGAAACAGTTAAATCACCACCACCATCACTATCACAATGATAAGATTCATTCTATTAATAGTTCAGTTCGATTTAATAAATAAGCAATCCCCCGTAAATTTAAGGTTGGTAAAATGGAGGTTGCTAAGTAAGACAAGCTAAGGATGATCTCGTTTATGCATACGACTTTCGTTTTCGATGAGGACACGTACCTCAACCACCCGAAAATCAAAAAGTCTTCATCACATAAAAAACCAGAAAAGTCTTGATTCCACTCAATTATTATAGCGTCGAAATTCTTCTTTCTACTTTGTACTATCCCAACCCAATCAATTTATTGCTTTAACTCAATAGAATAAACCATATCGTTAATTGCTAAAATATCATCGTAATTAAGACTAAAGAAGGTTAATGACGTTGTAAGCATCATTATGTCAATATAAAGAGCACATAGGTCAATTTTGTATCGCATTCGAATGGAAATGATGATCCTTAAATAATTTGTAGGTGTCGAGCGAAAGAGTTTCATGAGTTCCTCCAAGCTTGACCTTGAATGTGTCATCTCTTTATTATTTTTCGAATAGTCTGTGACGGTGTAGAAATCGACACGCAAGCTAGAACGTCCACTTGAAGTATCTTATACTCGTTAGTATATGTTAGTATATGTAAATAAATACATAAATACATACATACATACATATATATATATATATATAATTTTACATCATGATTTTGGTGGTTTTAATAGCACATAAGAATACTTAGGGCTTTTACGGCTTATATGGAATAAACACTAATTCCCACGGTGGCATAAAATTCTCCTTCTTCACCAATCTTGTAACATATATTTGGCATAAAATACAAAAATGTTAAATTAAAAGACTATATATCGTTTAGGAGTAAGAAATCGCCATATTGTTGAAAAGGTAAACACATATCCAAAGTAACACCTAGAAAGAGAATTGATTGTAGGTTTTAGACAATTCGAACTCTTATCTTCTTTTTATTTTATAAGTTTTCAATATTGAAATGGCTCGATGAGAACAGATGCCTCTCAACATCAAATATTAATCTATAAACAATAAGAGTAGGGATAGATAAATGACCCAAAAATGACAGATGGATTTTAAATGCTTTGGTATGCTCTCTTCTTTTCTAGCTATACACCTAAGTAGGGAGATTATGTCAAAGGTACTGCCCTAATTGTGTGTTTTTAATTTCATAGCTCAAATTTAAAATTAATAAATATCATTACATAGTCAAACTTTTGTTTATTAAATAGATACTCATTTATCTAAGAGTATAAGTGTAAGCAATTCAAGATAAGGTAGTAACTTTAATAAATAAAAATTTGATCGAATATGATATTTAGTAACTTTAAATTTTAGGTATAAATTTAAAAAAGGATCCAAAACTTTAGGTGTAAAATCAAAATTTTGATTTACTAAATGCAAGATTCCTTTTAATCTAATTAATTTGATTTATTATTACCATTATCTAAATATAATGCATCAAGATTTATCACAATTATACAAAGTTTTATGATTTTCCTGTTATACATTTCCTTTATGTATGTTTCCAAAACTTTATGTAATTCTCAGCTAACAAACACATAAATCATATCTTTTTTAGCAAAATTGCTCTATTACACA
The DNA here is from genome assembly GCA_037954665.1 of Laguncularia racemosa. Taxonomy (NCBI): domain Eukaryota; kingdom Viridiplantae; phylum Streptophyta; class Magnoliopsida; order Myrtales; family Combretaceae; genus Laguncularia; species Laguncularia racemosa. The sequence goes on from JBBMOL010000129.1 coordinate 1,018,879, forward strand.
TATAATATAGATTGAATCCAAGGATGACTATCTCTATCTTATGTAGTGATTATAATTTATGGGTAATTTTGAGATATTATAATCTAATTGACATGATTGCTGATTTTTTTAATAGAATAAATTATATTTGAATATTTCTTTTAATTGTAAACAAAAAAATAAATAAAAGAAGGGAAAATAATAATTTGCGGGTGCCTGAGCTTGATTTAGTATAGACAAAGGAACAAGTTCCTAGATTTTTGCCCAATAATTGACCCATTACTTGGATTAGACGGCATCTGACCTTTTCTGTCTTTCATACTTTGTGCCCTTGAAAGTGTCAAATTGTTCGCAAATTATTACCCTATAAAAGAAGTGTACGTACGGTACGCGTCCTATTCAAGGGGAATGATCAAGTATCCTACAAAATCTGTGGGCGCAGAATTGTAGGTATCTCCCACTTAAATCGTAATCAGAGACTTATAAATGGTTGAGATTCATAAAGATCAGAGTTTTTTTGCATCATTGTCTCGTTATAATTATCATTTTTTAAAAAAAAAATGAGGCAATGAGAAATCCTAAAGTTTCATGGATTGAATTCTATATATTTCTAGAGATACATTTTAGTTATGATTTTTATTTTTAAATATTTTTATCAATTTAAACATGTACTTAAGTCTTAAACCTTTTTTAAAGATAGCAATTAAATATAATCTTTATGGTATGTTTAACTAGTAGAACTAGAATAAGATAGGAATAAAATTATAATTATTAATAAAATAAACAAAAAAACAATAATTATTATTTTATTTAGTTACACTAAAAATAGCATCAATAATACATTAGGAATATATCTAAAAATACTAATACACTTTTACTTTGTCCATACTTGATTATTAAGAAAAAGAAAAAAAAACACTTTTACATATTTTTACCTTATAAGAAAGAAAAATATTAATAGGAATCCTATGGCTATGTCTAATAAAAAGAACCTTTCGTTTATATATTTTTTATTTTTCTTTTCCATAATATGTATGATAAAAATCAAGAAATAATGTGAAAATTTTCTATTTTAGACTTTTTTATAGTTCTTAAAACTACTATTAACAAAACACCTTATTAAAGTTACACATTACGCGAAAATAAAAATAAATGAAAAATTAACAAAATAGAAAATCAAACATTAAGAATTCCATCAGCGACTCTAAATTATTCATAACATTTTCGAAAGATATTTACCATTAAGAACCTTTGGCATGCCGAGGATGATGCTGCTGACGATATAGATTTCCTAGTATTTAAATGGATATATGATTTGATTTGACTACTCCATGACGGACACAAAATGACAACTATGTGAGGGTTTGTACTATTGTAATGTGGTTAACAATTGATATTAAAGATTTTCATTTTCTAATAGGTAAGTATGGCCGGTTCTATGTGTTGATAGCCCATTTGGTATCCTTTTACTTACCACTTTTGATAATGATTACTTAGTTCTAATGATTGGTCCTTATCACAATAGAATAAAACTGGCATAATAGAAAAAAGAAGCAGGCAAGCATTGCTTCACTATTTTATGACATGGTGGTGTAGAATGAAAAAGGGTTCACCACAAGTAATTCATTATTAGTAAGTATTGTGATATTTAACCAAAAACAAATGGGAATTTAATACATGGTAATATTTATTATTAATCGTAGTAGTTATCTTATTATGGTAAAGTATACATTAATTTTATTTTATCTTATCTTATCACTAAGCAAAACATATGATATTTTATTCCTAGTGATTTTTTTTATTTTTATCTTATGTTTGGTAGTAAGTGATCCACATTGAGATGAATCCAGAAATCAAATTTGGATATGAGACTTGACGTTTTGATCTTGACACTTAGCTGCTCATTTACTTTTTTTAATCGACGCTTTTCGATAATAATTAGGAAAAGCTATCCGGTTTCGATATTATTTTGGCAGTGCAAAATTCAAGGGTTTAACAAATTATTTTGTTATACTTCTATAGGATGTAATAAAATTAAGTAGTGCAAGTATAAGTTACTATAAGTTTTTAGGTTGCAAGAACAAATATGGCCATACCCTTCATCTTCTTCTATCTAACTCTTGACACTGACACTGGTTGAGTCCAAACCTAAAATCAGCTCCATAGGGCTAGTTCTAAAACCATGAAAAGACTCAACAATTCAACAAACCAATGACAGTTTAACCGTTAGATTCAATGGGTTTGACATGTTAGGAAAAAAATTAAATAAATAATAAATTAAAATAATATTAAAAATTTTAACTATTTCCATTGAAAATAAAAAAATTTAATTCCTATTCACAATATTTAATATAATGCTGTTACTAATAATATAAAAAATAAATACACAAAAAAATATATATTTGGTTGGATATTTATAGAATTCATTAAGAGAAAGTTCTCATTGTTTAACAATATGGAACTAAAGTTAACTTTTATCTTTTGATTTTCTTTTATACACTTTTGTTCCATATTACTAAAATGATGATTTTACTTAAGTGTGATTCTATACAAATCATTTTTAAGTTAAATACAAAATGATCTAAAAACTATCAAGAGTTTTGGCATTGTATTTTTTTTATTTTTTTAAAATATATATTTTTGTTAATTTAAGAAATTAAAAAAATAATAATTAAGACCACGGCAAGGCCTAGGATTTAACCCGGAACCGGATTCCACAGATTCAAGGTCGATTCCTTATTTTAGGGACTCGAAACTACTCAGTCCGGATTTGAGGTGGTTCCACCCCATGATCGCATGTCCGCACCTATATATCCTTTCTCCTTTGTAATCATTAGAACTTATTCTCTTTATACCATATTTTTATGAGAAGTCGACTAGCAACCACCATGCGAAGCACCACTATCAGTTGAGACACTACAATTGCGAGGAGCGCAAGTGCAACAAGCTATCCTGAGAAGGGGGGCAAGACGCATAAAGCCTTTTTGTGTGTGTGTGTTTATATTTTTCTAATATGTTTTCTTTATTTATTTTTATTCGACTATCTAAAGTTTTACGTGTTTCATATTTTTATTTATGCTTTGCAAATGTGATTTCATAAATTAATTTTACATATAAGATACAATCTTTACATTATTCTAATGGAATACACATGCATTACTAAAAATATAGGTTTATGTGTTCTAAATAAGTCTCAAGATAAATACACGAGCAGTCATGATTATTTAGGATTTTATTTACATATTTTACTAACATTATCAGCTGATTATAAAAATGAACTCTCTTTTTTTTCCTTTAATAGTTCAAATAGGTTATACCACCATAATCCCATTTTCAAATATTGCTCGAAAGCACCTTTAATATATGTTTGAAAGATAATAGCATCAAGCATTCTAGTTCATCTATTAAGAGTATAAGCCAAAAAGTTAATCCTCTTCTAAATCGTTTAGAACCTCCAAGCATATAGCAAAATGGCGATGGTATCCTCGATTGGCTCAAAATATTAATAACATATTTGAATACGATTCCAGGCATTTGTGACTTTTTCTGCATCTAGATCTATCCCAATAAATTCTCATTAGACTAACTTAGCTTCTTTTTTTTTTTTTTTTTTGGCAAAATAGTTACAGAAAGAAAGAGATTATTAGCACCTAGAATTTTCATGGGATTAGAAGTTTAATTAATGAGCCCATAAATGTATGTATTATGTTTAATTTACTATTTTATGGCTTTCGTGGAAATCCTAACGCAGCAAACCATGTGCATGCATATACGTAAATTTTAAGAGTCGAAAAAGAAATATATGCCTTTTTTTTCCTAAAATTATGTTTTCAAAGGATGCGAATCCCCAACACATCTTAGCAGGAAAAAAACCGCCATCATACACAAGTGGTCCGTGTACGTACGTTCATATACATGTACGTACATACGTAAGTGCATAGGATGATACACATATAGCATTTTACATAATCACATTGACAAAAATAAATATAAGAACACGAATAAAATTGTTGAAATGCCCGCTTAGTTGAGATGCATTTACATTTAGGATCTTGTTATCACTTTAAGCTCCCTTTCTCTTCATAATAATAAAAAAAAAAAAAAAAAAAAGAAAGAAAGAAAGAAATAGCCCACAGGGTCACATGTCAAAAACCACATTTAATTATGAGCCAAAAATAACGTTCCAAGCAAGGTCTGACTTTCATTTCAAGAAACCAGAGAGTTCTAACCTCTTCATTAGGTCACAAGGACACCCTAGTGACTTTATGGCATGGGGTGGGTGAGTCAACAACCAATGACAACAAGAAATCACCTAGAATATCGCAATGTGGAAATATGTAATGATATAGTAGCAACAAGGACAGTATACGGCCCTCAGGAGGAGATCTCTGACTGCACCTTTTTTTATGGTATAATAGCAAACTCAAACAACGAAGCTTCTTCGAAGAATCTAAGAGCATTACAATTCATCTACCTTGGATAAAGGATGCTACAGCAGAATTACCTGCTATGCAAGCACCCGAAAACCAAAAGGATCAACAGACAAGGAAACATACATTGGAGAAGTCCCTCCATTGGAGAGGAGAAAGAAAATTGGGTTTCCATAACATGGAGATTAATATACTCACAAATGATAAGCACAAGGTGAAGATCAAATGATTAACATAAATAGAATGCTTCAATCTCAACTGACTGCTGACTAAAAAAAAAATCTCAACTAACTATATCTTTGTTAAAAAGGACCAACCCCATGCAAAGTTGTCCCATTGCATAACCAGGAAGCTAACCGGTGGCTTGAAATGTCCTATGGAAAGAACATAAATCACTGGGTTATCATGTTGAACTGGAATCTAGAGAGCTGCTGAGGGATGGTTGATATTACAGGTCCATATCTCTGCAAACCAATGAACATATGAAAGTTAGGATTTTGCTCCCTCAAGTATTCATCAATATGACCATGCTTTAGCAACTTCAGACATTCACTTGTCGTTTGATCCCCCCATTAATGGATCTAATGTGCAGCATGCAGGTCTTAACAATAAATGTTTAACATTGATAACAAGATGAACATATAATTAGATAAAAAGCAATCAAAATTATATAAAGAGAAAAATGGTTAATTCCTATAGTATCAGTAAAATGAACCAAACAAGATCTTTTAGATGAGAAAAATACCCACATTTTGAGAATGACAAGAAAGACTTACCAATTTTATAAAGTGAGTGATCATAAACTATTACACAAAACAAAGATTCGCAAATATGTACCAATGGGTAACAAGCCTTTCGATAGAGACTAAATGAAAAACATTGATCCTCCAAAAATAAGTTAGAGAAGCAGGTCGTAGTATCTCTAGGGTGATTGCTGTAAGAAGATAGCTTCCTTTACACAAGCAACAGCTTTTCCATCCTGCCAATCACCTAAAAATTTCAGAACTGGGTTCTCCATTCTTATTCTTGAAGTTCAATCAAACATTAGCATCAATACCCCACTGCTTAATGATCCAAGCTGTTCGCCAGCTAATTATTCCAACATCCCTCAGTACCACCACCTCTTCTGTTAAAAGTCCACAATAGCCACAGTGCTCCATAAATATCTCCTTTTAAGTGGTCACATCACAAAATAAGATATTGTTGTCTACAAGAAGCCTCATATTGAAGATAGTTTTGCCCAGTTCCATCCTAATACTAAACCTACCTTTACAAACTTCTGCCTCTCATTTCTAATATGAGCTTTCATTACTACCAAATCAAAAGTGAACAAATTAATAATATATCACTCCACCTTAACACCTCAGGCCCAGAATCTAGCATATGTCTATAAATTTGAGATGGAAAGGGAGAGATGTGGCATTAGGCTCACCTAGACATCCTCCAAACAATTTCCTAATAATATAGTGCAAGGAAATAGTATGGTTAAGCTTTTTCCTTAGCAACACCATTGACCCTGTCTCCTGGATACCAGCATCCACCTCTTTATTGACTAGGAGTTCAGCAATCAGTGTCCAGAACTTATCTACCATAGATGGACTTTGATTTGAACTGACCAATTAGTTGAATTTCCCATCCAAGATTTGTACTACTAATGTATACCTTGAGATGATACATAGTATAATAAAAATGATGTAAAATCCACATTCCCTGTTTATTTAGACCAACACTCGACAGTGATACTCAAATTCCTATCAAACCAATGCCATAAATTTCTTGAAGACATTCATAATGTAAACTTTCAAAACCTTCCAATCTTGGCAGAGAAAGTCCATTAGCCTATTATCAAGCCATCAAAACATGGAGCTTTGCCTTCATGCCAATACAGAATCCCCCAATGGCTTCCTCTACAAACTCCTATTCTAATCCTCTATAGGAAAGTTGAACATCCCACCACCACCTCCCCATAGCTTCCCTAAACTCCACCATCCAAAAATATAAGGTAGCAGATAGTAACAACAAGTCATCTTTGTAATAGACTTCAAATAAGATCGGCATATCTTTAGTCCCACTCTAGAACAATCAGAAATCTATTGTTCTCAAAGCACTCGATGAACATCTCCACATGTTTGGTAGTTTCATAAGCAAGAATTGAAAGATTAAAACAAAGTTTCTTTACAAATGCACTTCAAACAAAATAGAGAGAAGTGACTTATTGGCATCAATTAAGGATCTTGATAGGCATATTTAAGGAAGAGGGAAAGTAATCGAAGCAAAAGACCTGCTTCCAGTCGTGTCAACAATTAAACTCAGCAGAAGTAGCCAAAAAAATTCTATCTGTTTTTGTACCTGCACATTGTCATAAAGTTCAAACAATGGAACTGCAAGAAGTTTCAAGTTCTTAGGCACAGCAAAGTACTCCCTTTCAGATAAGTGAACAAGGAATAGCTTTTTACATTCCTGTACAAAAAGATGAAAATGAAACCATCAAAAGTGAGTGCAAGAAGTAAACTGAAAATGAATGTAGATAAAACCACAAAGCTATGCTACCTTTGGCTTTGTTATGTGTGGAGGGCAATATGGATACATAATAGTTTCAAAATTTGGTCTCCACCAGATGGCGACACATTCACCTATCTGCAAAAACATTCACAAAGACATGAATAGGAATTCACAAGAACATAAAAGCGCAAGCCAAGAATCCAGAGAAGCTAAAGAAAATGACATCATATTATGATGTTGCCCATAAAAGAGGAATTTAGAGCAAATAGACTAGTCTTTATTAAGGAAAAGCAAACATGATAGTCACTGACATTGTCAAAAAAGGAAAATTAGTACAATTTAATGTAAAATTACCCATAAAAAATCCTCTCTCTCTCCTTTTAAATGATGATATAAAAGATTCTTGACATCATATTAAGAAATTGCTGTTGTAAGTACCCCATATCACATGCCTTCCTTTTTATTTCTTCGCTCAGCCACATTTCACATAATTTAAAATGTTTTTGACCTTTTGTAGGCATAAAAGCCTAATAGACTAAATCTTGCATGTTGGATGACAGGATTAGGCAAGTAATTTTGCGAAAACAAAGAATTTTTCCTACAACCAGGACTACTTTGAGTTATAACTTGTTCCACGAGAACTTCTAGCCCTAGCTATAGGGATGAAAATATCTAGCTTCTAATCATCACTAGGAAAACAAGCTTTTTCAACCATCTGAACCATTAAGCAGCTTTAGAGGAAGAAAAAGAAGCAAGGAAGGCAGCTAGGCTATCACATTAAAACCCAAAAGTCTGACGCAACAAAAGCCAATATCTAGTATTGTACTTCATTTTTTTTAACAGGCAAATCATTTAACAGTATTGAATAAATATGAGAGATGTATAAACGGTGACTAGTCACAGAATACAAAAAGTGTGACAAGTCACAATGGCCTGAACTTTACAAAAACATTGACTAAATCATATGGCCTACTCAGAACATTAACAATGCACTCTATATGAAATCCAGAACGACAAGTTTATACAACATTGAAACTTGACTGGGGACTACTGGCGACCAGGGTAAAACCAATTGATTGAGACTAGAAATTCGTAGGACAAAATCTGCCATGACAACTGCTCTCATTGCAAACTGACACTTCCCATTCTGATAGAGTTTCACATTTGCCAAATGCAATATATGGTTACTGCAAGGGCTGATATCCAACTGCCAGGATAGGTGACACAGAGACCCAAGTTGCCAATAGCCAAGTGTGTTATTTCCTTACCAACTAGATTAACAAAAATATATTGGGAGCTAGACTTGGTGAATATTTTTGCTTCTCAATATATGCCAATATACATCCCAGCACCATAACCTATTGTATTATATAGATGCATTCTAAGAAAGGGGTGCTTTCAGTTAAGGCTATATCTTGCTTAGTAGAATCCTCTTTGGAAGGCTTTTCCTGCTTAAAATCTATTAAGATTCTTTTTTTAGGGAGCAATTGAAAATTTACCCCACAACTATTGGATAAGTGTAGATAAACACTCTTTTAACTCCCAAAGCGTGCTTTCATTTCCCCATCACTTTTGAAGATAAGCAAATACCCCAAACTGCAGCTGAAACCCCAAAATCATTGCCAAAAGGACCATATATAGTGACAGTTTGGGAGTTCTGCATGATTTTCAAAAGTTATGAGAAGACAAATGCACATTTTAGGAATTTAGAATGTCTATTCACACCAGGATGTATTTGTAATTTACCCTTACTTTCATTCCATCCAAATTCTCCTTTATGTGGACCACAAGCTCAGGTAACATTCCCACCATTCATATTCTCAAATGCAAGAATTTCCATTCATTAATAGATGCTATATTTGCAAAATTGGCAAAGGAAAGCACATATTACCTTTAACACATAGTGATATGTTAAGACACTCTAGCATTTATGTTGCAACTACAGCGAACATTAATTGCATCAGGCTGTTGAATTTACTGCAGTTGTTTTCTAGTAGTATATACATTGATTGTTTGAATATAATTCCACAATCTTATGGAACAGGCATACCTTTATGGGTTTAGAGTTGTCCACTCAGAAGATTTCTAAGAATATTCTAAATCTTTGTGTATATCTTTGGTCGGTATCTTTGTATTAATTTCTCTTCTTAATTTTTCCTTTTCAAGCTGTTCTTGCATATGTACACGAACATTCTTACTGACGAAGATCCTTAGTTCTTCTCAACAAAAAATAAAGAGGCAATATCTTACACATCTCTTTGTCACAAAGTATAGAAGCGATAGGTAAGCACTTCAAATCAAAAGGCAAAATTACCTGCCAATCAGGCACAAGAGCAGGAGAATTAGCACCCAACTTGCTGGTCAACTTTCTTTTTAGGCCCTCTATTTCTGTATTAAGCAGGAAGTCAAAGAATGAAAATCATGATTAATGCAAGAGTTACACTAAAGCAACCTAAACAAAATACTATAGGTTAAAAATAGCACAATGAGAGCAAAGGAGAAACAACATATAATTATGGAAATTCTCGCAAGATTTAGATTAAGATTTCATATTTAATTTATTTATTTTATTTCCATTTTTATTTAGTTTCCTAGTTTAGATATATCAATAAAAGATCTTATCAAATCCTATAAATTAGGATACCTTAATTTGTGGAGTTTTTCCTCTATTAAGTAGGATAGTTACCAGATTTACTGGCTTTCTTAATGTAGACCACTTCTATATATATGTACCGCATATTTTATGAAAGAATAAGAGAAAATTTCTCTCAAATCCACATGGTATCAAAGCTACCTTTCTATACCTAATTCTTCATGACAAAATACGGTATGGCCACAGAAAGACTATCCTCATCAACATAAGAAGTCACCTCCATCCGCCATCTACCAGAGGCCACCAAGGAGGAACCGAAGCCACCCCTTTTCTCATCACTAACCACAAACTCAACGGACAAAATTACCTACAATGGTCACAATCCATAATGATGTTTATTTGTGGAAAGGGCAAGGATGACTATCTCACTGGGGAAGTCGAAATTCTAAGGAAAGATGATCCCAATTTCAAATGCTGGCTGAGAACCACATGGTTATGTCATGGCTGATCAATTCCATGAACAAGAACATCAGAGAGAACTTTCTTTTATATAGAACTGCAAAGGAGATATGGAATGCTGCAAAAGAAACTTATTCCAGTACAAAAAATACAATAGAATTGCTTGAAGTTGAAGCTAATCTGCATGATTTACGCCAAGGAGATCTCACCATGAACCAATACTTCAACAATTTGGCTTGTCTTTAGTAGCAACTCAACATGTTCAATGTTTATACCTAGAAGTGCATTGATGACCCATCCTTGTATCAAGAAATTGTGGAGCAAAAACGTACTTTCAAATTTCTTCTCGACCTCAATAAAAATCTTGATGATGTTAGTGGAAGAGTAATGGGAATTAAGCCTCTCCCAGGTCCTCAAGAGGCATTTGCTGAAGTTAGACATGAAGAAAGTAGGAGGAAGATTGTGATGGTATCCAATACTCCTACATCGTCCCTTGAAGGATCTGCTTTGGCAACCTACAGTTTCCCTAACAACAGCAGCAGTGACAATCGTCAAAGAAAGGTAGGCCATGGTGTGATCACTGCCGCAAACCAGGACATCTTAGAGAAACATGCAGGAAAATCCATGAAAAACCTATGGATTGGAAGCCCTCACGATCTGCAAATCACAAAGAAAACCGAGCCAATGCTGCTGCCACCTCCAATGATGATCCCAAACTTGGAGAAACAAGTTCCTTCACAAGAGACCAACTTGAGATGCTACAAAAATTGTTTCAATAGAACTTATCAACATAGACAAGTACTCCCAATGCTGGAACCAGTTTATTGGCATATAAAGGTAAATGTTTTAATGCCTTTGTCGTCAATAAGCAGCAAGCAAATCCTTGGATCATTGACTCAAGAGCGTCAGATCATATGATGGGTGATATCAATCTATTCCATGAGTATAGTCCATGCAAGGAAGACTACACAGTGAGAATTGCAGATGGAACATCCACCAAAGTTGAGGGATTAGGTTCTGTCCCTATTTCTAGGGACCTAACTCTAAATTCTGTTCATGTTCCCAAACTGGACTGCAACTTACTTTCTATTAGTAGATTGACTCATGATCTTAACTGTGTAACTAAATTTTTTTCAAACCTATGTGAATTTCAGGATTTGTACTCAAGGAAGATGATTGGTAGTGCTAAGATGCATTCTGGACTCTATTTCCTTAAAGGACAAACTCCACATAGAAGGTCAAACCAAAGTAAAAGTTGTGTGAGTCAATTAAATGTCAGTGAAAATAGTGAAGTCACGTTATGGCATTTTCACCTTGGTCAACCGAATTTCATGTATCTCAAGAAACTTTTTCCTTCATTGTTTATCAATAAAAATCCAAAATCTTTTGCTTGTGAGATTTGCTAGCTAGCCAAACATACTCGTTCTCCTTATCCTAGCATTTGATATAAGCCATCTCATCCTTTTGCAATGATTCATAGTGATATATGGGGACCTTCAAGAATAAAAAATATCATAGGAACAAGGTGATTTGTATCATTTGTTGATTATCATACTAGGTTGGATATTCTTGATGAAAGAAAAATCTGAGGTAGTTCAAATATTCCAAAATTTCCATTCAGTGGTACAAACACAATTTCAAACCAAGATTCAAGCCCTCAAAACAGACAATGCCAAAGAATATTTTAAGTCTTCACTAGGGGCGTATCTTCTTAACCAAGGCATAATTCATCTTAGTTCATGCATTAATACACCCCAACAAAATGGAGTTGTAGAGAGAGAGAATAGACATTTATTGTAGACGATCCCTTATGTTTTCTACACATGTTCCAAAACATTTTTTAGGAGAAGCAATTCTTACAAGAGTATATCTCATTAATAGAATGCCTTCTAGAATCCTTAAATTCCAAACCCCATACCCAATACTCCTAAAGAAATTCCCAATCACCAAAACACTCACATCCTTATACCTAAAGATATTCGGCTACACTGCATTTGTTTATATAAGTCAACACCACCAAAGCAAACTAGATCCTAAATCGATTAAGTGTGTGTTTCTTGGGTACTCATCTCATCAAAAGGGGTATAAGTGTTACTCTCCCATCACAAAAAAAGATATACAACTCCATGGATGTCACCTTCTTCGAACATCAAGCATACTATCCAAAACCCTTAATTTAGGGGGAGAACATGAGTGAATATCAGTTTTGAAATGAGAGTCAAATTGGTCAAACTAATATTTACCTTCCAACCTCAAACCCTTCAAATGTTCAAAGTCTGGAACTTGAAGATAATTCAAACCCCCCCTGAAAATTCTTCACCATCTCAAACTGAAAATCCTTCATCATCTCAAACTGAAATTCCTGATAATCACACCCCCTACTATGTCTAAGTCTCTACAAACCATAACCAAAGAGCTACGCGTCTATTCTAAGAAAGCAAGGCCTGAAAAGGAAATAGTGGACTCAATTCCTCTCGTCCTCGACCAAGAATATGAACCGGAACCAAACTCCCTTCAAATTCAATCAGGTAAGGACAATTTTAGTTTAAGTTATGAAGAAATTGTTGATAAAGATCTTGATATACCAATTGCTTTGAGAAAGGGTATTAGATCATGCACTAATCATCCTATCTGCAACTTTGTTTCATATGAAGGCCTCTCACCATCATATAAGGCCTTTGTCACCTGTCTTGATCATGTGCAGATACCTCAATCCATAAAAAAAGCTCTTGAAAGTCCTGGATGGAGGAAAGTCATACAGGAAGAAATTAGTGCATTAGAAAAGAATGATACATGGGTGATCACCGATCTCCCTAAAGGAAAGAAACCTATTAGCTGTAAATGGATTTTTACTATCAAACATAAAGTTGATGAAAGTATTGCAAGACTAAAAGCTCGTCTTGTTGCCAAGAGATTCACTCAATCATATGGGATAGACTACCAAGAAACATTTGCTCCAGTAGCCAAACTCAACACTATCCGTATTCTTCTGTCACTTGCAACTAACAAAGACTGGCCATTACACCAATTAGACATCAAAAATGCTTTCCACCAGGTTGGAAACTAGATCAAACTACAACAGGGTATGCAAAATTAGAAAATCCTTGTACGGTTTAAAACAGTCTCCTCGTGCTTGGTTTGGTAAATTTGTACACTTGGTTGTAACGCAGGGGTAGACTCAATGCCAGGCAGATCATACCATGTTTGTAAAATTCTCCCCTAAAAAGAAGGTTGCTATATTAATTGTGTATGTTGATGACATAATTCTGACAATAACAAAGGACTACAAGGATGAATTGACAAAGATGAAGAAGGTACTAGCTAGGGAATTTGAAATCAAGGATCTAGGATCTTGGATCTATTAAATATTTCCTAGGAACAGAGGTGGCACAATCAAGTAAGGGCATATTTATCTCACAACGAAAATATATTCTAGACCTATTAAAAGAAACAGGTATGCTAGGGGGCAAACCAACACACTCTTATGGACTCCAACAAGAAAATAGGAATTGAAGAAAACTCTACACCAGACAAGGGAAGATATCAGAGACTTGTTGGTCGTCTTATCTAACTTTCATATACTTGCCCTGACATTGGATTTTCTGTGAGCGTTGTGAGCCAATTTATGAACAATCCAACCGAGGAGCACATTGAAGCTGTAAACAGAATTTTAAGATATCTAAAGGGACTCCTAGTAAGAGATTGTTGTACAAGAAGAATGATGAGAACCACTAAAGTATTTTCAGATGCAGATTGTGTTGGTGATATTACATATAGACGTTCCACTTCAAGTTATTGTTCTTATGTGTGGGGAAACCTCGTAACTTGAGAAGCAAGAAGCAACCAGTGGTCTCAAGGAGTAGTGCTGAGGCTAAATTCAGGGCACTAGCATTAGGCATCTGTGAAGGGATGTGGATACAAAGGCTGCTTCAGTAACTAAGAGTCACTCACAAGAATCCTATCATGATATACTATGATAATCAAGCTACCATTAGCATTGCTAAGAACCCAGTTCATCATGATTGGACCAAACGCATTGAGATTGATCGACACATCATCTCGAAGAAGATCAAAGATTCAATTGTTCAACTTGTGTACACTCCTACTAAGTCTCAAACAGCACATATTCTCATTAAAGCCCTTCCAAGATCTAGCTTCGAAGAATTGAGTCACAAGTTGGGCATGGACAATATTTACAACCCAACTTAAGGGGAGTGTGGAAATTCTCGCAAGATTTAGATTAAGATTTCATATTTAATTTATTTATTTTATTTCCATTTTTATTTAGTTTCCTAGTTTAGATATATCAATAAAGGATCTTATCAAATCTTACAAATTAGGATACCTTAATTTGTGGAGTTTTTCCTCTATTAGGCAAGATAGTTACCAGATTTAGTGGCTTTCTTAATGTAGACCACTTCTATACATATGTACCGCATATTTTATGAAAGAATAAGAGAAAATTTCTCTCAAATCCACAATAACATAATGGTACCGTTCTCTCCTGGTTTCAAACGCCCTCCAGGCAGTTTACAAAACGTGTTACCAATTTGCAAAAGAAGTATGTGGGGATGATTATGTTCTTGTACCTGCAAAATAAAGTCTCATGTCAGCAAAATGATGGAAAAAAAATGGTGCACCTACACATGATTAAAAGTCTAGGTGGCAACCATTCCCTTAAGAAGACTACATATCCTGTTCAAGCTTCATGCTTCCCTACTCTAGAAGCTTCATTACATACCTTTCAGTATTTTCTTGTTTTTCTGATAAAAAAATACATTATTAGTTGTTAGACAAAAAGTAAATCTCATTTGAGATCTCATTTGAGGACAATCAAAAGTTGGTGTATCTTCCTATTCAGTTTCTTATCTCTTTTATGTCATGAAGTGAGAAATGTTTATTCCATGACACATCACATGAACATATGATAAATCTTCCTGCTAAATCATTTCTGCATTGCGATGTTCAGTAAATTAACAAAAATGGGACATAAAAATCAAAGCACTGAAAACAGACAACCTCAACTGGAATTCATACATATTCTGACCAAGGGAAAAATTTGAGATTCACACATTAATAAACTAACGTTTTGAGTAACCAAATTTACAACGAGAGGCTTCATTATACAGTGAAAAAGGGACAGGAGGAATAGATTTAACAATATTTTTATCTTCACCACTGACACAAATCTTATCAGCAACATGCTTGAGACAATTATGCAAGTCCATTCAAGATATACATAAGATTATTCAAGATTGTAAACACAGCTTTCCGATAAGAATAAGTGAATGCCATATGTTTTAAGGAAACCAGAATTCCAAACTGATACCCAACACATATATACCAGTCAATTTAAACAACAAAAAATTAGATCCAATATATTGACAATATTATGATAAATCTACTAGAGACAAAAATACCCTGATGATTTTCATCTTAGCTTCATTTACCCCCCCAAAAAAACAAATACCCAGTTGAAACAATGACGGAGGTAAAAAAGAATAGCACCAGAAATTATCTCTACAAGAAACTCTCAAACTAAATCCACAGACCAGTACATAACACCTGGTAGTGAGATAAGTCCATGTAAGAATGAGCTAGCAGGCCACTATAATATGCAAAAGGTCAATGCTCCAGGACAATAATATATGTAATAAAGCATATAATCGGAGAAGGTAGAAGTAATCATTCTCATACAATTTACAATATTTGGTCCATCACTGATGCAAGAATATTAACCTGTGATTTTCAAGAACTAAATAAAAGATTACAAATATAAACACACCAGCAAAATAGCTTCGACGCTTGTCCTCATTCCTTCCTTCATGTAACTGCAACATAATACCACAAAACATTATCATTGGTCCACAATGCCAAATTACAAGAGCTTGTTCTCAGTCATAAGTTCCCAGCATTTCCTCTTTTTCCTTTAATTGGGTGCAGAAAACTCCTTTTAAGAATCAAAAATCATCTCTCTTTTTTTATTTACATTCCATCATATTAAAACAACACCACCGACCATCAGCTGGCATTACTGCCTCATGTAGGACCAGTAAAATCCATGAAATACATAATTTGACAATTACAAAATTAGATCATAACAATAAAATAAAATAATCCAAACAACAGTTTTCTGCGAAGCAGAGGTACACTAAGGGTGTGTTTATCCTGTTCAAATGTTTTTCCATACTTTTATTCAACAATTGTCACAAATTGCAAATGCAATCAAGTGTTTACTGATACTTGTGGCTTTTAAAAGACCATGTACCAGCCAATTCTGTCCGTGATAGTTACCACTACCATCACCAGTCACCTGCTGCCACATTCAGGCCTCACCATCACTCTCCGCTGAAAACTTAGTAATTACGATTATTTGATAATGGCAAAATTTTGACTATAACAAATGCTGAAAAACCAAAATGTTTTTATGAAACAAACACATCCTAATATCCAGACGTTGTACAGCTCATGATTCAATTTGTGGATTAAGGTAAACAGCTTTAAAAGCAATTGCTAAAGATTTGATTAGGCTGATGATAAGGACCAGCACAGCATAACCCCATTCCCAAACATGTACAAGAGGCACACACGACCCACAGACAAAGGAACATGCAGTAGTTAGTCACACATCCAGCAAACAAGGAGGAAGTGCAGTAGTAGGTGGGTACATATAGTTAGGCAGGGTAGACATGTGAGGGATCGTAAGGGATGGGTAGGACATGCTGGTTATCCAATAGTAGTGGGCCTAGAATTTCGAGAACATGACAAACATGATAAGAATGTAACTGATTTGAACTATTATACTACTTAAAGGAAAACATGGAATGAAAAGGATATCAGCTTTTATTCTAAACAAAACAACCAATACACGAGATCCTTGGATTCTCTCTAACAAGCCCAAAAATCAACAACAATCATAAGGAAACTAGGACACAAAGCACACCACTCGACTAAAGATTTTCCCAGCGATTCAACTTGCCCGAGTACACGTTCCCAATCACTTGCCGCTAATATTTTGGTATTAGAGCAGAACATAATGGAGGACTGGAAGAAGGTTCACCAATAGTTGGAGGCATTACTGGCCATGCATCAAGATGATCACGCCCGCTTGGAAGGGATGGAAGCACACCAAGATAGCCTAGCAAATCAACAGGAGACTGACCCATGACGACACGCAACAAAAATCATCAAGCCCAGTGGCAAAAGAGGTAGTTGAAAACCAGGTCGAGAGTGGGCAACTAGAACGTGGCGTGTCCATCTCTAGACTCGCTAAATGGGATTTCCCAAAATATGACGGCAACAACGACCTATTAGGCTGGTTCAACCGATGCAAACAGTTTTTTGAGTATCAACCTGTGGTCGAAGAGGAGAAGGTAGCTACCTTTCACCTAGAGGGAGATGGTCAGCTGTGGTTCCTTAAGCTAAAACGATCCTCAATTGACCTGGCCCGAATCCAAGACTGTGATCATAGATTTGGTCCCCCAATCAAAAACAACAAGGTCAATGAGTTATCAAAATTGCGACAACTAAACACGGTGGAAAACTATCAACAGAAATTCACACAGTTAGTCGCCCAAGTGATAGACCTAGCACCAAAACAAGAGATCGCAATCTTTATTAGCGGATTAAAGGAAGCAATAGTAGTCGAGGTGGAACTCCACCACCCCACCAGCCTAACGCAAGCCATAAGCCTCGCTAGGTTGTATGAAAAAAAGCATGTGGGCCCCAAGGAGGAAGGAGAGACTAAGAGGCGGTCGGTGGCATCGGTAGACCCCCCTACCTGACCGGCATATGCTAAGAAACTAAGCCGAGCGAAGATAGAGGAGCAACGAAGTAAAGGTTGTGCTTTAATTGCGACGAGCCCTTCACCATTGGACATAGGTGCAAGAAACTGTTTTGGCTCGAATGGGAGGAGGCAAAAGACCAGGAGGATAACGAAGGAGGCGAAGGGAAGGAAGGTCAACTGGAAATTTCTTTACACGCCATGGTGGGATTACCTCAATCTTAGACCATGAAGGTGCGCGATCACGTCCACGGACACCCAATAGTCGTACTCAACTCAGTAGCACGCATAGCTTCATGTGTGCAGAATTGGTCTCCAAATTGGGCTTACCACTACTATCAAGGGAGAAATTGTGAGTGGTTGTCGCCAACGAGGAGAGGGTTAGAAATGAGGGGGTATGCAAAGGGGTCCCTCTAGAACTAGGGGGAAGGAAATTCATCATAGATTTGTATTCACTACCATTGTGCAGGGTAGGCGTGGTGTTGGGTGTCAACTGGCTCATATCATTGGGTCCCATTTCCTAGGATTTCGTGTCATGAGGATGTGTTTCTCACGTGGAAAAGAAAGAGTGGAATTACAAGGCGGCCTATGGACAACAATTATGCCGGAAATTGCTACAGCAATAAAGGAAGTGGAGAAGTGTAGCAATTTGCAATGCCTATTCGCCGAGTTCTAGGACATCCTCCAACCACCACAGGGTCTACCTCCCACTCACATTTACGACCATGCCATTAGGCTACAACAGGGAGCCTCACTGATGGTGGTCAAACCTTACAAGTATCCTCATGGTCAAAAAGGCGAAATAGAACGACAATGTGAGGAGATGATCCAAAAAGGGCTAATACGAGTCAGCCAATCACCCTTCTCATCCCCCTTGCTCCTAGTGGAGAAAAGCGACAACTCCTAGTGTTTTTGCATAGACTACCGAGGCCTCAACGAGAAAACTATCAAGGACAAGTTCCCCATTCCAATAATTGACAAGCTCCTCGAGGAACTATTCGAAGCTTGCTATTTTTCCAAATTAGATTTATGCTCTGGGTACCACCAGGTCAGGATGAGAGCGGAGGATGTAGAGAAAACGACCTTTAGAACCCATCACAGCATTTTAGGTTCCTCATCATGCCTTTTGGACTCACCAACGCCCCATCGACCTTCCAGGCTCTTATGAACAAAGTTTTCAAAGGACACCTGCGGAAGTTCGTCTTTGTCTTCTTCGATGGCATTCTAGTCTACAGCAAAACCTAGTTGGAACACTTGCAGCATCTTAGCAAGGCATTCTCCTTGTTGCAACAACACCAACTCCATCTAAAAGCCAAGTGTAACTTTGCATAGAGGCAAGTGACGTATTTTGGACACCTCATTTCGAAAAGGGGAGTAGAAGCAGACTCGCACAAAATAGAGGCCATGCTAAATTGGCCTATGACAACAACCATCAGAGCATTACGAGGGTTCCTTGGCCTCATGGGATACTACCAGAAGTTTGTCCGAAATTATGGCGTCATTGCAGACCCTTTAACTCGCATGCTAAGAAAGAACAATTTCATATGGACTCAAGAATCAAAATGGGCCTTCAAATCCCTTCGAATTTCCGTGACATAAGCCCCAGTCTTAGCCCTACCTGACTTTGATCATCCCTTTGTGGTGGAATGTGACGCTTCAGACATTGGCTTGGGGCAATCCTCCAACAACTAGAACAGCCCATATCCTTCTTTAGCAAGCCCTTCGCACAGAGGCATCTCAGGTTAGCAACCTATGAGAAGCAGCTCATCGGATTAGCTAAAGCCATCCATCAGTGGTGAGCATACTTGTGGGGAAGGAGATTCACGGTCAAGACGGATCACTAGGGCCTCAAATTCTTGTTAGTGCAGAGAGTATCAACGCCACCTCAACAACACTGGATTAGTAAACTACTAGGCTTCAACTTTGACATCGAATATCGAGCAGGAAGGGAAAATAGGGTGGCCGATGCACTGTCCTAACGCAATGAAGATGATGCTGCCACCTTGGCAATTTCTTTACTCCAACCGCAACCGTTTGAGTTGGTGAGGCAAGAGGCTCGCTCATCCCTCAAAATGCACCAATTGGTGGCGTGCATCCAAGCAAATGAAGTAGGGTTAGAGTGGACTTTCAAACAAGGATTAGTCTTCTTCAAAAATCGGGTCTTCCTAGCATCCGATTCCAAGTTGCATGCCACCATTGTCCATGCTATTCATGACCAGTGTCACGAAGGTTATTGGTGGACCCTCTACCATGTCACAAGAGATTTCTATTGGCAAGAGATGCATCGACAAGTTCGCAAGATTGTGCGAGCATGTCACACCTGTCAACGGTATAAATCCAAACATCTTCAACCACTTCCTGAGCTAGGTATGGTCCGATATCTCCATGGATTTCGTAGAAGGACTCCCAAGCTCCAAGGGAAAATCAATCCTTCTTGTAGTCATAGACAGATTTTCCAAGTACACTTATTTTGCCGCCATGAGCCATCCTTACTCAGCAGTCACAGTTGCATGGTTTTTCTTTGATACTATTGTACAACTACATGAGCTGCCTGAGTCAATTATGAGCAACCGAGATGTCACTTTCACTAGCGTATTCTGGAAGGAGCTGTTCCAATTACAGGGGACAACATTATCATTCTCCTCCGCCTATCATCCCTAGAGCGACAAACAAACAGAGGTGGTTAACCGCACGCTGGAAATGTATTTACGATGCTTCATTGGAGATCACCCAAGAAAGTGGACCAAATAGGCAGCCTGGGCAGAGTATTGCTACAACACCGGCTACCACTCGTCGCTCAAGACCACTCCCTTCAACATGGTATATGGACGAGATCCCCCACAATTACTATCTTATGTTTCCAGAGGGACCAAACTGAACGCGGTGGAAATAGCCTTGCAAGATAGAGATACGATGGTGTCAAAACTTAAGTTGCAACTGGAAGGAGCACAGCAAGTCATGAAGCATCAATATGACACAAAACACAGAGATCTCCAATTTGCCGTGGGCAACCTGGTCCTCCTCAAGCTCCGCCCCTATAGACAGGCATCACTAGGCAAGCAACAATCCCCCAAACTAGCACCTAAATTCTACAGGCCCTTCTGCATGGCAAAATGCATCGGATAGGTGACATATAAACTGGAACTTCCTCCACAAGTCAGGATTCACCCAGTTTTCCACGTCTCCAATCTTAAAAAATTCAATGGAGAACCTCCATCACAACCGAAGCTACCAATAATCAGTCAAGGCCGTCTCATCTCTCATCCCAACTACACAAGCAGTCCTTGAAGCACAACGAAAAGATTCACACGCTGAGGTCCTAATCCATTGGAGAGGTTACTCGCCAGCAGAAGCCACGTGGGAAGATGTCACAATGATGTGCCAACGCTACCCCTCAATTGCGCACAAGGTCATGCACAAAGTCGAAGGAGAGAGTGATGATAAGAGTACGGCATAACCCCATTTGCAAACATTTACCAGCGGCACACACGACCCGCACACAAAGGAACATGCAGTAGTGTACAGTAGAGGATCACACGTCCAGCAAACAAGGAGGAAGTGCAGTAGTAGATGGGTAAATGTAGTGATAGACATGTGAAAGGAATCGTAGGGAATAGTAAGGACATGCTGGTTATCGTGGGGAATCGTAGAGGCAGGATAGACATAATGTAACTGATCTGATCTATTGTACTGCTAAAAGAAAAGATATCAGCTTTTATTTCAAACAAAACAACCAAGACACGAGATCCTTGAGTTCTTTCAAACAAGCCCAAAAATTAACAACAATCATAGAAAATTAGGACGCAAGGCACACCACTCGACTAAAGATCCTCCCAGCGATTCAACTCGCCCGAGTAGACATTCCCAATCGCTTGCCGCTAACAGCTGAGTTTCAGGGCTAAACGACCGAGCGAAAATCGGTATCCCCTAGTAAACCAGGGTTTAACTAGGGTTTAGAAGACAGGAAGAGAAAGTGAGAAAGATATATACTTGACTTTCATACGAGCAAGACGATCAGCAACGGAAGTGTCTTTCTCCATCTTGGGCTCTTTGGTGCCGAAAGTGTAGCTCGACAATGGGTATATATTTGCCGCCGCTGAATTCACCATCTTTCCCTCTCTCTCTCTCTCTCCCTCTCTCTCTCTATAGGAGGATGTTAAAGTAGAGACTAGAGGACTTCAAAATCAACTCTGCGGGATGCGATTGAGATGATGATGGGTTCGACGATCCCGCGACGGCCCCTAAAATTCTCCTAAAAATCCATTCTCCGGTATTCGATTTTTTTATTAATTATAGAAAATATATATGCGCGTTTTCTCGGTTTTTCTTTTTAATTATATTTTTATTTTAGCAAAAAAAAATACATTTGTTATTTTAAAATTTTGCATTTTATATATTTATGTCTCTTTAAGAAAAATTAATTAAGCCTAAAATATAGATATATAGAAGGCATGTTGAAAAAAAAAATCCTGACCAGAACTCTTTCCTTTTTCTTTTCTCCAATTCTAATATTTTCGAATATTTTTTAAGTCTTATGCGTCTAAGTTTTGTAATATAATTAATATAAATAAACAAAAATGAAAAAAAATAAAAAATAGGTAAACAAAAATAATATATTTTATTTGGCTTGTTGTTTCTTCTCAATTTGATGATTCAGATTTGACGCGTTACAAAATATTACGTTCACGACTACAAATACAAAAAATGATAAGATATAGAATAAAATCTATAAAGTGTAATCATGCATAGATTGTCGCATGACTTGCACACGAGTAAAGTGAAAATGAAAAACCTTTAAGGTTTTTTTTTTGAAAATAATTATCCAAAAAAATATTTATTGAAAATGTCTTAAATTCTACTAAAACATCTTTTCTATATTTGTCTAAAATTAACATTAACTGATAATAAAAAATTATACTTTGAAAATAACTATTATCAGAATAAGTTATAAATTATACTTTTGAAATAACTATTATCAAAAATAAATTTAAAAAATTTATTATAGTAATTACTTTATTTGATTTTTTATTTTAAAAAATACTTATTTCAGTATTTATTTTACCTCATTAATTGTAGTATTAAATTAGAAATACGAAAGAAATTATCTATTTATCTCAATTTAATCATTAATTATAATATTAATAAGGATATAATTATGAGACACTAAAATCTTATTTTTCTATTAAGTTGATGATTGAAACTTATTAAATAAAATTTGTTATAATAGAAATTACGTGTATCATAACTATTCACCATAACCTTGGAGTCAAATTAATTGGTTGAAATTTTGATATATAAAAGGGAAAAAGTATTTCTATTCAAGATGAGATGGTTTAAAATAGAAAAAAAAAAGTAAATTCAAGATTGTAAGAGAGGGAACTTTTAAAAAACTTTTTTTATTTGCAACTCATGAATACATTCAATTTACAAATATAGCCTATTCATAAATTTAGCTAATGATTTACTTCTTCACAATCTAACAAAATTGAATGATGGCCAAACTAATTCTTTGACTATTGATAACAAGCCTAATAACTTTTTTTCTAAATCAAATTGCATCAAAACTATGTTTTCAATTTAATTTGATTCGATTTGTGAATTAGTTTGATTTAGTCGGTTTTATTCCTACCCCTGGATAGAACTACTTACTATTGATGTTAATGAACAATCAAAGATGCCATCAACATATATTTTGATGATAACTGTCTTATCCCTAACAAATACCAACTACTATCCCCTCTTTTCTCTATGTTCTACTCCAAATCATGGCTAATTTATTTTGCTACTAATATTGCTTTCTCCAACTAATATAACCGAATCTATTCTACTATTTTTGTCACTTTTCTAATAGCTTTGTTAGATTGCTCAATTGTTTTATTAACATAAAGGAATCTTGAATTAGAGAACCAAACACCTAGTCTTTCAATTGCAACATAATTTTGTAGGCATCTTAGCAAAAACCATGGCTTCTCCTTCTTATTGTGAGGGTAAGGGTCCGAGTGCAAAGGTCATATGCATACTACGTAAAAGCACACTATATGTGGTCAAATGAGAGAAGTGACACATGTAGGAGTGATTTGGATTGAATAGGATGAGGAAGAGAAACAAGCAATCTCAACTAAGCTCAAGCGCTTTGTGACAAGTGAATATTCTTTACTGAATCGTGGTTTGATCTTTTGAGAGAGTAATTGAGTAGAGTAATAGTGTTTCTCCTAAAAAATTGCCCCTTTCAAATGAGAGAGCTATGAGTATTTATATTTATAGAGTTTTGGTTGTATATCTCATTTGTTGGATGGTAATGATAATTAACAATTGTGAAAGTATGGACTCTCATATGAGCTTCTAATGAACCTAAGCATGTTGAAGGCTTTTCATGTTCTAATTGAAAAATGTTGGATCAGACCGGCTAATCCAGTGAGCCCTACTCCAAGCTTACCATGCCAATCTCCCTTAATCCATCAAAGTTATAGACTTGACTCTCTAAGCCCTATTATCCTAACTCGAAAAAGTCAAATATATTTAATTATTAGGCTGAAAGCCCACAAATCAAATTTAATTCCTTACATTTTGTTCTCTAACCAAAATTTTTAAAATGGAGTCAAAAGGATTTAAGCATCAATTAAGCCTTTTAAACGACTATGATATTGTCTAGCGTATGTGTGTTATAAAATAGTTGTAGTGCTACCATGATGAACATTTTATTGAGCTTAGCACCAGATTTGCAAGATGATTAATAAATTTTCTTTGTAGTTCGTGACATCGCAACACTAATTTAATTACACATGCCACTTTAAGCTCATTGGAATTGTATTGCCCCCAAAGGAAATAATCATGTATAAATTAGGGGAACATTTTTCCATGATTAACAAATTTAATTATGATTTGAGTAAATCCTCTATTTGCCTTACATGAATTTCTTTACTAGCTAAGTTGATACTTGCCTACTAGCTCTGTATCCGTAGCTAAATGACTCAAACTTCTCCAGTAGCTCATGAGGTTGCAAAGAAAGAAAGATCCGGTAGTATGCTATCACATTTAGTTAAGTGGCCTTATTAATAAAATTGTTGCAATTTGCTTGATACAAATGTCAACACTACAATCACTTGATTAAATTAAATTGACCACTTAATTAACACTAAATTAGGCCATTCTTGAATTTAAACCCAAGTCTTCTGATATTTGATCCATATTTCAAGACCATGTAAATATATATTTCATTCAATGTAATAGGAACTTGAATATCTGCTAATCTTGTTAGAGTAACAAATGGTGAGCTACCTCAATCGTAACAACATGATAGTGCCTTAATTGATGTGAATAAATGAAAATCACCAAGATCATTCTGACCTTCTACAATGAACTAAGTAATAAGAATTTCTTGAGCAGTTGATGAGCTAGATGCACGTACATGGACGATCGCTTCCTTTTCTACACACACACATATATATATACTATGTTTTTGCCAAGCTTTAACAAGTTTCATCCCAACAGTTACCAATTACAATGCAATATAACCAAAAGCTTCCTTCAATGTACTTCATATTGTATCACCCGTAATGTAACGAGTGGCTATGTTCACTTAGATATTTAGTAATAACATTACAGTGTGATGCAATGGCTTTGCTACAAAAATCTAAATATCTTGAAGCTCAATATTTTCATCTATCAAAAGCTTACTTCACATATTGTGTAGTAACCTTGATGAAAATAGAGACTCGACTCAAATCTAAATATCTTGAAGCTCAATATTTTCATCTATCAAAAGCTTACTTCACATATTGTGTAGTAACCTTGATGAAAATAGAGACTCGACTCAAAATTTTCTTAGCCCATTGTCTTGTAAAAGTTTTTGCACCTTGTAGATCATTGGAGTAAAATTAATTTTTTAAAATAATATTCTTGGTAGCAATCCCTAACATCAATGGCTTTGCTACAAAAATCTAAATATCTTGAAGCTCAATATTTTCATCTATCAAAAGCTTACTTCACATATTGTGTAGTAACCTTGATGAAAATAGAGACTCGACTCAAAAATTTTCTTAGCCCATTGTCTTGGTAAGTTGTTTGCACCTTGTAGATCATTGGAGTAATAATTAATTTTTTAAAATAATATTCTTGGTAGCAATCCCTAACATCGATGCTTTGAAGCTTGTATTGTTAACTTCTATCCATGCTAATATCCAAGTTTTTTTTAGATTAGAGCTTTGTCCATGTTATGGTTACTGTAATCCAGCAACCATGATCCAATTTAAATCCCAAACAATTTAATCAAATTGTATCACTCGCTTATAAAATTCTCTTATATCACTCACATAGAAATCAGTGAAACACTCTTCATTATTTAATATATATATATTGAAAAAGGAAAAAAAAAAAGAAACACCCTATCACAATATATGAACGAGAAACTGTAAAATATGCCTACAACTTATAATTGACAAGTTTGATTTCCTACCTTTTTTTTTTTTAGTCCATCATTCCTCATTTCAAGCTAGAATCCTTTTTAGTATTTTTCACATGCTAATGCCAAACCTCGTTACTTTTCTATCTAAAGGAGTTAGCCCTTGCACCTAAAAGACCAACATCACAACCTAAATGCATCCACCGCTCAAATATTGTAGAGTCCACTTGTAAAAAATTTCATTTACAATCCTAGCATTCGATTCACTCAATAACTCGTTTAAGCTCAAACCAATGTTAATGTAACTAGCATACCCACAATAGCAAAATAATAGAGCAGGCCACTTCAATACAAAACAGCAACCTAACATAAAATATGAAATGAAACCCTTCCAATCTTCATCTATATCACAATACACCTTAACGCTACTCATCTCATCAACCTTATTTTCTAGATAAGAAAAAGATATTTTAAAGAATATTCTTTTATTCTCATTAGAATTGTGATAGTTAGTGTTTTAGAATATTAATAGCTTCTTGCAAGAATATTTTCTGTATTTCAATTCTATTAGCTATAATGTAACATTTGTCATGCATTTTTATTTTTCCTTTTAGCCACTTCAATAAAAGAGAGACTTTGAAACATTTAATCATTTTTAAAAAAGAATAAGCTACTATCTATATATATATTTCCCTTCTACACAGTAATGTTTCCTAATAATTCTCCTGGATGATAACCCCTCTCTTTATAACACACTAACAGCCATCAGTACATCACATTATCCCTTCTCTTTAGAAAGTTGGCATATTCCTTTGATACCAATTTGCTGTTGATGCTAAGGAAGACCCTTTCCATTGTTTTTGAAGTTGCTAAAGATGAATCTGCACACTCCGTATTCTAAATTATTTGCCAGCATGTACATCTACCTTACTAATGAATTAATGTTTGTGACATTAACATTAACAGCCCAATACTTCTCTACTATATTGCAATGTGAATACATGACCGAAGCCCACAAAGACCATTATTACTAGGTCTAACATGATATTGATGAAAAGTATAAGCTACATGGGTAGGCAAAAAGCACTTGAGACCACCATCCTTTCCGATTTATAATTCACCCACAGATAGTGACATGTTGAATCCTCCCAAATTTGTCAACACACTCCATACAATCTTTCCCATTTTTTAGCTCGTCCATATATTTGTCTATAAAATGTTCTTTACACCATGCAACATATAAAGCAATATAATCACCGCTATACATTTATTATTATTTTTCTTTTATTAGCTGCCTAATCATAGTGGATAAGCACTAGGATATCCCTCATGCATTCCCATGACATGATGAGGTGAGGTGTCGAAATTGGATATAGCAGTAAGAATATTTTTCCATTATCCCCTTTCAACAAATGACTATATATCCCTTCATCGTATTTTCCTCACCTTAGGAACTGTAGGAAGCGGGTAGAGGCTAAAAAAAATAGAGGAACCATCGGCACATTAGAGACAATGAAACCAACGGTGACTTGAAGACAGTGGAACCATGACAGATTGAAGATTGGTGGAACTAGTCAACTAAATAATTTGATCTTTATCCTCCTCATTATGGGGATTGTCATCTTCTTTAAAATTAGAATCCCAACCACTTGGGATAAGTTCTTCATGGATTGGCTGTTGAATGGAATAGTCAACAAAATAATCAAACTTTCTTGAATATTTTCCGAATAAACTAACTGTGGGATCACTTGCATACCATCTTTTTTTTTAACTCTTTTTTAATCGTTAGCTTGTAAAGCTTGAGAGTTAACATTTTCTGAATGTAGGATGATTGGATTTTGCCCACCAATAATAATCGACAGATGACTGACTTAGTTTGTGCTCTATTGTTTGGGTTTATTGATATTAGGAAGCCGATTTGTTGCAAGTTCCATGATACCTACTCTATCGGTAACCTATCCAAATCAATTTCTAGTTCAGGTACTTTTAAAGTGATCATGTTAATGGCAAGACCATGATTGGGAAATGGGTTATTGTTAACATCAAGAGTGAGTGGCTCAATAAAGTCTAGTTGCACTACTCTTAAATCAATCAGATCTTGGATTTTATTCTTAAGTCTCCAGCATTTGTTTGTAAAATGTACTACCTATCCCATATGGTATTTGCATTTGAGATTGGGGTCATAGGTTCTTGGCATGTATTTCTCATTAGGAATTTCAAAATTGATTAGATTATTAGCCTTAAGGCTAGCAAAGACTTGGTTAAGGGGGACTGGGATTTCAGTGAATTGTTTGGGAGGTTTGTTGATCTGAGGTTGATTGTTTGGGTTGAAGTGTTTATGGTTAGGTTTGGTATTTGGAAGGAAAAGTGAGGAGTTGGCTTGTTGTTTCTGCTGGAATTAACCATGTTGATTGTGGCTTCTTTTCCTTTGATATTATTTAGTGGTTTAACTGATGTTGTTCTGAGGGTTTCATTGACTGGCAATTTTCCAGAGGTGATGGCATTTTCAACCTTGCATCCTGTAGCTATCACTTTTGCAAAACTTGAAGATGTTTGCCTAATTGGGTGGGTGAAATAAGGTTTCTCTGGTATATTGATAAATATGGATGTCTTTCTCAGAAATTGGGTAATGACCCTTGCAGCCTGAGCTCTCCAACGTTGAGTGTTTTTCTTGAAGGATTCATTGTGCTTCTTGCGGATACTCCCTAAGTCTCATATTGAAGGAGCAACTTTAATGTTGAATTTGTATTGCTCATAGAAAGCTCGAGTTAACTTTTCCCAATTATTGATTTAACTGAGGTCTAGTTGTGCATACTAAGCTAGAGCAAGTCTTGTGAAACTATCTTGGAAAGTTTATACCATTAATTTGTCATATTGTACGTATTTGCCTATCTTTTAAACATAAAGTCCGGTATGCATTCTTAGACATCCGGTGCCATCATATTTCTCAAACTTTGGTACCATAAATTTTTCAAGATAAGCAATGCTAGTAAAAATTATTAAGTCAGTGATCCCAGTTTGCTCATATTCATCTAATCCTTTTAGAGCTTTCATCTTATCAACTAATTGTTAGAAAAGCTTTCTTTCTGTTTCTTTCTGTCTTTCCTCGAATTACCTTTGTAGATCTTCAGGATTATATGAGGTTCGTGCTCCTAGATTTGACTCCACAAATGTTAGATTGAACCTAGAGTTAATTTCCTCAATTTCAAGGGGTGAAATCTCAACCACTTTTCCCTTTTACCTCCTTAAATAGCCTTTTTGAACTGGTTGAGTTGATCGAAAAAGAGTCAAATTTTCCACCAAGAATTTCACTTAATCATTGAGATTTTGCATAGCTTGTTCCAACGAAACCATTATCTAATTAGTAGTATTGTCACTGGTATTGTTGTCATTGTTACTTGACATTTTGGTTCTATAATGAGTGTAGTATAGACTTCTTGTGGGGTTAGATTGTTTAAGTGCAATCTCGAAACCTGAATTAATCAACACTGGATAACTTGTTAGTAAAAATATTTTTTTTTTTAATGTATGTGTCAACGAATGCAGATATGGGGTTAGCGAATAATTCATAATGTGGCAAAATAGAAATTTTATTAATGCTGCAATTTTAGAGTTTGATTACTTCATTTGAAAAGGAATTACAAAAAAAAATAAAATTCTAAAATCTAAATCTTCCTCTTCTTGCGATGACATGATCCTTTTTCCTATTTTCTCTTTTATAGGAGTTTCTAGTTCCTTGATCTTTTGCTTGGCCTTTCTTAGTTGGGCTTCTAAAGCTTCATCTCGTTGGTTGGATTCTTGACATCTATTCTTCCAAATATCTCCCTTTCTTTCCATGTTTTCCATATGGACTTGCATTCATGTCTGCACTTCTTCCATATATGTCTTCATTTCAGGAGTGGGATTTGCTGGTGCAAGTTAGATTACAACCGGGGCACTATATTGTTTTTTACCTATCCTTTTGAGTTGGTGAAAAATGTACTCTTTGATTGCTTAATATTTACCTAATTCCCCCCTTAAATTCCCTATGTCAATAGTAGGGCTTATCATTCGAGTCTCCCATAAGGTTTTGATCTCCAATAGTTTAGCTATCTTGTCAACTATTATCATATGAGGATTGTAGAAATCAAGTGCAATGGGTTCGACTAAGGGTTTATGGACTATATCTTGAATAGTTCCCATTTAACGTATTAAAGCAACTGGGTAGTAACTGGTGCAATAGTTAAATTCAATCAAGGGAACAACCTCATAATTTTTACAAGCACGTACCATCCTAGTAAAAGAATTCCATTTAGCTTCCCATAATATGTCTTCAGCACAAAAGTCTTGTAAGACATTAATCTAGTAGTAGGTAGGAATATCCTCTAGCAATGTGATTCTGAAGGTAAAAGAAGTGTTGTGCAAAGGCCCCTCAAATGAAGTTAAGTTTGTAACATTGCATGTGGTTGACAAACCATATCATAATCAATGTCATGCTAGTTTTTAAATCCCCATGTCTTTTTTTCTTTAAGTGGTTGAGCGATTTGATTTGCTTAGCAAAGAGTGTGGGGATGTAAGACTTTCCTTCTAGAAATTGGGCCATTATTTATGTGATCGTAAAGTGGATATAAAAAATCCCATTTGGAAACAATATAGTCTTGAAGGCCATTAGGATGAATGCATGAATCTGGTGTTGTTGCTATGCTTCAAAATCTACACAAAACATGGTTCGCTTTTCATGGTAACTAGATTAAGTTACAAACTACGTCAACAAATCATCAGTCTTAATACAATTCCCATTACAATTTTCTAAGGCCTTATTGATTTCAGCCTTACAAACCCCTAGTAATTTACTGAAGATTTTTGTGAGCCCTGCTTCAAGATCTGGGATATATATGCTTTCAGTGTTGGGTGAAGCCTTAAGCAATTAGGCATATTCTTCCACTGTTGGGCCTAATTAATGGGGACCCAAGTAAAAAGTGACAATTTCTGGATAGAAAAATAAAAAAATGAACCAAAGCTTGGACCAAAGTGATGTTGATAGAGACCTCATGTACTAAGAGGATTGGTCCGATTTTGTCTTAAATGACCTCTTGTTGACTTAGATTGAAGAATTAGCTCTATCGATCAAGTACTATCTTTCACTCTAAAGGCTTATGAACATGGACTTCCCTGAAAAGAGCTTGTTATTGCTAAAAAATTTATGAAAGTAAATACATCATGACTATAGTATTTACAGGAAAATACATTTGTTACAAATAATTTACAAGGAAATTTACAATGTTACAAATTACAAAGAAATAGAAAAACGACTCCACTAAAGTTGCAATTTTTTTATTTGCCACATCGTGTTTATTTACTAACTTGAAGGGTTCATGAATGCAATTATGTAGGTTCTATAGCTCCCCAAGTTTTGTGACCTCAACTCATTTTTAAAGAAAAAAGGTTCATAAGTCATGTCAAAACTTGAGTGGGGTAGCTTAATCAACCTTGAACGGTAGTTGCCCCACAACACCCGAAGCTTACACAACGGCTCCCCTCCTAAGGTCTTAAGACGTCTATCATACATTTGATGCCTTACTTTCAAATTAACAATAGAAAAATGCTGCAAAAAAAAAAAAAAAAGGTTAAAACAACTATACATACATACATACATCTACAAGTAAAGAAAAAAAATTATTTTGGAAGATTTATGTGACTAGCCTACTTTTTTAGTCCCTAGTGGAGTCGTCATTTTGTCGAGTCTAATTTTTTTCATTTTTTCTAATCTAATTTACATTAAACACTAACTCGTTTAACATAAATCATCGACTAAGATTATATAAAAAAATTTAATTTTTTTTAAAGAAAAGAAAAGGAGTCACCACTCAATTAAAATTGGGAAATGTGTTAAATTAAGACTAATTGAGTAAATTAGTCTTAATTTGACTACTAGTCTACCTAAAAAAAAAATCTTTTATATTAGAAATTTTGAAGTTCGAGGACTATCTTATTAAAACTTTACATTACCACTTTTTAACCTTCCAAATTTAATTTTTTTTAGAAGAAAAAGGAAAAAACAATGAAAAAAATAAAGAAGAAAAGGAAGAAAAAATAATTATTTTACAAACGAGGTCGCCCTGTGGGTGTTTGTGTACCTAATGCTCGAGATCAGACCTATCATAGTTTACATAATTTTTTTCAAATAAAACATTTTAAGACTTATAATTCTTTAAAAAAAATTATATCTAAAATGCATTTTTTTAGATAAAATGTTTTATTTTTTATAACATTTTAAAAATATATAAAATAACTAAAAATAATTTTTTTATATATTTTTTGAAAAATCTAAAATGTCTTACTATACATAAAATAACTATTTTTTAAAACCTAAATGTCTTAACTAAAAAATATTAAAATAACTATTTTTTAAAAATTATTAAAAAATGAATCTATATTAAAATAACTAATTTTTTTTATAAAGTTTGCTTTTTTATGAAAAAAATGTAAAATGTCTTAAAAATACACACGCACACACACACATATATACATATATTAATAAGAAAAAAATCTAAATGTCTTAAAATATAAAATAACTAAAAATTTCTTTTAAGAAAGAATTTTCTAAAATTTATTTAAATATATAATGAATAAAAATCTCTTTTTTATGTCTATAATAATAATAATAATAATAATAATAAAACTAAAGTTTTTTTAATTATTTCTAAAAATAATAATACTGTAATTAAAAAAAACCATAGAAACTTGGATTAGGATTGCTAAAGACAGTGGTGACAATGGAGAGCCGCAGAGGACAGTGAGCAAGACGACGAAGAATAGTAGTGAGACGGTAGAGAACGGCAAGTGTGGTGGTGTCAACCGGAGCTTCCAAAAATGGGAATGTAACTAAGTCGTCGGAGCGGGGTGATTAGGAAAAAAAAATTTAAAGAGAAAGAGAATGTCACTAGAAAAAAAAAATTAAGAAAACGTTTTGACGCCTATTTTTTTTGCTAAAAAAATTTTCCCTTCAAGTAGAGTTTGAACTCTGTTTATAGGCGAATATGGGTTGAACGGTTGGGGGAAAAGAAAGGTTGAAGGTCAGATTTTTTTATTGTGGAAACTTTTTTTTTATTTTAATTTCTTTGATTAATGACTTTATTGCATTTTTAATTTGATTTCGGAAGTTATTTACTTTTTGAATTATGTTGTTTGATCTTTTGTAAGTTTTGAAACGTTAAAAGAAAGAGAAAAAAAAAATTCCAAGCTCCCTATAGTCTTCTATGGCAAACAAGTCAAGGGTAGAAGACGATGAAAATGTAAGTTTAACCCACGTTTTTCATTTTTTATTATAAGGCATGTCGATTCTAATTTTTTATTTCCCATTCCTAATCCGATCTATACTAGACCATATGCTCATCTAATGTAGATCATCGACTTGAGTTATGAATTTCGTTTTGTTTTGGAGTCGCCACCCAACTGTTGTTGGGAAAAATTGAGCAGATTGGTTCTAATTTGGACCACTAGTCAGCGTGATTTCCTCTTCTCGTTTTTTTTTTTTTGTGAAAAGAGAAAAGAGGAAAAACCAGAGTTTTTGAGTTCGGAGGCTAACCTATTAAAATCCTAAGGTTACTACCCTAATCTCCTAAAATCTTAACCTTATCTAGAAATGCCTTTTATTTATTTTTTTGTTGTCTTTTTATTTTGTTTTTGAATGAATTATTTTAGGAAAATGATTTTTTTATTCCTTCTTTTTTTTTTTTTTAGGATTGCCCCAAATGGGTGCTTACGTACCTGCTATTCAAGATCAAACAAGTCATAGTTCGCTTTTCCTGAAAAATTTTTAATGTGTTTGTGAATTTTAATCATGAAATTTCTTTTGATTTATGTTTTTACCATTTTAGTATTTTTCTAAAAAAATCTAAGCCTAAGCTTGATGATTTGATTTTTGAAAATGATATTTTAAGGAAAAACCAATTTTGGATTTATTTAAGAAAATGATTTTTCTAAGTGATAAAAATTCCATTTTTCTATTTTTCAACTCACTTCTACTATTATAAATTTTTATTGAATTTTTCATTTTTTTATTTTTTTTATTTTTATAATTTTTATTAATTTTTATTAACTTTTCATAATTTTTATTAAATTTTGATTGAAAATTTTTCTCCTAGATTTTTTCATCTATCCTATTTTAAAATCTAAATTTTTATTATTATATATTTTAATATTTTTATCATTTTCTTTATAAATTTTCACATTTTTATTATTTATTATTATAATTATTATTCTTATTTTTATTATTCATACTAAATCGAATCCTAAAAAAATAATCTAATTTCCAACATTTTTCTATTTTTTTGAATTATAAATAACAAATAAGTAAATAAATAATAATAAATTCGAAATAAATAAATACAAAAAATCGAAAAATCTAACTTACCTGGATTCGGTCGGTGCGCAGGTCGGGTCGATCGGACGCGGCGGCTGGGGACGCTCGTTGACGGCGTTCCGGTGGCCTTTCGAAGCGATTGAGGTGTCAATTCCTAGGTTTTCGGGGTGAGGAACCCAACTGTGGCGGTGGTTTGCTTTAGAAACGCCCCCTAGTGGCTGCTCGATGCTTGCTCGGTGGTTGCGGTTTGAAGAACTCCGGCGAGGCTTCGATTATCTCTTTTTCCTCTCTTTTTCTCACTTTTGATCCGTGCTTCCGCCTCTCTACTTCATCCTCTATTTATAGGTGTAAGAAATCGAGCTGGATAAGCTCGAATTTCCACCGATTGAAGCAAATTGGATTTGCAGTTAAAAACCAATCTCCGATTTGTTGCGATTTGATTCCTATTGGATGATGTTTATCTTATTTCTATTGAAGATTTGTTAGATTTGTGCAAAAAATTGAATCAAAACTGCCAAAATTCGGATTTTTCTCCTCGCCGGCGATCTCGAACAGAAGTTAAAGACGATCACGCGCCCAGCGCATGCATTCGCCCCAGCCAATCGGATGTTGACACGTGGCGGCTCCAAGGGAAATGAAAGAAAAAATTTCCGAACGCATGCGGGGGATTCGAACTCGGGACCTCAGGCTCTCTCACACGTTCTAGGCGCACACACGAGCTAACTGAGCTAGCCCAGATCTCGATTTTTTATTTTACGCAAATTGTATATATGCGATGCAATTTTTTTTTTTTTTGTATTTTTTGGAATTTCAAAAATTTGTAAAATTTTTTTAATCTTTTTTATTACCATTTTTGCAATTGTTTTCCAAAATTGATGTATTTTCCTATTTTTTTTTTGAACATTTTTCCTATTTTTGAAAAAATTGGAAAATAATTATTTTTTTATTATTATTGATAATTATGGCAAAAATAGGGTGTTTACAAGGCAAAATACCGAAAGAAGAAAACATGGATTCAACCTATGTTTTTCATCGAGAGAAAAAGGTCTCGCGCATTTGCACGAGCAAGGATTCAAACCTAGGACTAGGGGAAATTGTATGCATGTGTTTTCCGTTAAGTCGTTAGCCCGCGCCTCAATCATATAATGCATCTAAATTGCATTTATTCTAATTTGTTTCTAAAAAATAAAGAAAACAAAATAAAAATGTTGTATCTACAATTAATATGAGAGTTCAATATAGAAATGACATGATAGTAAAATGAGTGGGAATAATTAATAATAATTTAAGGAATACTAAGAGTTTGCAAGATAATTCATAATTTAAAATGCTTTTATAGTCATACAATCAATTGATGTTTTGAAAATTTACATGTAAAAGGATAGTATAATGGGTAGGAATAATCATACAATGATATAATAATATATAGTTTCGGTTGATTTTGCCTTTTTTTCATAATCCACCTTTGATGGTATCATTAACATGTTTTCATAATTTTTTTGTCAAATCATATTATAATATATAGTTTTAAAAACTCTTGCCTCCTCCCGCCCCCTCTTTTTTTTTTTATATATATATATTTCATCTTCTTATGGTACCACTAATGCATTTCCATAATTTGTTTATCAAATCATATCATAATATAATATATGGTTTTGAATGCTTTTACCTTTTACGTATTCTACTTTTTATAGTATCATTAATTTATTTTCATATTTTTTAAATCAAATTTAATATAATTTAAAAGCTCGTACCTTTTATAATCAAGCCAAAAAATTATCAAGCAAATGCTCATTGTCTACTTTTAATATCATTCTCCATGATTTGAGGACAAGTTATCTGAATGGGAGAAAAAAATTGTAATAATATAGATAAAG
The DNA here is from genome assembly GCA_037954665.1 of Laguncularia racemosa. NCBI lineage: Eukaryota > Viridiplantae > Streptophyta > Magnoliopsida > Myrtales > Combretaceae > Laguncularia > Laguncularia racemosa. The sequence goes on from JBBMOL010000129.1 coordinate 1,055,247, forward strand.
AGTTAATTCAAAACGTAGCTAATATATAAAGATGGAATGAACCATTAGTAATAGAAATACTTTTTACATCAATTTTCTTTTTCTCATCCCTTTCCAATGAATGTTCAACAAATTATATATAACAAGTCATTCATTTTCAAAACCTTAAATTGCTTACATAATTTTTTAATGTGTTTTATTCCTTTCATAAAGCTCTTCTTATATTTATTTTTTTTAGAAAAATGTAGTCATTTTTATTATTTGTAAGCCATGGAAATAATAGTTAAATGATAAGATAATATAAATAATCGATTTCTGCTAACTTAAATTGCTTAAATAATTTTATAGTGAGACATCATTTAGTAATTCATTTTAAGTCATTCATCATATAATATTATATATAGAGTATATAATTTTAATAATAACAAAAAAATTAAAGTCATATCCTTATATTAGTTACATGTGAATTTAACATATTTGTATTAGAACATTCCTTCACATTTAATTCTCAATTTCTCATCTTAATTATGGAATTAATCGTATTCTAATTCATTATTTTATATGTAATTATTCCTTCGTGCTTAAATGCATGAAAATAATTTAATGTGCGGAAGAGAAAGAGTTTTACTTTTTTTGGTGCTTTTAAATAATATATTATAATATTCATTAAATATTTTATTAATATCAATTAGAAATTAATTAAATATTTTATTAATAAAAAAATAAACATTACATTAATGTTCATGAGCAAATGAATTAAATATTTTATTAAACAATTTTTTTTATAATACATAAAAACTTTAATTTATATTATTATTATTATTATTCAAACTTTCATCTATATGTTAGGTAGAATATAAAGCTTCACCAGTATCTTATCTTATAAAATATAAAATTTTAATTTTTGAATAAAAAATATACTTCATAATACTCTACTTATACTTTGTAAAACCCAAAGTAAATATACTCTACAATAGCGTTATCTAATCTTCCGGTATTGCATGAGCTATTCAATTAGATTTATTTATTTATTTATTTTAAGACTGTTTGGGATAGTCGGCAAAACTGACCGTGATTGCATTATGTTATTTAAAAAAAAAAAAAAAATACTGTTACTGCATAACAAACCTCCACGTGATAGGACTACCTACGATACCTAAATACCCAATTAAGAAGTTGAGTCCTTGGGACAGAAACTAAAGGCTAACAAAATTAAAGTAAACTGAGCATCCACTTACATAGAGATTACATGCCTAACTCAACCTAGTAATTTGATCTTCTAAAAGCCTCAAGGTCAAGCCTTTTATAGTTAACTTCCTCTCTCTATTCATTAGATCCCTTTTACTACATTTCAATTTTTCCCGTACCGATTTATTGTTTTCGATCCAAATTCACAGAAGACAGCATTTCCCATTTCTTATTTATCAATTTCTTCAATGCCCTTTATTTGTTCGGCCAAAAGTATTGTAAAGATCGAGGCTTTCTAGAAAATTAAGCACACGAAGTACTTCCTAAGGTATGTTTCTGTGCTTCTGTACAAATTCCTACTTCATATGTTCTCTTTTCATGGCTGTGGCTTTATGTAAAGTAGAGGTGGAACCGGATCAAGCCCAGATCTGTTTTCAATGATGTGAAGTAAACAAGTGAGATGCAGAAAACATTTTGTTGAATTTTTGTAGTTTGGTTCCTGAATCGAGGTTATTAATAGTCTCCGATTAAGCTGCAATTTGGTTTAACATGTATGCTCTTGATGGTCTGAAGAAACTGTAATTTTGTTTAAGGTTTACGTGGAATGGCAATTTCATATTTAAAAATTGAGTTAGTATGAACTTTTGCTGACCTTCGAGATGCCTAAGTTAAGTGGTGATTCTTGTTTTGGTACATAGATTCTGGCTCGCTTGATTGAAGGACTCAATTGGACGATAAAAACTCCCTAAATTAATATGACAAAGCGTGCAAATGTTGAGTTATTTAATAGGTGATGTAAAAATTTTATCATGGATAAAATACAAGTCTCTTATAAAGTTCTAAATACTTCTTATATTGTGTTGCTCTATTCTCCTTGTATTATATTGTCCTAATAAGCAAAGGCTATCATAGGCAACTAGCATGAATTGGCACTTTGGCATTTATTGTAAGGGTAGTTACTTGGAGCCGCCAAAGCATACCTAACACTCAAGCCAGTACGCTTGTGGCAATCTAAGCAAAGAGGTTCTTCTAAACATAGTACTTGCATGGAACTGTTACTTATTTACCCAATGTTAGGTTGGCAGTATAAGAAAAAATGGCTACTTCATTCCCCCTATCTCTATCAAAGTGTTATACCATGTTTCACCTGTAGAATAACCATTTAACAAAATAAGAAAATCCTACCTATTCCTTGTTAGAACCAAAAAAATTAGTCATTTTTTGGCTATTCTCTATATCATCTATAGTATCCTAGTCCAATGCCTAGCTCCCAAAGATCCTAGCCCTAGCATCAACAGTTCAAAGTTTTGCAGTCACCCTGTCTAGCACTGCATCCATCTGATTTTAATGTTCCAAAAATTGGCCTCCTGGGTTGGGGATTCCTCATAATCTATTATGTGTTGATCACTGCCTTCTGCATCTAGAATCACCATCGGTAAAGTGGGGGTGCTCAAGTGAGGCCCAAAATTCTGGGCAACAGTGTCCCCCATGGTATTATGTGATGGAAGAGAGCCCATCTCAGTCTGTAAAAAAAGAAAGGAAAACATGGTTAAATAAAGAAGAAAAGTAAAGACAATAAGACATATCTAAACTTGTCATCTCTTGAAAAGATAAACGCTTAGCTTGTTTGGAATCTACTAATGGAGGGGATGGGTGATGATCTCTAGACTTCAATGAAGATCTCACAACCTCAGCATCGCTAGGAGGGCTTGGCTTTTCAAAGGTGTGCTCCACAACATTTTGGGCACCACCCCTAAGTTTGGACCTAGGTCTTGATAACTTGAGATAGAACTCATAACGGTACACAATTAGCATAGGAAGCATGTCATCTATTTACGTAAAGGCATAAGCTTGAAATACGTCGATGCAACTTGACTAGTGTATCGGTCAGCCAACAGAAGCAACCCCTCAACGTTTTGTAGAAGGAAAGAACAACTGTTGCATGCTAGGATAAATACTTTTAAAGTCACTTGGTGAAAGTGATTGACAACATGAGTTGAAACTCTAAGTTACAGTAATGAGACAAGGCACCCTTTGGTTAAAGCCAAATTGGCATGCCACCTTGTGAGACGAATACACCATAATTCTTTACTCTGAGAAGTGCCTTGTCAAGTCTTTGTTGTTGAGCAGGGAGGGCAAGCCTCCTGGAATGCACCATAGAAGGAACCTTGCCTTGGAATTGTGCAGACTCCCGTGATTTTCAATCTAGGTTACCTCTCCCTTTGAGCTTGTAGGATAGTACTTGCTATGGTTTTCATAGCCTAGCATTTGTTCCACATAAGGATGGGAAGTGCTTTCGGAACCACTCACAAAAGAAGAGCTGTAGGAATACAAGGTCCACCTATGACATGTTCACATAGCAACCTTCAAGTGCATAGAAGCCTAATGATATAGGTCTAAGCGTTAGCATAGCAAACCCAAGTAGAAGGGGGCAAGTGTAAAGGATTCACCTTAGGCAATTCATAGGGCCAATAGGAAGAGACATGGACTTACGCCTTCCTCTAGTCTACTAAGGAATACGAATGAGGATAGCTAAAACATGACAAGAGCCACAAGCTCATACCTATAGGAGGAAGAAGAAGAAGATGATGATTTAAAATTAAAGAATATAAATATCAAGTGTCTATATAGACTTGTATGGAATGCTTACTCTTGCCTATGACTTGGGCCTAAGACTTGAGGCATGTCTGCTCTCTGCTCTTCAAAGAAGTATGCAAGCCAAGATGAGAAACATGACTTCTTCTTTTTGGTATGAGTAGCTTTTAGAGCATCCAATAAGGATATCTAAAAACTATGTTCCTTGTGAGAAATTGCAACTACAACAATATTGGTTTGCCCAACGCTATGAAGGTTCAGGAGCATGACCATGTTTTCCAGTGTTGTAGTTATCTCTCCCTATGAAGTAATAAACGTGTGGGTTTGAATACTCCAATGGCAAATGAAGGCCCACCACATCTCACTCATTTGTTTGAACCACAATCGAGTTGAGGTGGTGATGGTGCTCGAGACCCTAGCCTTCTTCAAAAGATTCACGTACTCTGACTTCACGGTGATGTATTCCATCCAAGTATCCCATCTTAGAGGTAGCTCCTTGAGAAATGCAAATTAGGTATTGGAAAGCTGTAACTCTTTCCTCTCGTTTCTAAAGCAAAATACCAAATCTCCTCTAATGGTGTCTTAGGAATTAGCAAGAGGCTCTTGCTTAGTGAACTAGAGCACACCATCGGCAAAGGGTATCACATAGAGTTCACAGAATGTGTTTTGTCTCAGAATGTGTTTTAAAAAATAGTGTCATCCAACTATTTTTCTTGAGAACTCGAGACTAGTGGAGGACGTCCATCTGAATGCACCAATAAGTCTCTCTATTTAATTACTTTTGCACTCCGAGCTTGGTTATTCCTTATTGCTTCACCATTTGTGTATGATATCACTTTGCAGCCTAAGTGAGTGTTGAGATTAATTGGAGAAAATGCTAATTACGAGACAAGTGCTTGCAAAAGGATAGTGCAATCAAGTGGAAGGGAACTAACTCACAAGCAATTTAAGACAAATATATATGTATATGAGCAAACGAGAAGATGAAAGAAGGTACAAATCTGTAATCAAATTGCCACTAGACTTACCTAAATCAGACTCTACTAAAGATTAAGTGAAAAAAAAAAAAAGGCAAGCAAACAAATTGTATGAGTAACATACCCACGCATAGGATACTCTATCAAGACAAGGAAGGATAAACATGCGAAGCAAACAAGCTTTGGCACTCTGAAACACTTCTCACAACTGGTGATCCTAGATTATCAAGTTCCACTATAATCCAATCCATGAGGTTGATATCGAGGATGAATAGTTTGCCTTTTAACTAATGTTCACGGTTTACTGTACACAATTTCTATACAGATGGTGTGAATACACAAGTGAGATATATATAATATAACGACTCAACAATGGTTGTAAAGTCAAGAAAACCATATGTCATGAAAGCAATTGAAAAATATATATATATTATTATTTGTTGTACCATGCTGGCGACAATCACTTTGTTGTTAGGGGTGCAAGAGAGATGGTTACATGTGTGCTGTGCTAAAGAAAAAAAAAATTATTATTTTGCATCCTTGTTCAAATTTGGTGGAAAACCAAGCTCTTGGTATTAATAAAGAGTAGGTGGAGTTAAGCAGGAAGTTGCATTTGCTCATACTCATAATTCATTGTCAGTACGATTAGAGTTGAACGAATCAAATATGGGATGAAGAGAAAAGCTGATGTTATGGGTTTATATATGTGTATATGTTACGTTCCAAGGATTGAAAGTATATTCACGACATAAAAACATTGCAAAACAAGGTTAGGGAGATTCACATTCCATTTATGTTAAAGATAGTAATCGGTATTAATAAAGATAGCTGTTGATTAGTAAAGATAGCTATCACTTAGTTTCCATTTATAATTTATATCCTTATGTGTACTTGGCTATTTTAAGAGACCATTAGGTCACAATAGAGGCAAGCAATAATATCTCTATTCTTTCTTTTTTTTTTCTTTCTCCTTCTCTCTCTCTCTTGATTTCCACCCCTCCCTCTTCCTTACTCTTAACAATTGGTGCTCTTGTTGACTTATACACCTCCACCATGCCGGCAACACGTTCTCAAGAATAGGAGGCTCAATTACAAGCGATGCAACAACTCGCCTAGGATACTGTTGCTGCTGTTGAACAATTGTGACACGATCTCATTACCTCTCAATCCAATCAACTCACCGCCGAGAGCCTCATGACTCTCTTGGATCAACGCGACCAATGTCTCACCACTCTCTTATGAGCAAACTCATCACAACTGCCTACGTCATCCAATACTATGACGTCTGACATTCTTGAAAGTGGCCCACTGAAATCCCCTCCTACAGATGAAAGGTCAACCCGAGTAGAGCTCCTCATCTCATGTTTCTGCGTTTTTCTTCAGATGATCCGACTGTTTGGCTTTTCAATGTAAACAATTTTTTTCAATATTATCATACTCACCCCGAGGATCGCTTACTGCTCGTGGCAATGCACCTCGATGCTCCTGCCGCCACTTGGTATCAAGGATTAGCGGTTGAAAATCTTTTGCCGAATTTGGATGCATTTACTCGTGCTCTACGTCATCGCTTTGGCCCCTTTGAATACGAAGATGCAACTGGCCTTCTTGCCAAGTTATCTCAAACGGGTTTTGTCATGGACTACCAAGCAGCCTTCGAAAATCTTGCCAGCAAGGTATGTGGACTCACACTAGCACACTTACATAGCTTGTTTATTTCAGGCTTGCAATTACGAGTATGCATGGCTGTCCAAGCTCACCGCCCCGTAGACTTGCACAATGCTTTCGCATTAGCATGCATGTATGAGGCTCAGTTTAACGAACCACACAACCAGTCGTTTTCACCACGACCTTACACATCCTAACAACCTTCCGCATCTGTAACTGCACAACCACCGCTTCCTAGACTTCCAGTTAAACGTCTGTCCGCAGAAGAGATGCGAGTACGACGCGACAAAGGTTTATGCTTCAACTATGACGAAAAATTTGTATGCGGGCATCGTTGTAAAGGGCTCCCAACCCTTTTATATTTGGAGAGTTTCGACGAACCAGACAACGTTTCACTACCAACTAAAATTGATGACATCGAAACCAATAACACTAAATCCCAAATCAGCCTCAATGCTCTCTTGGGTCAACACTCAACCAGATCCATGTGCATGACGGGAACCGTGTAAGGTCAGTCAGTTCAAGTACTAGTTGATGGGGGAAGCACACATAACTTCATATCTACGTGCATGTCCAAGCTCCTTGGCTTGCCATGGTCACCGATCACTCCTTTCTAGGTTTTGGTGGGCAATGTGGATGCCCTACGATGCACGACAGTATGTCATGATGTGCCCGTCCTACTTCAGTCACATTTATTCACCATAGACCAGTTTGTTCTTGACTTGCAGGGCACTGATATTGTTCTTGGTGTCCAATGGCTCGAAACTTTGGGACCGGTTCTAACGGACCACACTAACATGACAATGGATTTTCAGCACCATGGTCAACCAGTATGGCTATAAGGCAACCCATATCTGAGTGCACTCCTAGTCTCATCTTCAAGCCTTTTCAAGCTCTTGGTGGCTGACGGCATAAGCGTAAGCTACATGTGCTTATCTGCATCTTCGTTAGATTCCCCTCCAACAGACGAAGACATTCCACTATCAGTCAAAACCATTATTGCGGAGTACGACGACCTATTAGCTCAACCAACCGACCTTCCACCAACTCGTGATGTCGACCGCCGCATTCCTGTCTAAACTGACATTGAGGCCATCAATGTGCGACCTTACTGTTATCCACACTACAAAAAACATGAGATTGAACAACTAGTATTGGAACTCCTCCAGGAAGGAATCACTCGCCTTAGTTGCTCGGCCTTTAGTTCGCCGGTCCTGTTGGTCAAAAAGAAGGATGGTTCTTGGCGCTTCTGCGTCGATTACAGGGAGCTTAATGTCACCACTATTTGAGATAGATTCCCCATTCCAACGGTTGATGAGCTATTAGATGAATTGCACGGTGCAGTCATTTTCTCCAAATTAGATTTGCGCTCTGGATATCATCAGATTCGGATGAATCCCTCAGACATTCACAAAACAGCCTTCTGGACACACCACGGTCACTTCGAGTTCTTGGTGATGCCCCTTTGGACTCACCAACGCCCCATCCACCTTTTAGGCGTTAATGAATGAGGTATTCAGACCATTTCTCCGTCATTTCGTTGTTATATTCTTCGATGATATTCTTGTTTATAGCAAGGATTTGGCCCTCCATCTTGATCATCTCCACCAAGTATTTGCCACCTTACGCCACCATCACTTGGTGGTCAAATGCTCGAAGTGCATATTTGCCACGCCCATTGTTGAATTCTTGGGACATATTGTGTTTGTGCATGATGTCTTCGCTGATCTTGCAAAGCTTGAAGCAGTTCAACGCTGGCCAATACCCACAACATCCAAGCAAGTTCGCGGCTGCCTAGGATTAACTGGCTATTATCTTCGTTTCATTCACCACTACACGACGATAGCCGCCCCCCTCACGGACCTCCTCACAAAGGACGGGTTTGCATGGTGTGCACAAGTCGGGCACGCCTTCACCTCTCTCAAAGAAGCTTTGAGTCAATCCTCGGTGTTGGCCCTTCTTGATTTTGCCATTCCCTTTGTTGTGGAGATTGACGCCGGCAGCATAGGAATTGGCGCGGTATTGATGTAGTCAGAACACCCGCTGGCCTTCTATAGTCGTAATCTTTCACCTCTTATGTGTAGCAAGTCGACTTATGTGCGGGAGTTGTTCGCAATACAATTGCCGTCTAGAAGTGGCGTCAATATCTACTCGGCGCTCACTTCATTATTCGAATGGACCATAGGCCGCTGCACCATCTACTTAAGCAAACCATTCAAACATCGGAACAACAGCAATTCATTTCAAAATTGGTTGGCTTTAACTACTCTATCGAGTACAAACCAAGCAAGAAAAACGCAGCGGCAGACGCCTTGTCAAGGGTTCATGACGACATCAACCAAGGAAGCACACTGTTGACATTATCTTGTCTAGTGAATATCGACCTTGATAACCTTTGAGGCGAGTTGCTGCTCAACTAGCGTACAAAGGGCATCATCGATGACCTCCAGCATGCACCCGACTCCTAACTAGGATGGTCTTACTCATCCGGTCTGCTCCGCCACTATGACCGCTTGTTCTTGCCAGTGGACTCCATGCTAGTACCCTCCATTCTGGCAGATTATCACTCCAGCTTACATGGTGGTCATTCGGGGGTACAATGGACCTTACAACGCATTGCCGCACATTTTCAATGGGATGGCATGCGCAAGGACATAGCCAAGTTCGTCCAAGCATGCGATGTTTGCCAAAAGTGCAAACCAACTAACCATCACCCCTACGGATTACTTCTGCCCATTGCTCCACCCGACTCATTTTGGATCGATCTCTCTATGGACTTCATCACACATTTACCATCATCTGCGGGGTATATAGCCATATTAGTGGTCATTGATTGTTTTTCCAAAGGTGTCCACCTAGCTTTACTACTGCTACGTTACACTGCCACCAAGGTGGCCCAAGTCTTTTGGACTACAGTGGGAAAGCTGCATGGCGTACCTCACTCCATTATTTTGACCGTGACCCCATTTTTCAAAGTGCCTTTTGGAAAGAGTTGTTTAAACTCCAAGGAACAAAGTTGCACTTCTCATTTGCTTACCACCCGCAATCGGACAAACAAACAAAACGAGTCAATCGCTGCATTGAACAGTTCCTTTGTGCATTTGTTCATGATCAACCATCCAAGTGGTCCAAAATACTTAGCTGGGCGAAGTACCACTACAACACCACGTTCTAGGCTTCTATAGGTATGACGCCCTTCGAGGTAACATACGGTAGGAAACTGCCCTCACTATTGGCATATTGTGCAGGCACAAGTGCCGTTGAAGCAGTCGATAATGACTTGCGTTCACGAGATATCATCTTGTCTTAGTTACGTGCCAATTTATCTAAAAGCTCAAGCCTCATGAAAATCCAGGCTGATAAGCATCGCACTGATGTTTCGTTCAAACCAGGCGACATAGTGCTTCTCCGTCTCTACCTTTATCGCTAGCTATCGATTCGCAAAGACTTAGCCCACAAGCTTGGACTTCGCTACTATGGACCGTTTCCGGTGGAGGAACGCGTGGGACAAGTGGCTTATTGACTTTCCCTACCAACTTCCAGCCGCATACACCCGATTTTCCATTGTTCTCTACTCAAACCATTTGTGGCTTCACAATCCACTAAGGTGCACCCACTTCCAGATGCAGCTGTTGATCACCAACCCATTCACAAGCCACTAGCGATTTTGGGTCAATGAGTTATTATGAAGGATTCTAAACCGGTCTCTCAGGTGTTAGTTCAGTGGCAGGACCTCACGCCAGAAGACTCTAGTTGGGAAGACTAGCACCTCTTAGATACTATTCGACTTGAGGACAAGTCGTCCTCCCATGGGGAAAGGAATGTTAAGTCCCAAGGATTGCAAGCATATTTACGTTGTAAAAACATTCCAAAACAAGGCTAGGGAGATTCGCATTCCATTTATGTTAAGGATAGTAATCAGTATTAATAAAGATAGCTATCAATTAGTAAAGATAGCCATCACTTAGTTTCCATTTATAATTGATATCCTTAGGTGTACTTGGCTATTTTAAGGGACCATTGGGTCACAATAGAGGCAAGCAATAATATCTCTATTCCTTCTTCTTTTTTTCTTTCTCCTTCTCTCTCTCTCTCTCTCGATTTCTGCCCCTCCCTCTTCTTTGTTCTTAATAGTATATGTGTATATATATATATATCCCATGTGATTGGAGCTAAAAGGATGAGTTTTGAAGATTTTGAGTAATTTTGTTATTATTTATTGATATATTGATGAGATATTATGAAGTTTGATTAATATGAACTAGATTATGACGAGGAGGAAAAGATATGAGAAGATATGAAAAATATTTTATAGATCAATTATGTGTAGAAAGAAGCTTCAGGGAGTTGTTGGTTACATTTTTTTCCTCTTGTTCCAATTAGTAGCTTATATGGTATACTTTAATTCATTTATGACGAAAAAAGAATAAATAAATAAATAAGAGGCATAGGGTGCTTGGCAAGAACAAACTCTAGTACTTTGAACTTTCAACATATGAAGGCTTCATTTAATTAATCTTGTTATTATTTGTTGAGTCGATGATGAGATACTGTGAAATTTGGTTGATTTGGAAGAGATTTAAAAGATATGGAATTGTTGTGACATTTAGTTGAGATATTGATATGAAGAAGAGGTATGATGCTATTCTTTTGCCTAACTAGTTGAGCTGCACTATAAGTGAAAGACTCGACTCCTAGACATGCATTCAATATTTAAAAGAGAATAAGGAAAACGTGTGGACATGCAAGCATACTTTGAATTGTTGATGACATGTGGACAATGATTTGGTAAGTCTGGATTGCTTTGTGACGTTATCCTTGGAGTTGTTGGACTTCAATCGTTGCCGATGGGGCATTTTCAATTAGTTAATTCTCCTAAAGGGCGTAATGTGATCTTTGATCACAACTTTCAATCACATTTCATGCATAAAATATATTTGGTTTTATTATTCTTGGAATACATTGAGAAAGGATCAAAATTTGTCCAAGTGGTAATATCACTAATTAGACTCAAAGCGATGCAGCAATTAGATGATGCAGCGAGTTTGTGCACCAAGACATACAGTAAATAAATTTGCAGTGCATGTGCATTGAGCTAGGACCTAGCTATTTGAAACATGTAATTGATGCCTAAAAAATACTTCAACTCTATCCAAAGAATTTTAGTTAAGGAGCATAATGTAGAAGGCTAAAATTTACTATATAAATTATTAGGCTAAGCCAATTATTTATCTAACCTTGACTCCTTGGGTTAGATAATAGAGTCTAAGGAGTTCAGTCAATACTTGAAATGACTTAAGGAGATTTGGCTTAATAGGTTAGGAACATGGATTGTTGGATTGGTCTCTTCGTATCCAACCTTTCTCAAGTAGGCTCATGCATTTATAAGAATGATTATTGGCATTGGTCCATCAACAAGCTTATTTAGAATAACTATGAATTGAGTAAGCTCTATCTCATTTATCGATCACTGAGACTATTGAGCAGATGTCGTTAAACCCATGAGCCTATAAATACTTAATCATTCTTTTGCATTTGACACTTTTGGGAAGAGATTAGAAAAAACGACATTTTAGTGCATTGTCTTTACTCTCAAAGATCAAGCAAGTATCTCATGCAATTATAGGTCTCAATCACATAAACTGTAAGGTTAACGCTTAAAGTTTCCTTAAACTCTTGTCTGTCTCTTATACATTCAAGATATTGAGACCGCTTGTTTTTTCTTCCTATCATTCTTTCCAAGTCATTTCATTATGTATTATCTCTACATCACTACTTTAAAGTCGTGTGTAATGCGATACTTGTTCACAATATGAATAGAACTATTCTAGTCAGAACCCCCTCATCAACAAGTTTGAATTAGATTCTAGTGGGATTAAGAGACAAATTATTTTCCTTCAATACAACCTAAAGAGTTTGAAGAGCAGTTATGGATATCTCCATCACAGCCATCCATTGTAGAGAATCTAAGGTAGATACCTTTATTCTGCTTTAACGAACTTGGTATATCTAAATGTTCTTTACTTGATTAGCATCGCAACCATCTAATTGAAAAGTTTAAACTTATAGTTATGGTATAGGCTTTATATTTATTGCTTGACACTTCCTTTCGGCGGTTGGGATTTTGATTGAAACCCCTTAAATAGACAATTTAATTAAATGGTAATAAAATGACTGTACTGGGATTCAAACAGCGATTTGATGTATTTTCTACGGGGAGTTTCTAAAAGGAAAAACTCAAGATGTCCAGTAGAGTTTGCTGTTATTGCTGCTCATGCTGCAAACTAAAAACTCTAGGCAGAAAATAAAGGATAATCTGTCACTTCTAAATGCCTTGTATACGTTAGATGCGAGATTAACTCACGCTCACAATATGGAGTAGTGCCATTTGAGTGTGTGTATACATGCAGGAAGAAGAAGTCCTTGAACATCTTTGTTGTTTCTGGTTGCTGGTCAAGTATTATGTATGTACTATTGCTTGAGTCATGTAATTAGGTAGTCAGGTTGTTGCTGATCTGTCATTGTTGTTGGTCTGTTTAATGTTTGTGTTTGAGTCAGTCAAAGTGTAGGAGCTGTGCGTGACTAGGGCAGAGGGTGTGGCAGTTACCATGTAGTGGGTTGTGTGGAGGAGAGAAAAATCAGTAACTACCATGTATCATGTGTTAAAAGGGAGTTTAATGCGAAAAATGAAAGTTATGTTCAGTTTCAAACTCTTTTGTGGTTATTCAACCAGAGATCATCGTATTCTCTCCAACGAGCCCGAAACCTATCATTCATCATAGGTAAATGCAGGAGGAAAACTCCTAAACCTGGCATCAAACCTGACATTATGGTTAACAGGCCTAACAAGAGATTTCAAGAGCAATGCTATGACAGTATGGATGAAAAAAGATTACATTAATTTGTCACTTCTAACAGCATATATTTCAGTGAATGTGTCGACCATACCACTATGGGATTTTCATGGATATTGTTGGCCGTAACTTGTGTTCTTAAAGACAAGGTTGATCCGGTTATCAGCTTCTCATGTTTTTATGGTAGCAGCATCTTGTTGCAAGAGGAATCACTTATGTGTATAAGAATAGAAAAGGAGTTTGGACCTTTACTATGCTCACAATTTTTCATTGTTCCATATCAGTACACCTGGAAGAAGATAATTGGTGTTATATGGTGAAGGATGCCACTATTGAGATGTAGCTTTCATCAAGCTCAATGTACAGGCAAAAGATGTCTGACTAAAATACGTAAGATTCTGTGGATCTGCTGCTTTGAAGTGTTGTTTAATCTGTTGACAATTGTCATGATTTCATGAAATACTGAGCCATCCTGCCACTAGAATATGCTTGAGATCCTTAAGCAATTTCCTAGACTTGCAAACTTGAAATGTTTTGTTTTCTACATGTAATTGGGAAATTACACTTATGTAGTTCACATTTTCCTGGGCATATGTCTCTAATGTTCGTCTCTCTCTTAAAGCAAACTTGAAGGACGGAGTTCTGTGGTTAATCATGCACGGTCTGATTTTAATCTGAGGAGATCCCTTTGATTTTATCAAATATCATGCCCTTATTTTACGAGTTTCAACTAATTTACACCTCAATCTGTATTGTCATTCTACGTTGGCTTTTTCTTTCTGTATGTTCAGTGTCTCCTTATTCTATGCTTCTCTTATTCAGATTGTTAACATTTTGCAGTTTCTATCTTCCTATCTAACAGGGAGATTTGAAACTTTATTAGGTAAGATAAGTGCAAGCATTCACTTGTATGCTTTATTTTGCTCAAGCAGTGCCGTTTATCTGATAGCAGCTATTAGGAGGGGAAATAATTTATCCAGACAAGCAGAACACAAGTTTAACAATCCTGTTAAGGAGAAACTCATGGTGTAAAAGTGCAATTATATATATACATATAGTGAAGGCCCAGATTAAAGTATAGTCATACTGCAAGAGTGCTAAAAAATGTGATTTACGTTTTTTTTGTCCTGAAGATAGCATGATAGACTTAAAAGGGGGATGCTTTTAGGTGGTAGTAATGGTACAAATTAAACCCTTTTTTCGAATGAAAATTATATTTGTTACAGTTACACATTGACTCCCTAAAAATTCTGTAGGTGCCTATGTACAATTTGGATCCTCCACTTTATAAGCTAACTTTTAAGATTGACCTGGGTTTCTAACATGGTATCCAAGCTAGTTTTCGACATAACAGTCAGCCCTCTTGCACCTTGTTGAGCAAGCATCAATATATCTATCCAGTTTTCCACTTGCAACAGATATCTGTCCAGGAGGGGTGTTAGCGTCAGATATTGCCTCCTTAGATATTCTGTGTGCTGTATATATACCTATTTGGACCCTTCAATTTACAAACTAGCTTTTAAGGTGGGGGTTTCTAACACTCTTAGTCAACTTTTCCCGCAAGATACTATCACATTGTGATAGTAACAGCTGAGTAGTATAAACTTCCTCTTCTACAGCACACTCCTTCATTCTTGTAATGAAGGCCACTTCACTGATTATTTTCTTTGGTGAAAAATTTTAAGTGGATCAAGCATATTTGTCTTGTTCATTCACTATTTATCTGGGTATTTCCATATGCAATAAACAGTGTGATACAACCCCTAGAATTAATTAGTCCTTGTTAAGTGTTTATAGGAGATGTATGATGTGATATTGAACTGGAGCGTGAGGTGTTATGTTCTGTAAATAGTAGTTCTGGTGTGTTATGCTGTGTTGTGGTTTGTGGTGTGGTGTGGTGTGTTGTGGTTTGTTCTGGTGTTGCTGTGATGTGTGGAGCTGTATAATGTGGTGCAGTGTCATGAGTGGTGCGGTGTAGTGTCGTGAGTGTGTAGCGGAGTGTGATGTTTTGCTGTGGGTGTTGTAGTATCTTAATAAGTGGCAGTTTTATAAATATGAAGACAAGGAGTTGATATAAATATAAGATGGATATTTGGAGAAGTTAGTTAGTTAGTTGCTTGAGTTTAATCAGAAAACCCTAGCAGAGTAGTTTCCTATGGGAAGAACTACTTCTCTTGCTGAAATTACAGCTTAGTGGAAACACTCGAGGTTAGCTTTTCTCAAATTTCTCAAATTCACATTCCATATTGATTTCTACACTCACACTCACACTCACATTGCAGAGGGTGTTTGGAACTGAATTCTAATTACTCTAATAGGATTTCAACTCTGTATGTGATTGATTTGAGTGCAGCATTTAACTAGTCATCAAAATATGTGGTGATGGATTTGAGTGAGAATTATGAAAACTTTCTGGTGGAATTTCTTTTTTTTTACTCATCTTTTTGTTATTTGTGCAGGAATTATGGTGTGTTGAAAATTTTCCCTTAAATGAATGGAAGAAGGGAACTTGGTCACAAGGAAATGGGAGGACATGGACATTGATACTCTAGTGAAGATATTCCAGTCATTTGACATCTTTCAGTTAACATCAGGTATAGCTCATGTTTGTAGCACATGGCGCATGGCTTGCTGTGATCCTTTGCTCTGGAAGACTCTTGATTTATCCATGCTAGTATCAAATTTCATCAAGATTCCTCAAGAGCCTTATGTCTATGTGGACTGTCGATCTGATAAAACCCTGACCCATGTATTGAAGACTGCACTGAGTCTCAGCAGGGGGAATATATGCACCTTGATCTTCCATTTTCACTTGTATGTGAGTGATGACCAGCTGACATACACTGCTGAAAGGTACTTTGACTATTCAGATTGTTATATCTATTCATCCAACTGCATGCCACATGAGTAGAAATGTGCACATTCTTCTGTAACCATACTTAATAGTTAGGATGATACGGGGCTATTTCGCTGTGCTTGCTATTGCCATTTAGGAGTGGGCTCTGTCCAGTTTAATTTGTTTTAAACAATCTTTTAAACCAGCCAAACTCTTTTGTAGCAAAAATTACAACCCAAAAGTTCTAAAATCAAACCAAACCAAAGCTTTCAGTTTGGTCTGGTTTCAATTTATATCAAATAATCAACATACACGAACAATTGCACTAATACTGAATGAAAAAGATGTTTGACTAATTATCACCAATTAATTATAAGACCTAAATTTTATTTTAACACTACGTTAATATATATAATGATATAAATCAAGGAAAATTCTATATGGTATGTATATGTTATATTTGCTACATGTTTGTTTTATATGTCATAAGTATATGCGTTATATAGTTATCATCTTTGTGCTATAATCCTATAAGTAATTTACTTCAAAATATATAAAATAGCAAACATTTTGATTTAGTTTGGTTTGTTGGTTTTGAAGCATCGGGGTAGAACCGAAGTGAAGTTTTCTATTTGATTTGGTTTTTTGGTTTGAAGTATCCACCCCTATTGCTACCAGATAAGTGGATATGGTTACAGAGAGAGCCCTGTAGAAACCCTTTCAGTATGCTATAGACCCTGCAATCAATCACCTTTCCTCACATTTATGGATGAATTTTTTACCAAATTCCTAGGTTTGGCATGATAAAGGCACCTTGCTTTGATTGAATTGGATATGTGCTGAAATTTTTTTTTCACAAACCTTTTTGCGTATCTTCATATTTGTCTAAAACTGCATCAAAAGCTCATGCATAATACTCATATTTATCATCCAAAGCTCATCCAACAGAAGATATAATGCAATTTATAATTCTTCAATTGCAGGTCTCACCTTGTTAAGCGACTCATTATGCCTGCTTGGAACAGAATAAAGAAGACAGGAATCTGCAAGGCTCTTCACATGTGGCCTCATCTTGAATCTATGACGATGCCTAGCATAGCGAATCCCGCTTACTTGATGGAGGAAATATCAAAAAGTTGCAAAAATTTCAGTGAGCTCAAAGTCATGGGACCATTTGATATTCTCTTTGCTTCTTCACTTACTTCTTTTCTCCCCAAATTGAAAGTTCTGAGCCTCAGGTGCTCAGTCATACACAAAGAGGCTCTATTGCTTATTTTGGAAGAATTAGAACATTTGCAAGTACTTAACATATCTCATTGCATCATTATAGAAGTTTTCTCATCACCTTCGCCTAAAAAGATTGTTACAGAGCTGGACTCGAATCTTTTGAAGAAGGCATCTCGATTGCGCAAGTTCCTTACATGCATGGATAAGTCTTGCATCATGTGCCAAAGGACCAGGCAGGACGAAGGTTTTTTAAGGTGGTACAAATATGAGGAAGGTCTGTGGAAAGCGGATGAGGTGAGCTCTTTAGCACTTTGATTAGTGCACCAAAAAATAACCATGTATACTTCAGATCAATAGTAAATAAATTTTACATACCGTCTTGTTTTAGGGTTTAGTTTTTACTTGTCTCTAGTGTAAACAGAAATAAAACATCACAGAGAGCTGTATATGGCAGGTCTTTCCATTTTCTTGTTAGGATTGCATTAGGCTTTGGCCTGTTGTCGACAGAAACATATGTTCATGTGGTTTGGGTTCAAAGAGATGTTGAATGCTACTGCTGTACATGGTCCCTGTAATTTTGTCATCCATTTTGCTGTTTTAAATTCTCTTCTTGCTTTCAATCACATGCAGATTTTGTATATTGCTTCCTTTGGAAATTTGATAGGTCTAATATGCTGGAGTATTCAGAATTTTCTTTTTAGATTAAAGGACATAGTTAATCGACATATCCTGTTAGGAAGCACTTGTTCAATGTTTTTGTATGTGACTGTGCAATGTGAGAAGACAAGGAAACGTCACTGAGTCTTTGGTTTTAGAGATATTTGGGAAAGAACCAAATCTTCATCAATTGACTGAGATTGGTGAGGATTTTCATCTGTATCAAAAATTTTAGGTGGGGTGGAGCATAAGCCTAAACGAAAACCCTCTTAGGAACATGATGATGAGATCGCAATTTCTTTCAGTGTTCCTATGCTCACAAGGTGTTCATATCCTACATAGCATGATCACTGTTTTCCAGAAGAAACTGAGGACTTACTGTTATTTCCTTCCGTAAAATTTAATATATTCTGCCACTAAGTCTAGTTGATTTAAAGCAAAATTCTTGTGATACAACTCATCATCACTCGCCAAGATGTAGTAAGGTTTATCGTGCATTGCAATCTATTGCATCCTTTTGGCGATGGAGAATTTATAATTTTCTTTTTTTTTTTCAAGCATTTACATTTAGATGCTTGTTAAAGATTTAAAAAATATATATATATTTTTATATTTTTTAATATTGATTATATATTTTATAAAAAATAAATATTAAAAAAAGGGTAAAAAGCTTCTATATTGGCAATCGTAATAAGCACCCACAATATTGAAGCAATATTGCGTCTTTTTTTTTTTTTACTTAATCACTCAGTATTTTTCCTCGTGGTTATAATGGAAAGATGATATATATTATGCTTTTCGCTGGCATGGCAACGTTGATTTGACCTTTACATGAGGAAACAAAACTTTGAGCTCATAGTTCCCCATTTCTATGGTATCATTTGGTTCACATTCTTTACCTATCGTCTACCATTACCTACTAGTAGGATACCTAATCCTCCTATATTCTTAAGGAACTTTTTCCATTGAATGTTGAAGAGGCCAATCCAATCATATAGGACTTAACGTGTTTTAGGATTCGATATGTTTCGATGTTTTATCCTTTATATTAATACTTGAATATTATAAATATTAACGTCAAGAACCATAATGGAAGATTATGGATTATAGACGATTAAAAATCATCATACGATAAAGGAAAGAAAGGTGTGACGGTTTGAAATATGAAACAGAATTAGATTTTTAAGATTTTGTGTTTGACCATTTTCCTCAATCCTCAGAAGGCTAACTATATAGGTTGTATAAGTGAGGTCGGCATCATTAGATTCTTAAATTTTATCTGTTTATTGAATTTAAATTTGTATTTTTAATTATATATGAAACTTGAAAAGTAATCCGAAATTTGAGCATTGCCATACAGAACTGGAAGTCTTGGACCGACTCAGGTTATATTTTTTTGGAGTAAGTTTAATAAGTATGAGCCGATTTAATATCCATTTTTGGAACCCACTCGTTGATGCATGTTTAGGTAGATTTTAGGTCTAATGGACTTTAAAACCTACTTATCAGTTGTCCATCTTTGTTTTAATTTTTATGCACCACTTGGTATTGTTATGCATTTGATGTGAAAATATGTAGAAGGGTCTGGTTTGATGAGTTTTTTTTTGGGTATTTTTCGCAACTTTTTAAGATATGGAAAGAAAAAAAATTAAGAAGATGAAAAGGAAAATACATATATATGATTATTACAAAATATCCTTTATAAAAGTAAAAATAAAGTTACATATTTTATGTACTTTTATTATATATAATTTAGTTAATATAACATATAAATAATTAAATAAGATAAACCATCCAAAATATGAAAAATATAGATAAAAAAAAAAAAAGGAAAAGAAAAGAAAAACCATCATGACCCTGCATATCAGAGTCTAGACTAATCCGGAGCAAGTATGGAAGTATTGCACTGATAATACCTTTGCTCCTATAATATTTATTAAAAAACTAAACAAGAAACTTTCTTTTATTCCCAAGCATTTATTTTGAAAGTATATGAGTATTTTGAATAATATGAAATTTTTTCTTTTTTATTATAGGTTTTCAATAGGTTCAACTCGTTTTTGGCTTGAAGATTATTTGACTTCCTTTATTTATTTATTTTATACTTAACTATCTCTTTTATTATTATAATTTAATATATTTTATCTATATTTGGCATCTAAATTAGCCTTTAACTTCTCTTTCATATTCTATTATAAAGAAACTAATTGGCATTATATCCACATTATAAGTACTTAAAAAATAGTAAATAACTTATTATTTGAATATATATAATATATAATTTTTATTGTACAATAGTTATTATTTAAAAAAAAAGTAATATAAGTCTCAAGGGAACCACCTAAAAAAACTTCTTTCAATATTAATTATTTTTTATATTTTTAAATTATTTAATTAATACATTATTTACAATATGTATAAAACATAGACACCAATCACTTTTCATCCACCTTAATATAATAGATAGATATAGATATTTTCTATCCGATCGGTAAATCACAATATATTAACAGGTATATTAATGGTAGGATTGTTAAAATTAAAATAATTTAGATTTAATAGTAATAAAGTAGATTAAGTAAATTAAAGTAAAATCAATAATATATAAAAAAAGAAATGGAATAATGATTTTTTTAAATATAATTTGATTCAATTTAATTTAATTTAATTGAAAATAGCTTGATTGATTGATTGATATAAGTACTAAATTAAAAAATTTTAAGTGGTTAGGTTGGGAGGTCAACCTGAGCTGCAATATAAAGTAACCCGACAGTGCGGTTGGATAGAGTGAAAATGTGCATGTGTACCGTGTGCATTAATTCTAGGAAATAAGGTAGTATTTGGTTGCCATAAAAATGTGGTACTAATAAGACAATTTTTTTGTCCTGCATTTGGTTGCCATTTATGAAAAAAGTACTGGACAAAAATTCAATATGATACTAGGATAAAATGGAAAATCTTTATACCACATGTAACTAGGTACAAAAAATCTATTATTGGACAAAAATTCATTTTTTTTCGAAATTTCCAACTTACCCTTCATATTTTTCTCTTTACAAACAAACCTTACATCCTCAAACCATTTTCATTTGAACCCATTCGTGCCACACTAGCTTGTCCTTCAAGTGCAGTAGGAAAACCCGTTGACGCCGCTCCAACAATGGGATTCATCGTGCAATTGACCACTATTCGAACGTTATTGTTGTCATGCCAGAAGTCACCGTCAAGTTCGTATCCTTCCTTTTTTCTCACATTTTTGCTTGCTTTTCTATGTTCCCCGTATGCTCTACCTATGGTTGTCGCGTCCATTTAATTTCTCTCGCTTGCTTTATCTTGTGTACTTCCGTCTGTTGTCCCGTGCATTTAGATGTCTGTTGAAATGGGACGGTGGTGGTGGATCAATCTTTCATGTATAAATAGATCATCACGTGTCCCAACTTAATTCTAAACTCACGTTTTGATTTTAGTACGATAAGAATAAAGAAAATTACATAGCATGAGAAAAATAATATAACATAAGTTTTTTTTTTAAATCATGTTTATTGCTAATTTCAAGCCAAGATTTTTTTATATTGTATATTATTTATCATGTATATATACTATATCGGAATATATTTTTAAGATAAAAAAGTAAGTAATATGTTCTTTTATTAAATATAATATAAATTATTGTAATTTATAATATGAATTATTAAATTTTTTCAATCAATGGATTTATACGAATTATTTTATATAATTTATAATCTCTTCAAATTGTATTTTTTATAATAATATCAAATATGTATAAATAATCATGATATAATTAAAAATGGTATAATTATCAAATTTACTATATTTAGTTAAGTACTTTACAATTCAATATAACAATAAAAAAAATTTTCCATTACTAAACAAATAAAAAATAATATAATTTTTTATTTTTTAATTCTTCTTATTTTATATTATCCAATATTTCTTACCTTATCTAATATCAGTACGCAAACACTATTTAACAATATACAAATACGACACAACTTTTTCCCGGGAGAAGTAATTTCCTTTTCAAAAGGGAAAATGGATACTCTTTCTATTTCATTACTCAGCAGTTCCAGTCGGCATACTTAAATTTGGACTGAACCCAAGAGAGTCTCTCTCTCTATCTCCAAGAAAATCTTCTCCCTCCTTCCTGCTTCCTCACCAACCCATTACCCAAATGGCTTTCCAACTCTGGGAAACCCTAAAGGAAGCAATAGTAGCCTACACAGGCTTATCTCCTATAGCTTTCTTCACTGTTCTTGCCCTAGGTTTGGCCATATACCATGTGATTTCTGGCTTTTTTGCTTCACCAAGTCAACATCGTAGTCCCAGAGACCTTTACGAGGAGATGCAGCCTTTACCACCTCCTGTTCAGATTGGTGAGGTCACTGAAGAAGAGCTTAAACAGTATGATGGTACTGATCCCAAGAAGCCTCTTCTCATGGCTATTAAGCGTCAAATCTATGATGTTTCTCAGAGCAGGTAGAGTAATTGAATTGTGTTAAAGCTATAGTCTTTTAATATTTACAGTGGTTTTTGCGCTTTTTGGATAATCCATAATTTATTAACAGTGGTTATTGCGTTGAGTTTGATGGAATTGAATTAATGGGTTTTAGAAGGATTTATGATTTTATTGTTTTGTGTTGAGTTTGGTATTCGATGACGTTTCTTACGATTTTCATAAAGTTTCAGTCTTTTGGTGTTTTAGAAGGATTTATGATTTTATTGTCTTGTGTTGAGTTTGGTATTCGATGATGTTTCTTACGATTTTCATAAAGTTGCAGTCTTTTGGTGTTTTTGCAATTCATGTAATTTGGGTGGATTTGGGTTAATGGGTATTTGAAAGATTTAATGTCTTTTTTTCCCACAAAAAAAGATCTAATGTCTCGGCTATTTCTGTTGAGTTTGAGATTTGATGATTATTTTTTTTAAAGGTTGTGATAAAGATGCAATCTTTTTATTTTTTTGGTTGAGTTTTGTGGATTTTAGATTAATGGATTTTTTTTTCCATTTACTGTTGGTTTTTTTGTGTTGAGTGTGCTATTGATGTTATTTTCCCTGATCATGCCAAAGTATCAGCCTTTTGGTGTTTTACTGCTTTTATAATGAGTTTGATAAATATGAATAATGGATATTGCAAAAGTTTAGCCTTTGTATTGCTTTCATGTTGAGTATGTAATTTATCGAGGCTTCCTTTGTTGTGGGCTTCGAGCATGTTTTGTTTATAGATTGTTGAGTTGGATGGTTCTACCTTTGTGATGCTGATTCTGCTTTGATACTTTTCATAACTTTTGGCCTTCGGGGGCTAAAGGGAATCTTTTGAGTATGACGTCCAAACTTTTCTTTTGAAGGATTTACTACTTTATGCTTTAAATCAGCTATGATTCTTGTCTGCTACGGTGGCCAATTTAGTATAGCCTGTGAATGATTCAAATGTACTTTTTTCACAAATTTAGTTTGGTTGTCTCCTCAAGCCAAATTTGAAATCGAAGTTCGTGGTTTAGCTTTAAATTACGAGGGATAAACAAAGGATGTCTATAGAATTGAAGCCACAAGCCAGTTACTGCTGCAGTAACCAGAATTTTTGTGACATCTCTTCTTATTGTGTTTAACCACTAAGATATGTGTTTAACGGCTAAGATATGTCTTTAAATGTTGAGTGCATATATGCCAGGAAAAGTATATTCGGTTTGAGCTGGTGTTGTATGGAAGCAACAATCTTTTTACAACTCATTGAAAAGTTTCGCTGGGGAAAAATGAATGTTTTTCATGATGAAATACTAGGTTAATTTAGAACTCTAGTTGTACTCAAGGCTGACATTTAATAGATCTGACAGATGCACATTTCCGATGGTAAGGTGACTCCATTGAAAGTAAGATCAGGTCACTTTCTTGGTACCCTCCATTTGTTGTGGGCGTTTGGGTTGAAATATGAAACCCATAGTGGATACTGCTACCTGAGGTAATGAGGGATGGAAGATGAGGTGCAATCTCACTATGACTGCTGTTGATTCGTGGGGCAAAGTCCACGCTGCAGAGTGCTTTTGATGCTTTATTTTTTGGCACATCAACTAAAATTTGCAAATTGCACGACTAGCCATGTATAGGAGTGTCTGTATTGTGTCCAAAACTTCCAATCTTACAAAGCACCGATTTTCTTCTAGAGGTGGAGATAATTTCAGTGGAAGCCTTGCCTCATTTGTCTTGCATAGATACCTACATAGATGTGACTTATTGTAGCGGGCCCTTGTCATTCTTTGCACAAGATGTCAATTCATGATCATAATATTTTGAAATTTATGTGGCATGTTCTGACTGCAATTTTTTTTTTTTTTTAAAGACATGTCATGATGGCAACTTCAAATAAATGACAGAGAGTTTTCCTGATTCACTCATTTGTTTAAGAGGAAGAAACTGATTTTTCTCCTGTTCCTTATAATACTTCTAATTGTATCTCGGCAGGGCATTTTATGGACCTGGGGGTCCTTATGCACTCTTTGCTGGAAAGGATGCAAGCAGAGCTCTTGCCAAGATGTCTTTCGAAGAGAAAGACCTTACCGGAGATATATCAGGCCTTGGGCCATTTGAACTTGACGCACTGCAGGACTGGGAGTACAAGTTCATGAGCAAGTACGTCAAGGTCGGCACTATCAAGAAAGTTGAAGCGGCTGAGGTCTCATCCGCATCAGAACCTGCTGAAGCATCTGATAAGGATGTCACAGAACCTGCAGAAGTTAAAGCTGAGGAAGCTCCAGTCTGGTGCTGCTGCTGAATAAAATTATGTACTCAGGAATTGGCTTAGCGTGTTGGAGTTGGATGTTGTACTCTAGGATATTAACAATGAGTAGTAGTATCTTTGGCTAAATACTGCTCCATGTTAATGTTTTATATTCAGGGCCCTCGCTGCAAAACATTTTCTGGTTTCATGAACTTAGAAAACTCCTACCATCATACTGATATTGTTCACCTTTTCTGGTATCATAAAGTCGCAAACTTGGGAAGTTGTTATGTTGAGAATAAAATGACAAGTTGTGCACATTGCCTAGGAAAGAAACAGTAGGACAGGCTGAACATGAATATATGTCCATCGTTCAGGAAAGAGGTCTTTAAGGTCTTATGTAATGATAAATTATTAGAAGATGCGTCTATGAATAGATGCAAAGCAGTTTTATCTATGTTGCTCTCACTGGTTTATTTTATTGAATTGACGTTCTTCCCCTTTTTTTTTTTCCACTGAAAAAATTATACAATAGTGCTGGGGGTTTGTACTGAGTCATCGAGACATTGGAGCAATGTTAAGAATGGCTGTTCCCGAGTGGGAAAAATCATTTTCTCCTTGAATGTTACGATCAAAACATATTTTGACAAGTATGTCAAATTTATCGATTCTCGGCAGTCAGTTTATTAGTATATTATCATCATCTGCGGCAATTTTACCGGCCGGAGTATTATTATTATTATTACAGAAGACAGGTTTCTGGTTTCAAAAAATGTGAAATCGACCGGATCATATGTAAAATTAATGGCTGGCGGTAGGTTTGATAATCAGAATTGGTTAGACCTTGGAACTTATTAAAAATCATATGGTTCGATGGTTTTTAGATGGTTATTGGATGTCACATGGTAGCTCGTGGTTTCAAATTCAGGATTGGGTATAGGATGTGATTGCAAATGAACCTTAAGACCTGTAATGGGACCAATATACAGAGGGCTAAATTTATATTGGATTAAACTTGCTATTGGTCTATTATTAATTTATTATTTATTTAGGTTTGACTCTTTGACTTAATTAATAGGGTCTAGGGCTCTAGAAAATCTAGTTTGTAATTAAAATAACTTTTTGATGGATTTGAAATAGAAATCATTTGATCAATTCATTCACTTTTAACTTTTCTCAAACATACTTACACTCAATAAGTAAGTCATTAGTCTTAACTCTACTGCAAGCTCATCAAATAACCTTGAATGAATAAATTTAATCTCATCCATCAATCAACATGATCTGATATATATCATTGAGTACTCATACTCTTGTGCACACATTGTAGTTCCTTATACACTCAATATTAATAAAAATATGTAGTTATTCCTTACAATTTTTGCTTGTGTCCTTTTTTCTTATTGTTGCCTTTCTATTATTCTTGTGTGTTGCTCATAGGCACACATACTAATCTAGGACAACTAAGTAGTGATTAGGCTTGCTTATTACTATAGAATAGTAAGTGCCGCATGGTCTTGTTGTGCTAGTAAGAGCTTAGGACTGTGATAGTTGCTCATTTGGTTATCATAAATTTGTGATACTGTGCTAGACAAAATATTTTGTCTTTTGTTCGGTTTGCATATTTTATTAGTTACTAAACAAAAATCATCCTAAAGTATTGAACAAAATGTTTATATTTTGTATTATTCAAAATACGATACAAAAATTAAATTTATTGAATAAAAATACAAAAATCATTGTCCAATATTTTGTATATCATGTTTAGTGAAAAATTCTATATATCTAAACAGTGGATATCACAAAAATCTTTATCTAGTATAGTGCACATTAAATATGGTATAAGAAATTGCATTATTCTATATTGTTTAGTACTCTATATTATCTAATACTGCAATCCAAATACTACCTAAGAGTCTATAAATACTCAATGATGCTTTCTCATTTGGACACTTCAAAAGCTTTAAAGATAAAAGAAATAGTGCAATTTAGTGAACCTCTACTTGTAAAGATCAAAACGAAACTCAAGGGAAGAACAAATCAATACTTGATAAAAAACGATGAGGTTGATGCTCAATAGTTCCCCACTTGTTATAAGTGTGTTCAAGGAATTACGACTATGTATTCCTCCTTTCAATCTCTTTCTAAGTCCTCTTTTCAAGTGTCATTCACATATCACTCATCTAAAATTACAAACAATGTGAGATTCATACCACAATTCATGTGATAGCATTGATCAAACTCCCACCTCTACACTATACAATCTATGTCTCATTCTCTAGGAACCTATAGGTTTTATAAGATAAAAGTTTTAAGATAGTTCCAATAAGTTATTATATAGGTTTTGGTTTCAAATTGGTGGAATTTATACTTACTGGATTGAATAAACTATAGTAGTTTCTATTTTACTCGCTCTGTATTCACTTACTCAAAGTACCTACAACTCATGCATTTTTAGTGGTCTTGAAATTGCTCATCCTCTTCCATCTAATTGGTGAATAAAATTATTATTGCTACTACTACTACTACTATAGGTGACAAGAGTTTTGGTTTCAAAAATTTGAAATAAGGCTTTATAGGATAGTAAATTGTTCATTTGTAAACTTGATTGCTTGTGAAAAGGTTGATAATTGAAACTTTTAGACCTTTGTACCCATAAAAAAAATCATGTGGTTAGCTAGTTTTTGAGACAAGTATTAATAGGAATACAATTAGGCAGATCATTATAATATATCCACTTAGCCCAACTATAAAATACTAGTTTTATTGGATTTTAAAATATGATTAAAAAATCTTATAAGGTTTAGGGTTGAGTTTTAGGGATTAAAAAACTCAATCCAATAAAAAAATAATATATTGATAATTTTACCTTATTGGATTTACCTTATCCCTTTTGAATTAAGAATTTAACTATCAATGTAATTTATTTTGTGCTTCATTGGTTTTGCTCATTTAATTTTATTGTAATGCTACAAATTAGAAGGGATAAACAAAATGACTAAATTTGAAATTTAAGGTACGATACATGCAGGCAATTTATTTCGTTATTTATTGTAGTTTTTTTTTTAACATCTAAGAGTGGTCATTTGTGTTATTAATATTATGTATCCTACTGTTAATTATAGATTGTAATGTCATTATTTCATTAATTTTATCTTACATAATTTCATTAAGAAGATTTACAAGTATATTGAATATTTGTATATAAAAATTCATAATGACCATATAATGATTGGTTTCAATAGCAAAAGTAAAAACTCTAATTTTTTTTTTTTATATAGTTTAAGAAGATACTAAACCATATAGGAATGATTTTTCGATAATAAGAGAAAAAATCTTACAGAATTCTTAGAGTTTTAGGAGACGTTAGACCATATTAAGACATATTTAAGTTTTATAAGAGCTATCTTAAACTTATTCTAGTTGCATCTCTATTGGATGTTATAGGGTGGCTCTTGGTTTCAAATACAGGATCGAGTAGGGATATGGACACATTTGAGCCCTAAGACCTATAATGGAACCTTTATAATCTATTTCTCGTGTTCGAGGATCTAGTATCCTTTGCACTTTTTTCCATATGTGTAGGGGACTTTATACTATATACTATCACCAAAGGATACAATTAATTTTAATAAATGTAACGAAAATCCAACAAATTCAACCTAACTTATATATTGCTATTCCGTACAAATACTTGATAATCAATATCGATTTAAGTAGGCATCATGGTTTAAGTATACTATAGTTTGTTGTTATTTTGTATATTTTATTCCTAGTTGTTATGTTTGCATTTGATATCTCGAAAGTGGTATTGACTTGCCATTTGAATATTATAAGTGATTTTGATTTTAAATTATTGGAATCTGTTGGGTTAAATACATGATAGTTTTTATTCTATCCATTCTGTATTTGTTTACCCAAAATAGCTGAAAGTGGGCAATTTTAATGGTCCCAGAATTTGCTCATCTTCTTCCGTCTAATTGGTGAATATCCTTTAGGAATTGATTTGGTATATAAAATTTTCCAACTTCTTTTATTAGGCTTACCAGTCTCATAATTCCTAAATGGAGATGCTTGCTATCAATGGAATCATTGCAGGACCATCATGACTAGGATTACCATTGTTGCCGTTTTTGGTTTTTTCACTGAAAATTTATAAATTAATGAAGGGTGTTTATACTGTGCCATCAAGAAATTGGAACAGTGTCAAGAATGATTGTTTCCAAGTGAATAAAATCATTTGTCTCAATTAAAACTTATTTCTTAGTAGACTATATCTTCTTAACATCCACTGAGAATTACTTCTGTAATACAGTGATGTCATCTAAGGATAAAATTAATGGTTACCTTGAACTCACTAATTCTAATGGTTCCCTATTGCCCAGTTACTTTTATATGACTGGTGATCTCCTTCTGGACCTGGATTGGTGTATAAGTATTCCCAACTCCTACTGTTAGGCTTACCAGATTTATAAGCCATAAATGGAGATGCTATCCATAAGATCATTACGGGACCTCCATCACTGCGTTTACCACTGAATTGAACCACTTTAGACGGTGTAAGATTAAAAGCCTTAAGCGAAGATATAAATGTGTGCATCTGGATCACTGAAACCATGTTCGGCTGTCTCACAGCATTTATTCAAAAATGAAATGTTAGTTCGTCAATTTCCACATTAACGTGTCTCAAAGATACCTTACTAAAATTCACCTTCATGCGGTTATATTATAGCAAGCGCAACTTGAAGGACGTGCGACTGGACCTGGGTTTGGATTACTACATTCTAACCCAGATAGACAGCATGATCCATTTTGATCTAGATTTCAAATTTGGCCAAAAATGCAACTGATTTTTTAAGAAAAAAAAGGATATACAGATTAAATCATGCTCTAAGCTCCTCGAATATACCGTCTCCAAACAAATTTGAGTTGAAATAAGTAGATTGGTCTCAACTTGATCTGAACATCCCCCTCTCAAGGAATCACATAAAAGCATAACAAGAATGGGTATACAAAATTCTTTTGCTATAACAAAACTAAAAGAGAGAAACAAAAAAAAAATTGACATACAGAGTTCTCTTTCAAAGGCTCTCTCGTAACCTAAGAAGAATGTAAGCCCTTCCCGTGCTGCATGGCCACCAGCTACAGTTACGCACCAATTTCAGATAGATGCAGGACAGAAATGAGGTGCATGTCGTAAAGGGAAACCTTTTGTATCCGCATCAGTTTTCATGAAATATAATCCGTGATACTTGATATAGTCCACCCTTGTTAACACAAGTCCAATTTAGATCTCAATAATTTATATTGCGTGCCCATAAAAATATTTACAACGTATGGCCTATTAATACTCCAATCAAAATCCTTTGCGGTATCATTCCATTTTTAGGACTCATAAAACCCATATGAACGGTTCAGAATACGCTTAGCACATCTAGTAAAAACTCAGAAACAAGTCCGGGCAGAAATTAGATCATGGCATCTGTGAAATGTGATGGTCAAAACTGATGTATAGTAACTGTATTTTCTCACGAGCTGAACGTAACAAGATTTACCAGCCATGAGCCAACCAAATATTTGCATGGAAGTAACGATGTCAAGCAGTATAATTTTCTTGACCGTTCCGTTTTTTCCCTTATGAACCAGTATGGCTAGCTATAATCAATATCAGATGCCATTCACAACCAATGGCAGAATAGGGGGAAAATAGCTAGGAGGGAAAACCTTTGCATGTTTCAATTCGCCATGAGAACATAAACATATATATCTATCTTCAAAACGAAGCAGATTTAATTTCTTCTATAACCTCTATCAGTCTCTGAAGAGAGAAGAAACTTCCTTCTTACTGGAGCACCTCAAGTTTCTCTGTGTTAAAACACCATCTCTTGTCCCCCATGAGGCTCAAGAATAAAAAATCGATATGGCTTTATCGTCTTGAGAACCATCTTTCTTTTATGTACAGCTTCTACAACTGCATCATGGTATAAGGTCAGGCAGATGCTGGACCTGCAACACCTGCACGTGCCCTCAACAATTCGGTCCTTTTGCTTTTTTCCATGGCTTCCACAAGCCACTCTACACTCTCCTTTATTCCTAAGCTGCAATTACAATTAGTTTCAGCAGCAGTCAAATTTTCAGACTTTGTATGAATAGAGTAGCTAAACACAAGTACATCATGGAGTATTACCCAGGCAACTTAAACCAGTAAGAAGCCCTAACCTATGGTGAGAGAAAGATATTATCTGCCTACTTACCCATCATATGCAGAGACAGCTTCAAATGTGCAAACCCTTTGATCCAATTTCTTCATATCTAAATAACGAGCCAGCTCATCTGCAGAGACAGCTTCTGCAAGATCCTACAATCGAAGTATGCCTTTGCTCAGTACTTCCCACGCAAGCATAGTAAAAGAAATGGACAGAACAACTCTAAATACATAGAGAACAGAAGACAAAACCGGGAAAGATAATTTTAAAAAATAAATAAATAAAATCATGTATAACCTTATAGAAAAGGACTCACTGCCATTCTCTTCCCTACGAACAAGCACATATGTAATAACACCATAAATGGTCTGGTAAAAATGGGGTATATTTCATAAAAGTGAAATCTATTCAATTACATTCTAACATTCCAGACAATCAGTTCAAGAAGATTTCCAGGGTAAGTGAAGGCAAATTAGCATTGTTAAATGAGGAGAAACACAAAGGCTACGATTTTGAGAATATCGCACACTGAAAAAACAAGGTTGTTAAAGTGGGAAAGAAGAGGGTGAAGTACACAGAAATGAAAAGCTAGAACATTCCTGCAAGCCATAAGAAACCCTAGACAATTTACCTGCCTAAATACAAATGTCTAAACAAACTTAAAATTACTGAAGTAAAAAATACTAAATCAAAAGAAAATATAGCTGAAAATGTATATATATATATATACATACTGAAACTTTACCTGCTTATTTGCCAAAATTAACAGAGGTGCACCTTGCAGATCCTCATGACGAAGAACTTTTTCTATTAAACAAATCAAAAGGAGTTAGCTGACAATAGGGCTCCATGATCTAGAAATAGACTTTCACTCTATTGTGTGTGTGTGTGTGTATTTATATATATATTTTTGGGACTGACCTCACTGCATCTTTAGCACAAGCAAAAATATCAATGTACATACCTAAAGCAGACTTTGAATGTTCAAACCGTGATGGAGAAGTAGCATCAATCACAAAAACTACAGCATGAGCTTCTTCATAGTATTTCTCCCAAATTGAACGGAGACCAGGCTGAAAAGGAAAATTATGAGAATATTAGTTCCCAACCAATCACCTTTTTACTTGAGACAATGATGTTGCATCCCTTGATGAGGCATCGGTCATGTGACTCTGGCTTTCAAGACTCTTGAAATAGCATACAAATTAGACTCTAGGTGATAAGCATCTACAAATTTACTATAGTTCATTGTCTTCAACTCAGACTTGTCATGATAATTGGATTTAACAAAACAATAGCTAAATGAAACCACCACCCCACCACCCAAAAAAAGAAGAAGAAGAAGAGGATAAGCAGAAAAACCATTTCAAGAAGGTAGCTAGATAAGAAAGATTTGTCAGAGACTTGTAAGAGCATCTATCACAGGCAATGAGAACAGAAGAGATATATGACAGACAGAATTTGTTTTAGAAGAATTGGAATTAAAAATAACTAAATTTGCCATATCTTTGATTAGGACAACCATTGCTTGTTGTCCATTTCAGAATTAATATACAATTCTTAAGGGATTTCCCAGAATCGAAAACCTAATATCGGAGAACAAGTCACACCTTTGACTCGTTACTTAGAACAAAAGACAAGTGGAGAAATAACATCATTATGAATAACATTAAGCCCCAATAAAACACCAGACATCTTAATGATGTGTCCCCCAAAGCAAGCTATATAAATATACACCACAAGCAAGTGAAATACCTGACCCCCAAGGTCCCAGAACACAAGTTTTGTGCTTGACACTTCAATACGTCCAATATTCAGTCCAACAGTTGGAACAATTCGGTCAGGTGGAAGGCCTTCCACATCAGAGTATATCGCCTTTATCTTCTCCAGCAGGGTCTGTACAGAAGGTAAAACAAGGGAAATGAGCCACTATTGACTTTAGGTAGCCCAGAGACCCATTTCAACTAATGAGCCAAGACAATTTCCATAGCAGAAGAAAATTCCAAAAATGATGCAAAGGAGAAAAAAGAAAGAAATTATTACCGTTTTCCCTGCTTTGTCAATCCCAAGAATGAGTACATGGAATTCTGTTTTGCTGAATATATACTGCCAGAGTCCATAAAACAACGAGAACATCTCTCCCCGTGTATCTTACTAGCAGTCCAACATAAACTCTCTTCTCATTCGTTGTATGTTACATGAAAATAGCACACCATCTCCTAATACTAAAAACAAAAATCATTAGACAAAATTAAACCAAAAGGTTTTAAGGTTGAAAGAGGCTGACTCTGGGAGCTATATGGTGTGCTCAAACCATTTAAAAAACAGCATAAGATTGTCCTGTGAGTCCCAAAAATTACATTTACATCATCCAAAGAAGCAACTTTCATTCTTACCCAAAAAAAGAAGGAAGCAACTTTCATTAAGACAAAAAAGTAGGCATTCAATAACAGATTTTGTGACACAAGAAAACTACTAAAAAATGTTTGGGAGCATTCCGTGCATAGTTCATAGTTGCATTATGTGCATATACGGATTTGGGACTAGGATACAATCATTAGGGGTTGGAGCAATTAGCATCCAAGGGCAAATTGGAGATTTGGCAAGCAAGAGGTTCAATGTCTTCACCAAATGAGGATCCAAGCAGCAGCATAAAGAGAATTGCACTGTTATCTCACATAACATGAGCAGGAGACTTTAAAAAAATTCCTTGCTTTATCAATTATTGTCATGGCTATAAAAAACCCATCTACCAGGTCAACACTTCAAATGATTCTATATAAAAGGGGAAAATTCCAAATTCCAACCAAAGGCAACAGCAGTGGCTTGGAAATCATATGATGATGTCATAACATGTAAAAAAAGGAAGGCATAACATCCCTTTTGCTGCTCTTTCCTGATTTAATCTTTTGAATTTTATTTAATGATCCTTCGATTTATTCAAGCTGAACTCCTCCCTCAGCTCCGTCAAAGGTCAGGCATCTGACTTCTTGGATATGGGAGCTTATACGCAAATAGGAATAAGACCAAACATCAATAGAAACTTAAAAATAAATAAATAATAAAAAAAAAATCAATGATTTTATCTATAACAAGTAGTGGTCAATCTTAATCATCATTGAGGGGGGCATGGAAAGGATGTTTCCAACTACATCTGACATTCTGAGAAGTCTGCAGATGGAAAAGTATCTATTTGCCACCTTTGTCCATGGCTCCGGCTGCAGGAGTGTTTGGAGCATGGCTTTTCTTTAAGTACATCCAACATATAAAAAGCAAGGAGGTATTGCATTCTCCATGATCCTTTGAGAAGGTATGCAAATTTGGTAGCATCAGTCGTTCATTCACAGCATCTAAACTAGCTCATGTACTTGTGTTGATAATCTAGATGGCAGGCAGAATACTATAATCACTGAGGTCTAATTCTTTATGGCAAGACTGTTCTAGGCTTTAAAATGTCTTAAGTCAAAACTTTCCACTTCTCACCAGCCTCATATAGACCAACAAACTGAGGATTAAATGATTAATTAGAGACATGTTAGCGTTAAGTCGAGTGACCTGAAATAACTGTAAGCATGCACCCATTGGCAGGCTTGTAGAATGGTGGGCAAAACTTACTCATTATATAGTTTGGAGAAATCTCCTAAGAAGTCAGCAATAGCCAACAGCCAACAACCAACAGTACGAAGACATCCTAAGTTGGCTCAGGTTTCAACCTATTCATTCTAGGAACAAAATCAAGCAACTTAGACTTTTTTGATAGAAAAACTGAAGCTGGCAATGGAGTTTTTAGTGCAGCTCCATTCCTAGAAAACAGTGCCATCTGCAGACCAGTTCTCATGAGCAGAGCTCCCTATTATTTCACAGACCATTTTTGAACTCAAACCTTGTGCAGATGGATTTACCAATCCCAAATCCAGTAAACAGCTACCAAACTTCCCACACTTAAACTAGAAAGCCTGAAACTTAACAGCTCATTCACTTCACCAAATGAAATAAGAAGAGATTAAATTGCAATTCACTAGAAATTAAATAAATATTACATGTCTATTACTTTATTTAATTGACATAAAAATGAATAATGAATAATGAATAGAACAGAAATAAAAAATAAATTTCCTGTTATACCCCTAAAGCCTCTCCACTTTTTATGGCCAATATATACTCAGCATAACTTACTCCAATAATAGGGTGTTCACTATAAAGATGGTAAATTGACTATTAAGGGCTTGTTTAAATTGTCTATATTTAATCTACATCTAATATGTATTTGTTTGAAAAGTTGCGTTTGCATTGACTATCTGACATAGATCTGATTCACTTATATTTCAAAACAGATTTAGAGATTTTGTTTTTCTACTAATGATGCATGTATAACTATATCTTTATCTTTTTTCCATCTAAATCCAATTTGATTCCAACCAAACGCTAATATTTGAATAGACATGAAACGAATACCAAATGAATAAAAATAAGACAAACCAACTAGATCCTAAATAGCAATTCATGAGTTGAAGACATGAATTCATTAGAAATTGCTATTAAGTGAACTTAACACCATACTAGTAGCCTATATAGAATAAGGGGGCCATTCCCTCCAAGTGAAAATTCAGTAAAACAGCAGTTTCATTTGAATAGGGCATTGAATGCTCCTTATGGCCGACCATGAGCTATCATTGATAGAAGAAGGGCCAGTGTGTTTATCGAGAAAGAATATGAGATTGTCACCCACTACTGACCTTTGGAAACAAGGGTACCTTAATTGGGGAAATAATGAATAGACACTACTATGCAATTGAATCAGTCCATGAATTTAGGCTGCAAATAGTGAATTCTTGAAGCGAGCAGTCCCATGCATTCATCACATCAGGACGTTCTTGCTAATACCATATATTCCGCTATTTACTCTATTGCTAACATGTTTTCTATTCGTAAAATACTTACTCAATAGAAGTTTTCCCCATGTATGGCAAATAATTTTTCATATCCACTGAGTTCAGCGTCACTAAGTGCTGTAGTAGCCATGGAGTTACCTTGAGCCGCCGGTAATAAAAATTATTTATTTGTTTGTTTATTTTGAAAAGAGAGCCTTTCAATTCAAATAAATTATACTCCTAGTTAGGATACTTTTCACAGTTCAAAACCTTTAAAGAAAGGCTTCTGTTAAGGGGTGCCCCTTAAGGACCTAGTGGTGCAACGTAAAAACAGATGCAACAAAAAGTGGAAGGCAAAAGGTTTCTTTGCAAGTGGCTCGGACTCATTAAGGTGTTCCTTCCTGAAAATCATTTTCAGCCAAACAAATACTCTCCGAATCGCACATCAGAACATCGCCACAGCATATCATATCACAAACTTTAAATTCCAACTATTAAATCATCATCAAAATTCAGATGAACACAAGGAAGAAACTTGAAACCTGATTTTGCACTAAGGAAGCTAAATCAAATTATAGTATAATAAACCAATAAGATCTCGCATAAATTCCAACAACAAATTAAGGCCATAAAAATGATGAATAATATTCGAAATGACTAATCGAGATCTTGAGAGTGACTAACCGGCAAGAAATTGAAGAATTGATCTAAGAGAGAGAAAGAGAGAGGGAATTAGGATTACAGGATAATTAGGGCATTGCATAAGAAGCTGAAAAGATCAGAACAGAGTCCGGGAATGGATTCTCCGTCTGGTCCGATCCGATCCGATCCGATCTTTCTCTTCTTCTTCGCTCTTCGTTTAACGTGCTTTGTACTTAACAACACAGCACTACTGTTTCTTTTGCGCCTCAGAGCCCCTGGATCACAACTATTTCTTTTTGACGCTGTTGGGCCCTCTATGAGCCTGCTTCTAACTCATTGGCTTATTTGCGGAACTCGGGGGAAAGCTGCTATTTAACTAAATTTAACAAGAATAAAAGGAAATAAGTGAAAAAAACAAAAAAGGAAATGAGCAGAAAAAGAAAATAAATAAATAAATAAAGGAAATATATTGTTTTCTTTTCTTTAAATTCTTATAACCAAACAGAAGGAAATACGTTTATGACAAACAAAAATATCATTAATTTTTTTTATTTAATCAGGGTTTTTAAGGATTTTTTTTTTAAATTTCTTTTAATATCTATTGATTTTCATCCATTTCTCTTTAATTTTGAAGAGAAACTTAATATTTTCAAAGTGAAAATACTTCCATTTTTTTTTTAATTTCCACTATCATTATTTTTTATAGTCAAACATCATATTTCCATTTCCATTGATTTCATTCTATTTCCATATAGATTTCATCTCATGCCAAACACAGTGTAAAAGGATCTGATTTTTGGTGTAGGAAGTTTTCACAATTTTCACTTCAGCGCCCAAACTTTTAAAAAATATGTTAAAATAAAATCTTTATCATTGCTTTTGTTATAAAGTTAGATACTAAAATAGAAACATATATCATATACATAGAGATTCTGAAATGAAAAAAATAAAAATAAAAAAAGGACCTATGTTTATATATATATACAGGACCTGTTCTTTAAAATGAAAAACATTAGATACAGATTTTTGCTTTGAAACCACAAGGCAACTGCATGTTTCATGAATGGCTAGAGAACAACGTGAGGATGATTGGTGAGGAATCTTGGACCTTATTTTTCGGTCCTTCTTATCAAGACTCGTTTAAAAAAGAAAAATATTACCGAGTGCCTTAAAAATATTTATTAAAAGAATGATGATATGATTAATTGTTTGAAAATATAAGCCGAAAATCACTTCAGCTAATTATATTTACTTGCTTTTAGTGTCACTAAAGTAATCCAATCACTTGGACAATATTTAGTAGTACAGCTATATCCGTTCAATTTCATAATAAATTATTGTCCTTATAATTGTTTTTTGTTGTAAAAAATCTAAATAAAGAATCTTTTTTATTTTTAATATATTTACTTTTTCATAAAATATGTAATTAATGTTTAAAATAATGTAACTTTTTCCTTTTTTAGACTCTTTACACATATATTAGAAACATTTGTCAATAAAACTCTCTAAAAACATTAAGAATAAAAATATAAAAATTGAAATCGATTATCTAATATTATAAAGTTGTGGCCCATGAAATCACTTATTTTATTTATTAAACTCACAATTCCATTTTCATAGAGTTGGAAAATGTGAAAATTTTATAACATCCTATGACTTGGGCCACTCGATAAAATAAAATAAAAAATCTATCTTATAAAAAGTATGAAAATTATTGTATAACTCCTATCTCACAAAATCGAAAAGTTAAAATGCTAAAGCACCATGGAGGTATTGTTTGGTTTTGACATACTTATCCATAAAAAGCTCAATGATTCCTTGAGTTAGATGACTTGATAAAAAAAAATAGAATTATTTTATTATTCATATTAAATGTATAATGTATCTTATTTGTTGCTTATTGACAAGCGTATTTGGTTTGTAAAATGGAATAATATAAGAATAAAATTATAATTTTTTATAATAAAATAGAGAATGATATCTTTTTTTTTTTTGTAATTCCTTTAAGATTTTATTGATAGATATAAAAGTATATCAATAAAAATATAAAAAATAATTATTCTTTTGGTTTCATAAAAAAAATTCTAATTTTTTATTTTATGACAATCAAATATAAAAATAAGTCAATAAAAAGAAATTATTATTCTATCCTATCAAATCAAACATTGTCTTAGAGGATGAGAATCCCACCAGGGTCATGTTTTCATTTGGCAGTTGGCACAACAGACTGTGAAGTTGTAGTCTCAGGAAAAGCATTACATTTAACCACTGGATTAAAATCGAATGTTTCTTCTCATCCCGCCACACTCTCTATCCATAGTCTCCAGTCTCCATCTCACGTATCAAGTATGCGACCTACTTCAGAAACATGCCAACCCATGCCATACACAGTCTCTCTTCAAAATTCAAGTACTGGCAAAAGAAAGTTCCACTTCTAATATTATAAAAAAAACATTAAATTATTATTTTTTTAATTTTTTAAAATAATAATAATAAATAGGAAAGAAAAGGTCATCTCGGTGACTCGGTCTCGCCAACGTTCTGAGCTCAGAAGGGTAGTTTGGGCAACGAAAAACCTAAAAGCAGACTAAAAAACTGGCGGTTTGCAGAAAGTCTTCTCCTCTCCAGTAGTCATCTTCTCATGACTTATTGCTGCTTTATGCCCTCGTCCTCTATCTAAATTTCCAGGTTCTACTTTTAATTTTCTTCCTTGTCTTCACTTTTCTTTTTCTGAAATCAAAAGGTTCTTATTCCAGTATATTGACAGATTAGTTGAAATACTTAATTACTTCGCCTTTTTGCACTAGTGGGTTCCTACATTTGGATACATCTACTGACTGTTGTTTCGATTTTATCTTGGTATGTTTGTGTCTGTATGATAAATTTCTTAGTTGGGTTACTGAGAAAATATTTCATTCATTTATTTATTTCTTTTCGTGGAGATTAAGTTTCCATCACGATTACTTTCTTAGACTCACCATGCTGCGCAATCTGGATTCAACAGGTGCATGTTCATCGATAGGCAAGTCATGTTAGGGACGTGCCTTCTGTCATGAAAAAGAAAGGTCTTGCTTTAAGAATGCTTGTTATGGATTACTGTCTGTTTACCCAACAATCACAAACGGTCATATATAATGATCTTTGTAAAATCCGAGTTTGATTTATTCAACTTCAAGGCTCGGGACTAGTGTTTAGCTAGTCTCTGTAGGTTTATAGATTCCTCTGTTGATGATGAATGGATTTAGAAGATGAGTGCGATTTGAGGTTTGTCTCTGTTGATTGATGTTACACCAATTAATGGGTTCTGTTATATGTTAAAGAAAAAAAAAAAGGCTGTTCTTTCACATGCAAGATTTTACCTTTTTGGGATATGACTACCCCTGGACTTCTATGTGAAGATTTGAGTTTACACGTGATTGTCAGGACTCGTATCTTGATTGATAATATGTTTGTGCTTCTGTGTGTTGTTATGTAAAACCTGTGATGATCTGTTATGCGACTAGGAAACCATTTTTACATTTACTTATGTTCCTGAATTTCTTCCTTATTGTTACAATGGAGCCATGGATAGTGGCATTTGGCAGGGCATATAAGGGTGTGTTTATCTAGTGGGATAGATTTTCGAGGCCTTTTTCAACATTTGATATGATCAAAACATTACAATTACCAAATATTATTTTCACAGTATCGGTGGGTTGCAAGCTAGTGGCTCTTAGCAGAAGTGGTTGTAAGAGAAGAAGGTAGCGAGCCAAGAGTGAGTGGTGGTGGGTAGCCATCAAGGAAATGTCGGTGAAGGATTAGAAATGATTTCTATTTTTCAGAAAGAGTTAATCAATTTCTTTGTTTTCCATTGCCATTTTCTATGGTCATTATCAACCGCAACTAGTGTCTAGCAATGACCATCGCTCTCCACAACCA
This sequence comes from Laguncularia racemosa, assembly GCA_037954665.1. Taxonomy (NCBI): domain Eukaryota; kingdom Viridiplantae; phylum Streptophyta; class Magnoliopsida; order Myrtales; family Combretaceae; genus Laguncularia; species Laguncularia racemosa. Next base: position 1,095,595 of record JBBMOL010000129.1, read on the forward strand.
CTTACTGCTTAAAGCCACTAGTAAAAACAACATTTGGAAATTGTTCAGGTAAAATTTGAAGATTGCAAGGAATAAATTGCAACAAATACAAAAAAAAAAAAAAAAAATCCTCAAAAAATGTTTTCCATGAAATATAGTCACTCTAAGAGCTATTTGATAATCTGACATTTTACTCAAAAACAAAAAAAGGAGCTATTTGAGTGCTCCATTTCATGTTTTGCTTAGTATGTACTGTTTTTTTCCCCCTTTGACATCACTATTTTAACAAGAATCTTGCACTTTGTTGCAGTAACATCAAGTTGATTAAGCAGCAGCAGCAGTTCACGGTCTTTTCACAACTGAGACAATTGCAAGCTCTGCAATATGTAAGATATTTATCTACTGACTTTAGATATTTGATTATTATCTTAAATTACACTCCAATAGTTGGCCGGAAATCATTTGCATTGTTTGTGCTTCATTGCTAGCTTACATTTATCATTTAGCGATTTCTTCATTAAACCATCATTCTGTGTGGTTCTAGAAACTTGAAAATATAATGGCAATACATGTACTTTTGAGTACATCATCTCATCTCCAGGTACCTGAATGTTTTCTAACTGAATCTCACAGTGAATCAATATGACCTCTGCTTTAAGGTCATATGCATTTTCTTCATAAAAATCTTCTAGTTTTAAGTCCTATTATTCCACCATATGGGAGCGATGGTGCAGCGAAAGATGACTGCACGATCTTGTGACTATGTCATTGTTGTTGTTTTTGGCTTTTCAACTTTGTGGCTGAGATATTCATCAAAAGGAGGTTTGACCAGATGCCAAGGAGGTGAGGGTGAATTTAGTGGTTTGAGGAGCAGAGGATATGAACCTTTCAAGTGAAAATACAGCAGTGTTTTTTAATATTTCATATTGGTCACATGCCACTCAGGATATTTCCATAGATGCTAAATTACATTAATTGAACATAAGTTAACCGATTTATAAAAGGGAATTACATTGGAATGTTTTGTCTTACATTACTGTATGTACTTAGTTGAAAGTTTGGAGCTTTAATTTCTTCATACTTGGCACAACCTCTAAATTTTTGTGTTCCTAGTACGCTGGTTTTCTTTTATATATATTCATTTTGCTGGAGAATGGAAATATATAACATTCAGTTCTTAATTTGTGTGTTCTATTATTTATCATTACTTTTGTTCGGAAGTAAACATTTACCACTTTTTGGGTAGTTTTATGTGACTTAAACGATCATGTTATTTTTTATCTTTGTTTGCTCAAGTTGCATTGTGTAAGACTTTTACAGGAGTAGTAGGGGACATGTGAAGTGGGATGAAGCAAATCTCGATGAAATAGAAGCAAATAAACCTGTCCGCCAAAAAATCACTGAACCAAAAACTCCATACCATCCTATGACTGAAGATGATGGTATCCAATGTGTTCTCTTCTTTCCCCCCTATATTCCTAATGCAGTAATGAACTCCCCATGTGTGTATAATTTTGTGTAATGGGAATATATTCTTCTTTTTGAAATTTGTTGCTATAAGGCTCTGTTAATGTAATGCTATGTATATTATTGAAAGAAAACTGGTTATTTGACTTCACACATGTAGGATAGAGTTTTTCAAAAGTACTATTTGGGGAGCATGAATGGATTATAAAGATAGTGGAGGAAGTGGTAGTTTCTTTTTAACCATTTTTTTTTCAGTGAGATATAACATAGTTGCATGCAAAGATAAAATTAAAAAAATCGGATTCCCATTTTAATTATCTTTTGTAATTTATAAACCTCTTTTATTTTTTAGCGGTGTGGTCCATCTAGTGGAGGACTCTGCTTTTATTTGTTCTTATTTGACTAGTCTTTTGCCAATTTGATATCCTATAAAATTTTTGGTAGAATATTAACTCTGTTCTGTCAATATCTTCATCAACTTCCTTTGCAGTTATATTTCCTTATGACATTCGGTGTTTCTTGATTTCAGATTCAGTCTCTCCAAGGAGGAGTGCATTTGATGATTGTGTTGGTGATGCAGCAGATGCAGAGGCTCTATATTCTGCTTTGGATGGTATAGGTTCTTCAAGCAGGACAACCTCTGGATCATCTAATGGTTGGGCGTCATCTGAGGATGAGGCAGATACTATGGAACAGGACCATGAAGGTTCTATCTTTTATAACTTTACTCAAAAATTTTTCTGTCGTCGAATTTCATTCTTATAAGCTGCAATTGATTCACAAATTATCCGCATCCAAAAGCATGCTATTCTTATGGTAGAACTCCTAGTTGTATGTTTTTAATGGAACAATATATAAACCATATTATTTAACCTTTCAACTGCACTCAATTTAGTAGCAATCGGGATTCTATATTCAATCTCATATATACTCTGCAAGGAACAGAAATAGTTTAACCTTTAAATTGCACTCAATTTAGTAGCAATCAGGATTCAATATTCAATCTCATATACACTATGCAAGGAACAGAAATAGGAGCATCATACATGCACTGTAACATAGGCATTGTGGTGATTACTGAACTATACCTCCACCTCCTACAACTTTGTTACCCTTGTGTTACCCTCATTTCCAATCTCTAATTCCATTGAATTAGAGACCTATATGCTGAATCTCCAGTTCTCTAAACACAGTACTTTATTCTTATACTTACTTAGATCTCATTTACTTGCTGAGATTTTCCCCCTGAAACTGTTCAATAAATGCATTTTCTTGGGATACTTGATTACACAAAGCTGGAAGTCTTGTGATGAACTTTAGCTTTTATGCTCCTTATCCTTACTGCATTTTTAACTGAGATAACTAGAAAGAATAAAAAGGCAGTGGATAGGAAAGGGTGAGTTGTCTTAGAAACCTGAGAACCTGTATTTCAGTTGATTCCACAAAAAAAGCACACTCATATCATTGTTTTAGATTCTGGCGTGTGTATTTCTTTTTAATTGATACTGGATTTTAATTTTAAAAAAGAAGAAGAGGTAACTTGAACAATTTCTGTTCCCACGCCCCTCAATTTCCAGGATTTTGTCACTTCAACAGTCTTAAAATGTTTTCAATAATTCAATACAATAGCAATAAATCATTACAATACAATAAAAATTACTAACTTGAATTCCCTTTTTTTAATAGAAAAATCAAAAGAATATTTATTATTTTTACTATTCTAGTGGAGGAAGACCTACATAGGGCTAAAGAGAGTAAAAAAAGGATTGGTCGTGTATGATCCTGGATAATCTTTAAGTTATTAGTTCTGGTACACAGACCAAATAATACTATTTGTTGAATAAGTATTCAATGTTACTAAGGTACTCTATAGAGGGTTTTAAGTGACCTCATTGAATTAATTTGTTACAGGATTGGGTCTAAACTAAAATTTCGGACTCATTTAAAGAGAATTCAACAATCTCTTAATTAGAGTTTATTATAGAGAAAACTCTATGATTTTTTTAACACTAAAGTTCTAGGAATTTTTTGGGAAGAAAATAGGTCTCTTTTCTTCATTTTTTTTTCTGCATTTTAATACAAGCATACCCACTTCCCTATTTTCTCTACAACTACTCAGCACTACACACATAATCTACACTAACTGACCAACATGCACTAACTGACCATATCGGCACTAACTGGCACTAACTGACACTAATTGCACAATTCCCTGCTGACCAAACTGTTCGGCGGTAGCACAACAGCCTGCGCTAGCACTTACACGTCCCTACACAACACGCTTACATAAACGCATGAATAAAATAAAAACATAAAATAACAGCTTTAAGACAACTACAAAACAGATGGGACTCCACTGCTTCTTTCTTTCTTCAATTATACGTGCTGTGGTAAAAAAGGGTGATAACACAGTTTTGTAAATGTGAGTACTTTTAATTCGCTATAAGTTTTTATTTGGATTATTTTCATGAAGCTGAGGGCTTCTTTGGTTCACTAAAAGCATCAAGGATTAAATGAATTTGGCCTCAAATATAGGGGATTTTTCTTTGTAATTTATTCTGTTTTAGATACGCTATTGCAGTAGACTTTTGCTTGTGGTCAATGATTTTATACTTTGTCTTTTAGATTTTGAAAGGAGCAGGAGTTTTAAGGAACATAGAAGGGCACATTATGATGAATACATAAAAGTGAGGGAACTGATGCGTCAAGGTTCTTTCCTTGATGAAGATGATGATTTAGATGAGCAGCAGGATGTTGGTGCTGATCCCGAGGACAAAAACAAGAATAATATTGGGCAAGATTGCTCTTCACCCTTACGTGCTGGTGTGAGGAATATAGATCTTGACAAAAAAGGTTGAACCATCCCTTTCTGATCATATGTACTCCATCCAGAAGGAGCTGGGAGAAACTGCAGAATCGCCTTAGATATCAACAAAATTCTCATTCTTAGCTGGTTGGGAGTGGGACTTGTATCTCCTATTGTGAAATGTTATCCTCAAAAACTTTTGATTGCTCAAATTACTTTATCCTGGGTCGTCGTTTTTGCCTGTATCGCCTTTAAAGGACTTTCAGCTGAAGAGGTCCCGTCTCCAAAATGGGAGGATGATAAGGGAAGTATTGTCAGTTAATCAGGTGCTCTACAGCACATTCTGTTTAATGATTTGCATCTATTGTAAACTGGTGCCTTCTAGCATAAACTGGGCTAGATGTGCTGTTTTGCATGCAGCTTCGAGTTAACTTTGTTATCGACGTTATGGGCTAATTCCCAGCTTTCATGCTTTATACATGCGGATTTGGTCTTTAAAAGTTATAAAATAATCCATGATTGAAATTAAAGAAAGAAAGATAGAATAATATCATAAGATGTTTGGATCCTCTTAGAAATCGAAGCTCAATCTTGCCATTTTTATATCAATTTCTGGAGCAGCATTTGAATGTCTGATGGAGTAGAAAGATTCTGCAAATCCTTGCTGCAAACTCATCTTTGGTAGTCGTTTATTTCAGTTCAGTGAATTAGATGCTTTCATGACCGTTCGAATTATTAACACAACATAATATGATACCATTAGGAATGCGGTTATAGACCCACAAATATATAAATAAATGATATGATTATGGTATCATAAATCTCTGTTTAATTTCATAAACCTTTTTATTTCTGTTAAGATTTGATATGAAATAAAATGTGAACCGAATTCCCACTCAATATAGGCACCTAAAAACTAATTAGTACACAAGACATTGTCAATTCGGTGTTATTGAACAACCCAACATAGGGTCGGTGATTTTTCAATTTCATGCGATTTTAACACTAACTCCAATAAAGATAAAACATAACCTATAACATAAATTGCATCGTAAGTATCGCTAGCCTTTCTTTCGGTGCAGTTGTTCCTGCTACAAAAAAATCCACGTGTAAAGGAATTAAGATAATAAATGAATCCTCATAGTTTACCTTATCTTTTGTGCATATAAAAACAAACTGGATAAGTTCAAGAGTTTCCTCTCCTCTCGGTTTCAACTCTGTCGTTGACTGTGCTGTCCCTGTGGATAAAACCTTCCCAAACGCCACCAGATAAAAAGGAGTACCAAAACAGCTGCCTTGACTCGGACTCCTGACTCACCTCCACCATCACCATGGCCAACCAAGAACAGAAACATGGAGAAGCTCAAGACCCATTATTTTCAAAAATCATGGGCACACAAATATGCTCCCACATATCCGCCATCTTCTCCAAACCCACCACCCCCCATCCACCACCACTCGCCACCCTAGTCACCGAACTCACCTGCCTCGCCGCCCGCAACGGCCGTGTCTTCCTCTACGGCGTGGGCCGCGAGGGCCTCATGCTAAAAGGCCTTTGTATGCGCCTGGTGCATCTGGGCTTCTCGGCCCATTTCGTGTTCGACATGACAACCCCGCCCATCTCGGCCCATGACCTCCTCATTGCGTCTGCTGGGCCTGGCGGATTCTCCACCGTGGAAGCCATCTGCCAGGTGGCCAAATCCCATGGCGGAAGGGTGGTCCTGGTGACGGCGCAACCGGATAAGGGGTCTTGCGTGAAGTATGCGGATGCTGTGGCGTTCGTACCGGCGCAAACCATGGCGGACGATGGGGAGGTGGAAGGGAGGGAAATGACTAGAGAGTTGCTTCCCATGGGGAGTGTGTACGAGGGGGCCTTGTTTGTATTGTTTGAGATGGTTGTGTACGTGTTGGGTGAGAGGCTTGGTGAGAGCCCACAGGCCATTCGAGCTCGCCACACTAACTTAGAGTGAGTCCCGCCCGCTTTTCGTTTTCGTCCTCTAATCATTATGTTATTATCGTGTGTGGTAGTTTGTAATGTGTATATATCTTCGAATAGTCGATTGTGTGATTGGGACCATGCATCTATTTCCAAGTGTATTCGCGTATATAATCATGTAATACGTTGCTCTTAAAGTATCATGGATTTTTATTTTGGAGGGTATTGTTGAATTTGAATTATAGGTGCGCAGCATATCACCAAACAAGCCATGCTTGGGCTTCCCCCTTTCCAGTGTCTTTTATTTTGGGTCGGAGGTAACACATTATGCTCGACACTTTGAAAAAGGGTATTTCGTTGTAAGTCGATTTCAACATTTGCGTACAATAGAATATAAATACATATAACTTAAGCTACTATCATCCAGCATAAAGGTTCAAATTGGTTTATGAAATGAAATAAAATAGGACTAAAATTTCAATGCTTATTATGAAGTAAACCATACATACTATAAAAAAAGAATTATATCAATGCAATTATCAAGGATCTTATTATCCAACATTATACCTATATCCATGTTATTTCAATCAAAGCATCACGCTGTAACTGTTAGTAAGCCTTCACAAATCACTCATGGTCGTGGCCCTACGCCAGCTCACAGTCAAACTGCCGTCGGTTTGATTCGTGGGGTTCAACTGGAGAGGAACCAAACAGCCAGTTCGGCAATTTAAGGTACCAAATCATGAATTCGCCTTGTTTTCTGCTAAACGATTTGGATTCATGGCCAAAAAATTTTCAAGAATCGGCAATTCCAGTGAACATACATGTCTACCGGCCCTTTTGTCAACGCTCTGGGCTTGGGCCTATTGGACAAAGCATTCTGTGCCCATCGACCTTTTACTTTTAGTCTTAGTCAAATCTGGCTAGGTATAGCTATGTAATGGTTAGCGTGGTGCTGGGATTTTTGGTGTTTTGGTGTGGAAAAGTTAGGCTATTGGGGATACTAAAAGTTATTTCAAATTGGTCATTTTAATGCTTTACTCAGTATAAGGATTTTAAGGGTAATAAAGTGTAACCTAAGGGTAAGAATGGAGGAGTTGGAATCTTATTATGCAGTCTCGTTTCTTATTTTTAAAAAACAAGATCAAACTTCATTTACTAAGTGTATTTATTATTTCGAAATTTACTCTGGATATTATGGGGGATGAATCTTTAACTAATCTTTCCTTATCTACTGAAAGTCTTCTTCCCTTCCTTATCTAGTTTTAAAACATACATAGACAATCCAACCTTGAGCTCGAGTGTACTAATAGAGATAAATTCATTTTCTTTTTTCTTTTCTTTTCTTTTCTTTTCTTTTTTAATTTACTAGAAATTATTTATGACAAGCAGGAGATTTATTTAGATTGTCACAATCACAATACAGCATATGCTCATTATCTTGTCCTGCATTATTTGTACAGAGGGTTCTCTCGATGTCGTAATATGCCAAAGCATCTCTTCCAAAAACTTCCAATTGTTTGGTTCCTAACCTCTTTTACTATTTACCCCTCTTAATCTATGAAAATGAAAATATTAGTTTCTTTTTCTAGAATATCTTATTAATCCATGGTGTTAATAATCTTAATGGGGCTTCTAATTTTAAGGATTTCCTATTTGTCCTCTTTGTTTTTCTTATTTACCCTTTAAAACGATGGAGATATAAATATTAATTGAGGAATTAATAACGCCTCAAACTCTTCTATTTCAATATTCCCTTATATATTGAAACAAAAAAAAAAAAGAAAATTACATACAAGTCAAAATTGATAAATATACTACTCGTATATATTTGCATTATTCTTTATCGTAAAATCATTATTTTATGTTGAACTGTCTCATTTCCATACATTGCGTAATATAGTTTAAATTCAGCTAACCTAAAACCTACAAAATGTTGGGAGGTAAAGTTTAATGGATAGTTTTTTCGTAACAATTCTAAACTCTTTTATTTTATAATTATTATTATTTTGTTTATCCTACTAAAGCAAATACAGGTTGTCTAAATTTAATTAAACTAGTGGAAGCTCATCGTTGGAATTACATATTAAAGTTTATTAAATTGGATTAGTGTTAAATGTTAATTTAGTGTGTCATTGCTTGTTTATTGTTATCGTAAAAAACTCACTTTATTAATTTCTCCTTGATATAGAAGTAACTAAAAACAAAAAGAAAATTAAAAAAGAAAGAAAAAAAATTTAACCAGAAAAAGATGATGAATTTAGCTTCATATGCTGATTTTTGAAACATTTATCGCATATTTATGATATGTTAGTTTATATTATTCATTATTATTTTTTAATTAGGATTTAAGGGGTATATGAAATAATAAAAGAAAAAAAAACCGTATTATTTTTTTTAATTATTCTATATAATTTTAATAATTAAATAACGAATCAAATAGTTTATGTTAAAAATATAAAATCACGCTAAAATAGGCAGCATTTTAAGTTTCAACTCTCATTCGCCTCTCGAATCCCACAGCGTATGAACTGACATTAAACAATCAACATGTAGATTGCAGATTTCCCGCCGCAAAATCAAATCTTTTTTGCCTATGCTTTTCTCATCCTTCAAGATATTGCTGGCCATCTTTTGATCTTCTGTCCCTTTCATTTCTTCATTCATATCAGAGATATTTTTTATGCGTTTCCTTAGGGATATTGACACCATCGTTATCTCCTGAAATCAATTTATATGCTTAGGCCATCTTCACGTAAATTCCTACACATAAAATGTAAAAGCAGTTTTTTTGTTGCCGGGTCGCATGAGAGTAGATATTTGGATTAGAAACATGTACAGTACAGTTGAGATTATACAGTATTTAGATTAATATCTAAGCTTTACCTCATGAGCTAAATAAATTAAATATCATGAAAGATTGGCTTGACTTGACAAATTATATAAGTAGCTCAAGATTGAATTTGATTAGATTATTATCAAATTAAATTTAATTAAATATCAAGCCCAACTTGCATACTTTACAAGTAAATATGACTCGTTAATACTTCTAGCAGACATGATAACATTGATAGGATACGAAATTGCACGAGAATTTCAAGAGAAAAAACAAGGTAAGACAACCTTTGACTTTGGCACTTAGTGACATAAATGTATCCAACGCATGTATGATCAAGTTGGATTCCCTTATTTACAATTGTATAAAATAGTAGGTAAAAATTTTAGCCAAAATAATTTATATCAATACTGATGTCATCTTCAACTTAATGATACTACGTTATTGTAATTTGTAGGTCTAAGCGGAAATAAAGATGACAACAAGTTATATCATACACCAAAAGTAGAATAAGAAAGGACACAATATGAGAGAGAAAATAGTATTAACTATTGAGGTTAAATAAACTAATGCCTATCAGATTGTTCATGATGTGTGTTTTTATTGTACTTAGCCATTCCGACTTGCAAATGGCAACTAATAGCGTGGTAGCTAAGAGCTCTAATAGACTATTCCAAAGCATGGGTGCTATGGTAGTGATATTGTGATGCTTTTGAAAATATAAGTTAGAAAATATTATTTACATGCATTATGTGACATATAATTGTATGTGTGTAGTACAGTTTTTTTCAGGCTTTTTGCTCACTCTTTTTAGGGGCATGTTTTTTCAATTAACATTGGACATAAGATTCAAAGAGTACAGGATCGAGCCTTGTATATTTCTATTGAGGTAAAAGTATGCAATGGACCAGCCATGCCTTTTCAATAAGGTTTCAATAAGGGGCTTGACATGGTCAATAATCAATTGCAAGTATTATGGGGCATCCCCTTCTCATATGGGGTAGGGTACATGAATGATGGATCAATTTATAGTGACCATTTAAGCAGGCTAGTAAATTGGGACATAAATATTAGATATGAGATGCTTGTTCCTAATATGAGATGGGGCATGTAGATTATGGTTTTACCAATAACAGTCGTTTTAAGTGGATTGTGAAGTCAACTAGAGTGGCTAAAAATTTGGATGAAGTGATTGGACACAACACACTTATTCTTATTATGGAACAAGGCATGTAGATTATAGATCTATCGATGATATCCGTTTAAGTGGATCATGAAGTCAAGATGAAGTACCTAGATAGAAACCTAAAAACCAATTGGCTAATATGTGGTAGGGCATATAGGTCATGGACCAATTAATGATGACCATTGAAGTGGGTCGTGCAATCACGATGGAGCAACTAAAGGTTATGGATCTAGCATCGATCCCCACACAAAGCAAGGCACTACAAATTAGATATCGATCATTATCAAATATGCTAGTTACATCAACGGTTCTATATAGAGTTAACATAAATAGTATCATTGACATTAAAAAGTTTAATTGAGTGTTGCATTTGATAACTTGAAAGTCCATGCTTATGGTCTAGATGTCTCAATTAGAAATGTTTTTTTACTGGCAAGGAGATGTATCTTTTATTTTATTTAATTACATATCCAAAACTCATTCCTAAAACTTTATCTACCTAATTTATTTGATTAGGAATTTGGCCTATTAAATAATTTAATACATTTCCCCATAAGTAAAACATCTTTCTCGTCAAGGGGAAACCTACTCCATTCATAATATAGCGGCAATTCAACTTGAGTGATTATATATAAGCTTATTCTATTGTAGGAAGAAAACTTAGACGAATACTCCTTCAAATTAGAATTGACTATATAAATATATAACTAAAGTATCATACTGATATATATATATAAAACCCTTAATAATTGGCATGTGGTTGGTCGACCATGACATGACGGGTTCAGATAAGCCGCGGATTCTTTAAAGGCTCGAAACAGGAAAATTTTTCGATGAACATATATAAAATAGCTTGAGATCATATTACATATCAACAGCCAATAAGGTAATATGAAACTTATGCATTTTGTACAGGTACTAAAGTAAAGCCCAATTATACATTTATCAAGAACTTTATTCTGTACCTTAGCTAATATCGATCGGAAAGAATTTCATTATCCTGCTTATGTAAATCACTATCCTTGCTTATATGTATGTATAGATATTAAGTTATGACTGGAAATTATTAATGGATGTCTTAAGTTTTTCGTTAAAAATTAAAGGAAGAAAAATTTACGTACTTTCATACACTTGCTTTTTTTTTTAAATGTGCAATTATTCTTGAAAATGGAAAATATTTCTTTTGGGGTTTTCTTAACTAGATGCCTTAGAGCGCTTTGTTATCTAATGAGGGTAATTATGATATATTGTACTACGTGATCAATGTTTTAATTTAACATTTTCAGCTGTTAAAGATATGAAACCAATATCTCTTTCGGTAATTCGAGTGAAGTAAAGGTTATCATACCATACCAGCCTCCCGAGAAAAGGTTTTGCTAAACTTCCAAATCTTACCTTAGGAATTAAGAATAATTAGGATACATACCCATCTAAAGGGCCCCCATATCATCCCCATGCCATGCACATATGACAAGGTATGCATGAATGCTTATTAATGTTTCAGAAACAAGAAGACCATAAAATACTTTCATGCACCATTCATAAAGTATCAAGGTGCAAGGGAGCATTAATGTATGACTGATATTTGTCCAAACTGTTCGACCGTTAGTTCATGAGAAAAATTGCTTGCGTAGATCGGATGTCTATATACGTAGCTACCAATTACACGATACGTGGTGAGTTTTTTTTTTTTTTTAATAAATATATGGCAAAACTAACATTACAAGAATTAATTAATATGTTTTCAAAGTATATAATGATTTATGATTAAATATTTACATAATCCAATTTGAAAGAGAAGCTTCCTGGAGCATGTCGTGTCGCGGACATGTGATAGACAGCTTTCTCTGACTCAGAAGTTTGACCGGCCTCCTATTAACGTCTTTAGACAATTTGGACATGTCGGTAATAAAGACGAGGACTAAGGTCATGACTATATAAGATAGTGAAAAGAAAAAATGAAAAAATATCAAAAGCTCAAACCGGATAACCATAAGAGTCTTATCAAAATTCTGGTAGATTTTTATATTTTCCAGCGGGTTTCTCTCTAAATTCCAAGGAAAAGGATTCTTATATGATTCCACTAAAAAATATCTTTCTGCCATATCCAATAAAATAATCGGTTTAATCTTAGAAAGAGACGGAGACCCCAGATATTTTTACCCTTATGATTCATTTCTCATGCCTACTCGCGCATGAAATAATGTGACAACTACTCGCCCAAGTACAACCACGTGGTATTTTTAAATATATCTTTAACACTAAAATTTTCTTACTTTTCAACCATCCCTTCGGCTAATGACCATATTGATTATTACTTTATAAAATCAATAAGTGTATAAAAATATAAAATATTTTTTTATTTAGTTTTTTAACAAGACATCAAATGATATATATATAACTCATAAAGCTTGCAATTTTTTGTTAAAAATTCTTTATTAAAAAATACCTTGAGCCACCTATTATTTATTTTCAAATTATAGTACTATATATTTAGTTGAATGAAGCACAAATATATATATATATATATATATATATATATATATATATTATTAATAATAAAAATCTCATTTTTATTAAAATTACGTTTTTAGATTTTTAAACTTCTAGACCATTAAATAATAGTATCATTTAAAGTTTTTTTTTTAAGATTAATTAATGGGTCTAAAGGCTCAAATATTAGAGATACTGGACTAAGTTTTATACCTGCAAACATAAGGGATATTTTTGTAATTAAAAGAAAAAAAAAATCTCATGACTTTGAAGCAAATAAGAGGATTATAAATCGGCTATGGCGGCTTTTCTTATGATATGCTCATTTAAAGAAAAAGGCAAAGCGAAAGGCACCTCAAGAAGAGCCAATGCGAGTATCAAACCGACTCAGCACCTGGTTCAAGTCCTAGTTCCTTTAGGACCTTTTGGACTTGAGAGTCATCAAAAACAAACGTATTTTCCGATCTTCCCCTTCCATTCCTCCTAAAACCATAAAAAGCAAAACCCAAACAACCTAAACTCAAAAAAATAAAAACAAATAAATAAAAATAAAAAAGGAGCGAGAACAAGAACAAGAACCCAACCTTTTTCTCCAAAAACCCATCTTCTTTTTTTTGGTTGTCCTAGGTTTCTTTGGTTTTTAGTGAAACATGAGCGATGATTCGTGGACAGACGAGAAGCACCTGCATTTCTTGACCTCACTCGAGGCCTCCTTTCTAAGGTCAATGTTCGAAAACAAAGATCGTCTTCGACTTCATGTTCGTCTTGATCGTCAGTTGCCAGACGCTTGTGAGTCCACTCTAGATCTCAAATCATCATCTTCATGCCATAGAAGAAAAACCAGTACCACCACCTCAGGTGAAGATGGTGTAATTTATAACTATTCAATCTTTTAATATTTTATTCATAAATTTTATTTATCGTCATTCCTTCTTAATTCATTTGCATTTATCGGTTTAGTCGCTAAGATCACCATTAAATTTTGGGTAAACTGCAAATTGAATCTCTTGTATTTGTTTTAATTAAGTGCGTTTAAAATGTATGCAAATATTCTGCATTTTAGTATATTTTAAATGTACCCTCTTTTTTTCTTTTTAAGTAATCAATGAATCTTCTTCTTCCATTGGAATGTGCATGTTCATTTTAATTTTCAAGGATCATTACGAGTGTATGATCCCTTCTTTTTTCTTTTTTAAATACATACAATTTTTATGTGATTGATCGTTCGTTCTTTGAACAAGTCAAATGATTTTTCAATGACTAAGTCAAATGATTGTATTGAATATTAAGAAGATGGTGTTTTGGTTACGATATTTTCTTGTTACTTTAGTAAATCCCATCAATGAACTTGTATGCTTCTTTGACCTTTTGGGGAGGCTTAGGAGTTCGAATTGGAATTGTTCCCTTCAGGAACTATGATAGGAAATTTCATATTTCTCATTATATTTATCTTTTTCTTAAAAGTATAAATTTAACTTGATGAAACTCCATGTAATTGATATGAAAAGCTTTTTGAAAATAGGGTTATTTTACATTTTAATCAGCGATCTCATTCTAGCGATTTTTGTAATTATCTTAATAAAACCATCTGTCGATAAGACCATCAAAAAGTAAAAATAAATAAATCTGCTTGCGAGTGAGATATTCATATTTAGCGTGTAAAACGAGACTTAAAGGGGGCATACTAATTTTGCCAACCAAAGAATATGGATGACTCAGGCAGAATCTCTAAAATGTCGAATATGCTTCTTGAGATATTTGTGCCCTTTTGGTCATTTACCCATCACACTTTATTGTTCTTTACGTTCTCTTTTTTGAGTCTCTCTCTCTCTTTGGGTTGGGATTTTTGCATGATTGTGTACTACGTGTTATGGGCCCACAGGAATTGCTAGGCTGGGCGGTAGGATTGGCAAGAGATCAAGGCGGGTTTCATCTCAACCGCACGATTCATCAAATGATCAGGTTGGTTGTAGCCTCATAAATTAGGTCAAGTTGTTAAGACATCCCTTTTTATCAGTTCTAATCAAGCTTACGTATGCATGAACAAAAATGCACTTGCCATGCTGGAAATATTATACTTAAGATTCGTGATAAGATTTTGATGTTTTTTAATTTTGTACGGATATAAGATATTTTTCCCATGATCATCACATTATTGCATCATAAGAACTTATAAATAATTGTTCACTATAGTTTCTCCAAAATTATTATTTAGGTGAAAATAAAATTTTAAAATATGTTTTTATCTCTTTATAACTCTTAAAAATATCTATATAAGATACGCTTTAAAACACGTTATCATTACACCTCTTTAAAATCATCCATCTTCTCGTAACTCTTTGTATGGAGACATAAGACATTCTAACACATTATTGATCAAATATTGATAGATTCCTAAACTTTTAAAACATATTTTTACCTCTTATAACTTTTGAAAGTACATACATTTAACATATCTTTAAAACTAATAATAAAACTCTAAAACAATCGCTACATATAGACTGTTTATCAATAATAATTGAGAATCATGCTCATATTTTTATAAGTTATAAGAAATTTATATAATAGTTATTCACATTTTACTAATAGTTTTGAAGGATATATGCATTCAAGCTCAATCAACAAAATATCATAGTGCATTGTGAAAGCACTTAGGTGGCTAGGTAAATAGTTTCATGATAGTACTAAAATCTTTTTCGAAAGATATTTTATCAAATGGAATTGGTCCAATGTCTGCGCAGGTTGTCCCACAAATGGGTGAAGATGATAGAGACCATCCCAATGCACCAGGAGCAAGACAAGCAGCAGCAGCAGCAGCTACCAACTAATGATATAATTAACCATGCTTTAAATTACATGTTGTTAACTACTTAATCGCTTAGTTAGTATTGTAGGGTTAGGGTTTTTAAGTAATTAGTGTTTACTTCAAGAATCTCGGGTTTGTGTAATGGGAAAGAGTGTCGGACGAGGGAAGCCATGATAGTTTGGACTTGGTGAGGCAGGAATCGTTAATGGTATCTTAATCACTCGTGTATTGCATGGTCCAAATACTTTTCAGAAAGCACTAATAATATTAATGAGCAAATCGGAGAGAGAGCCAGTCGTCCTCCCATTCCCACCTCGAGACTACTCAATATCTTCATTGGAAATATATGAAAGTACCCCATATATAATATTTGAGTAGCATAAGTTGAAAGAGAAACCTCTTTCATTTTTAATAAACCATAGAGACGCTATTTGATAATGGGTGGAGGAGATTAGTAATCATTTAGATTAGGATAATGGTAAGTAATTGGTCATCTATAGGCAAATTGATTAGAAATTAATGTCGCTCCTGATGATAGTTATGATAGGCTGAAATAAATTAAAAAGGTTGATCGAATTGTAATAAAGCCAGCATTTGCACTTTTAATGAAGGATTAACTTAAAATAAAGTCTCTTGGAAAATAAGTTTTTCCGTTGAAAAAATAAAGCCTTATATATTCCTCTTATTAAATTAAAAACAATCGAGAGGATAGACAAAAGTGTACTTTTATAAGGATATCTTATGCATTGTATTTCCATCGCAGGTTTGTGTGTGTGTGTTTTCTTTTTTTTTTTTTTTTTTTAAATGTTAATAAAAGCTCTAAAAGTATTAGTTGATAAAGAAAGCTTTTATAATATTAATACATTTTATGGATGAATTAGTGGTAATAAAATACTAATAAAATTTTAATATATAAAAATATAAATAATAGTTTTTTAAAAACTAATTTACTATCGCTAACATATATTCAAATATTACTATTATGTACCCATCATTTATCTAAATATGTAATATATTAATATCAATAATTTTTTTTTCTTTAGTTAACATACATTTTAAGAAACATTCATATCTTAATACACTTATTTTTTTCGTATAATGTATAACTAATGCTAAAAAAGCATGAAAAGTCTTTTTTTTTTTCCTTTTTTTTTAATTTAGACCCTTGATGTGGTGGCGGTGGGAGTAAACACAAAATAGATAATAAGTAGAGTGAAGTTGTGAAAGTGAATGATGAAAGGTGGCTGCATGGGTTGATGTTGGGCCAATCTGGAAACTTCTCGTGGTTCAGAAAAAGGCCCTCGTAGAGGGGTAGTAGAAGTACATTATGCCTTACTTGAAGGCCCCATCACCATCACTTACTCCCCATCTTCCAGCCTGCTATGAAAATGTCCAACCGAAATCCGACTCTTTATTTTGTCAGCTTCTAAATTTTTAGGAATGTGAATTGAACGGAGATCTTCATGAATAACTAATATTATAAAGTACGATGATGTAAAGTATATATATAGAAGTATATTTTCGAGATAAATTGCAAAATAACCTTTCTCTTAGTCCTGAATCCATGCCCTCACTCTTAGGCTACTTCTATGGCTACATCCTTAGTATATAAGGATATAGATTAAGAATCTTCATGGAAAAATGCATAAAGGATAAAAGGCATACTTGTTTTAAGTACTAAATGAATGCCCCCTCCCTCTTTATCAAATCTTTCTTAATCCATGCATCCAGCAAATAAAATAAAAGAAATTCTAAGAAACTCTTTGTAATAATTTTAAGAATAAAATGAAACTATTTTGAAAGAAAAAAAATTATTTAAAATGTTAGTATGATAAATTTAGAATTGAGAGACATAATATGAGATATGAGATGAGAGAAAATTATCTTCGTTGTATTTCTATTGAATGTATCAATCCATATTAATAGGTACAAGAGACTAATCTAAAGACATACATATATATATATATATATAGATATATTTTCCTAAATTGAAGTGTTGACCTAAGAAATTCTAATATGGGAAGTTACAACAATCTAAAAACAGAAAATATATATACAGATATATTTTCCTAAATTAATACTCCCCTTCAAGTGCGAGCATGAAGGTTACAAATGCCTAACTTGCCAAAGAGACATGTAAATTGCTGCCGACCAAGGGCTTTGGTGAATTTATCCGCTAGCTGTTGGGTTGTACGAACATGAGCCGTGCTAATGTTACCAACAAGCAATTGTTCCTGAACATAGTGACATTCAATCTCGATATATTTGGTCCGTTCATAGAAGACCGAATTCAAGGCAATATGAAGAGTAGCTTGATTGTCACAATAAAGTCGCATAGGGTGATCATGGTGAACACCAAGAGAATGAAGAAACGATTTGAGCCAAGTGAGCTTGCAAGCAGTTACCGCCATAGTGCGGTATTCAGCCTCAGCAAAGGAGTGGGAGACGGTTTATTGCTTCTTAGTACTCTAAGAGATAGGAGAACCATCAAGAGACATGAAATAACCAATGACATATCGCCAAGTAAGTGGACAACTAGCTCAATCAGAGTCACAACAAGCATGAAGTTGAAGGGTATTGTCAACTGGAAGAAACAAACCCTAGCCAAGAGTGGTCTTGAGATACTGCAATACTTGAATAGTTGCATCCCACTGTTGAGTCTTTAGATTTTTCATAAATTGAGAGAGTACATACACTGCAAAGCAAATATCGGGTCTCGTGATGGTGAGATACACGAGACGACTGATAAGTCGGCAATAGGGACCGGGATCGTCCAAAAATGGCCCATCAGGAAAAGCGAGGCTATGATTTTGCTCAATTGGAAAAGTAAATAGTTTGGAAGCAAATAGACCAGACTTAGAAAGAATATCAAGAGTATACTTGCATAGAGAGAGAGAGAGACCTCGAGGCCCACGAGTGACCTCAATACCTAAGAAATACTTCAAAGGACCAAGCTCTTTGAGTTTGAAACAAGCATTCAAGTAAGTCTTGAAATGGGAGCAGGCCTCGCTATTATTGCCAACATAGACCAAGACTGAGAGAAAAATATCACCACTTCGATATGTAAATAAGGTATGATCGGCATGAGATTGGAGAAAACCGTAGGACTTGAGCACTGTTGCAAGTTTTGCGAACCAATATCAAGGTGATTGGAGCAATCCATAAAGGGATTTACGCAACTTGCATACTTGATTGAGCTTTGGTGTAGAGAAACCCAGTGGTGGGTGCATATAAACCTCCTCATGGATGTCTCCATGGAGAATTGCATTACTGACGTCCATTTCAAGGGTGAGGAATCCTGGTGGTGTTGGTTTTTGTCGCAAACCACCCCAGGCAGCGGTTCGAGCAACTACGGTGGGATCTAGAGAGAGAGAGAGAGAGCTCCATCAAGTGTTTTCCTTTCCCTTTTTCCTTTTTTTTTTTTTTTCTTCTGATTCCCCCCCCCCCCCCCCCCCCCCCTTTGCACTTGCGAGGTCGAGTCTTATTTATAGACTCCTAGAACCGAGCTTGATAAGCTTAGATCTTCCTCGCCGTTGAGACTCACTTTTCCGTTTTAGATCTGGCTCAATCTTGGGAATTTGGTGCCAATCCATTGTATGAGGTTTGTTTTTTATGATTTATCAAGTTTGTTTATGTTTAAGATTGATAATAATTCGAAAAGATGCTAAAAAAACAATCTCAGCATGTCGAATTCGTTTCAACTTCTTCTCGCATCTGTTTCACTGGAGAAGATGATAGGTTGTCTTATCGTGTGCTGCCATGTGGTAGCTGGAAGGGAAAAAAAAAGAAAAGAAAATAGCACAAAGTGCCTCCTGTGGGACTCAAACCTATGACCAATGCCTTCCCACACGCGTTCTAGGAGCATGCACGAGCTAACTGAGCTAGCTCAATTCTCATTTTTTTTTTTGCACACAAATTGTATATAAGCACAAAAATATTTATTAATTTTATATTATTTTAAAATTCTAAAATTTAATAAAAATCCTTAAATATCCTTATTGTTATTTTTACCTTTATTTTCTATTATTGGTGTATTATTTTTATTTATTTTATTTTTATTATTTATTTTTTCTTTATATCTAAAAAATAAAAAAATATTAATAATAATACTTAGGAGACAAAAATTAGGTATTTACATTACATTTTCATATTATAGACAATAAAAATTTAGTTTACATGGACATACAAGTTCCTTGAGGAAAATTAGGCACAAGAAAGAATACTCGTTAATGTTATTATAAGTTGAATAATAGTAGTACGTTTACGGGAGTAATTCTTCTATGAGTGAAAAGTCTCATTTGATGGAGACAGATATCGATAAGTTACAATGAACTAAGGAGGCAAAAAGAATTACAAAAGTCAAAGCTCGTTCAAGGTAATGATGGATAGACTTTGAAATGTGAATGGATGAGATTAATGGAATAAAAAAAATTCGATTTAATTTTTATTATAATGTAATAAATATTAAAAAGGTATACATCGTAAAAGCTAAACTAATCATATAGCATTATTGTCCTTTAAGTTGAATTACAGATTTTTCATCATATGCAAAACACTCAAGCGGCATGGAGATAACTCTCATCATTATTATTATAAATAGAGGGAGTGGATATAAGATGAATAGATAGTGAAACTCTATTGATATTTTATTCTATAAATATTAATTTATAAATTTTGATATTAAAACCTATTTTATAATATGTAAAAATTATCATAACACTCGAATGCTATAATATCAATAAGGTATAAAATACTCTATAAGATATGAATTTTTTTTGTTATACACTTATAATATAAAATTTTTTAAGTAAGCTGCCCAATAATAGTTTGTACATTCTTCAATTTGGTAAATTACATATTCTTTAATCACATATTTCTCATAAATGAATATGTCAACCTAATAATATAATTCTAAACAATTTATTACGAAATATTATTGCAATTTATTATAAGATCTAGATTTGATTGTTAAAAATAAAAAAACAACACTCAAGCAAAAAGAAAAAAAAAATAACAACACTAGGTTTATTATAATAATTTTATTTCAATAAAAGCCATCAACGTATTTAATAATTTGCTTATTTCTTAATGGGAAAAAAATTAATTTACTTGTGATGATTTAAATTGAATAAAATTTGGCGTAAACTTACTTTGTAACTAAGCTGAATTAATCCAATAATGGATGAATGATGGATAATTATATAATAAAAAATAGATGGAACCTTAAGTAATAATGAAGAAGCATAAAAAAAATGAGTTGAGATTACCTTAGAATCAAAAGAAATCGAGAGATAACAAAAGGAAAATGAGAGGTGTAAATCAAATTGGCTCAAGCAAATGTGATTAATAATAGTATTTTGGGTTGAAAATGAGAGGCATGAAAATAATGAAGAATGTAATATATTTTAGAGTTTTCACCTTTTGCAACGACAAAATAGTTAGGCTTGAGTATATGTTAAGTAAAAAATATTATATTTTATTTGTTTAATACTATTAATTAAAAACTTTTGAAGGATGGGTACAAGATATCTCATATATTGTATCTAATATAACTTAAATTACCTACTTACATACACAGACCAAAACGAGCGAAAACAATTCACCTTACCCTTCCATCATAACATTATGTATGGATGAGGGAAAGAATGGAGAACGTGGAAAAGAGGAAGAAATGGATTTAAAGGAAATGCATTAATGAAAATCATTTCCCATAAATTTAAATAGAATGAAAGGAAATTATTATCCTACCTATAAAATACAAGCACATTTGAAAATTGTAAGAACTTTTACTTTATTTCAGTAAAATGAAAAACTATATTATCAATATTTTGGTCAATTTCATCCCTGAACCAATAATTTTTCCATTCACTTTTTATCTTATTTATTTATTTTCTCTTAATTCCTACCGCTTTTCAAATACATAAAAAGAAAAAAAGAAAAAAGAAGTAAGAGGGAGAGTAGAGAACGGAAGTTATAGTCGTACTTTCCAGCAAACAGGAAGTTCAATCCTTATTCTGCCGCAAATGAGAACAACACAGAAGCAAACAAGCTAAAAGATGAAAGAGCACGATTGATTAATCCTGGAATCACAAACAAACGATATTATACGATAAATAAAGTAAATGTCGTATTCGAAATTAGGAGGACCACACTGACTGCACCGAAACTTCCAGCAACAATCATTATTCATTGCCCAAAAGCAGATATATATTTAAAAATAAACAAAATTCCAACTTTATCTTATTTTTTGACACGTGTCCTCACCGTCTGAAGAAATTTCTCGACACAACATCATACATTTCCTCTCTCTCTCTCTCTTTACCCTCTCAATAAATTCCAGTCCCCCAGACGGAACCTTCTAGAACCACCATTAATCCTCATCTCTCCTCTCTCTCTCTCTCTCTCTCTCTCTCAAAAATATCTTGTAACAGAAAATCAATTAAGGTAGGATGGTGTTTGTTTGACGGTTTCGATAATCAGATTGGGGTTTGTGAGTTTATTAGACAGTTACCGTTGTTATAATCAACATGGCGCCACCGCCTGGGGAACAGAATGGCGGCACGACGGCGGCGACCGAGTCACAGAAGACTATCCCGACGCCGTTTTTGACGAAAACATACCAGCTCGTCGATGATCACTCGATCGACGAAGTAATTTCATGGAGCGAAGATGGATCTAGCTTCGTCGTGTGGAATCCTACCGTTTTTGCAAGGGATTTGCTGCCGAAGTACTTCAAGCACAATAACTTCTCCAGCTTCGTTCGTCAACTCAACACTTACGTAAGTGTCAGATCCTGTGTGGATTTGAGTATCGATCTAGGGTTTGGTTATTGAATTTATGTGTTTGTTGTTGAATTTACAGGGATTCAGGAAAGTCGTACCGGATCGGTGGGAGTTTTCAAACGACTGCTTCAGGAGAGGAGAGAAACGGTTGTTATGCGAGATTCAGCGGCGGAAGGTTCAGGCTCCAACTCCGGCGGTGGTTCCTGCCTTGCTTTCGGAAGCGGCTGTGACAGTGGCTGCAGCGATTCCGATGATTTCTCCGTCGAATTCCGGCGAAGAGCAGGTGATTTCGTCTCACTCGTCACCGTCCGTTTGCGGAACCAATTGCGCGGTGGAGATATTGGACGAGAATGAGCGGCTGAGGAAAGAGAACATGATGTTGAGCAAAGAGTTGAAGCAGATGAAGAGTTTGTGTAACGATATCTTCTCTCTGATGTCGAGTTACACGAACGGCCGCGGCAACGGCGGTGGAGACTGTTCGTCCGAGAAGGCAATGGAGTTTCTGCCAGCAAAAAGTACTCGGATGGAGGTGGATGAAGAAGAAGAAGAAGAAGGAGAAGAGAGACAACGAGAGGAGAGGACGAGGCTTTTTGGAGTTGCGCTAGGAGGCATCGGAGCGAAGCGTGGAAGAGAATGCGACGCCGCTATAGCGGAGTGCGATGCAAATTTGCGGCTCCAGCAACCGGGTGCCGGGGAAGTGAAATCTGAGCCGTTGGATATTCTGATCAACGGACAGTCTTGGCTCAAGCACACAACAACGGCGCTCCGTTAATCAGTTGGGAAGAAAGAAAAATGTAATTGTAATTTAAGGGTCTCGCGCGTTTGGTGTAAAAGGAAAGAACTTTCTTGAGATGGTTGGGCTGACACGAGAACGAACGGCTTATGATTTGTTAGGATTAGACTAGAAAATAGTGGAAAAAGTAGGTCTGTTTCCTCATTAATTAATGTAATGTAATAATAGTTTACAATGTTATTGTCTGGACGATAGAACGTAAAGCAGATGATATAGGACAAGGGACCTTTATCGTAAAGGAACTCTTTCGAGATTTTAGATGTCAACATTTTAAAAGACATGTTTCTTAACATTTTTTAAAATATTTTTATGGATTTTAATAATATATTTTAATCAATTAAAAATTATTTAAAAAAAAAGAAAAAAACCATATTTAAGAATTCCTTATCAGAGGAACCTATACGTTCTTAAAACCTTGCAATATTGCTTTAGAAACTCATCGGCAATTCCTTACTCATGAAAACAAGGCCAAGCAACCCGTTATAAACATGCTTAATAGGAGCAAAGATTAAAAACTTACTTTCGATGGACGAGGAATCGAATTCAGACTCGTGAGATCCAGTTTCGAGTTTGGTCTTTTGTTCCATTAATTTGCGACCCGATTCTATACCTGTAAATCGATTTTAAACTTTCTTTCTTAAAAAAATTTCTTTAGTTGAAAATTAATAATTTAAAATTTTAAATAATAAAAAAGTTATGAGTCTAAAATTCTTAATAATTTTTTATCTATTTTATAAATAATATATTCAAATAGATAACAAAAGTTTAGAAAAAAATATTAAAAATTAAAAATTAGTTTTAGTATCACAATTTTAGAAAATAAGAATATCCTTCTAATGAGTTTAATAAATATTTAATTATATATTTTTATATTTTTATTTTTTGTATTGATAATAGCAATACATTAAATAATGTGAGAGAATTAAAATTTTCTATTTCATAAGAAAGTAATTTAAATTTTTAATATTATTTTAATTTTAATTTGTTTTTAAATATTTTATTTGTTTATTTATTTTTACTAGTCAGACCCATTGAGTCCCTTTGGAGTTTCGAAACCACGTGCCACTTTCGGGTTCAAGCCCGTAGGTCCAGTTCTCGAGCCAAGTTGGACTAGGCTTGTGATGGTGTTTATTCCTAGATTCGAGTTCCATGTAATTTTCTTTTTTTTTTTCTTTTTAATTTAACATCCCTAATATACTAAATTGTTAAAATTTAAAAGAACATGTAAATGTGAGGATTTTATACAAACTCGGATCGGATATGATACTAAAAATTCCTATTTTATGTTTATTTTGTTTGGGAAATGGATGATTGCCATCCCTAAAATGATGTTTTAGTGGTGTTTCTATCAATTATAATCAAATATTAAATGCACAATACAAATTGAATTAAGATATTCATTTAAGGTTGTTATTGCTTATGTGTTTGATTGTGATTGGAAGAAACTATTTTGTAAATACTCCATTTTTGCCTTAATAATCAATAATAGTCAACAATAAATAATTACCATTTTCTCCAATTTTTTCTATTTTTTCTCTAATTTAGCAAAAATAGAAAAAATATTCAAAAAATAAAATAAATAGGAAAAATACATCAATTTTGGAAAATAATTGCAGAAATAGCAATAAAAAGGATTAAATAATTTTTACAAATTTTTGAAAATTTAAAAAATAAAAAAAAATCGCATTGCATAATGCAAATTGCGAAAATAAAAAAATCGAGTAAGTGAGCTAGTCCAGCTAGTCCGGACCATGACCTAAGGCATGCGGGAGTGGGTCAGGTCGCAGGTTCGAAACGCGAGGAAGGCAGAATCCGAGTTTTGTAATTTTTTTCCATCGCCTGGGACACGTGTCAGCAGCTGATTGGCTGGAGCGGACGCACGCGCCAGGTGCGTGATCATCTTCAACCTTCGTTCAAGATCGCCGACGAGGAGGAAAAATCAAATTTCAACCATTTTGATTCGATTTTTTGCACAAATCCAGCAGATCTTCAACAGAAATAGGATAAACATCATCCAATTAGAATCAAATCGCAACAAATTGATGGATTTGCACAAATCGGAGATGGGTTTTAACCGCAAATCCGATTTGCTTCAATCGGTGGAAATCCGAGCTTATCCAGCTCGATTCCTCACGCCTATAAATAGAGGATGAAGGGAGGAAGCAAAATCACAAATCAAAAGTAAGAAAAAAAGAGAATCGAAGCCTCGCCGGAATTCTTCAACCCGCGACAGCCGACCGAGCTCGAAATCGCCACTTGGAGGCGATCTTGAGGAAAACCATCGCTACGGTCAGGATCCCCATTCCTTAAAAGCTCGGAAGCCGCCTTTAAACGTTGCAGAAAGCCGCTGGAACGTCGTTAACGAGCACTCCCAGACGCCGTGCTCGATCAACCCGACCCGACCTGCGCACCGACTCGGATCTAGGTAAGTCAGATTTTCTGATTTTTTTTATTTATTTCTTATTTATTTATTTAGTTATTTTATTTATTTTTTTGAATTTATTTATTTGTTATGTATAATTCAAAAATAGAAAAAAATATTGGAATTTAGATTAGTTTTTTTTTTAGGAATTAATTTAGGATGAATAATAATAAAAATAAATAATAATAATAATAATAAATAAAAATGTGCATATATATAAAGAAAATGATAAAAAAAATTAGAAAAAATAATAAAAATTTAGATTTTAGAATAGGATAGATAAATAATATAGGAGAAAATTTTTCAATAAAAATTATAAAAAATTAATAAAAATTAATAAAAAGCAATAAAAATTTATAATATTAGAAATGGGTTGAAAAATAAAGAAATGAAATTTTTATCACTTAGAAAAATCATTTTCTTAAATAAATCCAAAATTGATTTTTTTTTCTAAAATAATTATTTTTTTTCAAGAAATCAAATGATCAAGTTTAGGCTTAGATTTTTAGAAAAAAATACTAAAATGATAAAAACGTAAATCAAAAGAAATTTCATAATTAAAATTCACCAACACATTAAAGTTTTTCAAGAAAAGAGAACTACGGTACGTTTGATCCTGAATAGCAAGTACGTAGGCACCCATTTGGGGCAACCCTAAAAAGAAATAAAAATCATTTTCTTGGAATAACTTATTCAAAAACAAAATAAAAAGACAACAAAAATAAATAAATAAAAGACATTTTGAATAAGGTTTAGATTTTAGGAGATTAAGGTGGTAACCTTAGGGTTTTAATAGGTTAGCCTCTGAATTCAAAAACTCTGGTTCTCCCTTTCCTCTTTTCACAAAAAATGAAAAGAGAAAATCACGCTGACTAATGGTCCAAATTAGGATTGATCTGCTCAATTAGTCTTAATTCAATTTTTCCCAACCACAGTTGGGTGGCGACTCCAAAACAAAACGAAATTCCTAACTCAAGTCGAGGGTCTACATTAGATGAGCATAGGGTCTAGTATAGATCGGATTAGGAATGGGAAATCCAAAAATTAGACTCGATAGGATGGCAACTCCATTGGGGAGCACTCTCTCTAGTAGGCTACCCACCTGAATCTCCTCAAATCACTCTTTTCCAAGAAATGTCTTTTGATTGTTATATTGTTGCTAACCTTTCAGGGATCTAACTAAATTTAGGATTCAGTTATTTATTTTTGCTGTTGAGTCTGCATGCATGTAACTGTGTGAGTAGATACGGTCAAACCCGGGCCGTCTTAGGACCCTAAGACGGGGGGCCATTGTGTAGGTTTCGAGCGAAGTGATATGATCACCGTTCGGGACTGATTAGGCTACCCCACCCAATGCTTCGATATGGCCTGAGATCCATTTCTCCGAGAATGCGAGAGGCCATAGAGCTTGGGGACCTGTTAGAACCTACCTATTTGCATACACGACATCATGGGCTGACAACTGATTGATGATGTAATACTTTTATTCTATTTACGGAGTTTAGATACATTTCCCTGTAATGCTAACATTGTAACATAATTCTTGTTGTAATTAGAAATTTCTGTTGTAATAGATGGCTAGTTCCACAATTGACCGCCTCCTCCGCAAAGAGATCCGGGTATGTAAACCTCTGGACCTGAAATTGGTACTGGACCACTGGTTCACCCTGTACAACCCAGAGGAGCAGGCCTTCATTCAGCAGAAAATAGGGCCCATCCTTTCACTAATGAAGATGGAGATGAACTTGCCCTTGGTACGGGCCATGCTCTACCTATGGGAAATAAAGCCCGTGCCTTTCTTCATTGGGCCACATGAGATTACTCCTACCCTGGAAGAGTACACACAACTGCTACAGGCTCCAGCACTAACCAATGAAGTCTATGTACCGGATCTTGAGGCCGGGCCAGCCGGTATCTTCAGCAGACTCCTGGGTATCCGCAAAATAGCAATTAACAAGGCCCTAGCAGACTATAACGGCTATTGCATACGGATGGATGAGTTGGAAGCCTGGTTCATCGCCCGAGAAGATAATGGGAACTGGAAAGACATATTGTGTGGGGACCCCAAGAGTTATAAACAAAGAAGAGTGAATGCTTTCATCCTGACAGCCTTCACCACCATACTCTTCCCCACTGGAACTTTCTATGTCCACTACCGAGTCGTAGAATTGGTAGCCCAATTCCTGGAAGGAAAATCTTACATCCTAGCTCTATTGGATGAACAGATCTGAAACTTAAACTTTGTCAAGAAAAAAGGCCACGGGATCCTCCGCTCAAATATCAACCTTATCCTAATATGGTTTGTAAGCCACCTCAAGTGTTTTGGGCTGAACATGGTCTGGAAAACCTTGGCTCAACAAGTGGATCTTGTGGACTAATGTATAGAGAGGATAAAGTTGCCCGACGACCTTACCAGCCACAATTAGGTAGAAGTGCTTAAAAGTTTCAGTGCCGACGACATATTGTGGATAGCCAGATGGAGTTGCTGCGACAAAGTTATCTTAACCTACAGTAACTTTCAAGCCGTGCCTCTAATTGGTATCAGTGGATGTATAGGTTATCATCCTAACTCAGTGGTCCGCCAGTTCGGTACTATTCAAGACATAGTTTATCGGCCCTCGCTGGAAGCAGTCACATTTGAATACCAAGATCTGAACTTATTAGTAGCTAAGAAATTTGCTAAGCTGGCAAAGGTCAAAGCACTTTGGGAAGCCCGAATCGAGAGCCCGAATGTAGACCTCGGAGAGCTGGACGGGGAAGTGGGCAAACATCGAGCTACCAGGGAGTTCATGATCCACCAGCTATATCAGACAGGGGAAAGAGCATACTGAGTCCCAGATGTTACCCAACTTAAGCTAGAGAAAGTAAACCCAGAGTTGGAAATCTACTTAGAGCAGGTCAGGGCTTGGATGGAAGTATATTTTGAGGCTGTAGATTATAAAAAGGATATCTGGAAAGGCCGATTCAAGGAATCTGATCAAAGAAACAAAGCCTTGGAAGCTCAGTTGGAAAAGACCCAAGCCAGAGTCAAGGAATTGGAAGCCGTCATCAATGGGAAACCTGAGTCTACGCAGCAGAAGACCAAAAGAATTAGAAAATAAATCTATTGTACTTTTTCATTTTTTTCAAGTATTGAACTCCAAAATTTCCAATATTAATAAAAATAAAGTTTCAGTATTATATCATCAATCAATTGTTGGCTCCTTTATTTTAAGCATTTGTGTGACACATGCATCGCATCTTCATGCATACATCATACTAAGAAAAAATGTGTGCCAGGTATCAAAAAT
This sequence comes from Laguncularia racemosa, assembly GCA_037954665.1. Classification (NCBI taxonomy): domain Eukaryota; kingdom Viridiplantae; phylum Streptophyta; class Magnoliopsida; order Myrtales; family Combretaceae; genus Laguncularia; species Laguncularia racemosa. The sequence goes on from JBBMOL010000129.1 coordinate 1,124,391, forward strand.
AGCTCCCAAACAACCGAACCCTCCTAGAAGCCCAATCCGCACACGTTCAAGAACCAAAATGGCAAACAGTGGTGAAAACCGCAACAACACAAGTGTTGACGCTACTTCAGACTCTAGAATCATATCCCTGGAACAAACGGTCCAGCAGCTAGTTGCATAAGTCCACCTCCTAATTGAAAGCATTGGCCTCCTTCGCACCACCCAGCCGACTCAAGAAGAACACTCAGGGGCCAGAAAAGGAAAAAAAGTGGAGGGTCAGCCTCTAGAATATGAAGAAATCAATTCCCACCTCAACCCGACCTTTGAGTATGAACCGAGAGTCAACCAGGGTCCGACCTTTGATGACTTAAAGAAGGAGATGGAGGAGAGACAAAAAGAGATGGAAAAGAGACTCTTCCAACAGCCGGCTGACAAAATGAAAACAATAGAGGGGCCTGATGGTTTCGAGCAAGCCGGGATCACCAGCTTGCTAGCATATGGGGAGGAGGTATATCTCGATAAATTCAAGACCCTAGAATTCGAAAAGTATGACGGTATCGGATGCCCTAAGATGCACACAAGGCTATACGCTTGGAAGATGAGCAAATATGCTCAGTATGACCAATTGATGATCCAGACCTTCTAGGATAGCCTTACAGGTCCTGCCTTAGTCTGGTATGCCCACCTGGATTTCAATCAGGTCAATACCTAGGAAAGGCTTGCCCGGGCATTCTATGACTAATATAAGTTCAACATCGAAGTCATCCCCTTAGTGATTGATCTAGGAAGTCTTCGAAAGAGACACGTTGAGTCTTTTAAAGAGTATGCTCAGTGATGGAGAGCTCAAGCTGCCAGGGTAACAACCCCCATTTCTGAAAAAGAGTTGACATTCATATTCGTCAATACTCTGGATAAGACTTACTTCTCACATCTGGTGGGCCAGACATCATCTAGTTTTGCGGAAGTAGTGGCAGCAGGGTGCCGGATTGAAAATGCCATCACCACAGGCAGACTCCAAACAATAGATCCTCCTAGGGTCACATCATCACAAAGGTCCTTGGGAGGTAACAAAGCTAAGGAATCTACCGTCAGCGCGGTCAACTCTAGCAAAGCAGATAAGGCGGGGACTCGTGTGACTTTCCAGACTACGAGTGCCCTAGCCCAACACTCTCCGACAAATAACGCCCAGGCTGCCAGAGTCCCGAGACAGTTCACTCCAATTCCGATCCTGCTTAGCCAGGTCTTTGCTCGGCTGTGGACAGATAATTTGATAAGCTTCGAGATCCCGAATGACCGGTACAAGCCCAGGAATTTTGACTCAAGCCTCAAATGTGACTATCATATGGGCCAAGAGGGCCATTCCACAGACAGATGCTGGAGGCTTCGAAACAAAATCCAGGATCTAATTGACGCTGGCATTATGCAGCTGGACTTTGTTAACACCCCAACGCCCAATGTCAACACCAATCCGCTGCCCAATCATAAGCCCACCGTCAATATGATCACATCCGAAGAGTCGGCTCCTAAAGAATCCTCCAAGCAAAAGGCGACAAGCCAGCAAAAAAGTCATCCCCATCAAACTCCAAAGAAAGCCTCCATATCACATATTAAAAAGAGATGGTTAGCGGGAGATCCAACGGTCGGTATCTTGGGAGAATCACACGGGAGATTCGAGTACTTGGTGAACTATTCTTACACCCCAACTGTGTAGGGCCGCTTAGCGGATGGGGGCCTGAGTTTGAGAAAGAGGACAACCTACCAAAAGAAGGGGAGAAGTCTGTGAACATGATAAATTCAAATCAAAAGCCAAGGGTCATAAAATGCTATGAAGGATAGTCAACCGAGATACAAATCCCGAAGAAGAGATATGTGTTCAATGTCCCAATACCCGCAGGGAGGTATGAGGCTGCACCATTTGACTATCAGACCCTCGAGCAAGAACGACCCCCTATGGTAGGAGGAATCACCCGCTCTGGGAGAGTTTATGACCCGAAATATAAAATCTCAACTGAGGAGCTCAACACGGAGATAGGAGGGGAAAAGGAAGAGGGACTCGCTGCATTTACAAAAATGGTCAAGGTGAGCGAATATAAGATCATGAAACAATTAAACAAAGTTCCAGCCCAAATATCACTCATGGGCCTCCTTATAACCTCCGAGCCCCATAGGGAAGCACTCTTTAAAGTGCTCAAACAGATCCGAGTACCAGAAGGCATCGCTACAGACAAATTAAGTCATGTAGCAGATTCTATCTTTACCATGGACCGGATATCTTTCTCCCTCGAAGAGCTAGGAGAAGATGGAGACTAACATACAAAACCACTATTCATAGTGGTGAAGTGCAACGACACGATTGTCTCCCGAGTACTCATCGACAACGGGTCGTCCCTCAATATTTGCCCATTGGCTACCCTCGACTTATTGGGGGTCGATCTAAGCAATATTAAACCTAGCTCGATGGTGGTCAGGGCTTTCGACGAGTCAAAAAGAGACATAGTAAGGGAAATAAATTTGTCGGTAGAGATTGGCCCGCAAGTGTTCTACATATCCTTTCAAGTCCTCGACATCCCAAGATCTTTCAACTTACTTTTGGGAAGGCCATGGATACATACCGCTGGAGCAATACCCTCAAGCCTCCATCAGAAGGTCAAATTCATCGCAAATGGGTAGATTGTCACAGTATTGGGAGAGCAAGATTATGCCATCTACAAAGAAACCGCCATACCGTACATTGGAGATGATGGTTCCGAAGACCTTGGTCTCCAGATATTCAACGAGGTGAATATGGTGACCAGCAAGGAAGGCCATCAGTTTAAGGAGGGGAAGCAAGGGACGTTTGGACTAGGGTACGTTCCTACAGCCCAGGAAGAAGCACAAGCTAGAGGTGTCAAAAGCAGGAAGAAAGAGAAGCCAAGCCACACCCAGATGCGTATTCCACCCCTCCAACAATCATTCAGACAAGCAACTACCATTCAAGAGCTAAGGATAAGCGAAGATGACGTCAGCAATGGGAGCCCAACCCCTTGCACGCCCAAACAGCATTCGGCTCTCAATAATTGGTTCTGTTATCCTATTGATAGCTCTAGGTCAGCTCAAGGATAGGGAACAATTGTTAAATAGCTTTTATTGAGACTTCTTTACATAATTCAATAAATTACAATTTGTCTTACTTATATATATCTACTTTCATTTTACTTCATCCAAATCTCCTACCATCGAACATCAGGGACATTTCGCGCAGGTAGAAAATAAAAACGCTGATATCGTTTCTAATGCTGCTGAGTCAGTTGTTGGAGGCGATATCCTTGACCACGAAATAATACAAGAAAATTGGCAAAAACATGAACAAAGCGGAATTTCAATCGATGAGCCGATGGAGACAGTAAATCTAGGAAGCATTGAGAAACCTAAAAACCTCAAGATCGAGACCGGTTTGAATGCCGAGCAAAAACGTGAGATGATCGAGCTGTTAACTGAGTATGTAGATGTGTTCGCCTGGTCATATGGTGACATGCCATGATTAGACCAATCAATAGTGATTCATAGGCTTCCCACAAGGGAAGATGTCAAACCTAAAAAACAGAAATTGAGAAGATTTAGGCTTAACATCTTACTAAAGATTAAAGAGAAAGTCAAGAAACTGCTAGAAGTAGGGTTCATTGAAGTATCTGACTGCCTAGAATGGGTGGCTAATATAGTCCCTGTTCTGAAAAAGAATGGAAAAGTATACGTATGCGTAGACTTCTGGGACTTAAACCAAGCAATACTAAAAGATAACTTCCCCCTACCTCACATTGATGTTCTAGTGGACAACACTGTAGGAAACCATCTTTTCTCATTTATGGACGGTTTCTCAAGATATAACCAGATAAAAATGGCTGAAGAGGATAAAACTAAGACGACTTTTATCACAACATGGGGGACTTTCTATTACAAAGTCATGCCCTTCGGCTTGAAAAACGTCGGGACAACGTATCAGAGAGCCATGGTCGCGATACTTCATAACATGATGCATCGAGAAGTCGAATATACGTCGACGACATGATAGCTAAGTCTAAAGAGGAAGAAAGCCATACAGATATCCTGAGAAAGTTGTTTAAGCGATTGAGAAAATTCCAGCTCAAGTTGAATCCGGAGAAGTGCACTTTCGAGGTCACAACGGGCAAGTTGTTAGGGTTTGTTATAAGCCGGGAAGGCATTAAAATCAACCCTGACAAAGTAAAGTCTATACTAGAGCTACCTTCTTCATGTACTGTCAAAGAGGTAAGAGGTTTGCTGGGAAGGTTGAATTACATAACTCGTTTCATCTCACAGCTCATAGATAAATGCTACCCACTGTTCCGTCTGTTAAAAAAGAATGCTGCAGTAGAATGGGATGATGAATGTGAAGAAGCATTCAAGACGATCAAAGAATATCTCATAAAGCCTCCAGTCTTGATAGTCCCGAAGCAAGGGAAGTCCTTATTCTTATACCTCACGATACTCCCTAAATCCATAGGGTGCGTGCTGGGGCAGAAAGATGAAGAGGGAAGAGAGCGTTCCATATAATATCTAAGCAAGAAATTCACAGATGGGGAACGGAGGTATTTAGAAGTAGAGAGGACTTGCTGTGCTCTGATTTGGGTCATGCACCGATTGAGGAAATACACCCTTTATTATCATATTGAGCTGCTGACAAGACATGATCCCTTGAAGTACTTGGCAGAGAACCTGTTTTGTTAGGGAGAATCTCCAAATGCCAAATACTCTTATCAAAGTTTTATATCACATACATAAATCAGAACTCGATGAAAGGGCAATCTTTAGCCGACCAATTGGTAGAATACTCAGTTGAGGGAAATTCTCAAGAACTACAAGCTCAATTCCCTAACGAAAATATATTAACAGTGGAAGGTGCACCAATATAAGACTGTGAAATAGACAGGAACCCCAAGTGGAAGATGTTCTTTGACGGAGCTATCAATGTATTCGGTTGTGGGATTGGGGCAGTGTTGATATCCCTAGATGGAACACAATTCCCTTCAGCAATAAGGCTCACATTTCCATATACCAATAATATCGCGGAATATGAGGCATGCATCCTCGGCCTCAAAATGGCTTGCCACATGGAAATCCGCGAATTAGAAGTGTACGGAGATTCATCACTTATCATATTACAGACAAGAGGGGAATATAAGACTAAAGACCCCAAACTGGTACCATACCATCATCATTTGACAGAGCTAATAGAAGAATTTGAGGCAATCACTTTCACATACGTCCCGAGAACTCAGAATCAGTTTGCAGATGCACTCGCCACACTAGCATCTATGATTCAGATAACAGGGGGAGCCGAAGTCCAACTGTTGAAAATAGACATCGAAAATCGGCCCGCCTACTGTTTAGCAATTGAAAAAGCACAAGAAGACAAGCCCTGGTATCACGACATCAAAACTTTTCTCCAAGAAAGCAAATACCCTGAAATGGCTAGCAAGAATGACCAAAGGACACTCAGAAGGTTAGCAAGTCATTTCTTATTAAGTGGGTCTGTGCTTTACAAAAGATCGTCTGATACCACCTTGCTAAGATGTGTGGATAGAAATGAAGCATGTGAACTGATGAAAGAAGTACATGAAGGGGTATGTGGACCTCATATGAACGGCTACATGTTGGCACAAAAAATCATGAGGTTGGGATACTATTGCTTAACCATGGAATCAGATTGCATAAAATATGTCAAACACTGTCATTTGTGTCAAGTGTACGTAAACCGGATAAATGCTCCGCCCAACGAGTTGCACTCATTGTCAGCACCATGGCCTTTCTCCATGTGGGGAATCGACATAATCGGCCCAATCACTCCGATAGCATCCAATGGCCACAGGTTCATATTGATAGCAATTGATTACTTCACTAAGTGGGTAGAAACTTCATCATATACCAATGTCACCAAAGGGGTAATAGTACGATTCTTGAAGAGGGACATAATAGCTCGATACAAAGTTCCTGAGTCAATCATCACTGACAACGGTACCAATCTTAATAACAAATCGATGACAGGTTTATGTCAACAATTCCACATAAACCATAGAAATTCAACTCCCTACCGACCTCAGATGAACGGGGTAGTAGAAGCAGCCAACAAGAATATCAAAAAGATCATCGAAAAAATGACAATCACTTACAAAGATTGGCAAAAGATGTTGCCGTTTGCTCTCATGGCTTATAGGAGCTTAATTAGAACATCTACCGGAGCTACCCCATATTAATTGGTGTCGAGTCTAATTTTGAATTTTCCCATTCCTAATCCGATCTAGACTAGACCCTATGCTCATCTAATATAGATCCTTGACTTGAGTTAGGAACTTCGTTTAATTTTTTGGAGTCGCCACCCAACTGTTGTTGGGAAATATTGAATTAAGACTAATTGAGCGGATTAGTCTTAATTTGGACCACTAGTCGTCATTATTTCCCCTTCTCGTTTTTGAAAAGAGGAAAAGGGAAAACCAGAGTTTCTAAGTTCGGAGGCTAATCTATTAAAACCTTACGGTTACTACCTAATCTCCTAAAAGTGTTCCTATTTAGAAATGTGTTTTATTTTGTTTCTGTTACTTTTATTATTTCAAGAAAATGATTTTTTTTTTTATTTCATTTTATGGGTTGACCTGAATGGGTGCCCACGTACCTGCTATCTAGGATCAAACAAGCCGTAGTTCGCTTTTCTGAAAATTTTAAGTGTGTTTGTGAATTTTAATTTTGAAATCTCTTTCGATTTATGTTTTTACCATTTTTGGGATTTTTTTCTAAAAAAATCTAAGCCTAAGCTTTAATCTGATTTTTGAAAATGATTTTTAGGGAAAAACATCAATTTTGGATTTATTTGAAGAAAATGATTTTTCTAAGTGATAAAACTCATTTTTTATGATTTATTATTATTATTATTATTATTATTGTTATTATTATTATTATTATTATTTTCTTGATTTTATGATTTTTATAAATTTTTGTGATTTTATGATTTTTTTATAATTTTTTATGATTTTTATGATTCTTCTACTATTTTTGTATTTTTTCTAAATTTTCATGATTTTTATTGTTTTTTATTATTTTTCTGATTTTTGTTGATTTTTTATTATTTTTGAATTTTTGTTAAAAATTTTATCCCAAACTATTATTTATTCTACTTTGAAATCTAAAATTTCATTATTACTTCTTCTAATATTTTTATTATTTATCTATATTTTTATTATTATTTATTTTTCTTTATATTTATTTTTATTATTTTATTATTTTATTTCTACATTATTAAATCCTAAAAATCTAATTTCTACATTTTCCTACTTATGGAAATAAACCATAAACAAATAAATAACTAAATAAATAACCAACAAATAAATAAATAATAAATCAAATAAATACAAATAAACCAACTCCAATTCATGCAAATCCTTTGATTTGTTGAGATTTGATTCCAATTGGATAATGTTTATCTCAATTCTGTTGAAGATCTGTTGGATTTGTGCAAAAAATCGGATCGAAACGGCCAAAATGCGAATTTTTTCTTCCGCCGGCGATCTCGGGCCTGAGGTAGAAGACGATCACTCGCCCGGTGCGTGCGTTTCCTCCAGCCAATCGGATGTTGCCACGTGTCCTGGATAAGTAAGAAAATGCAAAACGCGTAAACTGCCTCCCCCGCAATTCAAACCTACTACCGAGCCCTCCCTCGCGCGCCTTAGCCCGTGGTCCGGACCAGCTGGGCTAGCCCACTTTCCTGATTTTTCTAATTTCACAAATTGCATATATGCAATGCGATTTTTTTATTTTTTTGTATTTTTTGAAATTTCAAAAATTTGTAAAAATTATTTATTATTTATTATTGCCATTTCTGAAATCATTTTTCAAAATTGATGTTTTTTCCTATTTATTTTTATTTTTTTGAATATTTTTAATTATTTATGCTAAATTAGGGAAAAATTAGAAAAATTGGAAAAAAATTAAGAATTGATTATTATCAATTATTATTCATTCCTAGGGCAAAAATTGGGTGTTTACAATTGCCTCTCTTTGTAGTAAAGTTTGGAAAACTTGACTATAAAGACAAGAAAGACGCCATTTTTGGCCTCTTAAATAGATAACGCCTTGGTTTGGCTGGTTACCTGGAATTTTTGGTAGAAAAATACTCCAAGAGCTAACAATCCCACGATTTAAAATGGTCCTAACGATTTAGAGTAATGTTCTCTCCCCAAAAAGTGCTTTAAGGGCTGACTAGTTGGCGATAGGAAACATCTCAAGTATCGTTTAGGGGAAATGATGATAGGAAGCGTCTTATCAGACTAGCAACCTTGGAAAGAAAATCTACTTAGGAAGCACCCTTATGAGCTGGCTACCTGTCAACAGAAGCGTCTTGTTAGACTAGCAACTGTTTGGAAGAACATTTCCGAAAAGTGCCCCAAGAGCTGACTAATCGGGAGAATCTAGGAAAGTGTCCCTTATGGTCTGACTAACCTATGATAAAATTGATTGAACTGTCTCAAAAAGTGCCCTTATGAGCTGACCTTGAGAACAAACTTTTAGGAAAGTACCCCCTATGAGCTGACTAACCTAGAATGGAATTGTCTCCAAAAGTGCCCTCTATGGGCTAACCATGAGAATAAAGTTTTAGGAAAGTGCCCCCTATGGGCTGACTAACCTATGATAAAATTGATTGAACTGTCTCAAAAAGTGCCCTTATGAGCTGACCTTGAGAATAGATTTTTAGGAAAGTGCCCCCTATGGGCTGACTAACCTAGAATGGAATTGTCTCAAAAAGTGCCCCCTATGGGCTAACCATGATAACAAAGTTTTAGGAAAGTGCCCCCTATGGGGCTGACTAACCTATGATAAAATTGATTAAATTGCCTCAAAAAGTGCCCTTATGAGCTGACCTTGAGAACAGACTTTTAGGAAAGTGCCCCCTATGGGCTGACTAACCTAAGATGGAATTGTCTCAAAAAGTGCCCCCTATGGGCTAACCTTAAGAGAGGTTCAGGGAAGTGCCCCTTTTTGGGCTGACTACCCTATTAAAGGGAATGTTTAGACAAGTGCCCCACTATGGGCTGACTCATCTTATGCTTTTGAATATGCTTTCTACTGAATGAGCTAAATGATGTGATGCCTTTTATGATAGTTTTTATTATTTTAATATGCTTACCAATTTATCGTAGACAGCCACCAAATAACCGAACCTTCGGGCTAGTTTGTTTCTGCTTCTCTTCTTCTTTTCTTGACTCGGGGTTGAAAATCTTGATGTGCTTCCTTTCTTTATGCACATGGCTCTTTTGATGGTAATGTTACCCTACTAATGCACTATGTTCTAATGCTCAAAAGTAGATGGAACTATATTACCAAATATATTGAGATTCATCATTATTTTAGTGTTTATCTTTCATTGGTGAAGTGGTGGGTAATGTGTTTAGGAATATTTGTTGTGATGATAATTGATTTGGATTATTGACCATTCAAGGATATTAACTTTTCTTGTAAAAAGTAAAAACTCGACTCAACGAAATTTGTATCGAACATTGGTTTTCATAAACATTGGCAAAATTTCAATTCCCTTGCCTAAGGATAGTACATCTTTACAGCATCTGTGTTAATGGGGTCTCTCAATTCCGGACCATCCATTTGAGTTAATATCAAAGCACCTCATGACAGAACCTTTTTCACTACATAAGGGCCTTCGTAGTTTGGGGTGAATTTTCCTCTAGAGTCTTGGGCATTCGGGAGAACCTTCCTTAACACTAGATTTCCCTCTTTGAAGTATCGAGGTCTCATCTTCTTGTTAAATGCTCGGGCCATTCTTTGTTGGTAACACTGGCCATGACATAGTGCGGTAAGTCTTCTTTCTTCAATTGGATTCAGCTGATCAAGCCTCTTCTTTACCCAATCTGATTCAGTTAACTGAGTTTCTGACAAGATTCTGAATGATGGTATTTCAACTTCAACTGGTAGCACTGCTTCAGTACCATATACCAATGAGTAAGGGGTGGCTCCCGTAGATGTTCTTATTGAAGTCCTATAAGCCATGAGAGCAAACGGTAACATTTCATGCTAATCTTTGTAAGTTGTTGTCATTTTCTCGATGATCTTTTTGATATTCTTGTTAGCTGCTTCTACTGCCCCGTTCATTTGAGGTCGGTAGGGAGTTGAATTTCTGTGGTTTATGTGGAATTGTTGACATAAACCTGTCATCGATTTGTTGTTGAGATTGGTACCGTTGTCGGTGATGATGGACTCAAGAACTCCATATCGAGCTATTATGTCCCTTTTTAAGAAGCGGATTATTACCCCCTTTGTAACATTGGTATAGGATGACGCTTCTACCCATTTGGTGAAATAATCAATCGCTACTAGTATGAATATGTGGCCGTTAGATGCTATTGGAGTGATCGGGCCTATTATGTCGATTCCCCACATAGAGAAAGGCCATGGTGCTGATAACAAGTGTAGCTCGTTGGGCGGAGTATTTATCCGGTTTGCGTAGACTTGACACAGATGACAGTGCTTGACATGTTTTATGCAATCTGATTCCATGGTTAACCAATAATATCCTAACCTCATGATTTTTCGGGCCAACATGTAGCCATTCATATGAGGTCCACATACTCCCTCATGTACTTCCTTCATCAATTCGTATGCTTCATTTTTGTCCACACATCTCAACAAGGTGGTATCAGATGATCTTTTATATAGCACAGACCTACTTAATAGGAAATGGCTTGCTAAACTTCTGAGTGTTCTTTGGTCATTCTTGCTAGCCATTTCAGGGTATTTACTTTCTTGGAGGAAATTCTTGATGTCGTGATACCGGGGCTTGTCATCTTGTACTTTTTCAATGGTTAAACAGTAGGCGGGCCGACTTTAGATGTCTATTTTCATCGGTTGAACTTCGGCTCCCCCTGTTATCTGGATCATAAATGCTAGTGTGGCTAGTGCATCTGCAAACTGATTCTGAGTTCTCGGGATGTATGTGAAAGTGATTGCTTTGAATTCTTCAATTAGCTCTGTCAGGTGTTCATGATACGATACTAGTTTGGGGTCTTTAGTCTTGTATTCCCCTCTTGTTTGTAGTATGATGAGCGACGAATCTTCATATACTTCTAATTCGCGAATTTCCATTTGACAGGCCATTTTGAGGCCAAGAATACATGCTTCATATTCTGCGATATTATTGGTATAGGGAAATGTAAGTCTCGTCGCTGCAGGGAATTGAGTGCCATCTAGGGATATCAATACTGCCCCAACCCCGCAACCGAATGCGTTGGCGGCTCCATCGAAAAACAGTTTCCATTTCGGGTCCTGCTCTATCCCAAAGTCTTCTACCGGTATATCTTCCACTGTCAATATATTCTCATCTGGAAATTGGGCCTGTAGTTCTTGGGAATTTGTCTCAATAGGGTATTCCACTAATTGGTTGGCTAAGGCTTGCCCTTTCATCGAGTTCTGATTTATGTATGTGATGTCGAACTCGGATAGGAGCATTTGCCACTTAGAGATTCTCCCTATCAGAGCTGGCTTCTCTGCCAAGTATTTCAAGGGATCATGCTTTGTCAGCAGCTCAATATGGTAGTAAAGGGTGTATTGCCTTAGTCGATGCATGACCTAAATTAGAGCACAACAAGTCTTCTCCACCTCTGAGTACCTCTGTTCCCCATCTGTGAACTTCTTGCTCAGGTAATATATGGAACGCTCTCTTCCCTCGTCATCTTTCTGCCCCAGCACACATCCCATGGATTCAGGGAATATAGTGAGGTATAAGAATAAGGGCTTTCCTTGCTTCGGGACTATCAAAACCGGAGGTTTTATAAGATAGTCTTTGATTGTCTTGAATGCCTCTTTGCATTCGTCGTCTCATTCTATTGTGGCGTTCTTCTTCAGCAGACGGAATAATGGCCAGCATTTGTCGGTGAGCTGTGAGATAAAACGAGCTATATAATTTAATCTTCCTAGCAAGCTTCTCATTTCTTTAACGGGGCGTGGGGAAGGTAACTCTAATATAGACTTTACCTTATCAGGGTCGATTTTAATCCCTTCTTGGCTTATGACAAGCCCTAACAATTTTCCCGTTGTGACCCCGAAAGTGCATTTCTCTAGGTTTAACTTGAGCTGGAATTTTCTCAGTCGTTTAAACAATTTCCTCAAGATATCTATATGGCTTTCTCCTTCTTTGGATTTGGCTATCATGTCGTCGACATATACTTCAACCTCTCGATGCATCATGTCATGAAGTATTGCGACCATGGCTCTCTGATACATTGCCCCGGCGTTTTTCAAACCGAAGGGCATGACTTTGTAACAGAAAGTTCCCCATGTTGTGATGAAAATTGTTTTGGTTTTATCTTCTTCAGCCATTTTTATTTCATTATATCCTGAGAAACCGTCCATGAATGAGAAAAGATGATTTCCCGCAGTATTGTCTACCAGAACATCAATGTGAGGTAGGGGGAAGTTATCCTTTGGCGTAGCTTGGTTTAAGTCCCGGAAGTCTACGCATACGCATACTTTTCCATTCTTTTTCATAACAGGGACTATATTTGCTACCCATTCTGGGTAGTCGGATACTTCAATGAACCCTACTTCTAGCAGTTTCTTGACTTCTTCCTTAATCTTCAGCAAGATGTCAGGCCTAAATCTTCTCAGTTTTTGTTTTTTAGGTTTGACATCTTCCCTTGTGGGAAGCCTATGAACCACTATCGATTGGTCTAGCCCTGGCACGTCACCATATGACTAGGCAAACACATCCGCATATTCCGTTAATAGCTCGGTTATTTCACATTTTTGCTCGGCACTCAAACTGAACCCGATTTTGAGGTTTTTAGGTTTTTCCATGCTTCCTAGATTTACTGTCTTCACAGGCTCGTCGATTGAAATTCCGCTTTGTTCATGTTTTTGCCAATTTTCTTGTATTATTTCGTGGTCTAGGATATCGCCTTGAACAACTGACCTAGCAGCGTTGGAAACGATATCGGCGTTTTTATTTTCTACCTGCGCGAAATATCCCTGATGTTCGATGGTAGGAGATCTGAATAACATAAAAGTGAAAGCATATATATAAGATGAAAACAAACTGTAATTGAATTTGATAAAGAGTCTCAATAAAATTTGCTTAATAATTTTTCTCTACTTTCGAGCTAACCTAGCGCTACTGATAGGATAACAAAACCAATTGTTCAGAGCCGGATGCTGGTTAGACGTGCGGGGGATTGACTTCCCTTTGCTGTCGTCCTCTTCGTTTACCCGAAGCTCTTGAATAATGTTTGCCTTTCAGAAAGATTGTTGGAGAGGTGGGATGCACATCTGGGTGTCGGTCGGCTTCCCCTTCATTCTGCCTTTGACACCTCTTGCTTGCGCTTCTTCTGCGGTCGTAGGAATGTACCCCAGTCCAAACGTCCCGTGCTGCCCCTCTTTAAACTGATGGCCCTCTTTGCTGGTCACCATGTTCACTTCATTGAAAATCTGCAGCCCTAGGTCTTCTGAACCTTCTTCCCTAATATAAGGTATGGCAGTCTCTTTGTATATGGCGTAATCCTGTTCGCCCAATACTGTAACTATCTGTCCGCTTGCAATGAACTTGACCCTTTGGTAGAGACTAGAGGGGATGGCTCCAGCAGCATGTATCCAAGGTCGTCCCAAAAGCAAGTTGAAAGACCTTGGGATGTTGAGGACATGGAAAGTGATGTGGAATACTTGTGGACCAATTTCTACTGGTAGGTTCACTTCCCCCACCATGTCTCTTTTTGATCCGTCGAAAGCTTTGACCACCGTAGAGCTAGGTCTTATGCTGCTTGGATCGACCCCTAATAAGTCGAGCATTGCCAATGGGCAAACGTTGAGGGATGATCCGTTGTCGATGAGTACTCGGGAGACAATGGTGTCATTCCACCTGACCACTATGAATAATGGTTTGGTATGTTGGTCTCCCTCCTCTCCTAGCTCTTCCGGAGAGAAAGATATCTGGTCCATTATAAAGATAGAGTCCGCCACGTAACCTATTTTGTCTGTGGCGATGCCCTTTGGGACCTGAATCTGTTTTAGTACTTTAAAGAGTGCTTCCCTGTGGGGCTCGGATATTGTGAGAAGGCCCATGAGTGATATCTGTGCTGGAACTTTATTTAATTGTTCCATGATCTTATATTCACTCGCCTTGACCATCTTTGCGAGTCCCCCTTCCTCTTCTTCTCCTTTCTCCACATTGGGTTCTTCAGTCGGGCCTTTATACTTTGGATCGTATAATCTCCCAGAGCAGGTGATGCCTCCCACCATAGGAGGCCGCTCTTGTTCGAGGGCTCGATAGTCGAATGGTGCAGCCTTGTAATTCTCTGCCGCTATCGGGACATTGAATACATATCTTTTTCTTGGGATTTGTACCTCAGCTGATTGTCCTTCGTAGCATTGTATAACCCTGGGCTTCTAATGAGAGTTGATCATGTTGATAGTCTTCCCCTCTTCCTTCGTCGATTGAAATTCCGCTTTGTTCATGTTTTTGCCAATTTTCTTGTATTATTTCGTGGTCTAGGATATCGCCTTCAACAACTGACCTAGCAGCGTTGGAAACGATATCGGCGTTTTTATTTTCTACCTGCGCGAAATATCCCTGATGTTCGATGGTAGGAGATCTGAATAACATAAAAGTGAAAGCATATATATAAGACGAAAACAAACTGTAATTGAATTTGATAAAGAGTCTCAATAAAATTTGCTTAATAATTTTTCTCTACTTTCGAGCTAACCTAGCGCTACTGATAGGATAACAAAACCAATTGTTCAGAGCCGGATGCTGGTTAGACGTGCGGGGGATTGACTTCCCTTTGCTGTCGTCCTCTTCATTTACCCGAAGCTCTTGAATAATGTTTGCCTTTCGGAAAGATTGTTGGAGAGGTGGGATGCACATCTGGGTGTCGGTCGGCTTCCCCTTCATTCTGCCTTTGACACCTCTTGCTTGCGCTTCTTCTGCGGCCGTAGGAATGTACCCCAGTCCAAACGTCCCGTGCTGCCCCTCTTTAAACTGATGGCCCTCTTTGCTGGTCACCATGTTCACTTCGTTGAAAATCTGCAGCCCTAGGTCTTCTGAACCTTCTTCCCTAATATAAGGTATGGCAGTCTCTTTGTATATGGCGTAATCCTGTTCGCCCAATACTGTAACTATCTGCCCGCTTGCAATGAACTTGACCCTTTGGTGGAGACTAGAGGGGATGGCTCCAGCAGCATGTATCCAAGGTCGTCCCAAAAGCAAGTTGAAAGACCTTGGGATGTCGAGGACCTGGAAAGTGATGTGGAATACTTGTAGACCAATTTCTACTGGTAGGTTCACTTCCCCCACCATGTCTCTTTTTGATCCGTCGAAAGCTTTGACCACCGTAGAGCTAGGTCTTATGCTGCTTGGATCGACCCCTAACAAGTCGAGCATTGCCAATGGGCAAACGTTGAGGGATGATCCGTTGTCGATGAGTACTCGGGAGACAATGGTGTCATTCCACCTGACCACTATGAATAATGGTTTGGTATGTTAGTCTCCCTCCTCTCCTAGCTCTTCCGGAGAGAAAGATATCTGGTCCATTATAAAGATAGAGTCCGCCACGTGACCTATTTTGTCTGTAGCGATGCCCTCTGGGACCTGAATCTGTTTTAGTACTTTAAAGAGTGCTTCCCTGTGGGGCTCGGATATTGTGAGAAGGCCCATGAGTGATATATGTGCTGGAACTTTATTTAATTTTTCCATGATCTTGTATTCACTCGCCTTGACCATCTTTGCGAGTCCCCCTTCCTCTTCTTCTCCTTTCTCCACATTGGGTTCTTTAGTCGGGCCTTTATACTTTGGATCGTATAATCTCTCAGAGCAGGTGATGCCTCCCACCATAGGAGGCCGCTCTTGTTCGAGGGCTCGATAGTCGAACGGTGCAGCCTTGTAATTCTCTGCCGCTATCGGGACATTGAATACATATCTTTTTCTTGGGATTTGTACCTCAGCTGATTGTCCCTCGTAGCATTGTATAACCCTGGGCTTCTGATGAGAGTTGATCATGTTGATAGTCTTCCCCTCTTCCTTTGGCGGGTTGTCTTCTTTCTCAAATTCTGGTCCCCATCCACTAGGTGGCCCCTACTCAGTCGGGGTATAAGAATAGTTTACCAAATACTGAAATCTCCTGTGTGATTCTCCCAAAGTGCCGATTGTTGGGTCTCCAGCTAACCACCTATTTTTAATGTGTGCCTTTGGTGTTTCTTCTGGAGCTTGATGGGATTGCTTCTTCTGCTGCTTCGTCGTATTCTACTTAGGGGCTTCTTTGGGAACCGACTCCTCAGACGTGATCATATTAATGGTGGGCTTATGATTGGGCAGTAGGTTGGTATTGACATTGGGTGCTAGGGTGTTCACAAAATCCAGCTGTATGATTCTTGCATCGATTAAGTCTTGGATCTTGTGCCGGAGCCTCCAGCACCTATCTGTAGAATGCCCCTCTTGACCCATATGGTAGTCACACTTGAGGCTTGAGTTGAAATTCTTGGGCTTGTACCGGTCGTTGGGGATCTCGAAGCTGATCAAGTTGTCTGCCCTCTACCGAGTGAAGACCTGACTGAGCGGTATGGGGATTGGAGTGAACTGCTTTGGGGCCCTGGCGGCCTAGGTGTGACTTGTCATGGGTTGTTGGGCTGGGGTACTCGTGGTCTAGAATGTCACACGAGTCCCAGATTTTTCTACCTTACCGGAGTGGACCGTGCTGATAGTGGACTCTTTAGCTCTGTTTCCTCCTAAAGGCCTTTGTGTCGGTGTGACCCTAGGAGGCTCCATTGTTTGGAGTCTGCCGGTGGTGATGGCATTCTAAATCCTGCATCCCGCAGCTACTACCTCTGCAAAACTGGATGAGGTTTGGCCTACCAGGTGTGAAAAGTAGGTCTTGTCTAGGGTATTGACAAATATGGATGTCAATTCCTTCTCAAATATCGGGATTGCTACCCTGGCGGCCTGGGCTCTCCAGCGCTGAGCATACTCCTTGAATGGCTCAGCATGCCCTTTTTCGGAGACTCCCCAGATCGATTACAGATGGGGCGACTTCGATATTGAACTTATATTGGTCATAAAACGCCCGGGCTAGCTTCTCCCAGGTATTGACAGTGTTGAAGTCTAGGTGGGCATACTAGACCAGTGCAGGGCCTGTGAGGCTATCTTGGAATGTCTGGAGCATTAGCTGGTCGTATTGAGCATACTTGCTCATTTTCCGGGCATATAGCCTGGTATGCATTTTGGGGCAGCCGGTCCCATCATACTTTTTGAAATTTGGGGTCTTGAACTTCTCAGGGTATACCTCTTCCCTGTATGCTGGCAGATTGGTGATCCCGGCTTGTTCAAAACCATCAGGGCCCTCAATCGTTTTCATCTTGTCATGGAGCTGCTGGAAGAGTCGCTTCTCCATCTCCTTCTGCCTCTCTTCCATTTCCCTTTTCAAGTCGTTAGAGGTTGGTCCCTGGTTGATCTTCGGCTCATATTCAAAAGCAGGGTTGAGGTGGGAATTGATTTCTTCATACTCCGGAGGCTGTCCCTCCACTGCTTTCCCTTTCCTGGCCCCTGAATGTTCTTCCTGGGTTGGTTGAGTGGTGTGAAGGAGGCCGATGGTTTCAGTTAGGAGGTGGACCTGGGCAGCCAATTGTTGGACCGTTTGTTCTAGGGATACGATCCTGGAGTCTGAGGCAGCTTTAGCATTTGTGTTGTTGCGGTTGTCACTACTGTTGGCCATTTTTGTTCTTGAACGTGTGAGAATTGGACTTCTGGGAGGGTTCGGTTACTTGGGAGCTATCTTGATACCTGGGCGCGCATTTTGTTTTTTAGTGTGATGTATGCAAAATGATATGCATGTGTTACGCGGATGTTAAAAATAAAAGGGTTGACAATTGATTGACAATGTAATATTGAAACTTCACTTTTATTAATATTGAAAATTTTGGAGTTCGATAATCAAAATAAAAGATTACAAATAATGATCTATTTCCTAGCTCTTTTAGTCTTTTGTTGTGGAGGCTCAGACTTCCCATTGATGACAGGTTCTAATTCTTTGACTTTGGCTTGGGTCTTCTCCAATCGTGCTTCCAAGGCCTTGTTCCTTTGGTCGGATTCTTTGAAACGTCCCTTCCAGATGTCTTTCTTATGATCTGCAGCTTCAAAGTATACCTCCATTCGGGCCTTGACCTGTTCTAGGTATACTTCTGTCTCTGGATTGATCTTGTTTGGTCTTGGTTAGGTGACGTCTGGAACTCGATATGCTCTTTCCCCTGTCTGGTATAGCTGGCGGATTACAAACTCTCTGGTGGCTCGGTGTTTTCCCACTTCGCCATCTAATTCCCCGAGGTCCACATTCGGGCTTCCCAAAGTGCTTTGACCTCTGCCAGCTTAGCAAACTTCTCGGCTACCAACAGGTTCGGATCTTAGTATTCAAAGGTGACTGCTTCCAGCGAGGGTCGATAAACTATATCTTGGATGGTACCAAATTAACGGACCACTGAGTTGGGGTGATATCCAATACATCTGCTGATTCCGATTAAAGGTACTGATTGGAGGTTTCTGCAGGTCAAGATGATTTTGTTACAGCAACTCCACCTAGCTGTCCATAGAATATCCTCAGCACTGAAACTTCTAAGTACCTCTACCCAACTATAGCTGGTAAGGTCGTCGAGAAGCTTCACCTTTTCTATACATGAGTTTATGAGATCCACTTGCTGGGTTAAGATTTTTCGGACCATGTTCAACCCGAAGCACTTAAGGTGGCTTACAAACCATATCAGCAGAAGGTTGAGGCTTGAGCGAAGGATCCCATGGCCTTTCTTCTTGAGGAAATTCAAGTTCCGGATCTGTTCAGCCAGTAGAGTCGGGATGTAAGATCTTCCCTCCAGAAATTGGGTTACCAGCTCTGCAACCCGGTAGTGAATATAGAAGGTCCCGGTGGGGAACAATATGGTGGCGAAGGCTGTCAAGATGAAAGCGTTCACCCTTCTTTGTCTGTAAGTTTTGGGGTCCCCACACAGTATGTCCTTCCTATCCCCATTGTCCTCTCGGGCGATGAACCAGGCTTCTAAATCATCCATACGTATGCAATATCCATTACAGTCTGCCAATGCTTTGTTGACGGCTGTCTTACGGATGCCTAATAATCTGTTGAAGGTACCGGCTGGCCTGGCCTCAAGGTTTGGTGCGTAGATTTGATCAGTTAGTGCTGGAGCCTGTAGCAACTGGGTGTACTCCTCCAGGGTAGGGGTGATCTCATGCGGCCCGATGAAGAAAGCAGCGGGCTCGATTTCCCATAATTGGAGCATGGCTCGGACTAAAGGCAAATTCACCTCTATCTTTGTCAGTGAGAGGATGGAACCGATCTTTTGCTGGATGAAGGCCTGCTCCTCTGGGTTGTACAAGGTAAACCAATGGTCCAGTACCAACTTTCGGTCCAAAGGTTTGTACACCCGAATTTCTTTGCGGAGGAGGCAGTCGACTGCGGTGCTAGCCATCTATTACAATAAGAAATTACCTAATTACAAACAGAACTATGAAACATTACAAGGAAATAAATTTGAACTCCACGAACAAAATAATAAACCATTACATTGTTACCAATTGTCAACCCTATGATGTTATGTATGCAAACAGGTTGGTTCTAACTGGTTACCGAGCTCTATGGCCTCCCGCATTATCGAAGAAATGGATCCTAGGCTATATCGAAGCATAGGGTAGGGCAGCCTAATCGGTCCCGAACGGTGAATCAACTAACTTCGCTCGAAACCTGCACAATGGCTCCCCATCTTAGGTTTCTAGGACGGTCCGGGTTCGACCACATCTACTCACACACACATATGCATGCAAACCCCCACAAAAACTGAAAATCTAACTAATCCCTGAAACGTTAGTAACAGAATAATGATTGAAACACATTTCTTAAAGAGAACAATTCGAAGAGATTCAGGTGGCTAGCCTACTGGCATGGGTCCCCAATGGAGTCGTCATCCTGTCGAGTCTAATTTTGAATTTTCCCATTCCTAATCCGATCTAGACTAGACCCTATGCTCATCTAATATAGATCCTCGACTTGAGTTAGGAACTTCGTTTAATTTTTTGGAGTCACCACCCAACTGTTGTTGTGAAATATTGAATTAAGACTAAAGGAGCGGATTAGTCTTAATTTGGACCACTAGTCGTTGTTATTTCCCCTTCTCGTTTTTGAAAAGAGGAAAAGGGAAAACCAGAGTTTCTAAGTTTGAAGGCTAACCTATTAAAACCTTACGGTTACCACCTAATCTCCTAAAATTGTTCCTATTTAGAAATGTGTTTTATTTTGTTTCTGTTACTTTTATTATTTCAAGAAAATGATTTTATTTCATTTTATGGGTTGACCCGAATGGGTGCCTACGTACTTGCTATCCAGGATCAAACAAGCCGTAGTTCGCTTTTCTAAAAATTTTAAGTGTGTTTGTGAATTTTAATTTTGAAATCTCTTTCGATTTATGTTTTTTCCATTTTTGGGATTTAAAAAAAAAAAATCTAAGCCTAAGCTTTAATCTGATTTTTGAAAATGATTTTTAGGGAAAAACATCAATTTTGGATTTATTTGAAGAAAATGATTTTTCTAAGTGATAAAACTCATTTTTTATGATTTATTATTATTATTATTTTTCTTGATTTTATGATTTTTATAAATTTTTGTGATTTTATGATTTTTTATAATTTTTTATGATTTTTATGATTCTTCTACTATTTTTGTAATTTTTCTAAATTTTCATGATTTTTATTTTTTTTTATTATTTTTATGATTTTTGTTGATTTTTTATTATTTTTGAATTTTTGTTAAAAATTTTATCCCAAACTGTTATTTATTCTACTTTGAAATCTAAAATTTCATTATTACTTCTTCTAATATTTTTATTATTTATCTATATTTTTTTTATTATTTATTTTTCTTTATATTTATTTTTATTATTTTATTATTATTTTTCTACATTATTAAATCCTAAAAATCTAATTTCTACATTTTTCTACTTATGGAAATAAAACATAAACAAATAAATAACTAAATAAATAACCAACAAATAAATATATAATAAATCAAATAAATACAAATAAAATAAATAAATAAAAAAAATCCGGAAAATTCGACTTACCTGGATCCGAGTCGGTGTGCCGATCGGGTCGGATCGGTCGGACACGGCGGCGGAGAGGGCTCGTTCACGGCGTTCTGGCGGTCTTTTGCAACGGGTGAGGTGTCGAATCCTAGCTTCTTGAGGGTGCTGAATCCAATGGTGGTGGTGGTTTGCTCCCAGATCGTCTCCTGGTGGTGGTTCAACTCCGGTCGGTGATCGCGATTTTGGTTATCCTCCGGTGCTCTCCGATTTGCTCTCTTTTCTCACTTTCTCTCAATTGTGATATGTGATTTGGCTTCCTCCCCTCCTCCTCTATTTATAGGCGCTTGAAATCGAGCTAGATAAGCTCGGATTTCCTCCGATCGAAGCAAATCGGATCGACGGTTAAATAAACCAATTGAGATTTGATTCCAATTGGATAATGTTTATCTCAATTCTGTTGAAGATTTGTGCAAAAAATCGGATCAAAACGGCCAAAATGCGAATTTTTTCTTCCGCCGGCGATCTCGGGCCTGAGGTAGAAGACAATCACGCGCCCGGCGCTTGCGTTTCCTCCAGCCAATCGGATGCTGCCACGTGTCCTAGATAAGTAAGAAAATGCAAAACGCGGAAACTGCCTCCCCCGCGATTCGAACCTGCAACCGAGCCCCCCCCCCCCCCCCCGGCGCGCCTTAGCCCGTGGTCCGGACCAGCTGGGCTAGCCCACTTTCCTGATTTTTCTAATTTCGCAAATTGCATATATGCAATGCGATTTTTTTATTTTTGTATTTTTTGAAATTTCAAAAATTTTCTAAAAATTATTTATTATTTATTATTTCCATTTCTGAAATTATTTTTCAAAATTGATGTTTTTTCCTATTTATTTTTATTTTTTTGAATATTTTTAATTATTTATGCTAAATTAGGGAAAAATTAGAAAAATTGGAAAAAAATTAAGAATTGATTATTATCAATTATTATTCATTCCAAGGGCAAAAATGAGGTGTTTACAATTGGTATATGGTACCGAGGCAGTCTTGCCAGTCGAGGTCGAAATACTATCATTCAGAATTCTGTCAGAAATGTAGTTAACTGAATCAGACTGGGTGAAGAAGAGGCTTGATCAGCTAAATCTGATTAATGAAAAAAGACTCACTGCATTATTTCACAGCCAGTGTTACCAACAGAGGATGGCTCGAGCATTTAATAAGAAAATGAGGCCTCGATACTTCAAAGAAGGGGATCTGATGCTAAGGAGAGTTCTCCTGAATGCCAAGATTCTAGAGGGAAATTTAGCCCGAACTATGAGGGTCCCTATGTGGTGAAGAAGATATTGTCAGGAGGTGCCCTGATATTGACTCAAATGGACGGTCCAGAATTGAGAGACCCCATTAATGCAGATGCTGTTAAGATGTACTATCCTTAGGCAAGGGAATTGAAATTTTGCCGATGTTTATGGAAGCCAATATTCAATACAAATTTCGTTGAGTCCAGTTTTCATTTTTTACAAGCAAAGTTAATGTCTCTAAATGGTCGATAATTCCAATAAATTCTCACTTCACCAATGAATGATAAACATAGAAATGATAATGAATCTCAATAAATTTTGTAATGTAATTCTACCTAGTTTTGAGCATTAAAACCTGATGCATTAATAGGATAACACTACCGTCAAAAGAGCTATACGCACAAGAAATGAAGCGCATCAAGATCTTCAACCCTGTGTTAAAGCAAGAGTAAGTGAAGCAGGAGCAAACCAGCACGAAGGTTCGGTTGTTCGGTTGCTATCCGCGATAAGTTGGTAAGCATATTAGAACAAATAACTATCATCCACATATCATGAAAACGTCAAATAATTTAACTCAACCAGTAGAAGCATTTTCAAAAGCATAAGATTAGTCAGCCCACAATAGGGCACTTGTCTAAACATTCCCTTGAAAATGTTAGCCCACATTGGGGCACTTCCCTAAACATCCTCTTGTAGGGTCAGCACGTTGGGGCACCTTTCGAGACATGTATTCCTACCATAAGTTAATCAGCCCACATTGGGGCACTTCCCTAAACATTCTCTCTTAGGGTTAGCCCATAAGGGCACTTTTTGAGATGTTTCTCCCTGTAGGTTAGTCAGCCCACAATGGGGCACTTTCCTAAATATCTCTTCCTAAGGTCAGCCTGTAGGGGTACTATCGAGTCTAATTTTTGAATTTCTCATTCCTAATCCAATCTATACTAGACCCTATGCTCATCTAATGTAGATCCTCGACTTGAGTTAGGAATTTCGTTTAATTTTAGAGTTGTCACCCAACTGTGGTTAGGAAAAATTGAATTAAGACTAATAGAGCGGATTAGTCTTAATTTGGACCACTAGTCGTCGTGATTTCCTCTTCTCGTTTTGTGAAAAGAGGAAAAGGGAAAACCAGAGTTTCTAAGTTCGGAGGCTAACCTATTAAAACCCTAAAGTTACCACCTAATCTCCTAAAATTATCCCCATTTAGAAATGTCTTTTATTTTATTTTTGTTGTCTTTTATTGTGTTTTTGAGTGAATTATTTTAGGAAAATGATTTTTTTTTATTCTTTTTAAGGTTGCCCCAAATGGGTGCCTATGTACCTGCTATTCAGGATCAAACAAGCCGTAGTTCGCTTTTCCTGAAAAGATTTAGTGTGTTTATGAATTTTAATTGTGAAATCTCTTTTGATTTATATTTTTACTATTTTGGGATTTTTTTTCTAAAAAATCGAAGCCTAAGCTTTAATTTGATTTTTTTTTGAAAAAAATTTTAAGGGAAAACATCAATTTTGGATTTATTTGAGAAAATAATTTTTCTAAGTGATAAAACTAATTTTTTTCTATTTTATGACTTATTTATGCTATTATAAATTTTTATTAATTTTTATAATAATTTTTTATTTTTATTAATTTTTAATTTTTTATTAGTTTTTATTAATTTTTCATAACTTTTATAATTTTTATTTTAAAAATTTTCTCCTAGATTTTTATCTATCCTATTTTAAAATCTAAAGTTTTATTATCATTTTTCTAATATTTTTATAATTTTCTACATTTTTATTATTTATTATTTTGATTATATTTTTATTTTATTTTTTTCTATATTATTAAATCCTAAAAAAATCTAATTTCTAACATTTTTTCTATTTATTGAAATATAAATAACACCTAAGTAAATAAATAAATAAATAAATAACAAGTAACAGATAAATAACAAATTAATAAATTAATTCGGAATAAAATAACCCAAATAAATAAACAAAAATAAAATAAAAAAAATTGGAAAATCCGACTTACCTGGATCCGGGTCGGTGCGCGGGTCGGGTCGGATTGGGTCGAAGCGAGTCGAGTCGAAGTGGTTGGACACGGCACGGGGAGTGCTCGTTGATGGCGTTCCGACGGCCTTTTGCAGCGGTTGAGGTATCGAATCCTAGGTTATCGAGGGTGAGGAATCTAATGGTGGCGGTAGTTTGCTCCAGAAATGCCTCCTGGTGGTTGCCCAACTCTTGATCAGCGGTCACGGCTTCGAACTCCTCCGGCGGACTTTGATTCTCTCTTTTCTCTCGCTTTTGATATATGATTTGGCTTCCTCACTTCATCCGCTATTTATAGGCTTTCGAAATTGAGCTGGATAAGCTCGGATTTCCACCGATCGAGGCAAATCGAATTTGCGGTTAAATGAACCAACTCCGATTTGTGTAAATCCGTCGATTTGTTGAGATTTGATTCCAATTAGATGATGTTTATCTCAATTCTGTTGAAGATCTGTTGGATTTGTGCAAAAAATCGAATCGAAACGGCCGAAATTCGAATTTTTCCCCTCGCCAGCGATCTCGGACCGAGGTTGAAGACGATCACGCGCTCGGCGCGTGCATTCGCTTCAGCCAATCATGTGCTGCCACGTGTCCCAAGTAAAATAAAAACTCGCAAAACGCGGATTCTGCTTCCCCCGCGTTTCGAACCCCGGACCTTGCACCCGCGCACGCTTACCAAACCGTGGCTCGGACCAGTTGAGCTAGCCCATTTTCCTGATTTTATTTATTTTGCAAATTGTATATATGCGATGCAATTTTTTTATTTTTTTGTATTTTTTGAAATTTCAAAAATTTGTAAAAATTATTTAAT
Organism: Laguncularia racemosa; assembly: GCA_037954665.1. Lineage (NCBI taxonomy): Eukaryota > Viridiplantae > Streptophyta > Magnoliopsida > Myrtales > Combretaceae > Laguncularia > Laguncularia racemosa. The sequence continues at coordinate 1,149,611 of JBBMOL010000129.1, forward strand.
CTTTATTATTGCCATTTCTGAAATTAGTTTTCAAAATTGATGTGTTTTCCTATTTATTTTTATTTTTTGAATATTTTTCCTATTTTTGCCAAATTAGAGAAAAATTGGAAAAATTGGGAAAAATTGGAAATTGATCATTATTGATTATTATTGATTCTTAGGGCAAAAATGGGGTGTTTACAGCTGCCCCTCTTTGTTGTAAAGTTTGAAAAACTTAACTACAAAGACAAGAAAGACGCCATTTTTTGCCTCTTGATTGAATAGATAACGCCTTGGTTTGGCTGGTTATCTGGAATTTGGTTTTTGGTAGGAAAATGCTCCATGAGCTAATAATCCCACGAGTCTGAAATGGTCCTAACAATCTAGAGTAATGTATCCTCCCAAAAAGTGCTCTATGGGCTGACTAATTGGCGATAGAACATACCTCAAACATTGCTTAGGAGTGTAGAATTGATAGGAAGCGTCTTATTGGACTAGCAACCTTGAAGAGAAGATTATCTTAGGAAGCGCTCTTATGAGCTGGCCACCTGTCAACAGAAGCGTCTGACTAGACTAGCGACTGTTTGGAAAAATACCTCCGAAAAGTGCTCCTATGAGTTGACTAATTGATAGATTCGAAAAGTGCTCCTCTGAGCTAACTAATCGATGGATTCGAAAAGTGCTCCTCTGAGCTAACTAATCGAGGGATTCGAAAAGTGCTCCTCTGAGCTAACTAATTGATGGATTCGAAAAGTGCTCCTCTGAGCTAACTAATTGAGGGATTCGAAAAGTGCTCCTCTAAGCTAACTAATCGAGGGATTCGAAAAGTGTTCCTCTGAGCTAACTAATCGATGGATTCGAAAAGTGCTCCTTTGAGCTAACTAATCGAGGGATTCGAAAAGTGCTCCTCTGAGCTAACTAATCGATGGGTTCGAAAAGTGCTCCTCTGAGCTAACTAATCGAGGGATTCGAAAAGTGCTCCTCTGAGCTAACTAATCGATGGGTTCGAAAAGTGCTCCTCTAAGCTAACTAATCGATGGATTCGAGAAGTGCTCCTTTGAGCTAACTAATTGAGGGATTCGAAAAGTGCTCCTTTGAGCTAACTAATCGATAGTGTCTAGGAAAGTGCCCCTTCTTTGGGCTGACTGACCTATAGCGGGAAGTGTCTTCTTAGACTAACGACCCTGGGGGAAATGTCTCCAAAAGTGCCCCTATGGGCTGACCTTGAGACAAGATATTTAAGAAAGTGCCTCGTTGTGGGCTGACTAACCTATAGCATAGAGAAATGTTTTCGAAAAGATGCCCTTGTGAGCTGACCTTAAAGAGGATGTTTAGGAAAGTGCCCTTCCATGGGCTAACTAACCTATGACAAAAATGTCTCAAAAAGGTGCCCCTATGGGTTGACCCTAAGAGAGGACGTTCAGGGAAGTGCCCCAATGTGGGCTGACTAACCTATGGCAGGAATGAATGTCTTGAAAGGTGCCTCTATAGGCTGACCTTAGGAGGAGATCTAAGGAAGTGCCCCTCTTTGGGCTGACTACCCTATTAAAGGGGATGTTTAGACAAGTGCCCCACTATCGGCTGACTCATCTTATGCTTCTAAATATGCTTGTACTGACTGAGCTAAATGATGTGAGGCTTTTCATGATATGATGATAGTTATTCATTTTAATGTGCTTGCCAATTTATCGTGGATGGCAACCAAACAACCGAACCTTCGTGCTGGTTTGCTTCTGCTTCACTTCTTCTTATCTTGACATGGGGTTGGAAATCTTGATGTGCTTCCTTTCTTATACGCATGGCTCTTTTGACGGTAATGTTGTCCTACTAATGCACTAGGTTCTAATTCTCAAAAGTAGATAGAATTATATCACAAAATTTATTGAGATTCATTATCATTTTAGTGTTTATCTTTCATTGGTGAAGTAATGGGTAACGTGTTTAGGAATATTTGTTGTGATGAGAATTGGTTGGGATTATTGACCATTCAGGGATATTAACTTTGCTTGTAAAAAGTAAAAACTCGACTTAACGAAATTTGTATCGAACATTGGCTTTCATAAACATTGGCAAAGTTTCAATCCCCTTGCCTAAGGGTAGTACATCTCTACAGCATTTATGTTAATGGGGTCTCTCAATTCCGGACCATCCATTTGAGTCAGTATCAGAGCACCTCCTAACAAAACCTTTTTTACCACATAAGGACCTTCATAGTTTGGGGTGAATTTTCCTCTGGAGTCCTGGGCATTTGGGAGAACCTTCCTTAGTACCAGATCCCCTTCTTTGAAGTATCAGGGTCTCATCTTCTTGTTAAATGCTCGGGTCATCCTTTGTTGGTAACACTGGCCATGACATAATGCGGTAAGTCTTTTTTCATCAATCAGATTTAGCTGATCAAGCCTCTTCTTTACCTAGTCGGATTCAGTTAGCTGAGTTTCTGACAGGATTCTGAATGATGGTATTTCGACTTCGACTAGTAGCACTGCTTCCGTACCATATACCAATGAATACGGGGTAGCTCCAGTAGATGTTCTTATTGAAGTCCTATAAGCCATGAGAGCAAACGGTAACATTTTGTGCCAATCTTTGTAAGTAGTTGTCATTTTCTCGATGATCTTTTTAATATTCTTGTTAGCTGCTTCTACTGCCCCGTTTATTTGAGGTCGGTAAGGAGTTGAATTTCTATGGTTTATGTGGAATTGCTGACATAAACCTGTCATCGACTTGTTATTAAGATTGGTACCATTGTCGGTGATGATGGACTCAAGAGCTCCATATCGAGCTATTATGTCCTTTTTCAAGAAGCGGACTATCACCCCTTTAGTGACATTGGCATATGATGCAGCTTCTACCCACTTGGTAAAGTAATCAATTGCTACCAATATGAACCTATGGCCATTGGATGCTGTTGGAGTGATTGGGCCAATTATGTCGATTCCCCACGTGGAGAAAGGCCACGGTGCTGACAATAAGTGTAGCTCATTGGGCGGAGCATTTATCCGATTTGCGTATACTTGACACAGATGACAGTGCTTGACATATTTTATGCAATCCGATTCCATGGTTAACCAATAGTATCCCAACCTCATAATTTTTCGGGCCAACATGTAGCCGTTCACATACTCCTTCGTGTACTTCTTTCATTAGTTCACAAGCTTCATTTTTGTCCACACATCTTAACAAGGTGGTATCAGATGATCTTTTGTAAAGTATAAACCCACTTAATAAGAAATGGCTTGCTAACCTTCTGAGTGTTCTTTGGTCATTCTTGCTAGCCATTTTAGGGTATTTACCTTCTTGGAGAAAGGTCTTGATGTCATGATACCAGGGCTTGTCGTCTTGTGCTTTTTCAATTGCTAAACAGTGGGCGGGCCGATTTTCAATGTCTATTTTCATCGATTAGACTTCGGCTCCCCCTGTTATCTGGATCATAGATGCTAGTGTGGCTAGTGCATCTGCAAACTGATTCTGAGTTCTCGGAATATATGTGAAAGTGATTGCCTTGAATTCTTCTATCAGCTTTGTCAAATGTTGATGATACGGTACCAATTTGGGGTCTTTAGTCTTGTATTCCCCTCTTGTCTGTAGTATGATGAGCGATGAATCTCCATATACTTCTAATTCACGGATTTCCATTTGGCAGGCCATTTTGAGGCCAAGAATGCATGCCTCATATTCTGCGATATTATTGGTATACGGAAATGTGAGTCTTGTCGTTGCAGGGAATTGTGTGCCGTCTGGAGATATCAATACTACCCCGATCCCGCAACCGAATACGTTGGCAACTCCGTCAAAAAACATTTTCCACTTAGGGTTCTGCTCTATCCCACGGTCTTCTACTGGTGTATCTTCCACTGTTAATATATTTTCGTCCGGGAATTGGGCTTGTATTTCTTGGGAATCTGTCTCAACAGGGTGTTCTGCCAATTGGTCGGCTAAGGCTTGCCCTTTCATTGAGTTCTGATTCACGTATGTGATGTCAAACTCGGATAAGAGCATCTGCCATTTAGAGATTCTCCTTATCAAAGCTGGTTTCTCTGCCAAGTATTTTAAGGGATCATGTCTTGTTAGCAGCTCAATATGATAGTAAATGGTGTATTGTCTTAATCGGTGCATAACCCAAATTAGAGCACAACAAGTCTTCTCCACCTTTGAGTACCTCTGTTCCCCATTTGTGAATTTCTTGCTCAAGTAATATATGGAACGCTCTCTTCCCTCTTCATCTTTCTGCCCCAACACGCATCCCATGGATTCAGGGAGTATCGTGAGGTATAAGAATAAGGGCTTCCCTTGCTTCGAGACTATCAAGACCGGAGGTTTTATAAGGTAGTCTTTGATCGTCCTGAATGCTTCTTCGCATTCGTCGTCCGATTCTATAGTGGCATTCTTTTTCAACAGACGGAATAGTGGCCGGCATTTATCGGTGAGCTGTGAGATAAAACAAGCTATATAATTTAATCTTCCCAGCAAGCTTCTTACTTTTTTAACGGAGCGTGGGGAAGGTAACTCTAATATAGACTTTACCTTGTCAGGATCGATTTTAATGCCTTCCTGTCTTATGACAAACCCTAACAATTTCCCCGTTATGACCCCGAAAGTGCATTTCTCTGGGTTTAACTTGAGCTGGAATTTTCTCAGTCGCTTAAACAATTTCCTCAGGATATCTATATGGCTTTCTCCTTCTTTAGATTTGGCTATCATGTCGTCGACGTATATTTCAACCTCTCGATGCATCATGTCATGAAGTATCGCGACCATAGCTCTCTGATACGTTGCCCCGGCATTTTTCAAACCGAAGGGCATGACTTTGTAACAGAAAGTTCCCCACATTGTGATGAAAGTCGTTTTGGTTTTATCTTCTTCAGCCATTTTTATTTGATTATATCCTGAGAAATCGTCCATGAATGAGAAAAGATGGTTTCCCGCAGTGTTGTCCACTAAAACATCAATGTGAGGTAGGGGGAAGTTATCCTTTGGCGTAGCTTGGTTCAAGTCCCGGAAGTCTACGCATACGCGTACTTTTCCATTCTTTTTCATAACAGGGACTATATTTTCCACCCATTCCGGGTAATCGGATACTTCGATGAACCCTACTTCTAGCAGTTTCTTGACTTCTTCTTTAATCTTTAGTAAGATGTCAGGCCTAAATCTTCTCAGTTTTTGTTTTTTAGGTTTGACATCTTCCCTTGTGGGAAGCCTATGAACCACTATTGATTGGTCTAGTCTTGGTATGTTGCCATATGACTAGGCGAACACATCTGCATATTCTGTTAATAGCTCGGTTATCTCACACTTTTGCTCGGCGCTTAAACTGGTCCCGATTTTGAGGTTTTTAGGTTTTTCCATGCTTCCTAGATTTACTGTCTCAACCGGCTCGTCAATTGAAATTCCGCTTTGTTCATGTTTTTGCAAATTTTCTTGTATTATTTCATTGTCAAGGATATCGCCTTCAACAACTGGCCCAGCAGCGTTGGAAACGATATCAGCGTTTTTATTTTCTACCTGCACGAAATATCCCTGATGTTCGATGGCAGGAGATATGGGTAAAGTAAAATAAAAGCATGTATATAAGCAAAACAGACTATAATTGAATTAAAGAGTCTCAATAAAACTTGTTCAATAATTGTTCTCTATCTTTGAGCTGACCTAAAGCTATTGATAGGAATACAAAACCAATTATTCAGAGCTGGATGCTGATTGGACGTGTGGGGGGTTGAGCTCCCGTTGCTGACGACACCTTCACTTATCCGAGGCTCTTGAATGATATTTGCTTTTTGGAAAGATTGTTGGAGAGGTGGAATACACATCTGGGTGTTACTTGGCTTTTCCTTTATTCTGCCTTTGACACCTCTTGCTTATGCTTCTTCCCTGGCTGTAGGAATGTAGTCAGTGCTAGTCTTATTGCAGTCACCGCTGTTTGCCATTTTAGTCTTTGAGCGGGTATGAATTGGGCTTCTGGAAGATTCGATTGTTCGGGAGCTATTTTGATACCTGGTGTGCATTTTTTTCTTTTTCAGTATAATGTATGCAAATGGGATGCATGTGTCATGCGAATGCTTAAAATAAAAGGGTCGACAATTGATTGACGATGTAATATTGAAACTTTATTTTTATTAATATTGAAAACTTTGGAGTTCGATACTTAAAAAAAAAACAAATGAAAGAGTACAATGATAATCTATTTCCTAGCTCTCTTGGTCTTCTGTTGTGGAGACTCAGGCTTCTCGTTGATGACAGCTTCTAATTCTTCGACTCTGGCTTTGGTCTTCTCCAATTGTGCTTCCAAGGCTTTGTTCCTTTGGTCGGATTCCTTGAATCATCCTTTCCAAATGTCTTTCTTATAATATGCAGCTTCAAAATAGACCTCCATCCGAGCCTTGACCTGCTCTAAGTAGATTTCTAGCTCCGGATTCATCTTGTCTGGCCTTGGTTGAGTGACATTTGGGACCCGGTATGCTCTTTCCTCTGTCTGATACAGTTGGCGGATCACAAACTCCCTGGTGGCTTGATGCTTTCCCACTTCGCCATCCAGCTCACTGAGGTCTACATTCGGGCTTTCAATTATGGTGTCCCATAGTGCTCTGACCTTTGTCAGCTTAGCAAACTTTTCAGCCACCAGTAGGTTCGGATCTTGGTACTCGAAAGTGACTGCTTCCAGCGAGGGCCGATAAACTATATCTTGAATAGTACCGAACTAGCGAACCACTGAATTGGGGTGATATCTAATACATCCGCTGATTCCAATTAGAGGCATGGCTTGAAAGTTACTGCAGGTTAAAATAATTTTGTCGCAGCAACTCCACCTGGCTATCCACAAAATATCTCCAGCACTGAAGCTTCTAAGTACTTCTACCCAACTGTGGCTGGTAAGGTCGTCGGGTAGCTTTATCTTTTCTATGCATGAATCCAAGAGATCCACCTGCTGAGCCAACGCTTTCCGGACCATGTTCAGCCCGAAACACTTAAGGTGGCTTACGAACCAGATCAGCATAAGATTGATACTTGAGTAGAGGATCCCATGGCCTTTCCTCTTGACAAAGTTTAAGTTCCGGATCTGTTCAGCCAATAGAGCCGGGATGTAAGATCTTCCTTCTAGAAATTGGGTCACCAGCTCTACAACCCGGTATAGAAAGTTCCGGTGAGGAATAGTATGGTGGCGAAAGCTGTCAAGATGAAAGCGTTCACCCTTCTCTGTCTATAAGTCTTGGGGTCCCCACACAATATGTCTTTCCTATCCTCATTGTCTTCTCAGGCCATGAACCAGGCTTCCAATTCGTCCATCCGGATGCAGTATCCATTACAATCTGTTAAGGCCTTGTTGACTGCTGTTTTGTGGATACCCAGGAGTCTGCTGAAAATACTGGCTAGCCCGACCTCTAGATCTGGCACATAGACTTGATCGGTTAGTGCTGGAGCTTGTAGCAGCTGGGTGTACTCTTCCAGGGTAGGGGTGATTTTATGAGGCCAGATAAAGAAAGTTGCGGGCTCGATTTCCCATAATTGGAGCATGGCCCGTACCAAAGGCAAATTCACCTCCATCTTTGTTAGTGAGAGGATGGACCCTATTTTCTGCTGAATAAAGGCCTGCTCCTCTGGATTGTACAAGGTAAACCAATGGTCCAGTACCAACTTTGGGTCCAAAGGTTTGTACACCCGGATCTCTTTACGGAGGAGGCAATCGACTACGGTACTAGCCATCTATTACAACAAGAAATTTCCTAATTACAACCAGAACTATGAAAATATTACAGGGAAATAGATCCGAACTCCATGAACAAAACAACTAATATTACATTATCGTCAATTGTCAACCCATGACTTTATGTATGCAAGTAGGTTGGTTCTAAATGGTTCCCAAACTCTATAGCCTCCCGCATTCTCGGAGAAATGGATCTTAGGCCATATCGAAGCATTGGGTGGGGTAGCCTAATCGGTCCCGAACGGTGATCAACTCACTTCGCTCGAAACCTACACAATGGCTCCCCATTTTAGGATCCTAGGACGGTCCAGGTTCGACCGCATCTATTCACACAAATGTATGCATGTAGACTCAAAATCGAATCATAAATCTAGCTAATTCCTGAAACGTTAGCAACAGAATAATCGAAAGACATTTCTTAAAGAAAAAGGAACAATTTGAGGAGATTCAGGTGGCTAGCCTACTGGAATGGGTCCCCAGTGGAGTCGCCATCCTGTCGAGTCTAATTTTTTAATTTCCCATTCCTAATTCGATCTATACTAGACCCTATGCTCATCTAATGTAGATCCTCGACTTGAGTTAGAAATTTCGTTTAATTTTGGAGTCGCCACCCAACTGTGGTTGGGAAAAATTGAATTAAGACTAATGGAGCGGATTAGTCTTAATCTGGACCACCGGTCGTCGTGATTTCCTCTTCTCGTTTTATGAAAAGAGGAAAAGGAAAAACTAGAGTTTCTAAGTTCGGAGACTATCCTATTAAAACCCTAAAGTTACCACCTAATCTCCTAAAATTATCCTCATTTAGAAATGTCTTTTATTTTATTTTTTTTGTCTTTTATTGTGTTTTTGAGTGAATTATTCTAGAAAAATGATTTTTTTTTTATTCTTTTTAAGGTTGCCCCAAATGGGTGCCTACGTACCTGCTATTCAGGATCAAACAAGTCGTAGTTCGTTTTTCCTGAAAAGATTTAGTGTGTTTATGAATTTTAATTGTGAAATCTCTTTTGATTTATATTTTTACCATTTTGGGATTTTTTTTCTAAAAAATCTAAGCCTAAGCTTTAATTTGATTTTTTTTTTGAAAATAATTTTAAGGGAAAACATCAATTTTGGATTTATTTGAGAAAATAATTTTTCTAAGTGATAAAACTCATTTTTTTTCTATTTTATGACTTATTTATGCTATTATAAATTTTCATTAATTTTTATAATAATTTTTTTATTAATTTTTAATTTTTTATTAGTTTTTATTAATTTTTCATAACTTTTATAATTTTTATTTTAAAAATTTTCTCCTAGATTTTTATCTATCCTATTTTAAAATCTAAAGTTTTATTATGATTTTTCTAATATTTTTATAATTTTCTACATTTTTATTATTTATTATTTTGATTATATTTTTATTTTATTTTTTTTCTATATTATTAAATCCTAAAAAAATCTAATTTCTAACATTTTTTCTATTTATTGAAATATAAATAACACCTAAGTAAATAAATAAATAACAAGTAACAGATAAATAACGAATTAATAAATTAATTCGGAATAAAATAACCCAAATAAATAAACAAAAATAAAATTAAAAAATCGAAAAATCCGACTTACTTGGATCGGGTCGGTGCATGGGTCGGGTCGGTCGGATCGGATCGAGTCGAAGCGGTTGGACACGGCGGCGGGGAGTGCTCGTTGACGGCGTTTCGGCGACCTTTTGCAGCGGTTGAGGTGTCGAATCCTAGGTTATCGAGGGTGAGGAATCCAATGGTGGTAGTGGTTTGCTCCAGAAACGCCTCCTGGTGGTTGCACAACTCTTGATCGACAGTCGCGTCTTCGAACTCCTCCGGCGGACTTTGATTCTCTCTTTTCTCTCACTTTCTCTCGCTTTTGATCTGTGATTTGGCTTCCTCATTTCATCCTCTATTTATAGGCTTTCGAAATTGAGCTGGATAAGCTCGGATTTCCACCGATTGAGGCAAATCGAATTTGCGGTTAAACGAACCAACTCCGATTCGTGTAAATCCATTGATTTGTTGAGATTTGATTCCAATTGGATGATGTTTATCTCAATTCTGTTGAAGATCTATTGGATTTGTGCAAAAAATCGAATCGAAACGGTCGAAATTCGAATTTTTCGCCTCGCCGGCGATCTTGGACCGAGGTTGAAGACGATCACGCGCCCGGCGCGTACGTTTGCTCCAACCAATCATGTGCTGCCACGTGTCCCAAGTAAAATAAAAACTCGCAAAACGCGGATTCTGCTTCCCCCGCGTTTTTAACCCTGGACCTCGCACCTGCGCGCGCCTGCCTGACCGTGGCTCGGACCAGCTGAGCTAGCCCATTTTCCTGATTTTATTTATTTCGTAAATTGTATATATGCGATGCAATTTTTTTATTTTTTTGTATTTTTTGAAATTTCAAAAATTTGTAAAAATTATTTAATCTTTATTATTGCCATTTCTGAAATTAGTTTTCAAAATTGATGTGTTTTCCTATTTATTTTTATTTTTTGAATATTTTTCCTATTTTTGCCAAATTAGAGAAAAATTGGAAAAATTGGAAATTGGTCATTATTGATTATTATTGATTCTTAGGGCAAAAATGGGGTGTTTACAGGTACCTTTCGAAACATTTCTTCCCCAGGGTCGTGAGTCTAAGAACACATTTCCCACCATAGGTTAATCAGCTCACAATGGGGCACTTTCCCAAACATCTCTTCAAAAATGTCAACCCATAGGGGCACCTTTTGAGGCATATCCTCTCACTATAGGTTAGTTAGCCCGTGAAGGGGCACTTTCCTAAACACCCTTTCTTGAAGTAAACTTATAGGAGCACTTTTTGAAACTATCGATTAGGAGTACTTTTCGATTCTATCAGTCAGCTTAGAAGAGTAATTTCAAATCTATCGATTAGTTAGCTCAGAAGAGCATTCTTCGAATCTATTAATTAGTCAGCTTATAGGAGCACTTTTTCAGATTGCTGATAACCAATTGGTTAGCTTATAAGGGCACTCTTCGAAGGTATTTTTCCCAAATAGTCGCTAGTCTAGCCAGACGCTTCTGTTGACAGGTAGCTAGCTCATAAGAACGTTTCCTAAGACAATCTTCTCTTTAAGGTTGTTAGTCCGATAAGACGCTTCCTATCATCAGCTATTCCATTTACATTAACACACTCCTAAACAATCCTTGACATGTTTCCTATCACCAATTAGTCAGCCCATAGAGCACTTTTTGGATTATACATTACTCTAGATTGTTAGGCTGTTCAAGACCATTTCCTAAGCAATACCAACAGTCACAAAATACTTGTGGGATTATTAGCTCGTGGAGCATTTTCCTACTAGAGACCCAATTCTAGATAACCAGCTAAACCAAGGCGTTATCCATTCAATCAAGAGGCCAAAAATGTCGTCTTTCTTGTCTTTGTAGTTAACTTTTTCAAACTTTACTATAAAGAGGGGCAGCTGTAAACACCCCATTTTTGCCCTAATGATCAATAATAGTCAACAATAAATAATTACCATTTTCTCCAATTTTTTCTATTTTTTCTTCTCCAATTTAGCAAAAATAAGAAAAATATTCAAAAAATAAAATAAATAGGAAAAATACATCAATTTTGGAAAATAATTGCAGAATTGGCAATAAAAAGGATTAAATAATTTTTACAAATTTTTGAAATTTCAAAAAATACAAAAAAAAAAATCGCATTGCATATATGCAAATTGCGAAAATAAAAAAATCGAGTAAGTGGGCTAGCCCAGCTGGTCTGGACCATGACCTAAGGCGCGCGAGAGTGGGTCAGGTCGCAGGTTCGAAACACGGGGAAGGCAGAATTCGCGTTTTGCAATTTTTTTCCATTGCTTGGGACACGTGTCAGCAGCTGGCTGGCTGGAGCGAACGCATGTGCCAGGCGCATGATCATCTTCAACCTTCGTCCGAGATCGCCGACGAGGAGGAAAAATAAAATTTCGGCCGTTTTGATTCGATTTTTTGCACAAATCCAGCAGATCTTTAGCAGAAATAGGATAAACATCATTCAATTAGAATCAAATTGCAACAAATTGATGAATTTGCACAAATCGGAGATGGGTTTTAACCACAAATCTGATTTGCTTGAATCGGTGGAAATCCGAGCTTATCTAGCTCGATTCCTCACGCCTATAAATAGAGGATGAAGGGAGGAAGCAGAATCACGGATCAAAAGTAAGAAAAAGAGAGAAAAGAGAGAGAATCGAAGCCTCACCGAAATTCTTCAACCCGCGACCGCCGACTGAGCTCGAAACCGCCACCTGGAGGCGATCTTAAGGAAAACCATCGCTACGATCAGGATCCCCATCCCTTAAAAGCTCGAAAGCGGCCTTTAAACGCCATAGAAAGCCGTCGGAACGCCATTAACGAGCACTCCCAGTCGCCGTGCCTGATCGGCTCGACCCAACCCGCTTCGACCCGATCCGATCCGACCCGACCCGACCCGCGCACCAACCCGGATCCAAGTAAGTTGGATTTTCCGATTATTTATTTATTTATTTAGTTTTTTTTTAATTTCTTTATTTATTTATTTGTTATGTATAATTCAAAAATAGAAAAAATATTGGAATTTAGATTTTTTTTTTAGGAATTAATTTAGGATGAATAATAATAAGAATAAATAATTATAATAATAAATAATAAAAATGTGAAAATATATAAAGAAAATGATAAAAAATATTATAAAAAATAATAAAATTTTAGATTTTAGAATAGGATAGATAAATAATATAGGAGAAAATTTTTCAATAAAAATTAAGAAAAATTAAGAAAAAATCAATAAAAATTAATAAAAAGCAATAAAAATTTATAATATTAGAAATGGGTCGAAAAATAGAGAAATGAAATTTTTATCACTTAGAAAAATTATTTTCTTAAATAAATCCAAAATTGATTTTTTTTCTAAAATAATTATTTTTTTCAAGAAATCAAATGATCAAGTTTAGGCTTAGATTTTTAGAAAAAATACTAAAATGATAAAAAGGTAAATCAAAAGAAATTTCATAATTAAAAATCACCAACACATTAAAGTTTTTCAGGAAAAGCGAACTACGGTACGTTTGATCCTGAATAGCAGGTACGTAGGTACCCATTTGGGGCAACCCTAAAAAGGAATAAAAATCATTTTCTTAGAATAACTTATTCAAAAATAAAATAAAAAAGACAACAAAAAATAAATAAATAAAAGACATTTCAAATAAGGTTTAGATTTTAGGAGATTAAGGTGGTAACCTTAGGGTTTTAATATGTTAGCCTCCGAACTCAAAAATTCTGGTTTTCCCTTTCCTCTTTTCACAAAAAACGAAAAGAGGAAGTCACGCTGACTAGTGGTCCAAATTAGGATTGATCTGCTCAATTAGTCCTAATTCAATCTTTCTCAACCACAGTTGGGTGGCAACTCCAAAACAAAACGAAATTCCTAACTCAAGTCGAGGGTCTACATTAGATGAGCATAGTGTCTAGTATAGATCAGATTAGGAATGGGAAATCAAAAAATTAGACTTGACATATTTGAATGTCCATCCTTTTTGGTTGAGGGGTCGTTCTTACATGTACCTAAATACATTTTAGTTATTTATCTATTAGATGATGAAATTTCCAAATTACGGGTATCATCTAACTTTGTACTACCTTCTCTTTTTTTTTTTTTTTCTGGTAAGAACCACATAATCATCTTGCACGACATTTTTGATAAAATTGAAAAATATTCTTGATAAATATAATTTATGCTTACACAGATAATAGAAAACAATTATGCTCGACCTAGGCAAAATATTATAAGATGGTTCTAGTCCCTGATTTTAGGAATTTGAATTTAAATTAGGGAATATAAAAAATGTTTCCATTGGTTTATTTATACCGACTCACCCTTCTATGCTCCTTATAGTGGATTGAACTCATTGCTAGTCATCTATTTTTAGTGTTTTTCATCGAATCAAACTGAATTGAATCAATAATTAAATCAAATTGGACTAAATTATAAAATATGGTTCTTTTATATTTTGTTTTAGTTTGGAATTTGATTAAAAAAGGATTCAAATAGTTTGTAGTTCAATTTAGAAAGTTAAGCCAGACTGAATCTTTTTAACTCGAATCGATCCACTTCTTTTGTAACTTTAACTCTATTTACCTTTTTTTTTTAATCAACCTTCACAATTCACTTCTTTTCCATTACTAACTGTCTCTCATCTCTCAAAAAAATTCATATACCTTCATTATCATTTATGATGCAATGAGACTATGGTATAATGTTAAAAAAAAAAAATTTGGCATAATATTCCTTAATTTGAATATCAATATTTGGTTGAGAACTTCGATAATTGTGAATATAATCAATTAGAATAAGGTGGTTTTAAAAACAACTCAAATCGAGCTAAATTAATCTGAGCTAAACCCCACCATTAAAAGCAATTTAGTCCATTAAGGATTTAAACCTAACTATTTCAAATATAGGTCAATTCAATTCACACTTCGAATAAAATTGAACCAAAATATGAACACTCTTATTTGTTTTAAAATTGGTTATGTTACTCTCAGCTGGGAGGGGGGGGGGGGGGGGGGGGGGGGGGGGGTGAATGTGGGATGAATTAGTTGTTTAAAATTTTTTTTGGAAACTTCCTCTTTTGATTATTATTGGCAAAGATAAACCAAGTACAGATACGAAGATCAAGCGAGATATTTATAGCAGTTCCTCCTTGTACATAAATTCACTCTTCTAACCTACTCTTACTGAGATTCCATAGTCTTCACTAACTTTCCATTGTAACAAATAATTAAAACCGTTCAAGCTACCATTGCATAAGAGAACCACTTCACTATTGTGTAATACCTAACTTTTCCTAAAGCTAATCTCATGGAAGTATATTGAACAAAACGTAATCTTTCAAATATAACTACAATTGCAAAAAAGAATAATTCAATCATGAGGAAAACTAGTATTGACTCCTATACAACATTAATGTTTTAACAAAATATAATATAAGACACAAGTATTTCTTCAAATCCTATATATTGCTCAATTGTTTTGTATTCATGTATTTCTCTACCTCTTCAATCAAATGAGCTCTATATTTATAGACGAATTGCAATGGTCAATAATGAAAAAAAAAAAAAAACCCTTCATTTCTTCCTCCTTGATTTTAGCTTCATAAAGTCCTTCAAATCTTGCTTTATTATCCTATTCATGTCGAAAAATAACCCATATCATATACTCGCTTCTTGTGATAGGAAATATTTGATAATAATTAATATAAGGTTAATTTAATGTTGATAATCATTTTGTAATATCTTGTTATCTTCCCTTTTATATACTGGATGCAATCATTCTTCCTTGTAAGAGCTTCTAATACTTACGAATGTAATGTAATAATCCCACTACTTGAGTGGAATTGGTTAAATATATTGAACTAATGGATATGAGTCTTGAAATTTATTTATTCATCTTGTATACTCTAAAAATTTTGAGATTTCGATGTTATCTTAAATTTGAAAATTGCCTTGCTAATTTTGATATGTAAGTACTAGCTTTTGACTCTCAACTAATTTGCTCTTGTTCTTTGGTAATGATTCCTTAAACAATATCTAATCCATTTATAGATCTTTAAACTATTAATTTAGCTCTTTTTGGAGAATCTTGCGAAATCTAATTGCTTCGTGAGTTATTTTATTGAAGAGGGATTGGTGGTGTTTGGGTAAAGAATTCAATTAGTAAAGGATTTTACTGTTAGTTAATATTTGATTGGTGACTTGTGACATGTAAAAGGCACAAGAATGTGAGCTTAGAGAGTGTTAAGATGTTTTTCGATGTGGTCATTTCGATGCTAAACTTAGAATTGAGAGTAAAATCAACATACTAGTAACTTTTCAAAGTGAGATGGTGTGGAAAACCCAAAGCTTGTTCTAGTATTTATAGGTCAGGAAAATGAGCAATTAAGAGTTAGTTGAAACCTACAACTTGGGTGTGACTTCAAGAATCTAGGGTAGTGGAGTCGTAGGTGGTTGCACACAAGAACTATTCCCACCTCTCTATGCAAATTGTAGTCAAGCCGACCTAATCTGATGGCCCAAATTGTTGGCACCTATTTAGTATAGTATAGTTCACAAGATGACATGTTAGTGTGGCCAAGAGAAAGGAGTGAAGTTTACTAGGTTAAATCAAGCTATTGTTATTTACTCGAGAGAAACTACATTCGTGATTGGAACTAAACGTCTTCCTCTCATTTTATTATTCATAGAAGTGTAGAAATATGCCAAAACAAAAAATCATTGTGGAGCCTTTGCACAAACTCTCTACCCACTAATCATAATGTATTTTATAGAAAGATAAAACCCAATTCACCATGGTGCTTTTGGAATGAAGTTGGAACATTCAAATACTTCTCTTCCCATTGTAAATAGGTAAGAATTGTTTGGTTTGCTTGTTGTAACTTGCCTCTAGATAAATTACAAATGGTTAAGAGTAGATGATGAGAAAATCGATGCTAAAGTTGTGTATGTCAATATCTCTATAAGTGCAGCTGATTCTTTGCAGGTCATGGGATTCTACAAGACATTTTCTCAACCAAGAACTCCCTTTAAGTGTCATTTGTTTCTACTACTTCGATGAGAAGCATATGTGTATACCAATTGAATCACATCCTAATGCAAAAATTAGATGGGTCGCAATTTTAATGTCCCTGTACCCCATACCCTTTAGTTAATTTGTTATTTGTTGATTGGACTTGCTGGCATCTAGGCTTATGATGTTTCATAATTATTTCTGATATTAAAAATTTTTCTTCTGGCCAAAAAAAAATAATAATAACAATAATGATAATAATAATAATACTAATCAAGTGGACAACCCTATGACTTGAGAAAATTAAGAAAAAGAAAAGGTACTTCAGCAAATCAGGTTGGGTACTTACTAATCAAAATCACGTTACAACTCATTTCAATGCCAACTCCGAGTTATTGTAAAAGTAGTATTAGTATTATTTGCCACAGAACTTACAAATTTTCGAAATTAAAGCGTAAGGTTTCACTTCCTAATGAGAAAAACCATATTGGTTATACATATATATATATATATGGATGGTACGTCTAACAATTTTTTTTTACTTAAATAGCATTTATATAAGTGAAAAACATAATGATAATAATGTAAGTATGCAAAATGAACAAGTGCAAAAACTTTGGGCTATGTAATTGAAAAAAAAAATGATAATATGGGATTAAAAAATTAAAGTGTAAAAACTTACTTCACCTAACTATTGTGCTGAGAATTCTTAGATAGTTGAATCATGACTGATCTGAGCTTAAGATTAGAGCATACATATTGAACTTGATTCTTGGGATGTTGTTGCGGTCTATTGGGAATCGGTTTGGGCACAAAAAGCTCAGATAATGATGTAAATAGATTAGATTAAATTTTAAGGTTCATATTCAAAAAGTTCTATTAACAGTAATTAAAGAATAAAATAATCCAGAATAAAAAATAAAATGGTATATATGCAATTTAGCCCCTTTTTACTAAACCTTGGTTCGTCTAGGGTTTTGTCGGTTTGCTGATTATATCTCTAAAACAAGACGAATAAACTAGCACAACAGTCGACAATATTTGCACCCAATGCTGTTTCATGGGCTCGTTTTGACTGATTTTTCCCTGTTTTGGTTATTGAAATGTTTGTAATTGTAACTGCTAATTATGCAAATGATTTTTGCTTCCCTTCCGGTTTGATAAGAAATTGGAGCATGGTTCAGTAATGTGATGCTCTAAATTTGGTAATTGGAATAATCTGCATATGGTATACGAAGATGCCCTTAAATAAAACTTTCCCCTAATCTTTTAAAAAAATGATTTTTAGTAATGAGTACTATGAACTTACTAAGGGTTTAAAAAAATTCACATGTTTTTTTTAATATCGATAATATATTCTATAAGAAAGCACTTGCATAAACATGTAATTATCTTCTCTCTTTTTTTTTTGGTGGTTAATATTTAGAAGGAGATACCATTGCCAATTGGCCTAGCTGCAAAGATTTCAACAAGTTAGGCTATCGTCCTCTAAGGGAAGGTGGGCCGATATAATTGAAGTTGTCAAAAGGTAGCACTCACCAGTATACAGCTGTTTCCTAGTTACTGCAAAGCCGAAGTGTACTTAGGAAAAGAAAAGCCTGCGATAGTGCTTGCGTTCCGCCGAATTCCTAGTCAACAAAACAACCTAGAGTCCATTGGTAGGATTAGGAAGTAGGAAAGAGGACGGAATTTGCCTGGAAAATTAAAAATTGCAACTAACTGTAAAATTCACTCACTGACATAAAGATTAGAATATTTCCTTGTCCAGAGTGGGCAATCTCATTGAAGGCTCAGCCGCCTCTGGAAGGAGGCCATTTATGCTGCCCAATTGAGGTCATAGCCGATGATCCTTACGGGACAGTAACGCTTTTATAGGGCCCACACGTTCGAGACCAACAGCAAGTCTGCATCTTCACCTAATTTCTCTCTACAATGGCCATCGGGGCTTTCAATTGTTGTGACAGTCACAGTACATTCAAAAACCAGGAAAACAACAAAGCCAAGTTTTCTTGGGCAGAAATTGCACATAATCATATCACACTATGTATGTTACCATAAAAATTCTCATGTAGCAGCCAGTCAATATGAATAATGCACATTCTGAATGTAGTAATGATATATAAATATATATATATAGGCAGGCTGGAAATTGATTACTATTAGATCAGTGAAAGTCTTATAAACAAGATAATAACATGGTCTAAAGCCCTATATTTCATACTAGTTTACCATATTTGTTAGCAAGCAGCATTGGTACTGTCTAATGCTGTGTTACCTAAAATTTTCCAATTACACTTCTTCAATTCCCTTCAGAAACTTCAACACTTGCTGCATGGTAGGCCGGCTAGCTGGGTTATCGGACAAGCAAAACGCCGCAATCTGCAGCACTCCAAGCATCATCTGCTTTGAGTACGCATTAAGAACCATTGGATCAAGTACATCCACAGCCTGCCCTTTCTTGATCTTCTCAAACGCCCAACCAACCAGATTCCCACCCTCAATTTCCTTAAAATCCGGACCTGTAGGCTCCTTCCCTGTCACCAATTCGAGCAAGATGACACCGAAACTATAGACATCTCCCTTGGTGGTTGACCGGCCGCTTTGCCCGTATTCAGGAGGAATGTAACCAAATGTCCCAGCTATATCGGTACTCACATGAGTTTCACAGGCACTGATCAATCTTGCCAATCCGAAATCAGCAACTTTTGGCTCAAAGTCTGCGTTGAGCAAGATGTTGCTTGCTTTGATATCCCTGTGAATGATGTGGGGGATAAACCCGTGGTGGAGAAAAGCAAGCCCGCGTGCAGCCCCAGTCGCAATTTTGAACCGTTTGCACCAATCAAGGACATCGAGAGTCCCAGTTCGGTTTCTCAACCACAGGTCTAAGCTTCCATTTATCATATACTCGTAAACCAGGACCTTCTCTTCACCATAAGAGCAGTAACCAAGTAAAGGAACCAGATTCTGGTGCTTGACCTTGCCTAGAGTCTCCATTTCAGCTGTGAATTCACGATGTCCCTGCGCTTTCGCTTGGCTCAGCTTCTTAACTGCAACGGTTCTGCCATCAGATAAAGTAGCTTTATAAACCGTCCCGAAGCCCCCGTCTCCAATTATATTAGTCCTGCAAAAATTGCTTGTGGCTTCAAGGATATCAACCAAGGTCAGCTTTAGAAGAGGCTGCTCGAACATAGCCACATTGATACTCAGAGGCTCTTTTGATCTGCTACTACCTAAGAAATAGAGATCTTGGTCCGTACAGCTTTTTGCTTTGCTTCCTTCAACGTCCCCAGGGTCAGATTGCCCACGACTCCCCAAGATCCATTTTAGAACAAATGCACAACAAAGCATCACAACCATAACCGCACATCCAAGTCCCAGAATGCTCCAAACATTCAATACAGACAATCTCCCATCCAAGCTTTCAATCTGGCAGTTTGAACCGAATGCACTGCTGCAGAGACCCTTGTTCCCAGCTAGTGCACTTCCTGACAGGTTTCGACAAACACCCATTTCAGGAACAGGGCCTTGCAACTTATTGTCAGCCAAACTTAGATAGCTAAGACTAGTTAGCCTGCAAATTTTATCTGGAATCATTCCTGAAAACTCATTCTTAGACAGATCAAGGTATTCAAGCTGCACCAAATTCCCAAGATCTGAGGGGATATCTCCTTCAAACATGTTTCTACAAAGATCCAGTGAGGTCAGGTATGATAGGTTACCAAGAGAGGCTGGAAGTTCCCCGGTCAAGTGATTGTTGCTCAAGTTCAGGGCTTCAATCCTCCAAGACATGAAGTTTAAGACAACTTCATTAACGGGACCAGATAGCTTGTTATGCTGAGCATAGAACCCCACCAGGTTCTGCATACGTGATAGAGTAGAAGGAAGCTCGCCAGCTAAACCATTAAAGCTCAAGTCCAAATGAGTAAGTCCCTTCAGATTCCCAAAACTGGCAGGAATAACTCCGCATAAGTTGCTATTTGTCAAGTTCAACTTCACTAAATTGACTAACCGACCAATGCTTTCTGGAATTACTCCAGTAAGACGGTTATTCCCAAGATACAAGCCCTGGAGTTTCACGGAACCGCCAAATTCTGCAGGAATTGAACCGGTCAGCTGATTCCCGGTTAAATCCAGTGTGGTCAGATTCGACAGGTGGGAGAGCGAGCTTGGAATTTGTCCCGAAAGCATGTTGTTGCTAAGTAAAAGATCAACAATGATAATGCAGCTCCCAAGCTCCAGAGGTATCGGACCCGACAACCTGTTATGCGAAAGGTCATACACTCCATGGTGTTGAAGAAAGCTCAAATCAGGTATACTACCCTGTTTAAAGTATGACATCGGTTTTGTTGGGATTGCTCCAGTCAAATTATTGTGTGAAAGAACCAAGCATTGTAATTGAGTCAAGCCACCGAGTGTACCAGGAATAGAACCACTAAGGAAGTTGCTGCCAAGGTCTAACGTGGTCAGGTCAATGCAATCTCCAAGTTCAGGAGGGATGCTCCCTCCTAGCTGATTCGAATTCAGACTAAGAACCGAAAGGGAAGTCAATTTTCCGATTTCTCTAGGAATGCTTCCATTCAACATGTTGTTACTCAAAACAAGCCTCTGGAGTGCAATAGCGTTACCAATCTCGGTGCTTAGGGTACCTTCAATACGATTCTTTCCAGCTGAAAACTCCATTAAATCGACAGAATTCCACAGACTAACTGGTATAGAACCCACAAAATCATTAGAATCAATGTCAAGTACCATAAGAGGAAGGCCCGATAAGTACTCCGGAATCGAACCACCGATTCTATTATTCACCAGCACCAGCTGGGTCAAATTCACACACTCCACAAACACATCATCCAAAGTTCCTGACAGGAAATTACCACCTAGATCGACGTCCACTAGTGACCTTGAACGACAAATCTCTTTCGGGATAGGGCCGGTCAGCAAGTTGTTACTCAAACTCAACTCTTTAAGCATTGAACAGTTCCCAATCTCGGGTGGGACTCTTCCCAAAAACCGGTTGTTCGAAAGCAATATCGAATCAACCATGTTCCATTTTCCAAGCCAAGAAGGCAAAGGACCCGAGAGCTGGTTCCTCTCAGCAGCAAATGAATATAACTCAAGCTTAGAGAGCCCATCAGGCAAAGACCCAGATAAGGAATTAAATGAAATATCCAAAGTTTTCAAATGCCCACAATCTCCAAGCTCATTTGGTAGAGCCCCATTAAGTTGAGCATTTACTAAATTCAAAATAGCCAAAATTTGCAACTTCCCAATAGATTTTGGAATCTGACACTTCAAGGGGTTGTTAGACAAGTCAAGCTTACTTAATGCTTGTAGGTTAGAGATTTCCTCGGGTATTGGACCAGTTATAGCACAATAAGGTGAATAAAAATTGGTAAGTTTGGACATTTCACCTATTTGTTTAGGAAGTGGACCCGAAAACTTGTTAATCCCAATAAAAAAGTCTGTTAAGTTCTTCAAATTGCCAACTTCAGGAGGTATTTGACCAGAAAATGAATTGTTCGATACGTCCAAGGAAGATAAAGACAAGACATTATCAAAAAACGCAACAGGGATAGAACCTGAAAGGAGATTGTTAGCCAAGTCCAAGTACTGAAGCTGAGCCAACTGACTAAGTTGACTCGGAAACGACCCCGTGAGCGCATTCCCGGAAAGGTCAAGGCTTTGGAGACGGACGAGCCTCCCGAGCACCGGAGGGATTTTCCCGGTGAGTGAGTTGGACCCGAGTCTCAGCGACTCGAGCCGATTCAAGTCACCAAGTTCAACCGGTATCTGACCGGTCAACTGGTTGTTGGACAAAGAAAGTACCTTCAACGTTTTAAGCTTAACAATTTGGGGTGGTATGGTTCCGTAGAGAGAGTTGAATGACAAGTCAAGTGTGGTGAGATGAGAGAGTGAAAAAATGGAAGTAAAAATGGGACCTTGGAGTGAAAGTGAAGAGAGAGACAGCGAGACAACCTTGTTTTCTTGACATGAAACACCAGTCCATTGACAGTAATGCTCTTTTTGGTTCCATGAAGGAAGTGATTGTGGCCTATCGAGCTTGTTTTTGAAGGAAAGTAGCGAAACTTCATCTAGGTTTCGCTCCTTTTGGGTCGAAATCGGTTTACATTGTACATTGAACACAAGAAGCCATGAAAAAAGGTAAAGGAACTTCATCTGCTTCGTCTTTAGATGTTTTTCTCTGAGGTTTGCTATGAAGTAGAAAAGCTGTGTAGAAGACGGGGTCACATTTTGTATCACGGAGAAAGCGATGGCTATGAGAGACGGTAGAGTGCTCGATGGTGTGTGATTTGCGTACCGTGAATAACACAAAAATGGAGATGGTGTTGTAGGCGGGGAAATGGTGTGTTTGCGTTGGTTTTGCAGAGAGGAGTGAGGGGCTACTACTTCTTCTGCTGCACTGTAGAGAATGTGTCAGACTAAAGGCACGTATCTCTCGTGATGGTAATCGCGATTTTCTTCTTTCGATTGAGTCCTTTCACTTTCTCTTGTCTATCTTGAAACTTATTTGAGGTCCCATCCCACAAATAGAAGGGTTATTTACACCGATTATAGGAATGATTGGAATTAATAATGTAATGTGAAGTCCATTGCAATATTTGAAACGTTTACAAAATAAAATAAAATAAAATTGTATGTAGTTTTGTTAAAATTATCTTTAATTTATGAATGTAATAAAGATATATATTAAAAAGATTATTTAAATGATTAATTAATAAAAGAATAAAATCATAATTTCTCTTCTTCAATATTTAAAATCATGAATCCCCTTGAAGTTGGTATTGTACTTTTTTTTTAGATTCCCTAATGTGTATCAAGAGTCAATAATTCAGTTATTTGCAACTAAAATAGCATCAAAGCATAAATACCACTTATTATAATCTAAATTTCGACCTTAATAGATGATGATTACTCAGCTCATGACTCTCTTACTTGAGATGATTATTGATCTTAACTAAAATGGAAATAGTACATATTAATTTATTGAGGGGGCATAATTGGATTAATTTAATCTATGTCGTTACGGAATATTACATTGCTATAGTTGATACTAGAGCCTTTATTGTAAGGGAAACGTTAGTAATGAGTTTTTTTGGACAATTGTTTAAAGGTTGAAAAAACATTCTCACATTTTCATGAGGTTTCATTTTCACGAAATTTATAATCAATTTTAAGAAGTGTGAAAAAGCTTATTTTTAGACTTTTAATAAGTTTTTTTTTTTGTTAAGTGGAATCAAATTAAGAAAAAATATATATATTGGAAGAAAAAAAAAAGAAATATTTCTGTTCGAGAAGAGATACTCTCCACAATCGGGAGGGAACTATAGAGAACAATTATCAATATTTCCTTAAGAGGAAGGGTGACGTTATTATTTTTATTAGGGACCCAAGCAATTGTGTAAAAATCATCTAATTTGGTTAATACTAACAAACAATCTCACTAACAAATTAATGTGATTTATGACTATCAATTAATAGTTTTGACCATTTTTCTTATTTTAACAAGACTGAAAAAGAATGATAATTTCTTTAATGTTATTTTGTTTTATTATTAGGTGTATTTTTTAAATAAAAATTATATTATATAAAAAATAGCAATTTCTTTGATGAAGGAAAGGAATATAAATTTTTTTATCAGTTTCATGTTATACAAAATAAACATTATTTATAATATAATATTTTACAAACCAAATAAAAAAATAACTATTTCACAATAAAAAAAATATAATCATAATTTCATTCTAATCAACAAAACATAATATAAAGTTTCTAAATACCTGTCACTATATCAATACCTTATAACTTAGTTAACATAAATACTACTTTCCTATTAAGATGGAATGCATCCGAATTCATTTTTTTTTAATTGTATAATATATAGTTAAAAAAAAAAAAAACTGTCACTACATCTTTCTATTGCAAATTTCAATAGCTTATATATACACAGATATAGTTATGGTGGGCATCTCCCTCTTGGGACAGGGGCTTCATTAAAAAGAAACCCTAGAATTTTTTTCCCTAAAGAAGGGCATTGATATGACCGTTTCATGGGGATGCCAAAAGCATGCAACATGAAAAGCGTTCCTGGTGCAGCTTGCATGTGCCTTGTGTGATTTGTTTAACGTGAAATTACGATGAAATGAGTTGACTGCAACTGCAAACTGCCCTGAAAAGATTAAAAAAAAAAAAAGAGGATTTTCAGGAAATACGAAAGGGCCTTTGATGCGATACGATATTACTAGTTTTATCAGAAGCAAACAAATTGTGGTAAAAAAAAAAAGAACCAGTAAATGAGCTGTCCCTCTGCTTTACGCACCGTCCTTCCCCACTTCACCTAGAGAACCTGTGCTCTTTATTACGGTGGTTAGGACACCTATTTGTGTAATTCCTCACATGTGACTTTAATTTGATTAAGTATTTGTCAACGGATCTTATGGGCTATTTACTTAAGAGTATATAAAGGAAGTTTAACACATATACTGATTATAAGATTTTTTTTATTAAATATCTTGATAAATATTTTTAATAGATTACTCATTAAAAATTTATATGTTTATAAAAAAAATCTCTTTTTAGATGCATGCTTGTAGAAAAAAAAAATAGTAAGTACTTTTCTAACATATATTTCCATATAAAACAAAATGTTTAAATCCTATAAATCTTAGGATCTTCTACTGTCTCATCTAATATTTTAATTGAATCAATTTAGTCTTCAATCTACCATTTAATTATGTATATTAATTTTCATTATTGATTACCACCAAATTTTTATAATTAATATATAAATTAATAATAAAATTAAAAATTGAACCGATCTCATAAAGTACAAATGAAACCACGGAAAATTCCATAAATTTAGATTTTTATTTAATTGTGGCAACCGTAATCTTTACTCGTAAATTTTTTTTCTTTTTATATTATCAGCCCCTCAAAATGTATTAAATATATCAGATATCCTACGCAAATAATGCAAGGGAAAGACTTGATTTTATTCAACTTTATGGCACTTAGGCTGTTAAAATTAAAAATGGCAGGAGCTAAATATCGTAAATAACAATTATTTGGAGGCCTAATTTGCAAAACAATAGGATTTTGATAAAGGATGGATGTAGAAAGAAAGAAGACAAGACACCTGGTGGAAGGTGGAGGCGGGCTGACCTGCGGGCGCGGGTTGACCTGTTGACTTGCAAAAAAAAAATCTTATATGAGTGGAAACATTAATTTAAATAATTTTCAACACTTTTTTCTAACATATGTAATATAAATCATATTTGAAAAGAAAAAAGGTTTATCTAAAAAAAATAAAAAAATTTCATCTAACATGTCTTACATAATACACTTTAATAAAAATATATTAAATTAAAAAAAATCGCAGGTCAAGCGGGACGAGATGGGCAAATTTTTGTAACCCGCAACTCTTGCGGGTCACTGCGAGCTGCCCCGTGATGACCCGCCGTCGGGGCGGGCCGGCCCATTTGGCCTGCATTTCCGGCTCTAACAATAGCGCTATCCCAAGAAACTTCTAATACTTATCTTATATGATCGTCATCCGTACATTATTTCCCCCTCTCACCCAACATCGACAATGAAGGAAATGGATTAATAAATCAAATGAAATGCCCATTTTCTTTATTTGATATGTCTTAATAAATAAAATAAAAGGAGTAGAATTAGTATTTGATAAAATTATTCTTTTTTTTTATGTTGATGAATATTTTACAAAGGACAATTTTTCACTAAATTCCTCTCTAATTTTGGAGATAAAAAAAATGAACTCCAAATTGGGAAATTTTTCATTTTTCTTTTCTTTTCTATCAATACATGTTTGTCTCCCATTTCCATTGATTTTCTTTCATTTATGCCTTTTTCCAACCATCTAAAGGGTTACATGCTTAAATATTATGATTTTTAAAAAATTACATAAATATTGTATCCATAAAAATTATTACTAAAATAGGTTATAAGGTCGCAGATCTCGTATGCGCCTTTAGTGATGCTAAATTTTTTTACAATAAATGCATAAACTTGGTCCACACCTTTAGTACAAAACTCAACCCAATCCCACCATCCAATTGTTTTATTCCATTTACACTCACCATTGATTTATAAACATGTGATAACGGTATAAAAACTAAAAAATATAAATACAATAAGAGTGAGAAACACACAACACACGGAAAATATGCACTTACCTAGATCTACTTTTTCTCTCGTTCACACGTAGGAAAGAGGAAAAAGAAGAAGTGATTCTGCATAGGAAAGAAAGGTTTTTTTTTTTTTTCCAAATCTAAGTGTTTCTAAATAGCTAATTAATTGTGATATGTTTTTTTTTTAGAAAAGTTGAATTTTTTTTATCTGTGTTTGTATTTGATGTAAGATTTTAAAAAAATATTAGTATAATTATATATTTTATAGAAAATGTTACTCAGTGTTGTTAAGTTATAATCTATTAAATATGATATATTTAAATTTTGTAATGCGTAATATGTAATATTATTTTTTGTATTAGAATGAGGATTTGTTGTTATAAGTGATGTGAAATATGTAGAATGTGGAACAATTATTGCAGTATTACACGAAATTTTTTGAAAAATTTAGTGGAAAAATATAATTAAAAATTAATTTTGGACAAATATTTAGAAAAAAATTTGTTTGGAAATAATTGGAAGAAAATTAAAATTAAAATGAGAAATGGCAGGATTTTTTTTGTATAAATATTATTGATAATAAAAAAATTATTCTAATGAAAATTTGTAATATCTTAAATGTGAAATAATTTTTACGATGTTGTAAAACGATACCAAAATTATTGGAATTTTTAGCAGTAAAATGTTATTAAAAAATTATTTTTGACAAATTTTTAGAAGAAAAAAAAAACCGTTTAGTAATAATGGGGAAAAAGGTTAATATTTGAAATTTTATGGTAATTTTTTTTTTTGAATTTTTTAGAATGTTGTTATTAGAAATTATCATATTTATTTAAAAACTTATAATCTATATATACTATGGATAGAAAAAAATGGTTGATTATGTAAAGTTGATGATTTATAAATTTGGAAATATTGTAGTCGGTGACAGAAATCCGGTAAGGAAATTGAGAATGAAGAAAAATGCCAATCACAGCGAAATTTTATACAGAATATGTCGCAGCATTGGAGTTGATCAAACCGAAGTAGAGGTTTAGAATTTAGATAATTTACAAGCATCCTATGTTCTATGGGGGTAATATGTGTTATGCATTAATGGTAATTAGAGACAATGAAGACGTTGAAAATTTTATTAAAACGGCTAAATCATATGCAGATCGTGACATATAATAACTATTTATTAGAATTTATGATAATTTAGGCGGTCCCTCAGTAAGGCAGACATTTGATGCAAGCAATTAATCACATTCATCACATGACATTGGAGAAATGCAGCCGGAGCTATCGACATTTCAACCTTCAATTCCAATCCCGATGGAAGTGAATGATGAAAATGAAATAGATAGAACACTTACTCTAGTATTACAATGACTAGACACACGGGATCCATACATGGTTCATGTGGGAGCGGAGACTGCAACTAACACCAATGGTGAATGGGTGTTGAGTAAGATAGTAGCAATTATGAGGAGAGTTCCGATGAGGAAAATGAGGGGAGTGAGAACAGGGGAGATGAAGTACTGGAAAAAGAGTTTTCAATCGTATATACTTACTCGAGACGACCAATATATCGAGTAGAGAAGGCTGAACCACCAACCATACCGGTTAGAGATCCTATTTCGTATTATAATTATGGGGGTGATAGTGGTTATTTATTTTAAGCATGAGCAAACTAATATTTGTAGTAGTTATAGCAGTAGTGATGATTTTTATAGGGGCATGAGATTCAGAACGAAAACAGATGTCATTCAAGCAGTGAAGTCTTACCATGTGAAGAACCATTGCAACTTCATTGTTGTAGAGTCCAGTCCACTGTTGTGGTTTATTTATTGTTTGAAAAAAGGACGATAGTTGTAAATCGAGGCTTCAAGCTCGAAAGAAGTTGGGGGGCATGTTCATAGTAACGAGATTCAAGGGTCTACACACATGCAATAACTCGCTGATTAGTTAGGATCACCCACAATTGGATTGCAATCTCTTTGCCAACCAATTTGTAAATCTTCTTGGGGAGAATCCTAATATGAAAGTAGCCGAACTGACTTCTGTTGTTGAATAGGAATTTGGCTACAGGATTAGTAGAAGACGAGTTTGGGAGGGAAAGAAACGGGCTATCGAGCTCGCGTACAGGAACTAGGATAAGTCTTATGATGAATTGCCAAAACTTCTCAATGTAATAAAAAATACAAATCTCGAAACACGAATAGATTGGGGGTGGAGCACATTGAGTACCCCTAGTGTATCTACTTTCAAATGGGTATTCCGAGCCTTTGGGTTATACATCGCAGTGTGGAGATTTATTAGATTTGTTGTTACCATTGATGCCACTTTTCTATATGGGAAATATACCTACAAGTTGCTAGTTGCTTGTAGCATTGATGACAACTACCATATACTTTCGCTGGCATTCGCTCTAGTTGATCAGGAGATAGTTGAGACATGGGGTTGATTTTTGAGGAAATTGAAGGAATATGTTGTCGGCGACTGTGAAGGTCATGAAACCATTTGCTTTGTATCGGATAGACATGCAAGCATTAGATAAGAAATTCAAGAAGCAGCGAATGGATGGCGGCCTTCATTTGCGGTATGGCGGTTCTACCTTTGACACATTGTAAGCAACTTTAACTCGGCACATAAAAACACTCAGTGTAAGAAGTTGGTCACATATGTCGAGTTACAAGCACAATATCACAAGTTAAATTATGTGATGGAGCAGGTAATGATGATTAAGTCGGATGCGTTAGACTGGTTTGACGATGTGTCATTGGATATGTGGATGTTAGCTCATGACGGTTGCTATCGGTCATGGTATATGACCTCTAATGTTGTTGAAAGCTATAATTCCTTATTGAAGGGGGCTTGGAGTTACCTATGACTACTTTAGTGAAGAAAATGTTCTACAAATGCGTCGGGTACTTCATCCAAAAGCAAATGAAGGCATTGAAGAATATAGCTAAGGGTAGAATTTCTCACCAAATAGGTAGCCAAAAAAATCGACCAATGGAGTTCACGAGCTAGCAACCACAGAGTCATCGACTATAGTAGACACAACAAAGTTTTTGAAGTCCTCACTAATAGTTGTTGCGTCACCAGCAATTTAAGGGGAGGGGGCTGAATGCACGCTGTTGACTTTGCTCGCAGCACATGCAGTTCTCAAAAGTGGCAAATTTATGGAATTTCATACTCCTACACATATGTAGTGGCTGTCTCGCTTAGGCTTGATATGACACATTCTATATTCGATTGGTACAGATGGACACATTAGGACCAAACATATACGATGCACTTCATGCCTATACGGGATGAATTGGACTGGGAGCCAGTGCACTTCCCATTACTTTACCCAAGGGGAGACCTCTTATGGAAGAAGGGAAAGCCGGAGTGGAAAAGATGCCACATGGAGATGGACACTAAGGATCATCCAGATCAAATAAAATGTGGACTTTGCGGGGGGGGGGGGGGGGGGTGGGTTTATAATAGAAGAAAGTGCCTACGTTGACAAGATAATAGTAACTAGTGGATACCAATACATATTTCATCAAGTTTAATATTGCATTTATGATGCTAACATTAGCTTTTTCTCTTTTGCAACTTAAGTGAATCCTCGACTACTTCATCAAGTTTGTTTGAAGACATGGCAGAAGGGGATGCTTCATATTCTATATATATACATGCAATTTTATCATTTATTGAGAAGTTGTTTTGAATGTCAATTTATTTAGACATTTGTTAAATGTTATGAAATATTTGAAGTTATAAAATTGTATATGTATACAGTGCATGTGAAAATGGCAAGGAGTAACGGTGTTAGTGCACAAAATGTGTACTAATTTATTACAAATTGTAAAAATACATAAATTTGATTAGTACAATTGACCATATACATATGCAAATAATTAAAAAAATCATCATTTCTTATCCTCATCCCCCCCTATCTCGTACCCTTAGTCAAATGCCTAGCTAGCTAAGCAAAGGCGTTAAATAGCCTTACACATAGAGCTGGAGGAGATTCAAACTTCTAGGTTAGATGCTAGTAGGGAGAACTGTCGAACGCTTGTGGAGGCACGAGACCCCACTCTGTTGGCTGATTGGATGATTCACCCTGGTACATAGGTTACTTTCCAGGGTGTTACTTCTATGGAGCTGGCAATGTTGGGATAGGACCGCTAATAGGATGCTGATGCGATGTCTCGTATTAGCTGACTATCGGTCTTGAGCTAGCATGCACTGCACTAGAATCAATATGCATCTATTCGTCTTACTTGGCCTCGATTTTGGGATTGTCATCACCCCGTCGTTCGTCACTGCGCTAGAACTGGTTCTACCTCCTCCCGAGTGTTCTACTACTGCTATTGCTGCGGTTGCGGGTACAGTGTTACCCCCCTATGGTGAAGCATGAATTGAAAACCCTGAGTAG
This sequence comes from Laguncularia racemosa, assembly GCA_037954665.1. Taxonomy (NCBI): domain Eukaryota; kingdom Viridiplantae; phylum Streptophyta; class Magnoliopsida; order Myrtales; family Combretaceae; genus Laguncularia; species Laguncularia racemosa. The sequence goes on from JBBMOL010000129.1 coordinate 1,180,449, forward strand.
CTATTCTTACGACTTTGTTTATATCCGACAATAAGTAGATTTGTCGTAAAGTGTCACCTTGCAAGTATGAACAAAACGTAAATTAAGGTTAACATGATCATGTAATTATTTAGACATTTGTAAGTGTTTATGTAAATCGTTTATATTAGAAATCCAAGAACAGCCCTTGTGCATTTAATGTATCACTTGTTAATCGATCCATATCATTATAGGTAATTGTCATGTACACCACAAGAGGCATCCATATGAATGACTCAACCGACCCGTTGTTCCCACATGTTCAAATACACTGCATGCAGGTCGGTCCAATTAACATCAATCTGGCTACGCAGGTCACTTTCATGAAGCTTCAACTTTATGTTCATCGGCTGCAGGATATATTGAAACCTACCGAACTACCTCGCTACTCGATCTGGGAAATGCCACTCAACAATGTGAAAATAAATAAGTAGCACTTGAGCCATCCAAATGAGCATGCCAACTTTGTAGAAATATGGGAGAAGATTAATTAAATTACCGTCGTACGACTCTCATTTAACCTGAAAATAGGAAATTTTATTGACTTCAAATGATAAATATAATTAATTGCAACGAAAAAAGTTTTGATTACTAAGGTACTTGCGGCATATTTTACATGTTCAATGCATCCTGATATGTGCCGACTATGTGGGTGGCGTGAAACTGCGTATCCCTCCGTGTGTTCCAACGTGCCACTAGCGGATATCCAGTTGGTACAGATGTTTTGTGTTGACTAATGGGTGCAATGTGAGGAAATCTGTTCCGGGCCTACACTTATAGCAATATAGCAGCCCTTCCAATCTCATGTGCCGATGGTGATGATGTGACACATAGTTGGCGATACAATCATGCTAGATATACGAACCCTTAGCTATATGTCCCGGCGATGTTGAAATGTTCCAGCAAAGGTAATCACATCGTGTGGAATCAGCCATATCATACTAATGTGGTCCCCCTTACCGCTAGACCCTGGTCTTGCCCTCAATAGTTCTTCGCATATCGCTTCCTAATCTAGGCATCTACTCTCTGTAACTATCTGTCCATCTATAGGGAGTCTCAACCGGATCTCTGCATCCTGTAACGTAATTGTAACTCTCTCATCGACATGTGGAATGTGTGCATCTTTGGACGCCATCGCTCCACCAATGTTATAATCATGTATCAATCAAAGGGTATGTACAGCAGACGACTCATACCTTCGAATCCAACTAGCTGCAAGTATGTCTCAATTTAGATATCAAAAGGGATGATACGCTCGTTGCGACGGAGTGACAACTTACGTCGTCGAATAGTGAGGGTTGCTTGATCCTATGCTAACAATATGTGAAATGTTTTACTATGTCTAATGCAATATAAACTAATAGATAAGTAAAACGTTGATTACCTCTCCATTCCATATAGGCTATGATTGATGACTCACTTATTGAGTTAAGACTAAATGATCGAAAGGTCCAAGCTCCATCTATTATACAAAACCATACAAATATTTTCACTTTACAACAAATACTTAATTTTTCACTAATTAATTTTATAATAATGAATTAACGACATATTAACGACTAATCACATTTAAGTAACAGATAATTATTAACTACTTAATTTTATGACTAATACTACAAGACCATACAAATATATTACAGTTGCAATGAATACAAAATTTTTTACTAATTAATTTTATAGCAATTAATTAATGATATATTAATGATTAATCTCCTTTGATTAACGGATAATTAATAACTAATTAATCTTATAACTCATTCTGCAAAACTATATAAATATTTTTACTTTATAACAAATGCTTAATTTTTTATTAATTAATTTTATAACAATTAATTAATGATATATTAACAATTAATTCTGATATTCGTCCGTACATTATTTCCCCCTCTCACCCAACATTGACAATGAAGAAAATGGATTAATAAATAAAATGAAATGCTTATTTTCTTTATTTGATTTGTCTTAATAAATAAAATGAAAAGAAGTAGAATTAGTATTCGATAAAGTTATTCTTATTTTTATGTTGATGAATATTTTTACAAAGGACAAATTTTCACTAAATTTCTCTCTAATTTTGGAAAAAAAAAAAACTCCAAAGTGGAAAATTTTTCATTTTTTTCTTTTCTTTTCTATCAATACATGTTGGTCTCTCATTTCCATTGATTTCCTTTCATTTATGCCGTTTTCCAACCATCTAAATACAATGTAATTATTACCTTGTATTTAAGCTTTTGCGCTGGCTCTACGGTACATTAGACATGCCTTCATCAACATACTGACTACAGATAATTTTTTTGACACGCGACTAACCAGTTCAATTAAAAATACGACTATAGAAATAAATTTATAATAAAAAAATATAAGATGCATCATGATAAATATAATTATAATTATAATATAAATAAGTATGATAATTATATAAGCAAAATTACTTTTAATACCTATTTAATGTTTTAATAATTAACACAGAAAGAGGCATTAGTCGTCTAACCCCCCGGATTACTAGGAACAAAGAAGTAGATATGACACTCTGCAGACTCTCTTTACGACTCAGCTGCTATCAGGGCATGTTTATGGATAACGAACAGCTGTGGCACAGTAATGCAAGGTCCTTAGGCAATAAAAGTTTCTCTGAGAAGGAACTCTAGCTGTGCTTTTTCTTTTTTCTTTTTTTAATTTTTGATTGACTGAAGTATATTATTGGGATTTGTAAAAATATTTAAAAAATTGTTAAGAAATTTTTATGAAAAAGATAGAGATAAAGTAATGAATTTTTTTACAAATATTAACATAATATTAGAGACTCAAAATAAAATCCTTTACAATAAATATACATTCAATGAGCTGAGCTTTCATAACGAAGGAAAGTGGCGAGCATTTAAGTTTACAACTACATATGAATAAGGCTAATAATGATATGACATCCTTATAAATGACAAATCATAAACGTAAAACAAACAGAAACGTACACGCATCGAAGATAAATTTAATGCAGAAAAGAAATTCAATTTGATGTATCCTATCAAAATTGATTATTATTGGGGCATCTTTATCCTCAATCATTATACCAAATTCAAAATTAAGAATTGATATTTTGGGATTCTTAAATATGGAGAAATCTTTATATATTTTTAGGATTTTTCATAAATGATAAAAAAATTCAAAATTATTGTTATTTTAACTTTTTTTCTAACAAAATATCATTTAGGATTTCTCTTTGAATATGTAGAATAACATTTAGAAAATCTCTTTAAGAACTTAAGAATAAAATAAAAAGGTTTTTATGGAGGAAAAAATCTTTAAAAGCTGATATGATACTTAAAAATCTTAAATAAGGTAATTAGAGTACTCTTACACTTTTTCAACAAATTATGTGCACACGAATGCAAAAAAAGATTTTTATTTTAAAACTTTTAATTGGTACCAAGAGATATCCATTAATATTTTTTTTTATTATAATCATTATTGGTATGTATTGATGCAAAAAAAAAAGATTCAGATGTCATAATCCACGTAAATCTTATGTAAAGTTGAAAAACTTAATAGATTTATTTGATACAAAAATTTAAAACACCAATGACACATTTAAAATTGTTCTTATTGTTCTCCTTTTATATTTAGATGTCTTATCATTCGGTATTAAAAATCTTATTTTTTAGGGCGCTTCTTAAATTGCCCCAATACATATGGTCATTTTAACGAGTATGAGATATCCAATAGGTTTTGAGTATAAAGATATATTGAGTGTCTTATCTTTTTCTTTCTACATTTTCAGTAAAAAAAAAAAAGCCCCTGATTACTGGGGATATCTCTGGATCATGAAAATGAAAATAGAGATAGATTCATCATCATTAGTCAACTTAAAATTAATTTCATTGTACTACTGAAGCTGCACAAATGAAAAATATTGGAATTAGGGGTTTAATTAATTGGCGTAATAATACATTTTCACGTTTTTCAATATTAACTGTACATTTTTATAAGAAAATAAATATATGATTAAAAAATTTTAATTTAACTTCCTAACAAAAATCTTTAAAACATCCTGTGATAATATCTTTCATTCTAGTTCTTCGTAATGCTCTCGTAGAATTTCATCTCAACAATACTGTGTGTACCAGAAGATATCAAGTAAGGAAGAGTTAAATGGACATGAGCTTTTGGGAAACACGAAGATGCTAAAAATGGGGGGATTGAGAAAGATAGCGAAGTGACCTTACGTAACAAAGGTTCAGTCATTTATGTGCTGTGCAGTGAGTACTATAACTAGGGTTTATCGATGCCATACATCAGTGAGAGTGCACTGTGCAAGAGACATAAAAATGGAGATTCCTCCATTTGCTTTGCCCCCGTACTCCATGCATGTAAATGGAAGAATCACGGGCATCCTAAAAGCACTTATGTGTTCTTAAGATATTAAATCAAATATATATATATATATATCAGCAGCGTTGTGATATGACATGCCTTAGGATGAGGTGCCCAGAATATATACAAAAAGAGTTTCTTGGTTTTAGTGATACGTGCAAGTGTGTTTTAATTATTTATTATTTATGTTGCATGAGAGCACTGTGTAATGTCTGATGGAGTAAAGTGTGTGACATCGGCAAAAGATTGGATTCTGATTCAGCGGGAGGCACTCGCCTGGCATGGCATGGTGCAGCCTTTGGCTTCAAAATTCAAGATGCCTCTCACAGCTCATAGACCTTGTTATCATAACTCACAAACCATCGACAGTGTTTACGTGCATTTGTTAAGTAAGACACAGATCAAATAAATATTTCAACTTTTTACATATGTTTAACAAGATGCCTATCAAGATCTTGAAAAGTTTGAAAAAAACAAAAAAAGAAAATTACTTCTTTAAGGATTTAATAAATATTGCAAGAGCACCCTATTATTATGACTACGCTAAATGTTTAACCTTTGTAATTTTCAAGTTATTAAATTACACTATGATGTGCTTATTAGAGTTCAAATTACATGTCATTCCTAAGCATTCTTCCGAATAGAATTTGTCTTATTTCCTGTTTTTTCATGTAGAAAGAGCAGTGTTATACATTGTAAAAATTGATTCCAAGAACTGCGATAGCCGCATTTCCATCATAAAGTTTTTTACTTTAAGTAGGGTTTGGTTTCCATTACAGTATAGAACATAACATAGAATAAAAACGATAGTATAAGTTTTTAATACCATTGTTAGTGTACTAATTAAAACAGGTCAAGATTTTTTCATATATGTTGTATGTGTAAACACCCCATTTTTAACTTTTAATCATAAATAATATTCAATTATTTATTTATTTATTTATTTTCTATTTAGCAAAAATATTTAAAAAATAAAATAAATAGAAAAAATATACCAATTTTAGAAAATGATGATAGAAATAATAATAAAAGATGTTAAATAATTTTTACAATTTTTTTCAATTTTAAAATAATATAAAAATAATAAAAATTGCAATGCATATGTATAATTTGCAATTAATAAAAAATTGAGAAAGTGAGCTAGTTCACCTGGTTCGGGCTTTGGCCTTAGCGCATCTGCAGGGGGGGGGGGGGGGGGGGGGGGTGGGGGGTGGGGGGCGTTGCTTGGTTAGGGGTTTGAAACGTAGGGGAAGTAAATCCGCATTTTGCAATTTTTTTCATCGCTTAGGACACGTGTCAACTTTTGATTGGATGGATGGAGCGCACGCGTCGAGTGCGTGATTGTCTTCAACCTTTGTCCGAAACGATCGTCGGCCGCGGAAAAAGTAAAATCCAGCAGTTTTGATGTGATTTTTTTGCATATATCCAACAAATCTTTAACAAAAATAAAATAAACATCATCCAATTAACATAAATCGTAACAAAATCAAAGATTTACACTAATCTAGAGAAAATCGGAGATAGGTTTTAACCATGGATACGATTCGAGCCTATCAAAGGGAAATCCGGGTTTATTCAACTCGATTTCTGGTACCTATAAATAAAACACTATGTGGGGAAGCTAAATCACGAATCAAAATAGAGAAAAGAGTGAAAATCAGAAGGTTTTGAAGCTCGTCGAAGTTCCTCCCTAGTCACGATTGCTGATCAAGCTCCGAGCCACTACCTGGAGAAGTTTTTAAAGAAAACCATCACCATAGTTGGACTACCCACCTCAAAAAGCTTAGAAGCAGCTCTCAACTACCTTCAAAAGTCACCGGAACGCCGCCAACGAGAAGTCTTTGACTGACGTAATTTGACCCGACCCGACCTGGCCAAACCGATCCTACTCGATCTACATCTAGGTTAGTTGATTTTTTTTTTATTCTTATTTCATTTCATTTATTTTATTTATTTATTTACTTTATTTATCCATTAGAAATAAAGAAATTTTTCATTTTATTTTTAATAAAAAAATATAAAGAAAAAAATAATTTTTTTTTAGGTTTTAGGATTTTGATAAATAAATATGTCTAATATAATAATATAATATAAAAATAAAAAATAGTAAAAAATAAAGTAGATTAATAATATGGATTGAAAATAATGAATTATTTTATCACGTAGAATTTTTTTTTTTCAAAATAAATTCAAAATTGTTTTTTCTTAAATCAAAGTTTTTATTAAGAAAATATTAAAGCTTAGGTTTAGATTTTTTTTTAAAATATTAAAAATGATAACAAATATAAACCCGATATGTTTTTATAGTTAACACTTAAACAAACCCACTAAAGCTTTTTTCATAAAATGCAAACTACGATTTGTTTGATCTTGAATAGTGAGTATATAGGTACCCTTATGGTGCAACTTAAAAAAGAATAAAAAAATCATTTTCCAAATCATTATTAGTATAATATTTAACATCTTCTTTTTTATAAAGGAAAAAATATGAAGAAAAAAAATATATCAAAACATGACTTGGATTTCAAAAAGATAATGTAGTAACTTTAAAGTTTTAATAGGATAACCCCAAAGTCGAAAATATCTGGTTTTTCTTTCTTCTTTTTTATTATAAAAATAAAAGAGGAGATTCCGTCGATTAGTTGTCTAAATTAGAATTAATCCACTCAATTATTTCTAATTCAATAGTTTTTCCAAACTTCCGTTGGGTGATGACTCCAAACAAATAATAAAATTCTTAATTCAAGTTGATGATTTATATTCGATAAGCATAGGATTCGATATGAATTGAATTAGGAACATAAATAAAATTTTAAAATTAGACTCGATAGTATGTTATTTGTTATTCATAAATACTACATGTAAGGATCTTCAACTTACTTAATCATATACATAAAACCTATAGCTTAAAACCTAGTTTAGAATAGTTAAAGTATCCCTAAATGATAATGGTATGCCCAAACATTAGATCTCAATTTGATACTCCACTAATATTCAAGCCAAGAGGAGGGATTACTCACACACTATTGAGGTAATTGGACCTACACAATGAATTTAACATAACTCAACACCTAATATAGTTAAAGAGCTTAAATAGAAATAAACTTTAGAAACTTAACAAATATAAGATAGGGAATTAGAAAATTTATAATAATTAAGAAAAAAATTTGAAAGATAAGATAACTCCTAAAAGTAAAAAATGCACAGTAAAAAGTTACAATAAAAGTTAGAAAAATAAATAAATAATATATATATATATATGGTAAAAGTGAAAAATTAGAGTAAAAAGTAAAATAATAATTAGTAAATTGTAGATTTATATAAGTAAATAGTAAATCATAAATTAGGAAAGTTAATTAGTAAGAGTTAAAGTAAAGACATTGATAGAGACTTATGTTACATCATGACCACGTCCACTAATAGTGTTCACACAAAAATTTTGGAAAATTAAATAAAATAATAAGGTATAATACCAAAATAGTAAAATAAAATATCCTGCAAAATAACCTTAAATGACTAAATAATAAGTACATGTTAGGAAATAATATAGATATCTCCACCACGTCCTCATGTTTGTAAGTTCCTTATATCCCTAATTAGTTATGTTAATTTTTCTAGATCTAATTTCCTATTATTATTATTATTATTATTTAATAATTTTCTCAAGATTTGGACTCCCAGTTTTCAATAAAATAAGAAATTCCTAGTTACAGTCCATTTTCTATCATCATATTCTTACACATATTAATTAACATTATTTGTGATGTTTTGGAACATTCATCACCCCTTGGTCAAATATTTTCTATTTGTTTTATAATTTAAGCTTGTTTTTGCAATAAAAAGCTAAAATATTGAAAATTAAATAATTTTTAGAAAATACCAACATTGGTTTTTCACCACGAATAGGACTATTTTAACTACGTAATAGTATAAAATTGCATTTAAAGTTCATTTTAACACTTTTTTATATTATTCTATTACTACTATTCAAATACACGTTTTTATCGTTAGCGAAAATTATATTTTTATGACCAATACTAAACCTATATAATATTTATCAGTTATTTTATAATCAATATGAGACATCTCTTAACATTTCCTATTTCAAAACTTTAACTCTTATACACTTAAGTAGTTGCAACATGAAGAACTTATTTAGTATTTCCTTTTTTATATGTATATATATATCACTCATTTAACTTTATATAACAAACTGTTCTACTATCTTACATACTTTGTAATCAAAACCACCATCAATGCTTGCCATTTTCCTTATCTTAAGAAATTCAATAAAGTTCAATTCAAATAATTCACCTATTAAAATGTCTAATACAATTCTAAAACTCATAGCTATTGTATTAAAATTTCAAAACTTATTCAATAGAAAATACTAAAATTATCACCTATACCCTCATTGCATCTACTAACCAACCCATATACCATACTATAAACTATCAATCTCCTAAGAAAAGTAGTAAAACTTTACTTTTATCTTAAGCCAAAAACTAATATCATAATAGAGACTATGGTAGAATCTTATGTAGAACTTACCATGGAACCTATTACACAACCTTTTTTAAAAATTACTATAAATACTTTAAAGAAGATGATGGCATATAATGCAAAGGTGTTTAGTAGTATAGTAACTATACTAATTGTAACATTGGTGGTGGTTATGAAATTGCAGTGGTGGTGGTGATGTAGTATGATAGTAGTGGTGTATGAGTTTTTTGAGATGGTGATAATCATGGTGAAGAAGGTACAATGGTGGTTGTGCAAATGATGGTGGCATGGTAACAACAATATAGTGATGACGATGGGTGGTTAGATGATCATGTTGTGTTGAATGTGGTGATGGTGGCGGTGACAATGGTAATGGTGATGATGACATGGTGTTGGTAGTAATGTTAACGGTATTAATTTAAAGTTTTGACTAAAAGATTGCATTTTATCTTGTCCCAAATTTTGTTTGCCATCAAATAAAAATGATAAAAATACACAAATTTATCTAGTGCTATAAGGGGATTCGGGAGTTTTGTCTACTATGAGATATATTTTACGAACCATGTTGTACAATGAGTTTATTCAATTTAGTACCTCAAACAAACCACATATTGTACAATGAGTTTATTTAATTTAATACCTCAAAATGTTGTGAATTAATCAATATCTCAGCATTTTATCTTTTGCGTTTAAGTAAGGTACATTAGGGTTTATATCCTTTAAAAGCATTCTTCATAATATACATCACGCATATTGGTGTTGACAAATATGGGTTGGAGATTGATCTACAAATGTAAAGCATCAAGATTTGATGGAGGTCAAACAAAGGTCGATTTGTAATCAATAAAAATACTAAAATGTAATTTGTATTTTATTTATAAAGTAAAAAAATCCATTTATCTTTCCAAGAACGTTTTACATTTGATTTCCTATCTTCTTAGATTTTATGCTCTATTTTTTAGATTTCCTATGATTTAGATTTATTTTCTTTTATGAAATTCTATTCAAATAGTAGTGCTATACATTACAAAACTTAATTCCAAAAATGTTGCAAAATACTTTTGGTATAACTATAGATATAACTTTATTGGTCGATGTATATGTTATTTTGTGTTCACTTGTTTTGAATCGGTTTACATATCTTATCAAAACGTTTTGCACTATGGTTAGCAATTCATGTTAGCGAGTCATATACATACCTTTATTTTGTGACAAATTTGTGTCAATATTAAAAATGATAAATAGTTAAGTTATAATATAATCATGTTTATTCATATGATAATTGTGTCTTTGTATTGTATTTTGTATTTTTCTCTCTATAATCGCGTTTTTTATCATGGCATATTATATACGTGTTATCGTATTATATCAACAATTATCATACTATAAGCAATCATTCTCCTAAAAAAAGCAATAAAACTTTATTTTATCCTGGGCCAAAAACTAATATGAGAATAGGGACTATGGAAGAACCTTATGTAGAACCTACCATAGAACTTATTACAAAACCTTCTTTAAAAATTACTATAATTACTTTAAAGGAATCATGTTGATATCTACTATTCACTTAAATATATTTACTAGATTTTTCAGGATTTACTTCAAAGGATTACTACACACCATAGCTCAGATAAATTGTTTACCTCATGGCAGCCTTTATTTTGTTAGAAAAAAATTATAAGTCATTATATCTATTTGTGCTTGTAGTATAAATTTTGTGTACGCATGCAATAAGTGTGATTGCAATGAATGTAGTAGCTAAGTCTACCTATTTTGGCATGTTTAAATGTTGCTAATGAATATTAAATGCATTGTAGCTTGAATATAATACCATTTGACTATCCTCTAAATTAGATTAATATTATTTCTGGCCTAATAATTGTACATGTCTTACATTATTTCTATTCACCTAAAAATGCCTATTGGGTGAAGGCTATGATTGATGTCCTACTTTAAACCTTTATGAAACTAAGTAACAAGAGAGGAGGTTGTTATACAAGGCAAAAACTATTACATGGATAGTCTTAATGGTAATGGGTTCAGGGAAGACTTACATAAAAGTCCATTGCATAAGCTTAAGTTTGATGAGATGGTGTTTTACATATAGGTCAACTCCTCGAAACTAAGGTTAGAGTGGGTTTTATTTCTCTAATCTCATAACGTACCAATCAACATCATGAGATTGACACTGTTAGTTGTTACATACATTATAAAGGACTTTCTTGTGTTAATTGACACATATAATGCTTATCCCTTACCACTTATTGAGTATATAGTTTTATTGCTTATTCCCGTATAGATTTATTTGCAAGCATCCATAGTTTTAAGCTACCTTGACACAATCAATATTGGTATGTAAATCGAAGAAGTGGGGTACTAAGTGAGAATTAACTTGCTGAATGACTCTAGGACCTATAATCCAAAGATTTGTAAAAGACCTAAATTCAACATAATGAGCAAACTTTACTAAATGGTACATTATTCCTCATGGTTATGGAATTGCTTCCATTTTATATTGCCACTTTGATTATAAAACCTTGTGTATATTAACAACATAATGGTAGCTAAGGGCCCTATGTTATCAATATTTGTTAGTGTACACATTAGAACTGTTACAATTTACCCATTTAGGGTGTGACACTATATTAAAAAAAGCAATTTTGATGGTTATCCTATGTATATTATTGTGTGTTTATTTTAAATACATTTTCCTATTCCATTAATGCAACATTATTTTTGTTGTCACTATCACCATTACAACTCCCCCATTATGCTACCACCACCATTACCATCATAATATCATCAACGCTATTGACTCTTAACACCTACAGAGTACAATAATGGTGATAGCCATATGCAATGATTAGTTGCAATGGTTAATAGAGTTGGTGAGTATGTAAAGGTGGTGATGGCATATAATGCAAAGGTGTTTAGTAGTATAGTGACTATATTGATTGTAGCATTGGTGGTGGTTGTGAAATTATCGTCGTGGTGATGACATAGTATGATAGCTGTAGTGTATGAGTTTTTTGAGGGGATGATACTTGTGGTGAGGAAGATAGAATGGTGGCTGTGCAAACAATGGTGGCATGGTAACAACAAGATAGTGGTGATGATGGGCGGTTAGATGATCATGTCGTGTTGAATGTAGTGATGGTGGCGTTGACAATGGTAATAATTATGATGAGATAACGTTAGTGGTAATGTTAGCAATATTAATTTAAATTTTTGACTAAGAGATTTAATTTTATCTTGTCCTCAATTTTTTTTACCACCAAATAAAAATGATAAAAATACACAAATTTATCTAATACTACGAGGGGACTGGAGAGTTTTGTCTAGTATGAGATATATTTTACAAACCAAGTATGGTACAATGAGTTTATTCAATTTGGTACCTTAAAATGTTGTGAATCAATCGATATCTCAATGTTTTATCTTCTACATCTAAGTAAGGTACATTGGGATTTATACCCTCTAAAAGCATTCTTCATGATATATGTTACGCATATTAGTGTTGACAAATATAGGTTGGAGATTGATCTACAAATGCAAAGTGCATCAGGATTTGATGGGTAGAACTAAGGTCAAATCAAGGTCGATTTGTAATTAATTAAAACATTAAAATGTAATTTGTATTTTATTTATAAAGTAAAAATCTATTCATCTTTTTATGAACATTTTACATTTAATTTCTTATTTTCTTAGAGTTTATGCTCTGTTTTTTAGACTTCTTAGGATTTATATTGATTTTCTTTTATGAAATTCTATTCAAATAGTAGTGCTACAAATTAACTTAATTCCAAAATGTTGCAAAATACTTTTGGCATAACTATCGATGTAACTTTATTTGTTGATGCATCTATTATTTTGTGATCATGTTTTGAATTAGCTTACATATCCTATCGAAATGTTTTGCACTAGGGTTGGCAATTCGTGTTAATGGCTTGTATACGTATTGCTGACACACAATTTTTGTTCTATTTATTTATTTTATTATTATTATTATTATTTTGTAAAATAATAATACAAAAGGATAAATGCAATTTATTTGCATTATATGATCGAGTCATAAGCTTATAGCCTATTAGAAAACACACACATGCATTTGTAGAAGAATGAAAACATGGGTTTAGCCCACATTTTCCCTTTTCTATATTTTTGCTATAATGAAAAACATGGGTTGAACCCATGTTTTTATTATCTTCTACCTTCAGCTGTTCACCAAGGAAGAATATGTCAAGTTTGAAAATTTTTTCTTTTAATGTTTCAGAAGATTAAACAATGAAGCAAATGCTTCTGGAATCAAATTAAAAGTGCAATAAAAGACCTTAAATCGCAAATTAAAATCACAAATGCATCCATAATTAAAAAATCCAATTTTTGGCCTTTCTTCTCCCCCATGTGTTTCAAACTTGCATTTGCCTATAAATAAAGCTCCCACTATGCTTGAAGGCATTCAGGAAATTTTCCTAAAAAAAAGTTAAACTTTTTCATTCTTTTTTTTTTCTCTTCCTCCAGCAATGTCCTCTTTCTCTCTCTCTCTCTCTCTATTTTTTTTTCTTTTTCCAATCATCCTACTTCGATGACCTGGTCGCGTTCCCCACTTCTGGAAGCTCCGGCTAACACCACCGTGTCCTCCACTACTCTCTACCATCCTCCATCGCTCTCCACCATCCTCTACTACCCTCTATCATCACATTGGATTTGACGACCAACTCAGGTTCATCCTTTTTCTCTTTTAATTATTTATTTCTATTTATTATATTATTATTTTCATAAATAATTAAAAAAATTCTTTAGTTATTATATATATTTTAAATTAAAATAAAAAGATTTTTTCTTAAAAGAATTTCTTTTAGTTATTATATATTTTTAATACATTTTAAAGTAAAAAATAGTAATAATTTCCCTAAAAGAATTTTTTTTTTTACATTTTTAAGATATCTAGATTTTTTTCTTATTAGTTTATATATATATATTTAAGAAATTTTATATATAAAAAAATTCATAATTTTTTTAAAGACATTTAGAATTTTTTTAGTTATTTTATATATTAAGATTTTTTTTTGTGTTTAATTTTTTAAATTTTTTCTAAGTTATTTCATATATTTTTAAGACATTAGAGTATAAAAAAAAAACCATTTTTTTAGTCTAAAAATATATTTTATTTATGCTTTTTTTTAAAAAGAATTTTTTTTCTAACAAATTTAGAAAAGCAACCCTTGTGAACTACTATTGGTCTAATCCCAAATATCAGATACGTAGGCACACTTGGGGCGACTTCATTTTTAAGTAATGATTTTGTTTATAGTTTTTTTTTTCTTCTTTCCTTTTCTTCTTGTTCTTCTTCTTTTAAATAATAAATTTAACTTGGAAGGTTAAAAATTGGTCACTACAAGGTTTTAATAAGAAAACCCTTGAATTAAAAAAAATTTTGTATTAATTTTTTTTCCTCATAGACTAGTGGTCAAATTAAGACTAATCAACTTAATTAGTTTTAATTTAACACTTTTCTCGATTTCAATTGGATGACAACTCCTTTTCTTTTTAATTTTTTTTATAAACTTAGTAAATGATTTATATTAAACGAGCGTAGCGTTTAATGTAAATCGGATTAGGAAAAAAAATGAAAAATTAGGCTCAATAGGATAGCGACTCCATTGGGGAACCACCAAGTAGGCTAGCCATTTAAACCTTCAAAAAATAAAATTTATTATTTTTTTGAGATATTTATTGTCTTTTTTTTTTTTACTTGCAAATATATATGTATGCACATATTGATCGTTGCGGATCGTAGCTTAATAATTTATAAACCTGTTCCTTGCTTCCAACTACGATGCAATAGGCAAGCGCACCTATCGTAGCGTAATATAGTGTTCGAAATCAGGGTCATTCCAAGGAAGATTAAAGTTCACCAATTACTAATATTTACTCCGTTCCTATTATCCAACCGAACAAGGCGAGTAAATGATTCAATGAACTTAACTAAAAGAGACTAATTATAAAATGTACTAAACTAAAGAAATGGAACTTAACAAAACACGAGTTCGAATCAACAACTAAGCAACCTAGACCTCTCTCAAATCCCACTCATGCCATGCGAATCATTAGAAACTAAAGATCAAACAATCCAGTTCTTAAGCTGTAGAGTTTCATTAGTCAAACTAATAGTTCTCTCAAATCTATTAGCTTATCTAATCCTAGGTTTATCCGTTAGAATCTCTTCTCAACCAATAGCAACCTAGAATTGCATGAAGCACTTGATTCTCTCACCGTTAGGTTGGTAAACAAAAGATTTTCGTTATCTTATCTCTAGAATCACGATCAAATCTCATTCATTACCCTTAGATCTAATCATGCAAGCAATTTCTCAATCAACTTGAATGAAATCAAACATAGATTCATACTCCGAAAATATAAATCTAAGATACACATCAAGAACAAGTAATGAAACAAAAGAACATCAATATGTCTTCATTAAGATCAATCCTTCATCACATGACAAGAATGGTTTCAAAAGAGATCTAGATCTCTAGATTACTCCTCCATGAGAGAGAGAATGTAATTACAATTGATAGGAGAGCAGCTAGAGTTCATGATACTACCCGGAAGTTCGAATCTCGAATGCTTTGGTTGAGACAATGATCTTCTTGAGTTGTTGTTCCAAGAGAGAAAAGTAAGGTGTGTGTTAAATGTTAAACCCTCTGTCTGCCTCCCCTTTCTCTCTCCACTTACATATATATATAGACATGTACAAAAAAGAAAGAGAAACAGGGCAAATATCAGGAAAATCTAAGTCGTCGCTGATCTATACGCCCCGTATGGAAGGGGTGTAGCGCCTTCTGTGCATTTTGGAGGGGCTGGTCTAGGTTGATACGGCCCCATATGGATTCCATACACTCCGTATGGATTCCATACGCCCCGTATGGAGGGGTGTATGGGCAAAAAGCTTGGCTTTTCCATTTCTTTTCTTGATGAATCCAATTGATTTCTTCGTGATAGGTTCCACATCACCTGAAAGCGATACATTATGCTATTAAGTACCAATTCTAAATGATTTCCACTCGATTTGCAACAAAAAAGACTTGAAATCATCTAGGAATTAAAAGTGTTTCGCCCTTCATCACATATATACATATTTTTATAAATAGTTGTATTAACCTTGATTTTGTGTAGCATTTTCTTTAGGTAAATTTGAAGGTATAAAATGCATGTTAGACAAGATCAAACCCAAGTCATAATAGAATCCTAGGAGGGGAGCCATTGCGTAACCTTCGAGTGTAGTGGAATGACCACCACTCAAGGATGATTAGGCTACTCCACTTAAACTTCAATGTGGTTAGAGATCCGTTTCCTTAAAACGCAAGAGAGCATAGAATTTGGGAACCATTAGAACCTACCTTCCTTACAAACATGAAATTTTGGACTGACAAATAATCGCTAAAATGGCATCATGAAAAGGTGCAAGTCAGAGTTTTGAATTAATTTCCCTGTAAAATTTATGTTGTAATTAGTGATGTAATTTTTGTTTTTGTTTTTTTTTTACTTCATGTAAATATATAAACGTAAATTAGGAACTTTTTTTTTTTGTAACATAGGATTTTGAGTTGTAATTTAAATCTTTTCTTATAATGTCCTAGATGGCTAGTTTTGAGAAGCCCCTAGACCCAAAGTTGATATTAGATTTCTGGCTTACCCTTTACCATCCTAAAGAACAAGCTTACATCAACAATAAGATTGGGCCAATTCTACCCTTCATAAAGATTGAGGTCAACATTTCCTTAATCCAGACTGTGGTACATTTCTAGAAATCGGAGTCTGTGGCAATTTTCCTTAGCTCACATGAAATCACACCAACAATAGAAGAATACACTCAACTTCTTCAAGCCCCTCTACTAGCCAATGGAGTATACATACTGGATTTAGAATCAAGGCTAGCCAACATTTTCAGCAAGTTATTGGAGGTTCGTAAATCAATAATCAATGAAGCATTAGGGAAGTGTAATGGACATTATATTCATCTAATGGACTTGCAAACATAGTTTGGAGACTAATATGATACTGAAAATCTGAAAGATGTCCTATGTGAGGACCCCAAAAATTATAGACAGAATCGATTTCATGCTTATATATTGTCATCATTTGGAACTCTCCTTTTTCCTATTAGTGGCTAAAATAGTGACCTAATTTATGGAAGGAAAGTCCTATGTTCTTACTCTCTTAATTGAACAAATTCATAACCTAAATTTTGTAAAAAGGAAAAGACATGCCACCTTCAGAAGTAACATCAACCTTATCCTAATCTGGTTCGTAAGCCACATTAAATGCTTTAGGTTGAATATGATTAGACAAGCATTGGCCCACTAGATTAATCTTATTGAATTTTGTGGAGAAAAAATGAAATTACCTAATGACATTTCTAGCTACTCTTGGGTTGAGCTACTTGAAAGCTTTAGTGTAGATGACATCCTATAGATTGCTAGATGGAGTAACTACAACAAAATCAACCTAAGGTGCAAAAACTTTTAGGCAGTCCCATTAATCGGACTCAATTGGTGTACGAGCTACTATCTACATTCAGTAGTCCATCGATTAGGCACTATTCAAAATATAGTCCATAAACCATCACTACAATCAATCAAATTTGAGTGCTAAGACCCTAACATGATAACAAATGATAAAGTAGCTAAGTTATTAGGAATAAAAGCTTTGTGGGAGTCCTAAATTGAAAGCACTAAAATTGACTTAGGTGAATTTGATGGTGAAGTGGGAAAACATTTGGCCACCAAAGACTTCATCATCAATCAATTATACAAAATTGGCAAAAGGATCTACTAAGCTCCTGATATCACATATCCCATACTAAGTAATCCATGCTTAGAGATGAAAACCTATTTGGAACAGGTGCAAGCTCAAATGGAAGTTCATTTTGATTGTGTAGAAGTTAAAGCAGATACTTGGAGAAACAAATTCAAAGAATCCCACCGAAAGAACAAAGTTTTAGAAGCCTAACTAAGGATAGCTTAATAGAGGATTAAAGAGTTAGAAGCCCCAATTCATTAAGGGAAGGAAAAGAAGAAGGAGCTAATGCTAAATCATTCGAAAAAAAGGAAGCTTTTGTGAGAACCAACCATTAAGAATGGAAGAAATAGACCTTAAAGTTTTTTTTTTAATTTATTTTATTTTATAATGTAATCAAAATATTGAAATTTTCAACTTTAATAAAAAGAAATTCTAATAATTTCCGCTTTAACAATTATTTGCCGGTTTTCATATTTGCATCTGCTTAAATCATACATGCATTCACTTATTCTTATTATATATATATATAATCTAACAAGTTTCAAGTGTTGATTTGAAAACTCCACACAATTGAACCCCACAAGAAGTCTATACTACACTTGTTCCAGAGCTAAAATGTAAGCAACAACAACAATAATACCGGTGACAACATTGCTAATCAAAGAATGGTTTTGTTGGAACAAGCTGTACAAAATCTCAATGATCAAGTGACATTCTTAGTGGAAGGTTTGAGCCTTCTTCGATCAACTCAAGCAATTCAAAAAGGCTATTCATTGGGGGGGGGGGGGGGGGGGGGGGGGGGGGGGTGGGGGGTTTGCAATACAAATTCAACATTGAAGTTGCTCCTTCAGTATGGGACTTAAGAAGTATCCGCAAGAAACACAATGAATCCTTCAAAGAATACACTTAACGTTGGTGGGCTCAAGCTGTAGGGGTCATTACCCCAATATTTGAGAAAGAGCTTACATCCATATTTATTAATACATTGGAAAAACCCTATTTCATCCATTTGATTAGGTAAACTTCTTCAAGTTTTAGAAAGGTGGTAGCTGTAGGATGAAGGGTTGAAAATGCCATCACATCTAGAAAATTGCTAGTCAATGAACCCCCAAGACAACATCATCCAAGCTACTAAATAATATTAAAGGAAAAAAAAAGCCACAATTGGCATAGTTAATTCCAACATAAACAATAAGCCAAACCCTTACCTTTCCTTCCAAACACCAAACCCAACCATAAACACAACTAAACAATCAACCTCAAAGCAACAGACCTCCAACCAAGTCCTTGCTTGCCTTAAGGCTGATAATCTAATCAGTTTTGAAATTCCTAATGAGAAATACAGGCTAAGAACCTATAACCCCAATCTTAAATGTGAATACTTTATGGGGCAGGTAGGACATTCTATAAATGAATGCTAGAGACTTAAGAATAAAATCCAGAATCCAATTGATGCAGGAGTAGTGTAGGCGGACTTCATTGAACCACCTACTCCTAATGTCTCACTTCCTAATCATGGTCCTACCATTAACACGATCACTTAGGAAACACCTGAACCATAAATTAATTTAGACAAGTTACCGATAGAGCAAGTATCATGGAACTTGCAACAAGTCGGCTTCCTACTATCAATCAACCTAAACAACAGAACACAAGCTAAGTTAGCCATCTATCAATTATTATTAGAAGGTAAGATTCAATCATTCTACATTTGGAAAATGTTGATTCCCAAGCCTTATTAGTCAACAACTCAAAAGGAGTTAAAGAAAAGATGGCATGCAAGTGACCCCACAATTGGTTTATTAGGACAACATTTAGGGAAGTTCGATTATTTTGTTTACTATTTTATCCAACTGCT